>CM021783.1:7059693-7664569 GCA_011076525.1 Nettapus auritus
CCCCCCCCATTTCCCTGCTCGGCCCCCCCATCCCGGCAGCGCTGCACCCCCCAATTCCGGGCACTGCCCCCCCAAGAGAAACCTTACATCAAATGGTGCTAACCCCCCGGGCCCCCACCTCCCCGCCCCGGGCTGCTCCTTCTTTGCACACGGGGGGGCTGCGGGGACCCCCGGCCTCGCTCCCGCGGGACTTTTCGTAGCGGCCCCCCCGCCACGCACCCCACAAGCGACGTCTGGGCCAGGGCTGGGGGAGCCCCGAGCAGCTCCGACCGTGGCCGACACCAATAAATTGCTCTTCAACGGGCGCCTCTCGGCCTCTTTCTGCCCCCACCGGGGCCATGCGGGCAAGGGGGGGCACAGGGCAGGGCCCCCCCCATACGGCCCCCAATCCCTGCCCCGCAGCCATGGGAGGCCGAGCCCCTTATTGTAGGGGCACCCCAGGAAATAGGAGCTGTGGGGTCAGGGGGGGTAACACCGTACCCCAGGGTGTGGCTGGCTCAGGGGGGCACGACCCCCCCAGTCCTGCGAGGATGCTGGCTCCTGGCTCGCAGGTCCCCAGGGTGGGATGCTCCGGGCATCAAGGTGGGATCCCCGTCCCCTGGGTGCCGACGTCCCCGGACACATTTTGGCACCAGGGGAGCAATGCCGCTGGGGAGAGGGGTGCAAGGAGGGGTGGGGAGGGCAAAGTTTGGCCCCCTTCCCCGCGGCCTCGGCTCCTGGGGAAAGAACATGGCTCTGGCCTCCTGCCCGCTGCGGGGACTCGGCTTTAATGCCTGCCTCGGGCGGGCGCAGTCCTCGCCCTGCCCGCGGCCGCGGCGCTAGTCCGTGCCGTTGGTGAACTGGCAGAGTTTGTGCTCCAGGTCGGAGATGCGCTTCTCCTGCGCCTGCACCGTCTCCTTCAGGGCGCGGATCTCCTCCAGTACCTCTTCCAAGGCGGGCGACTGCGGGGGGGGGACACACACATGGGGTCACCACCCTGCGTCCATCCCAACCCACGGCCCACAGGAGAAGAGGACGGCCCCGGTGCCACGTCCCCGAGGGGTGACGCGGCCCCTGGGGTGCCCAGGAAAAGGAAAGGGGGGGACACTCACGGAGGTGTCGGCGTTGGACATGGAGTGGCTGCGGCGGGGGCCCGGCGGGGGCCGGTTGTCCAGGATGTTCTTCTTGACCACCTTCAGCTCCCGGTTCTTGACGGGGACGTAGCCGTCCCGCAGCGAGATGAGGATGGGCTCCGCGTCCTTCCCCGACAACCACTCGTCCGCCTCCAGGGCCGGCTCAGGGCCCGGGGTGTCGGGGTACAGGTCGTCCTGGAAGAGGTCTGACTGTGGGGACGAGGGGGTGGCGGTGAGATGAGGTGTCCCCCACCCCAAAAAATAAAAAAATCCCATCCCCATCCAGGTGCCCAGGGGCTCACCTTGCGTGGCACCGTCATGACGATGGGCTCGCACTTGCGCTCGTGTAACTTGAAGAACCTGCGTGGGGTGGGGATGGTCAGGGTCCGGCTGACCCCACTCACACCCCCCCAAAACATTCCGGGCCCCCACCTGGCGATCTCGCACTTGCTGACGTCCAGCCCGCGTTTGGGCATGAAGCCCATGCCCCGCTGCGGCTCCTTGCTGCTGTAGGTGTTCAGGTAGTGCACGTAGGGCGCCTCGTCCGTGATCTCGAAGTACCGGATGCTGCTGTCCCCCTGCAGGGACGAGGGGGGGACACATCAGCCACCCGTGTCCCTAGGGGTGGGGGGACAGCGAGGGGGGGGGCAGCCCGGGGTTACCTTTCCGCACAGGTAGACGATGCTGGAGTCGGCGTCGTAGAAGGGCAGCAGGACCCCGTTGCTGGTGTCCATCTCCTGCAGGGCGATGGGCTCCTCGAAGTTATTCTGCGGGGTCGCAGCGAGGGGGGGGTGAGCAGCAGCCCCGCTCCCCCCCTGCTCAGCCACACGCCTTGGCCACAGCACACTGCGGGGACGGGGACGTCCCCCCCAGGACCCACTGCTCGGCATGCCCCTGCCCCACGCCTGCTTACCTGCACCGGCCCCATTCCTCTTTGGGGGAGCCCCCCCAGCCCTCCCAGACACTCCCCACGCCCAGGCACAGCACAGCACACATGGGAACTTGGCACGGTTATTCTTTTTGGGGGGGGTGGGGAATTCGGGATTGGGGTGGGGACCAGGGGAGCCACGTTCCCGGGAGCATCACTCCATGCGGCCTCGTTACCGGGTCCCACAAGCCCAGCTCCCGCTGGCTCATCCTGGTGAAGCCCGTGGTAAAGATGTGTCCTTCCCGCGTGAAGATGGCCCGCACGGGCCTCAGCCCTTCGTGGGGGGCAAACCTCTCCTGGGGGGGCGGAGGGGGGGCAGAAAGTCAGCACAGGGCAAGGGGAGGGGGGCGAGGGGAGTCCGGATCCGTCCCTGAAACATCCTCTGGGTCCTGGTGGTGGTGGGCACGTGGTGGGCACGCGGGGGTCCCGGGGGGCGCACGAGGTCCCGGGGGGGGCCCCGCTCGGCACGGCACGGCTCGGCACGGCGGGGTCCCCAGCACGGCGCTGGCCGAGCGCCGCCGTCTCGTACCAGGTCCCAGAGGCCCAGCTGCCGCTCGCTCATCTTGCTGAAGCCGGTGGTGAAGATCTTGCCATCGGCCATGAAGATGGCGCGGATGGGGCGGGCGCCGTCGTGCGGTTTGTCTTTCTCCTGCGCCGGCCGTTAGCGGGTTAAAGGCAAACACAGAGACGCGCGGGGGGCGCGGGCGGTTAGTAGGGTCGGGCCGTTAGCGGGGCCGCGGGGAGGTGGACACAGCAGGGACACGGACACCGCGGGGGGGACACTCACCGCCACGACCTGCTGCTTGCGGGGGTCGATGACGCGGACCTTCTTGTCCTTGCAGGTGGTGACCAGGAGGCTGCCGTTGCGGTTCCAGCCCACGTTGTAGATGAGGTCGGTGTGCATGTCCTCCAGCGCCAGCAGCATCTCCCCCGTGCCCACGTTCCAGAGGATCACCAGGTTGTCGCAGCCTGACGAGGACACACGGACGGGTGGATGGACGGACAGACGGACGCCGTCACCCCGTGGCCGCATCCAGCCGCCCCCGGGGAGCCCTTACCTGCGCTCAGCAGGACGTTGCGTGCCGTGGGGTGCCACGAGATGATGCCCACCCGCTTGGAGTGTCCCTCCAGCGTCACCACCGGCTCCGTGATGCTGCGCACGGGCACGTAGTCGGGGATCTGCCACACCTGGGGGGCACGGAGAGCAGAGCGCGGGGGTGGCGACGTCCCCCCGGTGAGCGCTAAGCGCGCCGGAGCCAATTAATGCCATCATTAATTGCAGCTCAAGCCACGGCAGCGGCGCCTCCATCCCCGGCACCGGCTGCAGCCCACGGGGTGCTCCTGAGCCTGGGGGGGGGACACAAGATCCCATCCTGCCCGGTGCGGAGCTCAGCCCCCGGCCTCCCCCCGGCTATTCCTGGGTGCTGAGTCGCCGGGGCGGGTATATTTAGCACAAAGTGCTGCATCATGGAGAGAGCAGCCACCGCCAGCGCGAACGCATGGCACCGCGGCTAAAAATAGGCCGGTGACACTTCGCAGGCTGCGAAGCGCGGGAAGGGGGGGGGGGGTTAGGGCCCTCCTTGCCCCCTCTTGCCCGAACCCACCCCGGGGGGCCGGGCCCCTCACCATGACGGTGGTGTCCTCGGAGGCGCTGGCGATGACGTTGTCGTTGTGGGGGCACCAGTCGATGTCCAGCACGGGCGCCGTGTGCCCCGTCACCAGCGGGTGGTTCTTGTCCACGCGCCCCGTCTGCAAGGCCCAGGGCCCGGTGTCAGCACCCAGGAGATGCGGAGGGAGAGAAAAAGGGGGTGGGGGGACACGCCGGGACCACCCCCCAGACCCCAGCACGGCTGCTCTGTAGGGCTATGGCATGGGGAGGTGCATGGAAGGGACCCTGGCCATGGGCAGAGCTTTGCACCTGCCTGGGGGAAACTGAGGCACGAGGAACCGCAGGGAAGTGAAGGGAGTGAAGTGCCTTGCACCAGGCTGCTTCGTGTCCCCTCTGATAGTGGGGAGGGGGCCAAAAGGGGGGAGGTCCCCAGTCCCTCTGCTGGGGTGGGCAGGGCAGACCCCACCCCGCTGCGGTGCCCCCTGGGTGTCGCAGGAAGAGAGGGAAATTGGGCAGGGGAAAAAGCAGCTGGGGGGGTCCCAAGTCACCTCGGTTGCCCCCAGGCCACCAGCCGTCATGGGTGCCATCACCACAGGGTGCCTCTGCCCGGAGCCCCCACATGGGGACGGGGATGTTGGGGCAGAGCAGAGCCCGTCACCATGTCCTGCATCCCCCCTGCATCCCGGGCTCCCCCCCCAGCTCACCTTGGCGAGGGGCAGGACGATGAAGGCCCCCCCGCCGCCGGACTCCACGATGATGGCCAAGAACTTGGGGTTGACGGCGCAGAAGGAGCTGTCCCACGTCACCTTGGAGACGCGGATGTCCTCGTACATCTGGTCGGCCTTCACCGGCTGCCCGAAGACGTGCCGGAACTTGCTCTGGCGCACCACGCGGCGGCTCATGGCTGGGGGGCGCGGGGTCAGGCCGCGGGACCCCCCCAAATGGCACGGGGGTGTTTCGGCCCTCCCCAGACCCAGCGCTCCAAGGGACCCCTCCATGACCAGGGTACAGGAGGGAGCCCGGGGACGCGGCGTTGGTGGGGACGGGGGTGTGGAGGGTGGCACGGGATGGAGCCTGATGCGGTCCCGGCCCCGTAACAGGGACCTGGGGTGGCTCTGGTGAATTTGGGTGGGTGCTGCAGGGTGCTGGGCACAGGTGTCCCAGGGCATGATGCTGTGTGCCCGCTCCATGCCCCATGGCCGTGCCATGCCCCGTGGCTGTGCCGTGCCCCCTGGCCACAGCCGGGGCTGGCACAGGAGCAGCCGCGGTGGAGGAGCGGGGCTGAAAGGAGAAGCCCCAAGGGGACACGGCGGTGCCACGCAGCAGCTCACAGCTTGTCCCCTCGTGTCCCATCCCGCAGCAGTGGCCTGAGGTCACCTGGCCTGGTTGTGCCTCCGGTCGCCCCCAGCCTGGGCTCCCCGCCACCACCCGCTCTGCACCCCCCGCCTGCCCAGCACCGCAGGGCTCCGGGTGAGGGCCGGATCCTGCACAGGGTCCGCTGCCGGCACAGCCCCACGGCCCCGCATGCACACGGGGTGCAGAGAGGAGCCCCCGGTGCTCAGCACAGCCCTGGGGGGCTCCAGCCCTGGTCACAGCCAGGCACATGGTGCCCCCATCACCCCGTCCCCTCCTGACCCTGCGCTGCTCCCGACACCTGCCTGGGTGCACCGAGCCCCCTGGGCACCCCAAAACCCCCCAAGCTGGGGCTCTGCGGCACCCATGAGCTGCTGACCCCTCCTGGGAACACCCCCACATCCCTCTGGGGGTGCAGCCACTGCTGGGGCCGTGTCCGGCCTCCGAAGCCTGGGGCAGGAGCAGGGGTAGGAGCTCCCGGTGTCCCGGCCGGGTGGCTTTTGGCCAGGCCACGTGCAGCACCGAGCCGAGCCGCCTCTGCCAGCTCCCCGTAGGTCCCCAAGGGTCCGTGGCCCTTCAGCATCACCCCAGTGAGCGCAGGAGCCAGGGGTGGGGGTCCCGGAGCTGGCACCGCTGGTGTCCCCCCCACACTGCCCCAGGACAGGGTCCCCAGTGCTGGGGGACAGCGAGGGGGCTCCGTGGGGGACACCCAGGGGGTGCTGCGCAGATCCCAGTGGGAGCGTGGCTTGGGGTGCGGATGGGGACGGGGAGGGGGGGATGGCAGGGGGAGGGTGCAGGTGGGGTGTGCACGGGGTGCAGGAGGGGTGTGCACGGGGTGTGTGTGTGGGGTGTGAGCAGGAGGGGTGCAGGCAGGCAGACGGGGTGCGGGTGGCTGTGGATGGGTGCAGGCAGGGTACCGGCGGGTGCTCGTTGGGTGCAGGTGGGGGGCCGGCGGGTGAAGGCAGGGAGCAGGAGGGTGCAGGCAGGGTGCAGGCGGGGTGCTGGTGGGTGCGGGCTGGGTGCAGGCGGGGTGCCATTGGGGTGCCAGCAGGTGCAGGTTGGGTACAGGCAGGGCACAGGCGAGGTAGAGACTGGGTGCTGGCAGGGTGCGGGCGGGTGCACGCTGGGTGCAAGTGGGTACAGGCGGGTGTAGGCAGGGTGCAGGCAGGGTGCAGGCAGGGTGCAGGAGGGTGCCGGCTGGGTGCGGGCGGGTACTTGCGGGTGCCGGCGGGGTGCAGGTTGGGTGCCGGCGGGTACAGGCGGGGTGCAGGCGGGCCACCCCCCTCCCGGCCGTGCCATTACGTTGCCACAATTGAATCCGCAGCGGCTGCCCGGCCGCCCGGAGGTCACTTTCCATTTATAGCCATCTCCCGCCGGGCGCGGGCGGGCGGGCGAGGGGCCGGGGGCCCGGCACCCCTCACCCTGCTCCCGCCGCCCTCTCCCCGGGGCTCCCCGGCTCCTTTCCCCGTGCTCCCCACCTTCCCTCCCCCTTTCGGCCCGGCTCGGCCCGGCTGGGGCCCGGCCCCCGTTTCCCCACCTGCGCTCCGCGGTTGCTGCGCGCTGCGCCCCGCTCGGCTCCGCCCGGGCTCGGCCCCGGTCCCGTAGCCCCCCGGATCCCCGGCCCGGCTCCTCCCGGCTCGGCTGGGCTGTGCTGGGCCGTGCTGGGAGCGCAGTTGCCGCTGCCGCAGGGAACAGCTGAGCCGAGCCGGGAGCCGGGGCCGGCACGGCCCCCCCGCGGTGGGCACCGGGAGGAGGCGGAGGGGTAGCGGTGGTGGTGGTGGTGGGGGGGGGAACCCGGCCCCGCCTGCCCCGCACCGGGCCCTGCCCGCCCCCGGCCCTGCCCCGCGAGCCCCACGTCGGGGTGGGGATGGGGAAGGGGATGGGGATGGGAAGGGGGCGCCCGAAGCCCCCCCCCGAGCTGGGAGGGAGCTGGGGAGGGGGTGCAGGGTGAAGCCCCCACCCTTATCCCCTTCCCACCCCGCATGCAGAGCCCCTCCTGGACCCCCCCTGTCCTCAAGGTGCTCGGCCCCAGCGCAGCCCGGAGACCCCAGCCCCAAACCCCCCCGGGGATCACGGCTGTGGGGTGGCTCCGGGGGTCCCCAACACCCCTGCAACCCCCCCTGCAAGCCCCCACGGCACACTTTGGGATGGTTGCGGGGCCGCTCGCAGGCTGCCCTTAGGATTTAGCAGAGCCCGGCCCCGCAGGGATGCCCCGGCCCAAGGGGATTAAGGGATTGTAGGGCTGGGGGAGCTGGGGGGGGGCAGCCCTGGTTCCTGGAAAGGCAGCGAGCGCTGGACCCTACAAGGGCACCGAGCGGAGCCGGGCCCAGCATTGGCTGAGGGGGCAGCTGGCGAAAAGGCAGCGAGGGGACAGCCTGGGCCTGCCTGCCACAGGGGTGGTGGGGACGGAGGGGGCTGCAGGGGCACCCCCACACTCCTCGTCCCACCACGGTCCCGGCTCGCTCCGTGCTTGGAGCTGGGGCATGGAGTGAGCCCCGCGTCCCCAGAACCTCATCCCTGGCAAGCTGGGGGAGGCCCCAGGAAGCCTTTTCCCAAGGGGTGCTGGGGGAGCGGGGTGGGACGGGGTACCCCAAAACCTCCCAAGCCCCACAGCGGTGGCCCCGCACCCCAGCCCCGCATCTTGGGCCTGGATTCGGCTCTCGGCACATGGAGCCTGCAGGGGAGCAGCTGGGGCTGGGCTCAGTCCCCAGGCAGGTCCCTTGTGGCAGGGGAGGCCACCTACCCCTCCGGTGGGGGCCACAAACCCCACAGCCCCCCTCCTGTCCCCGCTCCGCCGGCGGCAGGGATCGCTCCCCCGGGCCCAGTCCCAAGCAGGAGGCAGCACGCGGACATCGTCGTCAAAATAAAACTTTATTCATTCGGTAACAAGAACATTGAATCTGCACATCAGTGCACAAGTTCACATTTAAAAACAGCTGAGCACATCGGTCATCGAGGGGAAGGGGACGATCCCAGCCACCACGGAAGGTCCGGGAGGGGCCGACGGCAGCGCTCCGCTCCCCTCCCTGCTTTGCAGCCCCACGGCCGTCCGGACAAAGCCCCGCACGGGACATCACATCTCCAGGAAAGAAAAGAAAAGGCACCGGCACTCGCATTCGTGCCAACGGAGATGTCTGCAGGGGCACCGGGCTGGGGGCACCGCTCGTGGCACTGCCAGAAGGTGGCCGAGCCCCTGCCCAGCCCGACCCCGGCTCCCACCTCTGCCCACGCCAGCAATGGGCTCGGGGCTCCGGCCCCTCTGCGCAGAGCCAGGACGGGATTAAGGCAGGAGGCACCGTGAGCAGGGACCCGCTGCAGGTCTGGCTTCTTGTCCCAGTAGGGCTGGCGGGGCTGCGGGGCTCTCAGGGCAAGGGCGAGCGGCACCGCGGTGCCCGTGCCATGTCCGAGCGGTGCCGGGTGCCACCGGGCTCCCTTCCTGGGGCCCTTCCCGGCAGGGGGACGTGGCCCAAAATCCTCGCCCGGCTTCGAGCCCAAGGGAGCCCGAAGCGGCGTCACCCCCTGCCACCGTGCCCCCAGGAGAGGGCCGAAGGGGAGAGATCTGTACAGGTGGCGACTTCTCAGCAGACCGGACGCACGCGCACACACGCACACACACACACCATCGAGTGCAACAGAACGCAGTGTAAAAACCAGTTTCACGCACACACTATCCGTTTGTGCAAGGCTCACACGTTACAGTACAGCCGGAGGTCAGGCGGGCAAGGGGGGAGGCGATGGCTGAGATATTGTACAGGAGTCAATGTAAACAACAAAGTGTCCTCCGAGAGGGCTTCGCGAGAGACCGGCACAGCTGCTTTGTACAAAAATGCCCTTAAAACAACGCGTTCCTCCTAACCCCTCTCTGTCAGCGAGGCTCGTCAGCTGCCGACAGCTCTGGAGAGGCTGCTCCTTCCCTGGGGGAAGGTGCTGCTCCCCGTGGTGCTCGGCGGGGCGCAGGAAGCACTGGGGTGGCCGCGGGGACCAGCGGCACGGAGAGGGGACGACCGTCCCCGGGCAGGGACCTCTGAGCCCAGGCGCTCGCCAAGGACCCGGGAGCTGCGTGCGCTGCGCCCCTCCAGCCCGCTCCCCTTCTGCCGTGGAGTTCAGAGCCTCCAGCCCCCAAGGCCTTCATCACTCTGCAGGAGAGGGACCTGCCCTGGGACAGCACGGCACGGCCCCCCCCAGCTGGAGCACGCGGAGAGGAGCGGAGTGCTGGGAGGAAGCAGCGCTGCTGGTCTGCAAAAAGCAGGCGACAGATCAAGTCGGGCAAGAAGAAAACCCCAAACCATCGCCTTCCTGATCCTGGAGGGGACAAATTACACATGGGGCTTGCCCTCCCCAGCAGCTTCTCGCCCTCCGGGGCACCCGGTCCCTCTGCCCCTGTGGGCAGCGGTGTCTGCAGAGGGTGGTGGTGGAGGCGAGGGCTGAACTTGCCCTTCACCAGGTGACACGAGGCCCTTGGCCTTTCCTCGCTGCCCGCCCGGCTCCAAAGCCAGCTGGAGCTGGCTGGGAGAAGCGAAATGTCTCCTGGCGTCCCGGAGAAGGAGCTGCCCTCCCTGCTCAGGGACTTGGGTGACTCGCAGCGAGTTGGCCGGGCACATCGTGCTACCTGAGCCCTGGGCCACCTCGGGCTGCGCTCCAGCCCAGGCTGTGCGCACGCAGGGTGCGAGCGCAGTCCAGGCAAGGAAGCGGAGGGTCCCTCGGATCTCGAGGAGGGCAGGGAGGTGGGATCCCACCCTAGGCTCACTTCACCTTACACACTGCTAGGATCTGCCCTGACATGGGTTAGCTGCAGGGCTCCAGCTGCCCCTCTCCCAGGGGGACGCGTGCTGTTCCCAATACTCGGCCGCGCTCCGGGGCCATGCGCTCCTCTGCGGCTGGAGCTGAGCTCGTCCCACAGAGCCTGCAAGGCTCCGCGGCATCGGTGCTGCTTTCTAGGCACGGCCTCGTCCGCTGCTCCTCCCACCCCATGTCCTCTCCGTGCCGGGCTTTCAGCAGCTGGAGCCATTCTGCATCTTCTCACTGCTGCGCTCCTCCTGGGAGCAGGCCTGGGCCGGCGCCAAGCACCAGCTCAGACACGCCGTGCGTGCCCTGCCATGGGACTGCGGACAGGACCCAGAGCTCCCCTGCGGCCCTCAAGTGCCTTTTTCTCCGCTCCCGACAGCGGGCGGATAATTTGTGGATATGCAGGGCTGGAAAGGAGGAGTTTGGATTTAGCCAAACTGCTGGGGAACCGTAAATAACCAGCCGAAATCGGGAGCAGGCGCTGTGCGCGCGGCGGCACGGCTCTCCGGGGAGGCGAGAACCTGCAGGATGGCTCGGAGAGGGCACGGGGAGGGCTGCGCACGTCCCGCTGGCACTTCTGAAACCCAGCTTGAAGCAGGAGGGAGACGGGCAGAGGCGCAAACCCCCTCCTGCAGCAGGGTGACAGGGGTGAAGGCAGGATGGGAGGGGACGGGACGCATTTGGCAGCAGCCAGCATCGAGGCTCACTGGTGGAACGGGAAGACGGCTTACAAAAAGTCAGATCCACGCCGTTCCTGTGCAGATGACAACGAACAGCACTGAGTGCGAGTTAGGTGGTTTTGTTTTCCAGTTTACAGAATGCAGTCTTGCCCTTAAAAAAAAATAGAAACAACAACAAAAATCTATATAAATACCGTATGTACAGCAATTTAGGCAAAAAAAAAAGACTTCCAGAAAAGATCTTCCCTCCGGGTTGAGTGGTAGGAGTGACAGCAGAGAGGACGAAGCTTCGCATTCAGGAGGGGAATACATCGTGTAACGATCTTAACAGCCTCTAGGTCGGGAAGGGAACAGAAGTGCCCGTGAGCGTGGCGGGGGGAGAGGAAAACTCAGGCAGCACGAGACCAGACCAGCACTGGGGTGGAGGGGAGGCAGCAGGAGGGCAGCGGACATGATATGGCCATGAACTCGGAAGGCCCACAGCAGTATTCAAGTAATGGAAGGGTTCACACCCTAACGAGGCGGTTGTTTTAGAAGAACACCCTGGGTCTGTGGGCTCGGGCCGGGGTAACAGAGGATGGGGCAGCTGGCGGAGGAGCTGTGCCCCCAAAAACGGGGGGCTGAGAGGTGCCGGGGGGCTCGGAGCCTGCCCCATGCGCTCCTCGCCAGCAGAACCGAGCCTGGGGCTGGTCCTGGAGCGGCTCCGTACGAGACCTGCCAGCACCGCGCGGTTCCAGTTCGCAGCAAGAAAAGAAAGGCCGAACAAAGGGGGCTTGGCACAGCCTTCACAGTTACGTGGGCTCTCGAACCCAGCTGCCCAGCACCATTTCGTGGCACGGGGAAAATTCAAGTCGGAAACTAGGACCTGGTTCTAAGCAACGTTCCACCTTGCCGAAGCGAGCCGATAGCATTATGCCGGGTAAGGGTGTTCTTTTAAAACCAACCAACAAAAAAAAAGAACGTTTGAGGTTATCTGAGTTAATAAAAAATTAAAAAACAAAAACAAAAAACCAAACAGTCCTGCAGTCAGAGTCACACACAGAAGAACCAACCCACACCTACATGCGCCAGGAACAGTCAAATGACAATATATATATATAAAATTAACCCATAAAGTGCATGATCCTTATATTACACCTGCCCCTTGCGTGAACGCAACCACACGGGTTCTCTGTACGAAATGGCAGCCGAGGGCTCGGGATCACATCGTGTTATAGAGGGGATTGGTTGTCCGCTTTTTATCATTGGTCTTTTTGAGTCTCCTCAAGGGGTGAGTTCTACCATGCTGCTGCCGGGGGGCGACAGCCGGGCCCCGCGCTGCCGGCAAGGAGTCCGGGAGCAGCGGAGGACCCTCCGAGGAGGTAGTCCACGTCGGAGCCGTGCCGGGAGCCAAGCTCTGCTGGCTGGAGCCACAGTCTTTGGCGTACTGAGCCAGCGGTCGCTCCACCGGCTTGCTCTGGGCAATGCACTCGGCTGTTCTGAGCTGCTCTACGAAATGCTGAGCAGGTTTGGGATCCTGGAGGGCGGGCGGGAAGGAGAGGCGGTGTTTCCCCCACGAGCTCTCCAAGCCCTCCTCCAGCCTCCCCCCACGGAAGCCTCGACCCAGGGCGACGCAGGTGAGAAGCACGGGGTTGGCGGTGGAGGAGGCCGACTGCCTCTCGGATAAGTCGTCCTTGGACAGGTCCAGGCAGTCCAATTTGGCCAAGGACGCGGAGCGTTTCATGTGGGAAGGCGTGGTGAGCCCCGCGTGCCTGATCCGTGCTTCTATTTCCTTCGCCCGCTGCTTGACCAGACCGGGGCTGTTGCTGCGCTCCTCCACGCTGTGGCTGCTGGAGCTGTGGGGGAGGCTGTAGCACAGGAAGGAGATGTCCAGAAGGTCCACGGTTTCGGGGCGGTGGCTGAATGAGTCCTCGCCGCTCAGCTGCCTTGAGGAGCCAGCACTGCCCCGGCACGGAGGCTGGCTGCTGTCCCTGAACTGGAGATCTGCATCTCCCTCAGCGCCACACGGCGCCACTGGCTCGTTGTCTGTGCTCGTGCTCTGCTCGGTGACGCCTTCCAGGTGAACTACGCAGGGGTACGACGAGCCATCGGGGCTGGCAGAGGGGGAAGCAGCACCGAGGTGAAGAGAGAGCCCACCACCTTCCTCGCTGGGGCTGCCCCGGGCGGAGGTGGCTTGCTTTTGTACCGCGTGCTCTGGCAGTGACAGACTGACCAGCGTCGGAGCTCCGGGACAGGTTGGTGCCTTCTCAGAGCCCAAGGAAGGGTTCAAGTTTTCATCTAGCGGAGGGATGGCCGCAGCCAGCTCGCCGCCCGCATCAGCAGCCCTGACCGTGGGAGTGTACTCGATGATTTCGATTCTTTTGGGGAGGAGGGAGGGCAGTGCTGGCTCTTCCGTGCCATCAAACGAGACCACCGTCCTGCGCTCCTGCACCGGCACCTCCTGCCCCGGGCTGGGCTCTG
Organism: Nettapus auritus; assembly: GCA_011076525.1. Classification (NCBI taxonomy): domain Eukaryota; kingdom Metazoa; phylum Chordata; class Aves; order Anseriformes; family Anatidae; genus Nettapus; species Nettapus auritus. The sequence goes on from CM021783.1 coordinate 7,072,621, forward strand.
CGGGCAGCGGGTCCCGTGCAGGGTTGGCGCGGGGAGTGGGCGGGTGCCTGCCTGCAGGCTGCTCTGCCCCCGGAGGCAGCAGCTCCTCGCTCCGTGCCCTGTCCTCCTCTGGAGCCAGCTCCAGGGGCGGCTCCTCCGTCTTCCCCCGCGGCAGGAGCTCGGCAGCAGCGGAGTCGTTCCTGGAGTTCTTGCGGGTCGGTAAAATGCAGACCGGGGGTGCGTGCTGGTGCTCCTGCTCCTGCCTCAAGCGCTCCTCGAACTCCAAGGTGGCTCTCCGGACGGAGCCGGGGCACCACTTGGGCTCGGGGCTGGCGCTCTGCTGCTCCCCCGCAGGGCTGCTCTCCTCCAGGTCAGACTTACAGGAAGAGAGCTGCGGCGAGGGGGCAGCGTCTCGCTCAGCTTGCAGAGGGTCCCTCTCCTTCTCCTGGTGTCCAGCGCAGGTTCCCTCGCTGCTCTGCTCCACCCTTTCCGACGCCCAAACCGCCTCCACGGGCAGGTCGTGCGGCGTGTTCCTCTTTGGTGTCTGGGTGGTGTTGGCTGAAGCCTCCTTCTGCTGGGCAGGCGCTGCTCCCTGGTTGATGGACTCGATCTCTGTGATGATTTCCTTCACAGAAATGGCGTTTTCTGAGTGGGACTGCGTGAGGTGGCCTGCGCCAGGCAGCTCGGGGACCTCCTGTAAGGCACAAACAGGGGAATTACAAACGGGTCAGCAAACTGCCTGAAGGCAACGAGGGAGCACCCCCGAAAGGAACAGAAAGCACAAGTGCAAATGTGCAAGCGCACAGCAATTCCCAACAGCAGCAATATTGTCTCTGGGACTGTGCTTAACGTATTCCGGGCTGGATTCCCACCTGGACCGAGATTTAAGAATTGTTATTTCACTGCCATGAATTCCAAAGGGATTTTTTTTTTCCTAAGTAAAGTTCAGTTAACAACAACAAAAAAAATCCAGATGCTGCTAAAAGTGCAGTTTTGAACTGAAAATGTGGAAGATTCTGCTCACGTAGGGGAGCGGACAAAAAAAGAATGGCCAAGCACTGAAACACTCCCCGAGGAAAATGGCCAGAGAGGCTCCCCCAGCAGCACAGACGCTCCTTCTGCCAAATCGCAGGAGAGCGCGTCGGCCTCTTGTGTTTGGAAGAGCCTCATTGCCTCACATGGAGATGGAAAAGATTCAAGCAATGCAGGGTGGAATTTAAATAAGAGGCTCCTAGAAAAGGATGGCCCTGGACACCATCAATCCATGTGAGAGCCCTGCAGGGTGGAAAGCAATTAGGAGGGAAAGGTACCTAAATGCACAAGTTCCTAAATTCTGTCGGGAACATCTCCCTGCCCCAGGAGAGAAGCCAACCACGACGTGCCCGACTCCATCACCCTGGGTCCAACCAGGCTCATTTTATTCCATCAGTGGAAGTTCTACACCTGCCCCAATTTACTGTCCCAGCGCTGGTGCTTTCCAACCAGGGAAAAGTGCCAGCTTTTTCCCGTTATTTTGTGGATTCCTCAAGTCAGATGAATAGCCGTGCAGGTTCAGGATGCTGGCTGGCCTCGCCTGTTCAGGGTCCAGCTGCACTACTGGGTCAAGTCCCACCTATCCGCTCTCCCCACGTGAAACTCAAAAATAAGTTTCTCATGAGAACAGCAGACCAGGGCAGGGCAGGGTTGACTCAGCCAGTGCCCTGCCATGGCCAGTAAGCAGATGTTTAAGGAAAAAATGCAGAAAATGGAAAGTATCTAAACACAAAAGAGAAGGGTAAGTTATTTAGCAGTCCCACCCCTGAGGGCCGCCCGGTTCACTGAAGGCTAGACCTAGAAAATCCCCTGCCCGCAGCAAGCTCCCAGCAGGAGAACTACCCCCAGACACGTTTGAGCAGTACTTCCTAAAAAAAACAAGCGAGTTATTTTAACCTTTTGTTGCTCTTCATCTGTGGAAGAGTCATCGGATGCCTGAGGGGAGTTTCCAGAGCTGTTCCTCCGAGCATCCACACCCACGTCCGCAGCTGGGGGCACTTCCAACGCGGGCACCCTGGAGACCCCGTTCCTTCCACTCCCTTGCTCCTCTGTCCTGGAGTGGGAGCAGGTCCGTGACCTGCTCTCCTGAGAAAGCTCCACGAATTTCTCTAAAGCGCTGAAGAAATCAATCCTGTCTGTGCTGAGGTCTGTCACTTCGGGCTGGGTGTTCTGCTGGGGACTCAGGGAGTTCTGGTTTGGGGACTGGGGGAAGTCTTTTAAGCACGAAGTGAACTCTTCCATGGGAACCAAGTGCACGTTCATATCGGGTTTAAGGGCATCTTTTTCTAGGTCGTCCACCGTCAAATCTGGAAACTCCGTTATTTCCAAGGGGCGCTGGAGCTGCATTAAGGCCTCGGAAGCATGGCAGTTATCAGTGGGGACAGAATCTACGCAGCACCCTGCCGTACAGCCGTTGATGTTGTTGAGGTTCAGCTTGTCCTCCATCTGCTCAGCGTGGAAGTCCCTGCACGTGAACTCCAGGTGGATCCTCCTCTCCTTCACGCACGTCTCCTCGATCATGTTCGCATCCTCTGGGAGCTGCTGCTCCCTGTCCAGCTCAGCCGAGTAGATGGGAGACATGGGCTGCTGGTTGTCGTTGGTCTTGGCCTCCGAGATCTGGTCGGCCGAGCTGGTGATCTCCTTTTTGTTCAGCTCCAGCCCGGACTTGCAGATGGGCTCGTGATGGTCTGAGAGGTCGCTGTCTGAGTGCGAGCGCCACAGCTTGTTATGCCGCTGCTTGCTGTGGGAAAGAAGAGCGGAGAAAACATTGAGCTGTGTTTTCACAAACCAGGGCCAGACCCACCTTGTTCTAAGAGGATGCAGCCTACGTGAAAAGCCGTGACAAATACCAGAGTCATCAACCACAACTGCAGCTTAACCTAAACATTTCAGGGCCAAACCTGCCGCTGGAGAGGTTGATCCAACACCACGCCACTTTCCAGCCCCTACATTCCACCACGCTGTTCTGCTCCACACACACACACGTACTCCCAGCAGTATTTTATCAGTTTACTCAATCAATTGCAGCATTTAATTGACTACAGAATCTGGTTCTTTCTCAGCCAGCAAACTAGCAGGTAAGCACTGGCTAGAAGGAACAGGGTCCCTGGTCCTGGATGGTGGCACTGAAGTCCCATTTCCTTGTGGCCCCCTCTTCAAATAACTCCAGTGGTGAATACCCAGGCCCTGGTAACCAGAAAGGGCTCTGGGCGCGTGTACGTGTGTGAGTGAGACAGGAAAACACAGAAGACATCCTCTACAGTCAACAAGCAGCCCCAAACACCACCTGCTTTTCCACAGGAAGGAAGGTCAAAAGTTCTCCAGCTCTTGGAAAGCCCCTTTAGAAAGGTCTGAGCAGTCACAGAGCTAAGCATTGCCAGCAGCACTGCACCAGCTTCGTTATTTCCACCTGCCAAAGAAAAACAGCCCACGTTCTGGGCTTACAGACAGCAAAGGAGGCAACTTCTCGCCGTGAAACCACACCAGCTGGCCACATCTGCCAGGGCTTTGCGGAGTGACCACGGCCACAGGGCTGTGCTTCCACCGCTTGCCCCTAGGAGGAGAGCAGATACCACAAAAAGTCCTCGAATCTGCAGGAGACTTGGCCCAAGCTCCCTCGTCCCCTTGCTAAGCACGAGCAGGCGCTCCCAGACACATCCACTGGCTGCAGTGAGTTAATTAACAGATGCTATTGAGCTAATTATAATGCAGCAATTTAGTTGTGGGTGCCCAACAGCTAAGGGAAATAATCCATCGTGGATTTAGCTTCCTAGCCCCATAAACCAGCTGCAGCCTTCACGTGTGGCACAGGGCAGACCCTTTCAGAGGAGAGGAAGAGGAAGGTCAGGACTGGATGCTGCAAGGCACTGATTGCTGCGGGGTGCACAAGCTCCATCCCTCACGGGTTTGGGAGCAAAGCAGGACACCGGCACCAGAACCGGGCCTGTCTGTGAGGGAGGCTCCTGCTGAGGCTCAGTACAGGCTGCCAAGGATTGCCCGTGTCTCTGCTTGGGTGACCTGGGGAGAATTGCTGATGTTTTGAGCTTCAGTGGTGCTTCAAGCCTTTCCTCACACCCTCCTCAAACTGTCTGCCAGAGCAGCACCAGCTCCCCGCACGGGTTTAGTCCTGCCTGTGGCTCAGCACCTCATGATGGGGAGCTTCACCCCCGCTGCTTCAGTGCTCAGCTGTGCCTGTGGTTTGAAAGCCAAAATTGCCTCTGTGCATGGACAAACTGAACGTGCTCAGCACAGCCTTGACCTGTGAATCAAAACAGATGTCAGCCACCCCTGGGGAGGTGCATCGCATCCGGTTAGCTTGTCATCTCCCGCTTCCTCCAGCCTTACAACCTGCAAGAGGTGCTAAAACCAGGTGCAAGAACAGGAGCCCACAGCCCTTCCTGGAGCCCACAGGCACCTCTTGACCTTGGGATGGGGAGAACGGCTCATGGATGTGCTAGCACTGGACCTGGAGCCCCCCGTTGCACCCCCGGGCTGCAGCCAGGTCTCCAGGCTCCCATGTAAAACCATTGCTGCTGGGTCACAAACCGCACAAGGACAGGCGATGCCAAGCACTCTTTTGCTGCAACTTATCCATAACTAATGGAATAAACGGGGCTAGCTCAGCCTTTCTGTCTCTATCACTGGAGGGAGGGGATGGTTTAACCAGCCCCAGGAAGCACAGCCGTTCCAAAGCCCAGCACACGTGTTGTTGTGCAGGCAGGGGGTTTTCATTTTACAGCTGGAAAACATATCCCAGTTGCTGTAAGCCCAGCACAAAACCGTAACCAGATAGCGCGAGCACATGGCTGCCCTCCCAAACCTTCCCTCTGAAATCCGAGCAGTCACATGAGCGTGAATCCGATGGTTTCTTGTTTTTTGTTTTTACCTGGCCTGGAATGCCACAGGAATAAACAAGGCAGCCAGAGGGCAACGCTAAATAACAGCCAAGAAAGGGGAGAAAAAGCAGTCAGATCCGAGAAAGGAACCGCATAAAGGAGGGCCGCTTCTGCAGCACAGAGGCTATTCCTTGCTTCAGTGAAGCTTCCTTTACTGCAGGCTTTTTAGCCCTCCACGCACAGATGTAATGCACTGTTCTTGCATTTTTTAAAGCCTCACGAGTAACTGTGTTCGTATGGGGACTTGCAGAGTAGGTCAGGAGCTGTGGTGCGCTCAAGTGGGAGGGGAGCCACACACCAAGGAAACGTTGGCAGCAAGAAAGATTTATCTCCCGAGGAAAAAATACTGAAAGAGACGGGGGAAAAAAAAACCATCCTTAACCAAAATGTTTGTACAGGGTGGCTTTGTACGTGTGCCACTAGCTTGCAGGCTGATAGATTACCCAAAGCGATTGCAGGGCTTGAAGATATGCTACACCGGCTGCTACCAGCCTAGGGCTCTTCGCAGGTGTTCAGCAACCTGTGAAGGTTGCACAGGATGTCAGTGTGCTTTTCCCGTCTGAAAAGCTTCTTTTTTGTCCATCCAGTTCACCCCAGAGAGATCTAATTTCCAAGCCTGCTGGCGCTATGTAGCACAGCACAGCGGGCAGGTCACCTCTAGCCCAGAGTTAAGCACTGACCTTTATTTACTGGTACCAGCAGCGGCATCACATGAGGCAGCCAAGGCAGGTGTGATGTCTGTCTCAAATGGTTTTCTCAGCGCAGGGGAGCACAATTTCTTAAAATATCTATTTGACTGTGACCTATCCTGAGAATCCTGCTTTTTCAGGTGGAAAGAGTCACTGCGGCAAACAATGTCTGGGGAACAGGGAAGAGGAAAGTGGGCATGGGAAGAGGTGGAGGACAAAGATTGTGGGTGCACCTGAAGAGGGAATAAATGAGCTGGGAAGAGCCCTTATGTTGCATGTCTGTGGTGAGAGGGAAAGAGGAAGCATACTTCAGTGACAGGAGGAACTCACACCAGGGGTTTGGTGTAAAAAATCCAGACCTGGCCCAGCAGCAGAGATAACAAGAGTGCTGGAAGCAGGTGGACAGAGAAATCCTGAGCACAGAAAGGGAAGGGAGGTCTTTGCAAGCGGATAGGAAAAACCAAAGGGACAAAATCAAGATGAGGACAGATGAGAGATGGAGCCCTGGGTGCCCTAAAGACAGCACACGAGTACCTGAGCTGTTGTGAAGAACAGCAAAGGGCAGGCACGTTCAACTGTACTAAGCAGCTGTGAAATACTTGGGTCAAAACATGCAAAGAGCCACCTCCCGTGGCAGGTGGGGCAGCTTGGGTAAGTTCTGCTTGAAATTGCTCCCCTGCAAGGCACACCAGGATCCCGACCAAAATACCGTAATCTGGTGAAACACAGAGTATCACTACCTCCTTCCAGCTGATCACGTGAGGGCATTGCTTAACAGAGCTTACAAGCAGATTTCTCAGAAACTTGCGATATTTGTGTCTTTTTTTGCTAATCAGGTGATAGGTTTGGGATTACAACACGCTTGCCCATACCCAGGTCCAGCTCCAGCCCAGCCTCAGGACTCCATGCAGGAATAAACACTGCTGTTGCAATGCACAGAACATCCTGTCCCCTCCCCTAACACCAACACTCACCAAAGGGATCTAAATAAAACCGCACCAGATGCTGAGGAGGGGCATGTTCAACAGGGAACTGTAAGGCTGAGATGGAGACAAAGCGACTTCCCTGCCAAGTGATGTTACAAGCAATGGGGACATCGTTTATCTCTGCTGGAGCCTGCACAGCTCGGAATGTTGCACTCAGATAGCAGTTCACGGGATGCTACTCTCCAAAAATAAAAACAAACCAACCAAGAACCCTAGAAGCCAAACAGGCTCCTAAAAGCTCTTTATTACACCCATTTTCCCAAGCTCAGCTGAGATAACCCCGGCAAACAGAGCACTATCTTCCCCCAGATAACCATGACCTTGAGTAATACAGCAATAGAAGCCCTAATTAAAATAACAGAGTCAATCATTTTAGTGTTATGACTTAAAATGAGTAAAACCAGGTCAGTCCTTCCGCTCACCTGGCCAGCAGGATCCCTTGGTATTCCTCCAGCTGCCGCATGAAGCTGGGGTTGGGCTTGGTGACGGTGCGCCGCTCCTTCACGTAGTCGTAGGCCCTGTCCAGGTTCCAGCCGTACTCCTTCATGGCGTAGGCGATGACCGTAGATGCCGAGCGGCTCACTCCCATCTTGCAGTGCACCAGGCACTTCGAACCATTTTTCCTGGAGCAGGAGAAAGGCAAAGGGAATCATTAAGCAGAAAACACAGCCGCTGAGAAGCTTAAGAAAATAGCAACTTATCTCCCTGAGCACTATCAAACACGTTTTCAACACCGTGGCCTCGCTTGCAGTCTCTTGGATGCGATCTGGTAATCCAATTTACAAACTGGAGCAAGACACACAAAGGAAGTGAAGAACAAGATCTTAATATTCTTAACAGGTTTTGTTACAAGAGCTCTTCCGAAGCTTTTATCACAAAGTGGACAAACATCGGCTGTTATGAAAACTGAAGACTAATATGGCATCCCTGCACTACTGACAACGTACTGGGTTTGGCAAAACCAACACCGTTTTGGGCAGGTGTTAGAAACATTGTCCAGCCCCCTCCCAGACCTCTCTCCCTGTTGAGAGATTTTTCTCATTGAAAGGAAAGCAAACTGAGCCTTTGAGTGCGACGAGCAGCCGCTCTGCCTGGGGGAGGCCGGTCCAGACAGCGCCTGAAAGGGCAGCCAGCACTCGGCTCCAAGGAATTCAGAAGTGTTTCTCAGCCATGAAATCGGAGGAGGGAGGCTAGCGGGCCCTTATCTGTCTGCTCCGTGCACTGGGCAGCGCTGGCACAGAGCAGGATGAGAAGATTTTGATTTGGCACCTAGAATTTTCTCCTCTAAGTGCCAGGTTTCTCAACTCCCAGCCATGTGAAGTCCCCACAGGACAACCTGGGAGGCCACGCTCCCGGTGACCAACAAAACCCCCAAACCTCTGACTAACAAGCAGACAGTGCAAAGAAAGGGGTACGGTAATTGGTCCAACCTGGAAGATTAACAACTTCCATCACCTCACATGTCAAGCTGAGGCCCAATCATTCAAGCCCCAGTGGACAATATTCTGGGCAGAAGAATACTTGTGAGGCTGACAACACTTCAAAGTCAATACTGAAGGAAAAACAGTGATGTCTTTTGAAGAAACCATCTTAAATAAAATAAATCTCTGTAACTTGCTCAAGAGAGCCATACTCAAACAAGTCAGCTTTTAAAGTCTATGAGAAATTGCCAGCACCAGCTGTGGTTAAGAGAAGACAGACTGCTCTAATGGAAATAATACTTTAAAGGCAACATATGCCAATCTGCTTTCTGACCAGTTTTCCCTGAAGGAGGCTGCTGAATTAGCTGGAGGCAGCTCATATAACTGGGATGCAGTTCTTTGCAGCAAAAACTTCCAACATCCACTATCAGATTACTTGGTGTAACTGACGGCTCAGAGACCTATCCAGGCATTTATCCTGTAGAAGGGAAGAGTTTGCTCTACATCACACAAGAACCCGTTTCCAGACTGTGGGCTTCACAGTGCTAGCTAACAAAGCAGGGAGCAGCTTATGTTTGCATTCGGTTTATAAGATTTTACTTTTTCCTTTTGATAAACCCTACTCGATTTGTTATTGCCTTTGCCTCCCAGCAGCACACTGCAGATCCACTGCACTCCTTAAGCTCCTTAAACTGTTAGATCTCTGCTACAGATCTCCTCCACGATTTGCCTGGACTGCAACTGGGCAGAAACCACTCATTAGTCCTGCTTGTTCCTTTTACAAGCACCTGTAAGAATGATAACATGTGGAAGTCAACTCTAAACACTTAAGACTACAAAATGAATAGGCATGCAAGGAAGAAAAGCAGCTGAGAAAAATCAGTAGGAAAATAATAAATGGTTAGTAATACATCTTCTAAATGGGTTTGTTCTGTTCTGAAAAGACTTACTTTGCCTTGGAGATGAATTTGTAGGTGTCATTCCAGTAAGCCAGAAGATCTGTTGCTTCTTCATCATACACCCGAATATTATGGTACTCAAATAGGCCGGGGAAGAAGTTATCTATTTCTCGAGTCACATTCAAAATATACCGCACCCTGCACGGAAACAGACAGCAGATAAGAATGCAGAGCGTGCAGAGCACAGTGAGCTCAGAGACATCACAGCTGCCAGATAACAGCTTCGCCTTGCTTTGTGATCGGCAAAACTCAAAGCATTAGAAGCTGCAGTCTTGAACACATCTCCTTGGAAATGAGGACTTAACGCAAGGAAGCATTGGCTAACACAGACAAAAGGTTTTTCTGAGCAATTCAGAGCTTAGCCTCTGATTTAGAGCTTAGCCTCTTCTTGCACAGTCTGCCAGGTTGTTCTGCTTGCCCCCTCCACCTCTCTCTTTTAAGCGTTAACACCACCTGTGCCACAGGAGCTCCTGCAGACTGTTGGTGTTTGGATGCCTTCTCGAAGCCCCTTTGTGAATCTTTGCTCCTGCTGCAGCAGTAACACAGAAGAGCACCGTGAGGGGGTGAAGTCCCTTTTCCCTAGAGGTATGAGATCGTTAGCAGTCAAGTGGGACCCGCTTGAGCAAGGAAACTGCAGCAGACCCTTAGCTGAGTAAGGGGAGTCAGTTTTGAAACACCAATTCTCCCTGGAGCAGAAGTAATTAATTCAGTTCAGCAGAGTGATTAGTTTTTGTGTGTTTTTCTCCCCACTGGGTTGGCATAAATAAGCCAAACCTGTCAATAATGGTTTAATTGTGCAATCCTGGTGCTCAGACCCACCTGGTCTAGAGACAGGACACTAACCTCAGGTCTGAAAGAGAGGAAAGGCAGAAAGCAGAGGAGCCCAGCAGTGCTAAGCCCAGGAGGGACCGGACTTTGTTCCCTCCAGGCCCCACTTGAAGGAACAAACGCTTTGACACGTTTTCCTTCCTGCTGCAGCCCGGAGGTGCAGACTCCAGAACACCTCTGTGATCGCAAGGCCTCAGTCCAGAGCACCAGGCTGGAGCAAAGGGCACGGGGCCAACTACGCAGCATCCAGCTACGTAACTGCAGCTTTCTGCTGCTTATAGCTGCGAGATCGCTGGCCTCCTTCGTTTGCCAAGGGGATGTCAGTCAAGGTCAGGGAACGGGATTCTTTTACTTTAGGGCGCCTGTTTGTGGGACACGGATTTTGGAGGAAGCGAGAGCTTGTTCAGATCTGCAAACCCTTTAATGAGACTCAGGTTACACAGCAGGTAGAGGATAGAGTTTGTTGCATAGACAAGTGTTGAGGCCAAGCTCTCACTTTTAAGCTGATGGCCTGGAGCTACTTACCCTCTGTTCTGCAAGTCTTCCAAGTTGGAGGCGTTCCATTCAGAGCCCTGCAGGGAAAACACACACATGGACACATCAGCCAGCAGGAAGGCATGGCCAGACAGCTGATGGAGGGAAGGACTGCCACCAGTGAACTTGAGAAAGCTTTCAAGCCAAGTGTTGGGGAGTAGGTGTCTTTTGAGCAGAGAAGCACACGGAAGGGTGGTAACCTGGCTGGTGTTCAGCCCCTTATCTCACCCCATCAACCAGACCCATCCCGACGCAGCGGGCAGCTCTGCAAAGGAGCCCAGCACCATACCCTGGCACTTCTCACAAACCGCTGAGAAATCGACCTCAAAGATGAGGCCACTCCACCCTTTCCCTGGAGGCTGACAGCTCTGCCCCACAGAAGAGAGGGTGCTGGTGTTTCAAGCCATCCAGGTGCTCTTTATACATGAAACACCCATTTCGCACATCAAAGGCAGTAATGCTGTAAGCTCACTCCATGTACCAGCCTCCCCATACTCAAAGCCTGCGTGAGCAGAGGAACAAGCAGGCTTTACCCTGGCGAGCTAATTCTCTTCCCCGCAGCACACTCGGGGCCTCCAAGCCGCTTGCTTCCTGCCCAAACACAAAGAGCTCAGCTGAGGACAAGGCCACTCAGACAACAGCTTCCTTCAAAAATTACGGTGTGCAGGCTATCTGCTTCAGAGGCATGCTCCTGCATCCATTACAGAGCTCGCAGAGAAGCCCTGAGCACAGGCAGCCTGCATTTAGAGGTACACACACACCCAGGGAGGGCCGCGTTACTGTTCTGGTAGCGACTGAGCACAAGCCTGTTGTCTTATCCTGACACAATAAACAAGATGTCTTATCCTGACACAACAAACAACATGCGGCTGGTTCTTCCCGAGCTGATCTACTTCCCAAGAGAAACCTTCATAATGAGGGCATCGCTCACGGGTTCAGCACAGACGGGACTCTGAATTCTGAGCAAGACAAAGGGGCAAACGTTTCATGCCTCGATGGCCCAGATTCCAGCAGAATCTGCCTGTGGCCATGGATCAGGTCAATCCCAAAGTCCAGAGCTGCGCACAACCTGAAGGCGGACCACGGGGCTCTGTGGCTTACTATTCAAAACCTGCCAACAGACAAACTGTGGTCCTTGGCGTACCACACTAGCCCCCAGACTTGGTTTCATGTTGTCTCCTTATGGCCAAGGAAGGGTCATGTAATTCAGACCTGGGTTTCCACAGGTATGGAGAACAATGCTGCTCTGGGTAAAGCCTTTTCTCCTGTCCTTTGATCCACAACCAGCAACACCACCAGGTCTCCCATTTCCTGCTACGTTATTTTAGCACTCCCTCAGTAGGATCCCACAGGGCTCTTGCCTCCACCCGGTAGGAAGCAGCTCTGTGCCTCCCGAAGACCTCACAGCACAGCTCTGCCCCGCAGTACACACACCTGAATTAAGCTGCTGCCCAGCCCCAGCTCCTCAGTGCAGGGCCTGCTTGCAAACATTTCTATCCCACGTTAGCCACAGCCTTCCTCCTTGGTGTTGCCTGCAAACCTTTTTTTAATGGTCTTGTTCCCATTAAACGTACTCAGAGCCAAGACTCCGAGCTCTGAGCTGCCTGCGATGCCTTTGACTAGCACTGTAATCCTGTAACAAGCCTCTCCTGGGAACACCTAGTCCACAAAAACACATTACATCGGAGGTACTTGGAAGTTTCCTGGCTCCACCCCACCGCAGTTTCTTGGGAGCACTCACATTAACATACCCCATCCCTTCTGAGCCACGGCATTAAGCTTCAGGAGGCTGGGAGAGGCTGTCTCCGTTTGGCCAGACCAGCTGGTCCAAGAGGAACGGCTTTGTTTAAAGCCGAGCCAAGCTCGCAGGCTAGGCAGCCCAACCAAACCTGCGTCCGTTCCTCCAGGGCTGGGAAATCCAGCGGAGTGCTGACTCACCAGAAGGAGGTGCAGTAATTAGACAGGCCCCAGCAGCAATGAAAGGCAACTAAGCAAGCAAAACATTAAAAGGCGAAACATTTATGTTTCCTTAAGCGACTGATCTCCAGCACTCTTGGTTAAACTCCTCCGCTCCCCCTGGATCGCATGAACTCAGAACTTTCCATGCTGTAAAAGTGTCGTTCCACCTGAATTTTACGCAGCCTGTGCCAGCTGCTCCCCTCCCTCTTTGCTGTAGCTGTGTCCTTCCCAAGAACTTGACGTGTGGGTACCCTGGCCAGTTGAAGCTGCAAAATTAGTCTTACATCAGTGGAAACAGCGCTGAGAAGAAGTTAACATTGAAGACTTTTTCCATTTCACCCTCTAGTGACAGGGGCTGCAGATCGGCTGGTATTTGGTAAAGCTTAGCACAGCCAAGAAGTGCTCAACAGCCCTAGTGTTTTGTGTCTTGCTTGACAGTATGTGACCTCGGGACCAGCCCACCTCTCCTTTGGAGGCCCCTTAAGTTCCTCCAAAGCCCCATTTCAACCACGACACGGTGAGAAGGGCTGGGTGTGCTCACAGCTGGAGCTCTGTGGAACTTGCTGTCTGACTTACCAAAAAGACATGATCAAATATCTGAGTGGGGCTGTCCATCTGCCCGAGGATCACTATCATTTCATTGTCTATGAACTCTTTGAACTCCCGCAGGTTGCACACCATCTGCATCTCCAGCTCAGTGCGTATCTGGGTGGGGAGGAAGAACACAAGGAAACCGTGTGAAATTTTCTCTTTTGGTCTTTCCCTGTGGCTACAGAGCTCTCTGCTTTGCGCAACAGTGCCTGCGGTGCTGCTCCCTCACCGCTCACCTCTTTTGATGTGATGTTCTCCAAATCCTTCTGCATCATGATCTCCCTTAACTTGGTCTTTATTAGTCGTTCCGTGCGTTCCCGCTCAGTTGGGCTGTCATAAGAAAGCAACAGTCACTGGGAGGGGAAATGAACCAGACTCATGGCACTTTTTCAACTGGTGTTGTTCAGCCTGGATACCCCACAGAGTTTTAGATACTCCTGCTGCTTTCCCCAAGCTGAAAGGAATTCAGGTGACCGTAAAGCTCGGTTTACATTCCCAGTTGTATATGAAAGAGACCAACTGAACGCTCCTAATCCATTGTAGTCATCCAGAGAACCTCTGGTATTTGGTAAAATTTAAATTGGGAAGGCTGCATTATACTCTCTGGAGCAATATCTGAGCCTCTCCCTACCTTTCTTGGAAAGGTAACGGCTCCAAAGCTCCTTACATGGAGAGAAGAGGGCAGCTAAGCCTCTGTGCATTCCTCCAGCCTCTGCTGCCAGGGGCCTTATCACCAGCTGCAAAAATAGCCTGACTAACACCAGGGGAAGTTGCAACAGAGCAGCAGCACAGAGCTGCCTGACCCATCACCATCTCAGAAGGGGCCCAGCGGTAACATCTCCCACCACCTTTCTGTTCCTCTGGAAGGCTGCCAGGATGGCGACCGCACAGACACTTCTGCTTTACAAGTGCCCAAGTGCCGGGTCACAAATAAAAGCCATCAAAGTTCCCGGTCCCTTTAACCTCAAGCATTATTCTGGGAATCGATTAAGAGAATGCTGTCCAGGTGTCCCCAGGAGATGATTCAATTGCTGCCACCGGGGAAAGGGTGGGCTACCTAAAATTTATATATATATGAAAAGCTACAAGAAAATATTAATCTGACACCCTGCCAAAACTTTTCAGCCGCCCTCCTCATCCATTAAAAAACAATCAAGTGTGAAGCTGTTCACAGCTGAATAACTGCGTTAGCATTGTTATTCACTCACTGGACTCCAACAAAATGAAATCTCTGAGAGCATAAATCAGCCAATGGCACCGTTACCCTGGGAAAGCAGCTGGGGCTTGTGAAGTCATTGCTTCTTCTACAAACCAGGCAAGTAAGCCCTCATGCTTGGCAACACATCTGGACACAGTACTTTGAGGTTAAATGGTATCAGTACCATCAGCAATTACTAATTACAGAGGTTGTAGCCCTTGAATATTGACAGCCTATAAATTCTGCCTTTCCAAACTGACTACGCATCTACGTCAGCCACTGTTTTAGACCATACATCACCAGACATCCAAGCATTTAGCTGGAGACAGCTTGGGACCTCCAGACAGCGCTGTTCCACACTTAAAGAGCTCCTCAGAGCCAAGAAAATTGGCACTGCTCTTCGTCCTCATTCTCTAGTGCATCAGATGGATGCCTAAGAGGATGCTCCCAAGGTCACAGACTCACAAGTCCCTACCTAAAGACTTCACGCCAAAATGAACTGCGTAAGGAAAAGAGACCATGTTGCTCCACACATGTGCTGAGACCTGCTGCAGTGTGAGAGCAAAGTCCAGAGAAACCTGTTCCTTCCAGACAGCACCGGGCCTGGAAACCAGAGGACAAAACTAGCAAACAGGAAGGCCCAGGTAACAGACTGCACCACACCTAGCTCTAACTACGGTAACACAGCGCTTACCTTGCAAAGATAGGAGAGCCTAAAGCCCAAGGTAAACAAACAAAATGAAAACAGAGACTGAGGAGATGCAAGGGAGCCCCAAGAGGGCAAAACTTCCAGCACCGCTGTTTACCTAACCAGGGGTCCGTTTATTACCTCAAACAGGAAATCTCTCCTCATTAGTACCTAATTAAGAGCAAAGTCTGTGGAACCAGGCCACCTCTTCAGGAGGCTGCACTGCTCAAAGGCCAAACACCTCCGCTCGGCAGAGCGGGACGGACTTACACATCTGTGAAGAGGGCGGGTGAGTCGGGCCGGTGGGACTGCACATCTTGCATAGCATTCCACTCGTTGACCGACGACTGGTCCGAGTTGATGTGGCTCTCATAGTAACTGACCCACGTGAGGAAGAGGCTCCCTGGGTAGTAATTGTTGCTTCGTGCCACCTCGCAAGCCTTATGTAAACTCTGCAGAGCAGACCTAGGAAAGGGAAAAGTACTTGCAGGATTATCGTTTCTTCCTCAGGCTGGCACTGAGCACAAAGCAGCTGCCAGATCCAGCGTGCTGCTCGCGACCCAGTGGGTACAAAGTCTGGTGCTACACACAGCAACCCCTGGGGAGCTATTTGGGCAGGGGCTGTCCTGCAAGGGTGTGGATCATCACGCTGCAAGAGCCTGCTGTCTTAGCTGAAGTACGCCAAGACATACTCCTCTTGCCCAGATTGTAGCAAAGATGCCCAAAATTCAGAGGGCAGAGGCACCTGTGTCACTGGCTCCAAAACCTGCTACAACTACGCATGCTGTGAGTATGATGCACAGCATTTGTGTCCCATACAGGTGTTCTGACAGATCCTGCTGTGCCATCACCTCTCCACGAGCAGGGCAGGGACATCGAGGAACGAGACACAGAGCTGCACGCCCCAGGGTTTAGCGCTTGGTTTTACTGAGGTGTTTAGGCGTCTGCCCTCCCTCACTGCATGAGGGATGTTAGAAGTTTCTTCAGCTGCTGCTGGGAAACAAATCCCTCTCTCCTATTTTTAGCTTGTTTTAAATCTTTGCCTGCGATCAGAAGAATCCAGGTCAAAATCACTGGGGTGACACAGTAGCATGACACCCTGACAGGGGATGTATTTCTGCAATGCAAAGAAGCTTGAGCCAGAAATACTTTAATGGCCACTACATTCTTACATGAACCACCCTAAAAGGAAAGAAAAATGCAGGCAGCTTCTCTTTCCTTCTTCCTATCACAATGTACATGTCTCACTGAAAGCAGAGACTCCTAAAACATGTACAGCGTGTATTTCCTTATTTATGACGAATAAAATATTTCAAACGCATGCTCATATTAATAGCAAATCCTGCTTTGGAGAGATTCAAAGCGGCAGCCCTTTGCAAAGAAAATTGCCCTATTCCCTCCTGCCCCCAGCTGCGACGAAGGCGCGGCTCCAGCAGCGTTATAAGCTCGCTGCTGCCTACCAGCACTTGCTTTTTTTTTTTCCTTTGGCATCAAACTTCCTTCCCTGTCTCTGAAGGAGACTGCTGGCTGTTGAGTAGGTCTCAGGATACCCGTAACGCAAAGCAGCACCTGCTTTTTAAGAGCCCGAGAAGGCAAAACACCTTGGAAAAAGGATCACTGGGACAGATTACAGTGAGTGCTTACCACATCGCCTGTACAGACACTGGCTTGAATATGTGAACCCTGTTATCTGTTGATACGCTGAACCCACTGGAGAGAAGAAAAAAAGGCACAGTAAAAATGTGTTCCAAAAGCAGGTTTTCAGTTAACAACGGGTAGTTTATAGCACGCTAAAACAGCAAAGGACTAGCCCTATGCGCACACTGCTGAGTTCAGCTAGCTAACAGATCAAAATAGCAGGCTAAAAGCTCTAAGGTGACTTTTTTTTTAAGCAGCTGTTGTTCAGGAACAAAACTAAGACAGGGGGACGGTGCTGGGCTGTGCTGATTACCTTGGCAACACAAATTCAGTGCCACAGCTGGGAGCAACAGAGTGCAGCTAAAGTGATCCTGGGGCAGCTACCAAGGAAAGAAAAGTCATTCCAAGCGCTGCGCCGGGCAGCCTGCGTGACTGGCACAAACGGGAGCCTGCAAGTCAGGCATCTGCTTGGCAGAGGCACATCATTCTTACTTCGTGTTCAGCAGAGCGCTGCCTGCCGCAAGCGTGGTGGAGGAACACATAATAGGATCCCTTTAAGAAGCTTTCACTACACACCCACTCAGCAGCAAAAGCTCCTTTACTCCAGCTCAAACACACATGAGCCACTGTCTCGGTGCATGTTTATTCATGGGGAAGTCAATTATGGGTGTTCCCTGTGACAGCCGCTGTGATTTAGGGCCTTTAAGTCTACCAACCTGGGACAGGTCAGCAGCGGGAGGCCTGCTGGACTGCTCAGGCCCTGACATCATTTGAGGCCTCCTCCGTACCCCGTACTGCAGGCACTAAGACCCTCTGCTATCGACCTGGAAGGTACAAAGGACACTCACCCGTCTCCATCCAGGTGGATCAAGGTGTCGCTCCACAGCGGCAGCACCAAGCCCATTGTACAAGTGCTACTGCAACGAGAGAGAGAAGGTCAGGGCATCTGCGACAGCACCATGCAATGATCCCAATCTCACAGCAGTGGTTGCAGACGTTTGTATTCATTAGGAAAAAATAAATAAAAGAGATCCCACTGTTGCTTTGGGAACAAACAGAGTCAGCGTTGTTTTCTACAGGTGTCTGGCAGGGATTATCAACCAGATACAAGGTACAGCAGTACTCTTCCAACCAAGCTTTAAGGGTTAACATAAACCCAGGGGAAAAGCAAACAGGATTCAGAAGCAGCAAGCTCCACACAGGTCAGAGGGGGCTCTCAGTCTTGGGTCAGCTCAAGGCTTTCTTTACAGATTAGTCCAGCTCAGGCTCAAGTGGTTTGGTTCTAGCTCTGATTTTGCAATCCCCAGCTTTGTTTTCTTGTTTGTCCCTCAGCCACAGGTGCTGGGAACTGGGACCAGTGTGGTGTAGTAGTAGGGTGACTCTCTCCCACACCTACAGGCTGAGCACAGCCACCTCTTGGTGATCCAACTCCTCTCTCGGCTGCTTTGACCTCTTTGCCTTCACGGTCACCTGCTTTCTGCAGGGCTGAGCAAAAGGCCAATTTCAAAGCAGAAGTCAAGCGATGGAAAAAGGCGTGGGCAGAGGAAGCCCAACACAACCTGCAGCGGGTTGTCAAACGAAAAAGCTCAGTCTCAAAGCTGCAAAACTGGTCCAGAATCGAGGCAGCATCTTGGAGAAGAGTCAGAGCCACTCCTCCTGCTCTCACGCTTTGCTCCAGCCGCTCTCAGACTTCCACCAGCCCTAACAGCCCCCATCGGTCCCTGCAGCTCACGAAAAGTAGGGGAAGAGGGCAAGACGTGAGGCTTTGGGGGTCAGCAGGCACGAAGCCCTGTAAGCGTGCACGCCTCGGAGCGACCGCTGCCCAGCACAAGGAGACACTGCGGCACGCAGCTATTTCTGTTGACAACATGAGATGAGCTCATGGAAAGATGTGTTTTTAAAAGGCTTCCCAAGGTGGCCGGGGTATTTTTAGTGATACTGTTCAGCAACCGCTTATCAGAGACCATAGCAACAAGTCTATATTGAGTTATAAATACCGAGTGGGCTAGGGGAGGGAGGATCAGACTGACCATCCACAACCGAAGTAACTCTAGGAGAAAGCTGAAACAACCCCGCTATGTTATTAAAGCCCAAATGCCAGCGAGCTCTCAGCTATCAAAGGTGGCTGTGCTGGTGTATCACAGCCAACAGCAGGTTCCAGGCTCGCGGCAACCTGTGCAAGGACAAGTTCTTCTTACACTACCCCGAGAGCATCTCTGAGCTGCAGCTGTGCACACACGCGCAGGCAGGGACCCAGGAGCCGGTGGCAGCATTGGGCTCTTCCCCCTTTTCAGCAGGCATCCCTTGAGCTCAGCATCCCAATCAGCCACTCGAAATTAAGCATGGTGGCCGTCGTGCCCAGCAGGCTGACTGGAAGGTCATTTCATGGCCAAATAGTTCCAAAAGGTTTTCTAGTGCTAACTGCCTGAAAGTAATTTCTACCAACTAAGGTCATCAGCAAGATTCACTTAGGTGTCTAAAATCAGATGTAGAAAAAAGCACCTGTACGAAAACTTCCAAAACGTTTTGCATATCCTTTTTTTTTTTCTTATGTAGACCAAGATTTACTTAAAATTATTTAAAAAGAACCATGTTCCCCTATGCCCTCCTCAAAGAGTCCCCCTCTAAACTTGAAGCTGCCGGGGATGCTGCCTCGTGGCTTGCAGTCACTCCTGCAGCAAAAGCTGCCCCCAGCCACGTTCTCCAGCCCTTGGAGAGGTGAGCAGCAATTAAAATCAATGAAGCTTTTGCTACAGCAGTGACACACTAATGGCTAGGGAAAACACACACTGTGTCAGATGTGCCATCAGCAACCCTGACATTCCCACCGGGCCCTCTGGGCCTTGACCTTGGCAAAGCGCTGCCTGCCAGCTGATTTCTTAAGTGCTCTCCTGAACCCTGATGTCCAACTTCTCAAACCACAGCTTTGCTTCTCTGCATCCAAGTCCTCCCCGCATCTCGTGTGCAGATACAAGGTGTAGGGACCTCGCCTTTCAGAGACCACTGAGGGCACTTAATGTACTCACACAGGCCTGAGACTCAGAGGAAATGCTGACCCATGCCATTTCCCCTCCCATTTTCCTTTCCTTTTTTTTTTTTTTTTTTTTTTTTTTTAAAAAAAAAAAAACTCTTTTCAAAAAACAAAAGGGGAATTCTGGTTCTGGAGAAGGCGTTAGGCTGGAAAAACCAAAGCAGTCTCCAGAAAGCAGACACCTAACAGTGGTTTCTGCACTAGACTCAACACGTGGTGAACACAAGGCCTTGCCCACCCGGACGGCACACGTACCTGTCGTTAGAAGAGAAATCCATCCCTAGGACGATGCTCTCCTCCGTGTCTTGCCTGCCGTTGGTAGACACTACCACCATGTATCGCGTGCGGTTCTGGTACGTGCTTTCCAGTCTCACAGCCTAAGGAAACGAAGGAGAGACGTGAGCAGCGCGGGCAGCAGTCACACAGCACTACCTTCACGAGCCACCTTTTCATGCTGAGTGGCAGGCGCAGAAGCAGTGACACAGCTTGCACGGGTGCGATGGCCCGTACGGGGAACCAGAGCAGGGAGAAGTGACTTGCTCTTACAAAGCTCTCCTCGACAGCTGGGGTGCTCCTTAACACGCTTTTCTGTAGGCCTGCTCTGTCCCACTAAGGCTGTGTTGGAGCAGCAGCCTATGCAGCCCTGCTCTAGGTACCCTCACGGAGCACTACACCTTCAGCAAGGCTGCTGAATTCGCTCTTCACCCTCAGAGGGCTGTGTTCTCAGAGCTAGGGCTTGCCTTTAGGTTTGCTACCACAGCCTCCTTCCCCCAGCTTCCCAGACAGCTGGGCAGGCAGCGAGGGTCCAACTGGTATGTGGCTTCCTGCTGGCCCTCTGAATTTTTCCAGCAGCTTCCCCAGCACAAGGCGGCCCTACCGCCGCACACCAGGCAGGAAGAGGTTCCTGTAGCACTACGCCGCACTCGTGGCTGGGCGCGGATTGCTCAGAGGGTGAAGGTCACGGTGCCTCGCTGCTCCTGTCATAACCACTTGCACCCAGTGGACAGAGATCTAGCAGGACTGGAGAACCCCTGGATGTTCCCCCAGACCAAGTAGGACTAACAGCGTTCAGAAAGCAGCCGTGCAGCTAAGTCGTGAGCGTCAGACCGACAAGGAAGGTCCTGAAAGCCTGCACCAAGGCGTAACGCTCCTCCAGGAGCCAAAGGGAAGCAAGAACCCAGGTGACTCAGGCAAATCGTACTGTGAAGGGAGCTCAGCTTTGTGAGCTTTGCCTATCCCTATCTGCAGCAGACAACTTTTTACTTGCAACACTTTTTGGACTCCTCACCCCTCGCCTATCCACCAGCCAGTAGATCTCGGCCACGAGATACGGCCAAACCTACAACGAAGGTTAAAGCAGCACGCGGCAGTCAAATCAGAGCTCACCGTTTCTCTAGGGCAGGAGACAATGCTGAGAGCAGCAGGAAAAGCTTCCCAGTGTTGCGGGGAGCAGCAGCCCTGGTGCTGGGGGTGGAACAGCAAGTGCAGGCAGAAGTGTTCGCTGCGTTTTCTAGGCTCGTCCTATTAGTCTGAGACTAACAGAGGGTACCCAAAGGCCGACGCCAGTGGACAGATGTGCTCTATATAGCAAGACTGTGCCCCACCGCGTCTCTTTAGGATAAGTCATGCTAAAACCAGCCTTATTTTCCTCCTTGCGCCTCGAGTCCCTGAGGTTCCTTTGGGAAGACGGCGAATCAAAGCGGGCAGGCCTTCGAGGTGCGAGTTCTGCCAAAGGAGGCTGTTTCTACAACTAACCACTGCAGCACAACAGAAAGGGTGCTCTTCAACCTAGAAGAGCAAGCAGTCACCGAGGCCTCGGTGGTTAGAGTCAGCATGGACATCAGGATCCAACCTCAAAGAGCAACGAGGACTTGCCTAAAGCAGGAGCAGGCAGCCAAGAGCTGCCGCGTCCTGGGCATCCACACACGAGTGCTGTTTGCTGCTCGAGGACAGTGCAGCAGCAAGAGGATTACCATAATCTAACTTAATTTGCTAAACCAATTTGGCTAGCAGTAATTAGAAGTGTGGTTTTAATGCGAGACCCTGTAGCAGGGGACTGGGCAAACAGCGACCAAAGGTCACGCAGCTCCAAGTCACTGGGGAAGGATTTTTGGAGAGAAACAGGGCACGGCTTGTTGTGGCTCTCCAGATCCAACACATTCTCACATCCTTCCCTCAAAGCAAAGAGCCATCAGTGGAGCAGATAATGCATTCTGCTAAATTTGCCAGAATAATAAAAGAGTGAGCTTCACGCTCTAAACCAGCCAAGCTCCAGAGTTACTGTTAGAGGTTCAACACGCCCAGCAAATTGATGTCTAATCTCTTCATTAAGCACTACGTCCCTATGCCTACCCAACGGGAGTGCACCAAGTAACTAAATGGTCTGCTGCCTTTTAAATTAAGCTATTTGAAATCCCAGTCAATCCATGGAGGATGGCCTAGCTTCAGAGACAGTGATGACATGGGAAGGTTTCTCTACAGCTCATCTGCACAGAGCTTTTTCCTCAGTTTGGCAACATTATTTACAGTCTGTTCATGAACAAGAAGTGCTCTGCATCCTTCCAGGACCAGCAATATGTTTTTTTAGTTTTATGCCCACCTAAACACAAGCCAACTTTAGCTTTTGTTGTGCTCCTGTTTCATCAGAAGTGTCGAGTATTTTGCCAGCCCTCACCAACAGCACCTTCCGAAATGTAATTTCATACTGACCTTTCATCTTTTTGATGCTACAGGTGTTCCGTACAGGATCACAGTTCTCACTGGGACATTTGATTTGAAGGCAAAAAGAAGTGCTCGAGTCTTCAGAAGTCTTCTTTTATTATTAAATGCATGTAAGCGAACAACCCCCCGCTCCACTGAGCTCCAGGAATACTTTACATCAGTTTGTACACTTTCAACTCCTTTTCCTCCTTCCTGCTGATCTTACACTCACACCATGCCTCTGATTCTGCTCATTTAGAGCTAAAAGCCCTGCTGGTAGCTCCAACAGAAACAAGAGTTGTTCCAGAATTTAAGTGTAGGTTTATAGAGGACTAGATTCCTCCGCTGCCCTCTGAGCTGTGAAGCCTGCCCTCTGAGTGACAGCAGCCAACACAAGAAGACAAGAATGCATTTCTCTCGGTACTGTTTATATTTCAACTCTCATTTGTATCTACTGTTTTATGAGAGAGTCCATTGCAGCTCTGCACACCCTTCGTTCGTCAAGAATCAATTAAATTCAAGTAGACTATCGAACTTAACCTCACGCAAGATTTCGGCATTCCAAATGTAGCTCTGAACAAAAGGGTTTATGTCTCAGCCCACAAAGTCCTCATTCAGCTGTTAAGGCTAATTTGTCCCAAATCACACAATGTAGCCAGTGATAGCGCCGAACAATGACTTGTTCAATAGCTTCCAATGTTCTAACCCCGGCTCAGATTTTGAAAAACACTGAGAACCCCCCAGCCCCATCACTTTCACTGAAATCTTCACGACAGCAAGGTGTGCCTGACAAATTCTGGGAGCAGGTCCCTCAGTTTGCTTACCACAAATTATTTTCTGTGGCCGTTTTTAGAGTTAAAGCACTCTGTAGTAACTTGGTCTGTTTTATAACTATACTCCCAAGATCGGTCCGGCTCCGGCACAGCTCAGGAGGATTCAACAAAGTGGAGGTGCCAGAATAACACTTCTGAGGCTGGCAATCCTGCTTTGGGCACACGTTGCTAAGATGCACCAAGACAACACGGGAAAGGAACTTCAGGCTACGAAGTGATGAGAGATGCAGAGACACTGCAGTCATGCCTGACCTTGTAGAGCACTTCAACATGTCCTAGACAAATTCCTCACTGCTCTTCTTCAGCTTCTGGAGGCCTCTAACGCAGCCTATCAACGCTATAAACGGCAGCACTTGGTTTTCACCCTATCATTATAGGATGCAGCAACCCAAAAAAGCAAGAAGACAGGAATCAACACGGGCACACAGCTACAAGGGGATCTTGTACGCTCCTTCCTGATAAGCCTCAGCCTTTCGGGACGCAACCAGTTAGGAGAGCAGAGCGATACAGCAGAGCGATTCAGATACAGCTGAACTAACAGGGAAAGGCAGGTATCCGTGCTGGTCAGACCTAAGGCACCTACTCTTGATATTTTAATAGGACACCAAGTTACCTTACCCAGCTTCTCTGGCAACTGTTACAGTCCTTTCTGAGCACATAACTACTCAGTACTGGGTTCAGACAAAGGCAGGCTGCTAGCCATACAGTTTATCTCCCTGAACAAGCAGGTGTTTTATAATTTAGCTGCTTTTTTCTCCTTGTGGTTGTAGAGAGGGCTCCCCAGACATGACGGCGAAACCACTGGCACACACACACAGCACTGCTTTCAGGAGTTGCACAGGTGTATTTGTCAAGTGGAGCTTAACCTTTATATTCCCAGCTGCAGATAAGCAAAAAGCCAGCCTACCAGTCTGATGTTGTCTTCTGGGCGGAGCAGTATGAACATGGCCTGCAGGTGCTGCTGGAGATCCCCTGGAAGGAAGAGGGAAAGGTGAACGCTCAAAAATAGCTTTAAATCACACGCAAGCTCCTGGCTGTCCAGCCAGAGCCAATGTCCCCCAGGAAACCCGACACGTCACGGTGAGTGTCGCCACTTCCACCCACCCCGAGATGACAAAACTCCAGCTCTTAGTCAGCTGCTCTTTGCTCCGTGTGCTCACCTGTTCCCATCTCACCACGCTCTCTCCTGCTAAATCCTGTTATCTTTCGAACAGAAGTAAAAAAAAAGTTTCAGTACTCTTTGTTCCTTTAAAAGGCGAAGCAAGCCAAGCCGAAATGGACCCGACCTCCTGGTTCAACGTCTCACCTACCGCCTGGCTCACATCAGGAGCCTGCCATTTCTTTTCCACCAACATTACTCAGAGCAAAACTCTCACCTAGACAAAAGGGTCTGCTTCCAAGTGAGGTTTGGTTTCATCTCAGAGCCCACACGCTTCTGTACCAACCCCGTCCAAGAGTATGTAGGATTTACCACCTGAAAACTGAACAACCACAATTTTTCCTAGAAAACGCTTGCTACTCCCTCACTGGTGAGGCTGAGAAAGGCTGAAAGAAAAAAACAGCAGTCACACAGTGACTGTGAAGTCTTCTTAGAAAACCCGAGGGACACAGGATCCTAAAGCAGCAGACATCGAACAGACACGGGAGCTGCTTTCCATCGCTGCTCCTGCGCCGACTTCTCTGCTCCACTCCCTGGCCCGCAGGGAGCCGCGAGCTTTCAGCTCAGCGCATCGCCCGCCGGGCATCAGCGAGCAACAGCACCTCCAGCAACGAGCTGCTTTTTTGATCATTACCTGGAAATTTCACCTGTTTTCCCAGGAAGGCAGGCTCAAGGCTGCCAGGTGGCACACGTCGTTCAGAAGAGCCTTTCCTCTCCTGCCCTCCGCCACCCCTGCGCAGCGGGGAAGCGAAGTTGAGGCAACGCTGCTGGGAAGAGCGCGAGTGCTGGAGCATTCGGGACAAAGTTTCAGGGACTTGCAGAAATAAGGAAAGCTCGGGCACGGGGCAGCACCCAGAAGAGCCATGTCGAAGTAGGGAAATAATGAAAATGCTGCTCGAGGAGAGCACTGTAATTGCTTTTACCGCTGCTGCAGCCCCTCTCCAGGTGGGAGGAAGATAAGCTTGTGCAGAGCGGGCTACACAGGACGCAGCAAGCACTGCTCTCCCCTTCCTTCCTCCTTTAGTCACGTTTCAGCATATGGAGAATGAGTCAATGAGAGCATTTTAACCGGGGGGTGGGAAATCGAGGCAAGCAGCCGTGCTAGGAAAGCCGCACACAAAGCAGCAGAGGTGACAGGCACCCGGAGCTGCTTCCTGCCCCAGGACATTGTTCTCGGTGCTGGCACACGCTGCCCTAAACAGCGATTATTTAGGGAGACAGTTAACGTAGGAAAGGCCAGCTCATCCATCAGATGCTTCTCCTCCCAGGGGTGCAGTGGGAGACAGGATTTCCCCGCGGCAGCACCAGTGCACGAGCCCTGCTCAGTTCCACCGAGCCCCAGCTGCAGCAGGGACCAGGAGGCCAGCAGTCCCTCTGGGGACTTGGGGTACCCACGTGTCTGAAGCAACGTGAAACGAAAGAGGCTTCATTTTAGGTTTGGGGGAGGGAAAAACCAACAATTTCCACCTATTGCTGCCGCTAACTCAGCATCAGGAACCCGTTTAGGAGGTGAAGTTCCCAGAGGTGAATTTCTAAGACCCCTTTCTGCAAGGCTCAGGCAAGGAGCTCCATTAACCCTCATCCTCCAAAAGTTTATTCCACTCTCCCCCGTTCCATGCTGACCACCGGCCTTGGAAGCCGCAGAGCTGGAGACCAAAGCATTGCTTCCTCGGCCAGCTTCGCTCGACGTGCAGCACTTCCAGCCCCAAACATACAAGGCATTCTGTAAGCTTGCTGGATGAAGAAAAAGAGCGAAAAGGAAGGTTTTAGCATGCCAGAACCGGCACAAAGATACCACATCCTGCCCTGTGAAGAGCTGCCGGCTTTGCTGGCATTCCTGGCACGGCTGCTGCTTCCTATCACATTGTCCAGCAGCAAGCAGATGCTTTTGTTTCCTCCGAGCTGGCAGGCTAGGTGCAAAGCATTAGTGCTCCGATGGGATCTTAAAACCGATTTACGGTATCCCAGAGATGGCAAAAGCCCCAGGGAATTTGCATCCTTTTCTGGCCTTCTCCAGCTCCATCAGAGCATGAAAGCAGCCCCCAGGAGCCGGGTGGCACGGCACACGGGACCACCCGGGGAGAGGGGCAGACAGCCGGTACCTTATCTAGTCCGTCTGCCAGAGAGCGATTTCCATTTCTGAAGGTGATACAATTAAAGAAATGGGTGTGAGCGTTAATTATTTCCTGTTACGCATTTACTCTTCATGATGGATTCTAGCGCCCCGATGAATTTGAGGGAGGTCTGGGAGGTCAGGGAGCCTTCCCAGAACACACTCAGTGGCCACTTGAAGCACGACTGCATCCAAAGGCACGACGTCGCACGGGGAAGTTAAGCCGTGACACGCGGGATGGAAGCAGAGCACGGATCAGTAGAGGCCGAGGAAGGAGGCTGCTTCCCGTGCACACCGAGCTCACCGCCGGCAGCTGGTTCCCCTCCCTGAACCCCCCTCTCCACGCCGCCGGTTTAATTCTGGTGGCACAGATGTTCTGCTCAGGAAGGAGGCACCCGGATCCCCCGGTGCCTTGGTGTGCTGGCACACACCGCGCGTCAGGAAGGCCCACAGAAGAGACGAACGGGGCGCACTCGCTCAAAGGACGCTTTGCAGTCAAACCTCCGAGCGCTTTATAAAAATGCCACAGCATTAACATCACTCGACAAGCAGGGAAGCTGAGGAAAGGACGAGTACTGAAGCCTCGTAACACTCACCCCCTAATGAAGTCTTCTAAGAACAGAAATCCAACCCTTAGGCAAGCCAGCCTCAAATACAGAGCACCTTGCTGTAACCAGTTACAGCACACCGGCTTTGCTTTCTTGGCAGCCCAGCTCCCAAAATCTCTGTGCTGCTTAGCCAAGCACCGCTGTTTCCCACCAAGCTCTCCAAACCTCTCATAGGTCATCTGTAGCAAGCAGAACGTGAGCAGCAAGAGAGACCCAAAGCTGTCTGCGACGCCTTGCACGGCATCATGAGGAAACCCGTCCAGCTTTCGGCCGGGCTCCTCTGCAAGGTAAAGCCGAGGCAGCAATGGTCAGGAGGAGACCTGGGCTGCAGCTGTGCAGAGGACTTAGGAAAAAAAACAAACACACAACCAGATAGGTCAAGACAAACTTTTAAACAACTGCTGACTCTACTTGCACAGAGAAGACCATTTCATTTCACTTCAGCCCCAATCAGAAGGGCCAGCTTTAAATTAACTTCACAGCAATTTATTTTATTTGAAAATCGGCAATTAATGCAACTCAAAGCAGTTTGGGTACTGCTTATGCTGTGTATAACGTGTAGATGTGTGTAATTAGCTGCCTTTTGACTTAAACTCTTTCTCTAAAGACATCTGTAAACAGGTTTTGAGGCGGACCCATCATCAGCCCGGTAACTGCCGGATGGGGAGCTGGGTGACATTCTATCAAAGCACAAGGAAACCTGCACCTGGAACCAAACCAAATCGCTTTTGGGGTCAATTTTTGGCACAGAAAGCTGGCTCCAGCCTCTCTGCTTCTGATTCTGCTGCATACATAAAAGCCCGAAGGTCTCCACATTGTTTTTTTCCCTGCTGATTGTTTAATGGCAGGGAAAAACCCCACACTATCTGATCCCCGTTACACACCGCCGGTGAATAAGCACCGCGCACACAACGAAAAACAACCTACCCCGAAATGTTTGAGTTTCATTATTCAGCCTGACTTTCCAAACAAAGAGTCAAAGCAAAAAAACAAATGTAACGTTCAGGTGATAAAGGGGGCGGAATTCTGCCTGCCTCCGCATTATTCACGCTGCTGATACGTCTGCGAAGTCACCCCGACGTTGCTCAGAGGTTTCCTCACCAGCAGGCAGAGGTAAGCAGCCTCCCTTTCCTCCACCGTAAGTTACTTTCAGATCAGGAAGGGCAATTACTCATCTCCTGTCGTAACCTCAGGTTTTCCAGCACAATGGAGACTTTGAGTGCAGCCCTCCCTCACACAGAAGGTCCAGCCGGATCTTTTTAGGGGGTGGCAGTTCTTCACCCCCCACGATGCCATGATTGCTGCCCCAAAGTCACTCAAATGTTTGATTTTGCTGGATTGGCAAGAGTACTGAAACTTTTTTTCCTACCAGTATAAAATCTCTCAGTCCTGAGGCTGGGTCTGGCTTTAAGGCACACCGGGTGCCAAACAGAAGCGTGTGCCATCTGCTGAGAACGAACTTGAGGAAGGTGAACTGGGAAACGCGAGAGCAGAGCCTCAGCTCCCAGCTGCACCCACCTGCATGCTTGTTGCGCCGGTGGCTGATCCTGGGAGTGGAGGAGCCGTTCCCGCGGGGCAGGAAGAGCGCCGCTCCTTTCACCGTGAGGAAGCTCTCGCTGATGCTGCAAGGGAAGAGACACCAACAGTGAGCAAGGGAATCGCTTTATGGTCTTTAGAAGGAGAAAAGCAACCAAACGAGAGAGGTTCAAATCATGGAACGAATGCTCCGCTCTTTTGCATGAAATAGATTTAGTTCAAATTATTTTGTTGGTAGAGAACTTCCCCCCTAAGCACTGCAAACATCACAGAAACCTCGAAAAGCAGAACGTGCCGGGTGCTGTTCTGCCCACAGAGGTGGAACCCGAGCAGGCAGAGGGGATTAACCTATGGCTATATTTTCGACTTGAAAGCCAAGATGAGAGATCCACATTTCTAAACGGTGATTAATACGGCAAGCCCACGCACCGCTGCGATTACGGATCCTGTTAACCCCGTGCTCTGTGGTTCAGGCACAGCTGATGCCCTGTAGAAACAAACATCTTCCTCCAGCAATTAGCCAGAAGAAAATTAGTGCACGCAGCAGATGAAGAAGCTACGAAAACACTACGAGTTGCGTGATATTTTACTCAAAGACCGACAAATTAAAAGCAAAAGTGTAATGCTGTTCAGTTCAGACATCACTTGCTGCTCTGATTTTGCCCTTTATGAAGTCAAGTGAGGAGTGAGGTCCGTGGGAAGGGGCAGTATCAGAGCCCTCAAGCCCCGTGGTACAGCCAAGAATTGAAGCTCAACTTCCAGTAACCGTAAGATGCTGCGGCACACGGAAAAAGCAGAGCCCTCTCCAGATGTCGCAATTAAGCCATCCTGTTGCACAGTTCGGGGTTCCTGCTTTTCTCAGAAGTGATGAGACAGTCGTCCACGCTTTGAAGAAAGCCAAAAACAATCCTACAGTCAACAGGATGGTTGATGAGAACGATAAGACAGGATGGGAGAGTCCCTGGCATCACGCACCGCAGCAGCTCCGTGCCCTAAAGAGCAGTCCTTGTCGACCGAAGAAGAGACCAGGAACGTCTCAGTTCCTTTCTCCGCTTAAGCAAATAACAGAAACGATTATTTATTCCTTTCCCTTAAGAGCCAAGGGCCAGGAAATAACAATGGGGCAGAAAGCCCCGCCGTGTATTTGAAGAACCTCTGCGTACAGCCAGCGGGCGAGCGCTGCGCCAGGTCACCGCCTGCACGGCCGCGTCCCCGCTGCTGCCGCAGGGACAATTTTTGGTGGCTCCTCGGGGCAGACCGGTGCCTAAGCACGACCGAAGACAGCATCACAGAGACATCAAGTGAGACTGAGATCCAGGAGCCAGCATGGCAGGAGCTGGCTTCTTGCTTTGGGGCTGACCGCTGTAACCCCAGGCTTTGCCTGCTGGGTTCTTGTACAAACCCCGCGTTACGGCTGGATTTCCCCGTAACCTCAGGCACACGTCTGGGCACCTCTCTGTTTTCCTGGTGGGGATATCAAACAATCAAATTCTCTTCCTGAACACGCAGGAAGCCCCTTCTGAACCTGCAGCACACCCCCACGTTCGGGCTGCGCCGCGGGCCGTCCCCTCGGCATCCTCCGTGCCAACAAGGTTTCTCCCAGGGCTATTTTTCTCCTAGGACTATTTTCTAGAATTATAGCAGACGTCAAAACAGGCACTGGATGTTTCAGCAAGACAGAATTTTAAACAGGAAAAAAACCTCACTCTTCGCAAATTAAAATTGATCAGAGATCCTTATCTGTGCCAAATACAAACAATCGGGCACGCACAGCCGTTTCCCCAGACCCTTCTCAGCTCAGGAATTTTGAGCCTTCGTTGCTCCTGACACAGATCCTCTGGAAGCCCTCAGGCTGCAGTTTCTTAAAGCCTGGGTACTAGAAACAAGGAGCGATCGTAAAGCTGCTCACTTCAGAGGAATCTCTCGGTCCCTCAGCTCCAACACTTCCATTCAGCAGCGCCCGATGTCCTGCAGCAGCAGCTCCTGCTTTCCAACACCCACAGGCAGGAGCGGGGTTGGAAGGCGCACAGAGCTTCTTCAGACCAGGACGTGGACTCCGAAGACTTCTCACCTGTTCTTCCTCCCTTTACCACCTCACCACAGAGGCAAACGGATGTCAAGGAGAAGGAATCAGCAATCACAGCCCGTTCTCACGTAATTCATTTTATCAGCCACGCCAACCAGCAGCGTTAGCAGCCCTTCGGCCTGTGCCCGAGGTCTCACCCCAAGGCGGAATTAACCACTGCTAGTGGGTAGCAGCTGCAGGTAGGGAGCTGCGGGTTAGGACTCCTCTCATTCCCATCACACAGGCCAGCTAAGCCCGAGCTGGGAACGGGACGCTCAGTGCCGAGGTCCATGTGGAACCAGGCGGGAGCTGGCTCTCACCTTCCTCCACACTAAAGCGGGGGGCACGGCATCGCCTGCTGTGTGCCCACTCCCCCACGGGGGATGAAACCCCAGCTCCTCAAGCAGCAGACCCAGCCCAGGGCGGTCGGCACAGCCGGGATCCGAGGGCCCTTCTCCATCAAACCTTTGGACGAGAGCATCACCAGCTCCGGCATCCCCGCCTAGAGCAGCGCCCAACTCCTTTGGCTCACCCCACGTCTCAGTCTTTAGGCAATATCCTCCCTTGCTTACTTTTTAAATCATTTTGTTTTAATTATTGCCCACAACGGCTGTATTTGTGACTTATATAGATGAGGGCGATGCTCAGCTTCCAGTTTAAGCCCTGCTGAGCGATGGAGCCTGGTGAAATTATGCATGGTTTAAGCCCGGTGAGCAGCGACGGCAGCCGGTTATCCTCACGCACTGGGCAGATCTCAGGACTGGGAAAGCAAAGCAGCACCCGCCACTAACAAAAAACCCCACAACAACAAGCGGGAGATGGAAAAGGCAAGAAAAAGCCTCAGGACTACTCTGCGCTGCCGTTTGTATCACACACGGCCACGGCGGGGCCTCTCTAAGGTCCAGAACAGAAACGAGCCCAGCGCAGAGCAAAACAAGGCCACGACTTCCCGAAAAGGGCTCAACGGAGGTGACGGCACCGAGGGCAAGGAGAGAAAGGGGAAGTGGTTCCCAGCCGGGCAGCCCTCGCCGCTCAGCACTTCTGCAACTTCAGAACCAGCCCGAGGAGGAAAACAAACAGAGCGTGGGAACCGTCCATCCCCAGCCTGACGCACGCTGCCTTTTTAGCAACATCTGTGACTTTTTTTCTCCTTAAAGGGCTGTCTGCAGGCATTTCCTCTGCTCCAAGGTGGGGCTCCCTGGAGAGAAAGCCGGGCTGCGACTGCACAGGGAGGGCTGCAATGCCTGCGGGAGCCCGTCTCTGTGCTGCCCCTTCCCACCTGACCGAGCCCTTCTCACCTTAACCAGGGCATCTTCTTTGCTTTGGTCTCCAATAAGGGCGACTGCTGGGGCTGAGCTGAGAGCCAAGACAACTTACTGTTTGCCACAAGATACCCGAAGGTGGGGCCTGAAGTCTGAAGGCATCACGACCCTAAGGGCATTCCCTCTGCCTGCTCCAAGTGAGGAGTTGGTGGCACGCATGGAGCCTTGCGGAAGGGAGCACCGATGAGTTCTGACACCCCCTCGGCACCCCGCCGAGCTAACAGCCCGCAAGTCAAGGCCACTGCCAGAAGAAAAACATCGTGCTCACGTGTCAGCGGGGCTCCTTTGCCACCAGGTGTGTTTGAAGCGAACCCCAGAAAGCTTTCTGCAGCCTGGGCACACGGGCAGAGCCCCTGCCTCCCAGCAGGGAAGCTGGCCGGGTTGGGAGCCATGCTACAGAAGAAGTTCCCAGAGTCATGTTATCATTCACCGGCTGCTGCCGATGTCAAAGCCTGCGTGAGTTCCCCACTGGCCTCATGTCCTCCGCTGTGCTCCAGGGGATCCACCCGGAGGGCAAGGAAAGTCCCCAAAGCAAGAGAAGGACGAGTTGTGCGAGCAGGGCTGTGACGTGCTGCGGGACGCGGGGCAGCAGAGCAGCACAGATCATTTTTCCTGCAGCAACACAGAGCTCACGCACCGGGAACGGGCGGCTAACGCAGCTGGGATGCTTCCTACAAGATCCGGGCACTCGGTGGTCCCAGAAGAAATCCCATTCTGTGGAGCTTTCACACACAGCACTTTTCTCTTCCAACCTCGACGGCAGCCGGCACATCCCCAGCAGCTGGCTAACGCCCAGCACACAACCTCTCCCACCACATCTATCCACGTTCAGCTCCCTCATTTCCCCCCGGACCTCCCCACACACTCGGTAGCACCTTTCCCAGCTGCCACGGCCCTGCCCACGAGCCCGCCGCCCCCAGGAGGACCCCGATGCTTTAAACACTGCCGTAACCCAAGGCACACGAGACACGCTGAGGTCACTGCGCCGTCCCGCACCGCCCAGGTCTGGGGGCAGATATATTTAGGCCAAGCACGCTCAGCACTTCGGGGATGGAGAGCCTGCCTCGCCACCACCCCAGCAAGGGGACAGCCCGAGGAGCGAGCAAGCAGCACCCTGCGCACCCAAACTGCATCCCTGACATCCGCAGGGGGCACGAAGCCATCCCCAGCTGGATGCGAGCCACCCCAGCTCAGGCTCGAGGAGGAGGATGTGGCTCTGAGGGGTCGCTGCTGCTCTGGACAGCTTTGGAGAGGGTCCAGCCCCACGAGCACTGGTCCTGGGGGAGTTTGGCTCCGGTCCTGGGAGCTCCTGGGGGAGCTTGGCTCCGTGACTTTGGGATGGAGGAGTTGTGCTGGGGGAACTGCCCGGCTCCGGTCGCAGCCTCGCTGCCCGCACGTTAATGGACCCCTGCAAGCAGGGCACCACAACAAGGATGGCTCTGTCTGCACGCACAGAAATCAATGCCTAATAATAAGCCTTTCCTCTGTGCTAAAAAGAAGCAGATGCTTGATTACCCAAAAGCATCACAAATCTTCAAGAGGCTGTTGGGCCACGCTCGTATAATACAAGGAAGTTATTTGTTCGGTATTTTAACTTCTGCAGTACTCAGCACTTTCAAGTTTTCTCTCGTTCTCGTTGCATCCTCCCCACACTGTCCCTAAACGCCAGCTTCCAGCAGGAAGAACAAGACCAGCTCGGAGCCGGCTGCCCCTTTCGGCCGGCACCGAGGGCAGTGAGGGGTGAGCAGCTCCGGAGGGACGGGAACCCGGCGGGCGGCTCTTCCGATGGGTGCTGACGGGAATTGGAAGGCGCTCGGAGCTCTACCTGCCGTGCTGATGCCGCCCATAACCAGGCTGATGATTTGCTCACCCGCCTAGCTGGTGGACAAGTTTCTAAATACATCAGTGACTTCGTGTTAGGGGATTGCACAGCCACAATTGAGGGGAACAAAGTTTAACAGGGCTGTAAACATCAGCCCGAAGTTCGGGCTGGGTAGCAGTGAGTAAACATCATAGCCAGACTCGGGAACAATTTAAAGTTTAGTTTCAAGCGTTCTGTGCCTTTTCTTCAAGGCGATTCTAAGTGGAAGGAGAATCCTTAACGTAAGCAAGGCCAACACAGACTTCAGATTCATTTTAAAGCTGCAAATTGAGGAGGAAACGCAGCGTCACTTTGGGCTACCTTTGGGCAGCACTGGAGCGGGGCAGCCCGGCCTTTGGAGAAGGTTCCCCAGGAGAAGGGAAGGCGACCAGTGCAGGAGAGCACTCCAACGTTCTGCTGGCCTAAGTGACAATCCGGAGGCAGCAGGAAAAGCTCTCCGAATTAGACCCTGAGATATAATTATGACGCATTTCAACATGCAGACTCAGCACTGCTTTCCAGTCCAACTCTTCCCCCCGCGGACGCGGCGAGTTCTTCCTGGAGACGGTACCCCTGGTGACTCTGCTTTTCTTTTGGCTCTCCGAACGGGGATCGGCTTACCAGGAGGCCTTTATTCCTGAAATCATTTCCATTAATCACTCACCATCCACCACTTTAAACAGAAGCTGTCCGACGGGGGGGATGTCCAACAGCACCGCTGCATCTCCGAGCCTACAGAACGGCTGAAACGAAGGGCGGGACGAGAAGGGAAAGGAGCTGGAACATTTCTACAAGTGAAATGCTTCATCCAACAGCACCGCAAGGTGTTTATGTAGACTCTTGCAAATCTGAAATAACAGCAGGGAAGCAGCAGCACTTGAACCATGCACGCTTCGTGCTATCTGCCCATAGGACAGGGAGGAAAAGGCAACGCACCGGCACGCGTCGCTCTGAGGCACGGCCCTGCAGCAGTTTCGCATTTGAGATTCCTCAGCGCAGCTGCAAATTAACTTACTCTTTTAATGTGTGACTTGCAGCTAAAGGAGATGTCAGCACTCCTCTTTTCAATGGGTTTTAAGGCGTTTGTAGCTCCACACGAGAGCCCTGCGAAGTTTAGCTGACTAGGTCTGCAAACGCATTAAATAAAGTTTTATTTTACAAGAGCTTGAACTCGAAGCGCAGAGATTCCAGATGTGTTTATCCCTGCGAAATCAGGTGCTAAATTTCATCCGAATTAGCACTTTCAGCAGTTTGGCAGCCAATTTTCAGTAGCTGTTAAAGCGTGTCCTCCCATTTCCTAAAAGCACGCGAACCCATTTAAAAACCACACGTGGAAGCAGCGAGATCAATGCAACACCGAGCGCGGACCCGGAGAAGTCTGCAAGAACAGAGCGTACTTTAGGGAAAAAGCTCTTAAACAGCTCTTTAAAAGCCTCTCAGAGAGATATTTGCTTAATTTCGAGTGTGAGCGAGTCCCACAACGCATTTCACGACGTGCTTAAAGGAACCGAGGACGAAGCAGGACCGTGGCTGTCGTGTCGGGGTGTTGCACCGCGCTGAGCGCCCCGGTGAGAGCCTGATCCATCTCCCTACCTGCCCCGCTTGCTGCCAGAGGGACCCGCTCTCGAAACCCTCTGGAAAACACCCACCTCTGGGCCCGTCCAACAGCCCTGACGTTTGGAGGCAGGGCTCAGCAATCCGCAGCTCCCTGCGCACGCTGAATGCATCAGGGCCCGGCTGGCAGCTGGCTGTTCCTCCTGCACTCGGCACGTCCACGTTCCTCGGTCTGCTCTCCTGCAACTTTCTCGGCGTGCTAGAACAACAGGGGGGCTAGGGATGGTGCTGACAGTTTGTTTGTTTTTATTTAGACTAACTGGCTTTCCGGCCTTGCGACACACGGAGGAATGCAGCTGCACCGCTTTCCGCTTGGGTTTGGATTTCTCCTCCTCCTTTTCAAAGCAAATCAAGGGAAAACCACCAATAAACTAACATCATCATCACCATCCCGGCCGGTGACGAACTCTTCGCACGCTGCCACACAATGAGCTTGAAAAAAACCTAAAATGAAAGGGTGCGGGCACAACTCTGAGCTCCTTTTAATCCAGCATCGAGTTAAAGAAAGCAAGACGCTACCAGACCAAGCTTTGGAGGACAAAGGTGGAACTGATGGCAGCTTCTCTTATCTGCAGCCGTGTGCAGCCGAAGGTTCCCCTTAAATTATGGCCTGACAGAGTCGGTTCTGTTGGGTAATCGGAATAACACCGCTCAGTCCCACCTGCCACTGGGAGCCTCTCACCAGCCCCGGGACATCAGGAAGGCCGGCGTCTCGGCGAGCTGAACGTGCCCAAGTGAAGACACCGCTGGCCACAAAGCGACCTGCTGGGCAGCCCGAGGGCTGAGGCTGCAGGGCTTGGAGGAGCAAATCCGTTCTCTTCATGCTGGAGGAGGAGGCGCAAGGAGATAGGAGACACAGCGCGGTTTGTTAGACGTGGCAAGGTGGTGATTTCTGAACGCAGGAGGTAAATGTGGAGGAGATGATGGCTCCGAAGCCACCTGCACGCTGGTGTCAGGGCGCTTCATTCCAAGCTCAGCTCGCCCAAATTAATCCCAAGCTCACCCAGGTTAATCCAAGCTCGGCTCGCCCCAGCAGTGCTCTGTGGGGCCGGGTCCCTGCTCACCCACAGAGCCTGGGCGCTTCAGGGCAGCGCAGGACCGAAGGATGAACGTACCCTGGTTCGTTTCTGGGACTGCAGAGCCAGAATCCAGCCGTGACAAAGCTGCAGCTCTCCAGGGAGAAGCCTGGAGTTGCCCCTTGCAAACGCCACACGGGGTCACGGAGACCCCAGCCCCAAGGAAGCACCCGCTGGGGGACGACACGGACCTCATTAAGCCACGGTGGGAAGCGTGCGAGCAGACCAAGGGCTTCACTGCGAAGTGACAAAGATCATTTGTTTACAGAAAGGGCTAAATCACTTCTGGTTCAGCAGCCTGGGGGTTTAGCCTACTTGTAACAAAGGTGTTTTGAGAAAAAGCACGCTTCTTAAAAGGCTTATGACAAATACACCGAGGGACTCCAAAGGGCTGAGCACAACGCTGAGGAGGGGCAGATAAGTACGGGATAAACAAAAAAATGCTCTGAACGAGGAGCTCGTGGCCTTAATATCCCTAAAAATGCCCAAATGGGAAAAGCTGCCAATCCCAAGAGGGGCTGACCCTACAGGGTTTTCTCCTCCCCAGCTGCGACTGCTCAGTGTCCTTGAACCAAGGCCTCTCCCCGTCACAAAGCCCTTGGATAATCCCCCACAAGCGGCTGCAGAGCCACCGCTCCCGGTCTCCAGTTACTTCCAAGCTGCTAAATTAAAGCCACGGCCCGCACACGTAGGCAAAGCAAGGGGCTGGCCGCTGAACACATCCCCAAAAGCACAGCCGTGCAGGTCTAAGGACAGCGGGGAATTTCTCCCCCTGCACTTGGGGACTTCGGAGCCTTCAGCTAGCTGGAAACTCAAGCTGCAGAATCACCCTGGACGCATTGCATCCGTTACACTGGAGAAAAAATATGTGCTGAACTAGTTTTAGGCCCGTACGGGCTGATTTTGATGCCGTCTGGCAGACCGACGCAGCCGGTGACGGAGCGGGATGCGGGGTTTTAAACTCTCTCTGACCCCGCAAGCACTGGTCGGGAGCGACGTCTCCAGAAAGTTTGCCTGAAGTTGTTTAAAAGAAAAAACAATGAAGCAATATTTTAGCCAGGGGCTCTCTGATAAAGGTACAAGGAAGTAGAGTCCTGCGGAAAAATCCCAGGCAGCCTATTACACGCCCCAAAAGGTCCTTTTCTGCCGATAATCTCGCCCCGGGTCCTTCTGCTTCGTAATCCTTCAAAAAATCCCAAGCATTTCCAGAGACAAGGAGCATCTGCAGAAGTTCTGGGACGATGGGGAGTCCATCTCAGAAGCAACCTTCGTCCCTCTCAGCCTGTTTGCCAGGAGCTGGGCAGCCCTGGTGGGGCTTCCCCGATAAAACATCAATAAAACATCCCGCTTCAGAGCTGTGGGTGGCGTGGGGATCCCTCCTGTGCTGCCCAAGTTTTGTTTTTGTCCCATAACTTCTTCCATCCCTCAACCTCCTCCCGTCCCTCTCCCTGCCCCCTACCAGGAAGGCTCAGCGAGAGCAATGCCCGTAGCTTCCCGGGGAATACAAGGAAAAGCCAAACAGGAAAAGGAGTTATGAACAATAGGGCCCTGCCGGGTTAATGATCAGCCCGGAGAAGGCAGCATGCTGCTTTCACCCAATTACCGCCGCTTATTTGCGTGGCTTTTAGTACCAGCGGGTAGTAAGGGACCTGTTACACGTCACATTTGTTACCGGGGTGTGAGTAAGGAAGATGAGAGGAGGCTGGCAGCCCCGTGGGGCAGCGGGAAGCCCTGCACGAGGTGCTGTGCCCGGGGGCGAGGGGCCAGGTCGGACCCCCAGGAGCTGCCCCAACGCTCCCCGGGTACCTGCTGGGCTTGGGGCCGTCCTCTGGAGGCTTTCCGAGCATCATCTCCCCAATCCTAAAGTATCGCCGGTTCTCAGCACGATGCTGAAGTACTCAGGAAGGCACCGAGGCGATTAAAGATTTCCAATAGCACGCTGCTCCGAGGACGGCGGCCTGATTGCTGAGCCATCGGGGGTTTTGGCAGCAGGGACGGCGCGAGCAGAGAAAAAGTAAGGCTTCCCGTGCAGCCACCCATCAATACAGAGCTCTCCAAACAGCCCCACCGGCGGCCACGCACTCGGCGAGGATCCTGGCGGGGCACGTGGCACAGCTTCCAGCCAGGCACCCTCGGGACTTCACAGCACCGAGGCACGGCTGCGGGGCTTTGAAGACGGAGGTGAATGGCAGGGTGGAGAAAGACGAGGGCCTGGGCACAAGGACACGGTGCGGTGAGGTGGCGGCGATACAGCGGGCCCGTATCGCCTGGTGATGCCGCCCACGATCACCTGCAGCTTCCTCTTACACACCGCTTCTTCACGCCCCAGCAGAGGGCTGCTGCTTACGGGAAGAGCGATGCTGGGGGACAGCGAGGCTGCAGGAACACGGCGTGGCTACCTTTAACCCCCTGCTGATAAGTACTCTCATTAACCCATAGGTTTTACTTTTCTTTTTTTAAGAGCTCCAAGCCGTGCCCGTGACGCAGCGATAAGCTACCCATGCTGCTTCGATTCGTTCCCCAAGGTTGAAAATACTCGTCGTAAAAACTCTCAGTTAACGTCTCGTAACAGGAAACAGGCTGGGACGAAGCGAGCGCGTTCACATTTTCAGATCCATCTGGCTCCAGGAGTGTCGGGGGCTGCAGTAGTAAACAGCACCGCAGCGCTCCAACACGCCCGGCGTGGGCCTGGGGAGGGCTCCCGGCGCTGCTTCAAGGCACAGGACATGCCCCAAAACGCACTGGGATTTAAAAACCACAGCTGGGGTTTAAAAGCAAGGGCAGGCACCCACCAACATCCTCGGGCGCTGCTCGCAGGCTGTCCTGGCGTCCTGAGCAGCGGGTAACCCTCCCCTGCCGCCGTGATAAAGAGGGAAAGAGAGCGGCAGAGGAACCTGGCAGCGAGGAGTGGTGCTCTCACACAGCCACGGAAAAAGCACTTCAGGGGCAGCAGCAGCGAGTTGGATACCTCGAACTTGGCACGAGAGAAAGGAAGCGACTGCGGGCAGGAAGAAGCGATCTGCGGCAATCTCTCCAGGCTTCTTCTGCTAAAAACTCTTCGGTGTTCGCAGGGCGTCTGAAGCTTTGCTTTTCGCCTTCTATCTCTCCGTCGGCTGCTTTAGGGTTTCATTAGACCAAAGCGAATTTGGAAATCCCACGCAGAAATAAAGCCAGGAAATCGGCAGAAGTCCCGCTAGGTTCACCAGGAGTAGCAAGGCTTTCTGGAACAAGTTACAACCGTAAATCCTGAGCGTTTGGAGAAAACCAAGTCCCTCGGACACCGGGCTGAGTCCTTGTGAACCTGACATGAATCAGACCCAGAGCAGCTGACCACGTTAGTGGCTAAAAGCGTCAACACAGGAGCAATTTCTGCTGATCTCTGAAAGCCAGAGCTGATCAGCCAAATGCATCCGCTAAAGAACACTGGAACACAAGTTCCCGACAACATTTGGGTCGCCGACCTCCTCCTCATTCCGCAGAGAATAAATTTGATAAGGAACAAAATCTGGATTTTTAGGTCTTGCCCACAAGGAAATAAGGACACCTGATATTACCCAGCCTTCATCAACCTGTAATTAGAGCAGCCTAAATTTAAAAACGGGTCCTTCTCATGCCAGCGCCAGACACCGTCCTGATTGAGGCCGCTACCAAAACATTCACGCAGCGCTCAGCCTTGTGCGGACGTTTATGCGTGGGCTCAAAGCTCCGTCACTCTCACGCCTGTTAATCTTCCCTTCCAGGAGGCAAAGACGGCGCGAGCTCCCCGATAACCCCGTTATCTCCGCAGCCAGCAGAAGAACGGGTGCGCCCCGCGCCCAGCTGGGAGCCGGGACAGCCCCGGGGCTGCCAGCGCCCCCTCTCCTTCCCCTTCCGTCCCTTTCCGGCCTCAAGCCCTGCGTTAAGTGTTTGAGCAGCGTGCGGAGCAAACACCTTAAAAGCACTGGAATTGTTACCCAGCCACCTGCCAGCTCCATGAGCCCCACCGAGGGGTGAGGCAGAGCCTCAGCCTGCAGTGGGTTCATTGGGTTTTGGGGTTTTCTCCCCACAATCGCAGAAGGATTTTGATTTCCCAAAGCCCAGGGCACAATTTGGATGCCTGCTTCTACAGAGCAGCTCAGGTAAATCACTGTGAAACCTTCACTATCAGCAACCACAGGAGAGCTGTAATACTTACGGGCACCGCCGTGAGCAGGGAAAAAAAAAAGACCAATTATAAGCATTTTGGGTCAGGTACGAAAGGCTCAGAGAGACTTAGCTGATTACCAAACGCAGCACTGATTGCTTGGCTCCAAAAAGAGGCCACGGAGTCCTGGGACGTGTTTTCACGCCGAGCACAAGCCGGGGTCCCTGCCGGCGAGCTGGGCAGCGGGATGCAGCCTAAGGGCTCCTGGACAGAGGCACGCAGCCCCCGTGGGACCCCCAGTGCGACCCCCAGTGCTTCGTCCCGTTACCTTTGAACCTTCCGTGATGCCTCCAGGGGACAAAGCAGCTCGAGAAGCACCAAGCAGGACCTGGCCGTGCTGCGTCCGTCCCTAAATCCTCACCTCAAAGCACCCCCTAACCCCGTACCCCAGCCCCAAAGCCCGGACACCGGGCACACCACGGACCCAAGGAGGCGATTTGGGGCCGGGCACGAAGGGGCTGTTCCAACGAGAGGACACCGGGGACCGGCTGCTGCTCAGCACCCCCGGGGCTCTTCGAAGCGGGGAATGAAGGGGCTGCTCCGCTGCCAGCACCCGGGGCTCAGCACCAGGGACTCGGCACCCCGGGGCTCAGCACCCCCGGAACGAGCCCAAGCCCGCGGGCACCGAGCGGGGGCGGTGGGAAAGCCCCGGGACAAGCCGCAGCTGCCGGAAAGGGAAAAGTTTCTTGGGAGGGACCGGAGGGACGGGGGGCGGGGGGGACAACGGGACGGAGACGGGACAAAGCGGGGACAGGAGGAGGGGACGGGTACCGGGGACCCCTTCCCCGGGGGGGGGTTACTCACAGCTGGGCGATGGCTCCCTGCGAGATGACGGCGTTGTCCGAGAAGTAGGGGATCATCGCGGCGCCCCAGCCGGGCGGGAGGCAGCGGCCGCCCTGCGCTGCAGTGCCCGGCCCCGCGGCATGGGGAGGGGGAACGGGGATGGGGGGGGGGGGGGGGGGGGGGGGGCCGCCGCCGCCGCCGCTGCCCCCGCTCCGCGCCGCTCCCCGCCGCACTGCGCAGGGGCGGCCACGCCCCCCGCGTGGTCACGCCCCCCAACCCCGCCCACAGCTCGGGTGACCACACCCCTTCGGTTCGCGCTCGCTTTCGGGGTGGGCACGCCCCCCTGTGGGTGGACACGCCTCCTCCTGGTGGCCACGCCCCTCGCCCGCACGTGGCGGGAAGGGGGAGCAGGGGGCGGCAGGGGGCTGCGGGGGGGGGGGGGGGGGGGCGGTTTGGGGGGATTTGGTTTTTTTTTTTACCCCGCCTTTGGCCGGGTTGAGGCCGGAACGGCCATGTTTGAGGCTGGGGGGGGCCCTCCATGGGGTAGCCATGGTGGGGTTGGGTGGGCAACGTGGGCTGTAGGTGGTGCTGGGTGGGCGTTAGGGCGCCCCGCAGCCCCCTTCCAGCACCCAGCCTCGGCTCCTCGCCTCCGCGGTGGTGGCTGTGACCTGCACGCTCACGGACCTGCCTGCCAGTTTGACCCACAGCCGCCTCCCGAGGCTGTTTCATGCCCAGCTCCATCACCCGAAGGGAGGAAAGGCAGCACAGAGGCTCCAGCCCACGCACCTCGGCCATGGCCCAGCGTTTTCCCACCAGCTCCATGCAGTTTCCCACCAGGAGCCCCACGCAGCCCATGAGCAGGCACTGCCTGGCCCTGCTCTGTCCTGCACCCCGTGCTTCGAGCGGAGGAAAGCACCGGAGGAGGGCTGGAGGCTCGCTTGGCCTTCCCTTTCCCGGCACACAGGCGGCTGGGGTTGGAGCGCAGTGTTAGTCCTAA
This sequence comes from Nettapus auritus, assembly GCA_011076525.1. Lineage (NCBI taxonomy): Eukaryota > Metazoa > Chordata > Aves > Anseriformes > Anatidae > Nettapus > Nettapus auritus. The sequence continues at coordinate 7,114,900 of CM021783.1, forward strand.
CACCTACCCAATGGGGAAAAAAAATGCGTATTATTGCCAGGGCATCGCTGCAGAGCTGCCCACATGATCAGGGAGCAGAACGAGAGGCCAAGAGACAGCTTCAGCTAGGGATTGTTTCCAACTAAAACTTCCAAAGGGCAGAGGAGCTCTGAAAGCCACACAAGCGGTGGCACCGCCTCAGGTCCCCACCGGCCCCGCTGCCAGCAGCCCCAGGGGAAGACGAAGCGGCAGAAGTCGTGATTCTGCAGCTTCTGCTAGGAATACGGTTGGGCTGCATTAATTTAAGCAACGTCATCTCATATAGCCCGGAGCACATCTCTGGTGACGGTCCCTCGCAGCTGTAAAGGAAGCGCCGTGCCAGCTCGCTGCGGCGCCAAGAGAAGTCATTTGGTTAGAAATGAAGGGAGTTGCGAGGAGCGATGGAAAAATCAGAGCATTAGAGAAATGGAGGTAACGCAATCCTTCCAGAGGTCAAGAGACTGGCAGGAACCTCCCGTCGGTAGTAACACATACCGCACGTTCATGAGAAACAAGCCCAGAACTTCTCCTCGGTTCTAATTAACGACTGAAGGGCTCTGTTCAAGCATTGTGGAAAAACAACCGTGTTTTAAAGAGAGTCCGGAGGGATGTCAGGCTTGTTACCTGCAAGTGCCTTGGTTCCCAGTGCCCATTTACGCGTTATTTTCATGTTCTGCTTTTTACATCAGAGTTCAGGAACAGCCCCGTTTCGCTATGGCTTGGAGAGCTCAAGCGCCAGCCCACCGGCATGCCGGAGGAGCAGGGGCAGGCAGCACGAGGGGCTTCGAGGGGACGGAGCCGAGGAACTGCTGGGTAAGCGGCTGCACTCCGCTGGGGTGAATGCAGAGCCTGAAGCGCACGAATTGGCAGTGATGACAGGTGAGGGTCTCGATCGCGGCCGTGCCGCACAGAGCATGTGAGCCCAGCCATTAATCACGGCGTGACGAGACGGAATTAAGTCCGTCCGGGCATCTCAGGCGCTTCCCAGCCCGCTGCATGAAATTACATTTTGCTGCGGGGGGAAAAGGGCACTGCGTGGCCGAGTTGTGGGTTGGCATTTACGCTCCCCGGGAGGCCACGGGATCAGCACCGCCGCAGGGACGGGCAATAAACAACACCCAGGCTGCGATTTCGGCACCGCACCGCGCTCGCCGGGCAGCGAGGGTTCCGTTTAACCTTTGAACACCACGCAGACTCATCGGCTCCAGCTAGACGCACGCTGCGAGAGCACACCATAAAAGGACCCGGCCGCGGAGCTTTGGAAAGCCAACACCGGGCTGTGCGGGCAGAGCCGGGTACGGAGCATCTCAATCAAGCATGGGGATGCACGGCCAGGCACTTCGGAAGGAAGGACTGGAGAAATGCCTCTGGAGAGATGTTCAAGGGGCTGGAGGGAGAAACCTGCCTTACCCTCCTCGTGCATTTTCACCTGCTTTGATCTCGCAGTGATCTAACAATAATTCCACGTCCCGCACGGGGCTAGCAGCTTGCAAATGGGATCCTCCTCGGACAGCCGAGGCCTGGCTACACCAGTGAACAGTCCAACTGCACGGAGCTGTGGTCAGGCTCTGCATTAGCACGCGCAGATTTGGCAGTTGCAGAAGCAAGCTGCCGGACACGGTGTCGGTGTCGTCAGCGCAGTGTCCGCATGCAAAGAGGGCGTTAATGGAGCCCATGGTGCCAACAGTTTAGGGCTGAATTGCTGCTCCTGGTCAGATCACCCGGAGGGGTGGGTGTCACCACAACCCACCCACCCACCTCACAGGGCGTCTGCTGGCATGAAGGTGATTGAAGTGGGAGCAGGGATTGTCTTAGGGATTATCTGATTCAAGGCAAAAGGGACAGCGGGATGTTGTCAGGCATGGAGTTTAGACCTAGCTCTATTAGCACCAGTGTAATAGGTAAATGCAGAGCCTGGACCCACGTTTCCAGGTTATGGAAAAAACTCTGAGGCTGCTGTGTTTGACAAACACAAACACCCCCATCGCATCCTCCCTCCTCTGGGAAATGCACGGCTGCAGTGCCCGCGCGGCCACCTTCGCTGCACGTACGGAAAGTTTGCTCCGTGCTGCCGGGCAGCTGCTTCCGCTGCCGTCGTGAGAAGTCGGAGTTTGAAAACAACACGTCACTGCCCGCAGATGAGCACGAGAGCCCTGCACAGGCACAGCCGCAGAGATCAGAGGCAGCGAGTTCATTTCCGCGTGCGCAGGCGGGGCGCAGCGCTTTGTTTTCTCACCGGCAGCTACCCCTCGATCTTTCCCCGCACAGGCAGCTGTCTCAACATCAGGCCCGGTGGGGAAAAGAGGGTTTTAAGAGGCAGATTTTAAGGACGGGGTGCTAGACTCCAGCTGTTCAGGAGTCAAAGGCTGTCATGTCCCTGCTCTCCCGGTGAGAGGTCAGCGAACTCATCCTGCGGCTCGCAGGACGCGGAGCTCTCGGCAGCGAGCAGCCCGAGATGAAGCTGAGTGGATTAGAAGCGCAAACAGACGACTTCTCTGGGGAGAGCCTTAAATCACTGCAGCCAGCCCGTCAGCAGGCAGAGACTCCAGCTCTGATAGCAGCACCTCCTGCAGGGGTCTCCTGCTGCCCCGGTGCCCGGCTTCGGAGGGAGAAGGGCATCGGTGAGAAGTCGTCTTGCAGCACAAGAGCCAGAGACAGCTGTGTTATCTCGTCTCGTTTATCAGCAGCACACGAAGCCATTTCGGTAGCCGTGGTCATAAACAAGCCAACGCATGCAGGGCAGGAGGAGATACTGCGTGAAGAAACAAAAACTTTCCCAGCACTAAGAGGCATGCCACCCACCAAGGCAACACTTGCACGTTAGGCACAGCAAGGGAAATACAGAGAAGTAATTAGAAAGGAGCCCGTGTCTGGCCGGGGGAAGAAAAAAAAGAAAGGGGGGAGGCAGGAACCGGGAAAGCATGCAAAACTATACTTGAATCCTGAAGAACCAGTCAGAACAGGAAGCCACACTCTAAATTTGGTTATTTAAGCTGTCAAAGAGTATTTCTGTTTTCAGTTCTTGTGCAAACAATCAGCCAGGGGCAGAGGTAGGGCGATAGGCATCACGGACAGAACAAAACCACGCTTTCAGAGCCCGTTTGGTCAGTTGCCCATCACGATCAATGATTAGGCTCCTCGGCTGAGAATCCAACACCTATTTTGCAATATTATCACTTCATTAAAGCCTTCCCTCACAAAACCCGCACCCAATCCTTGTACAGTTTGCTTATCATTAAATCTTAGAGGGTCTGACCCAAAGAGGCCGAGGCTCAATTACACCCGCTGTACAGCTGCAGAAGCACGGGGAGCTGCAGGGACCGGAACCCCAGGGGCAGCACAAGGGACACGAGCGGCTCTTGCTCTGGTACCAAGGCTGATGTTGGACACTGCAAGGTACAGAGAGACTTTTGCTGAAATGTCTTCCCCACAGCCTCCTTCTCCTGCTGCCAGCAATGATGTTTAACACGGTGAGCTTCCTGGAGAGCTGCTTTCCACGTGCACTCAAGCGATTTCCAGAGCAGCCCTGAAGGAAAGCAGCTCTCTGGATACTGCAAAGCATCCTGTTCATGCAGCAAGCCGCCCTCCGTGCAAACATCTCTGCTGCTTCTGAAAAGTTAACCCAGAGCCTTGCAAAGCGCTGCAGCACTACAGCAAAGAAGAAACGCCAAACTGACGGGGCTGAGGTGATGGAACAAGTAACGTGCTATTTCAGTGACCTATAGAAAAGGAACAGGTAAATCCGCCCAAGTGTCAAGCACAACCTGATTTTTAAACTAATTTTAGAAAGGAATGTGTTTGATGCAAAGATACCAGAGCCCTGAACGGCAGCAAGTCCAGAAACCCTTGCCGGATTCTCACAATACATTTGAGTGCCTGAAATCCACGCGGAGCTGAAAACAAAGGATTGCTGTTCAACTTTCAAGCCTTGCCAAGGTACCCTACCAGGAAAGGGACCAGAGCTGCTATTCTGGAGTCTCCCTTTCTATTTACAACAGGAATCTTTCATCAGCTTAGACTCCTCTGGCCCACAGAACCTGGTTCATGCTCAGCAGGAGACACAAGAACGTCTGGAATCCCCGTCAGCCCCTCCTTCGGTAACCTCGGAAGGAGGAGCACAAGTGCATGGGGGCAGCTGCCCCGGGCTTGCTGGGCGCCGAGCAGACCCTCGTGGTAGCTGAAGGATCTGACCCACCTTCATTCCTTCACTTCCAAGTTTGTCCTTGCCTTGTTCCTCATTCTCTTCTGTTCACACACTTAGAATGACAACTTACCAGACTTTTCATAAGCCTTTGTGTTTTGAGCAAGCTCCCTGCCATACCATCACGTTTACCTGGTAATTTGGTAATGCAACAACTCACACGGACTCGCTTGATCCTTCAGCTACGAGGATCGAGTCCCAGGCCTTCTTCTTGCTGATTGTGAACCACGGGTATGTAATCGGACTGGCCTGAACACACTGCAACCACAGAAAACCTGCAGGAAACTAGCCCTGCAGGTATCTGCTACCAATCTAACAAACCTGACTTTACTGCAGTTGCTCTACCTTTGCTCGCAGCTCGGTGATCAAACACCCGGCACTCAAAACGAAGGCTCTCAGGAACCGCGCTGCGTGGCCCGCACAACTTTTCCCAGCGGTCAGCAGAGCTGGCAGATTAACAGAGCAGTTCTTTATCTTGGTGTTACATTCTCCACAAGCAGCTGTAGTAAGTGCCACGGAGAGACTAAGCTGTCACCGAAAGGAAGGACAGAAAGATGGATTCAGGAAATGCATTCTGAAGATAAGGGTCGTGCTACAGGAGCTTAGTAATCTCTGGCATGGATAAACACAAGCTCCTCTGCACACCACGCACGCAATTCCCTCTTAGTCAAGATGCGGAGTTAACAAAGTGCCTTGCAGACCCACCAGGAGATCCAGCTACAGCTCAGGCCCTGGCAGAATGATGCTTTGGCAGCTGCGGCAGCAAGCGAAGAAGCACAAGGAAGGTTGAGTTGCCAGAACGGGCAGCGCGTGGTTTTCGAAGTCTCTTGGAACGCGAGCGATGTGCTCTAAGGATAGCCAGAGGTGTCAGGAGCCTGCCACGGGAGCACCGAATGGCAGTGATGCCCATCTCCCGCAGTCACAACCGACACAGGACGGAGGAGTCACGCGTCTGGATGTGGATGCTGAGAGCCCTCTGAAGTGCAGCCGGCGTGGCATCACCCCGTCCCTCCTCTCCTCCCAGGGACCCGCACACGTCTGCTGTGACCCTCGGGTAGCGAGGAGCCTGCAGGGAGACCCAGCTGAAAAATCAAAGACGCTGCCTTACAATCCAGCCAGCTGTCACCTCGCACAAGGAAACCCATGCACTTAGCATCAAGGTAGCTGAAAACGACTTTTGTGCGGTAATTAACCGTAAGCTTCTGCATTAAATTGTCGTCTTCCACTCCTAAAACAAAAGGTATTTACTCACAGCTTGAAACCTTGAGGCACCTTGGCACATCCAACTGTTATCCCAGCAATAATCGGACTTGTTTTCCTTCCCAGTTCACTCCTGGAAGGAACTGCTGGGACTAAAGAAGAAAACCCAAGCAGAAGGCAAGCACACGTGGGCTGCAAAAGTAAGGCGGCGCTCCCCGAGGTGGGGCAGAGAAGCACTTCTGGGGAACATTTTCAGGTAGCAAGCCCCAAATTCAGAGCAGGACCCGATCGCTTTCTGTGGCACTCCCAGGGAACACCAGGCCCCGTGGCTTCACCCAAACGGACTTTAGCCTGACCCAGCAGCAGGCCGTAGAAGTTCAAAGATTTCCTCGCCAGTCCCGGCAGCCTGGCTCGGTTTTATTCGCAGCAGCTACTGTGCGGCCTCAAAGGCAGCGAGTGCTGCTCCAAGGTGAGCCAAGCGGGGAGCGCACCGCTCGTGGGCAAGCGGAGAAACAAACTCCAACGGCAGCCGAGCGGTTCTGGCAGCGCAGCCAGCACAGGCTGCAGGCTGCCCCCAGCCGCGGGGATGTCGCTGGTCAGCAGAACAAAGATGCTGAATCCCTGCAACCCCAGCACGGGGCACGCAAAAACTGGGCGTTAGCACAACTCGGAGCTCGTTGCGTTTTAGGTTAGCGTTCACGATGCTGGGATGATGCAGAGGTCGTTAAGTCAGTTCTGTGTGGCAGCAACGAGACCGGGGATGGGAGAGAGGAGCAGGGCAGCTCGCTGTACAGCTTCCAGATAGCTAATAAAAACGTCCGGAAGGTAGTTATGGGGGCAATAAACGTAATAAATAGGTCGCTCGGCACACCTGCTTGTGCAGTAGCTGTCTTAGTCTCATTAGCCAAGAATTAGGTGACAAGGACTGGCTCAGTCAGGAGCTAGAATATGGACTCGTGCTAAGGATTTGGGGATTTCACCCCAAAACGACAAGAGTGCTGACAGCTACGGCAGGGTGCAATTTTCAGTAACAGAGCGAAGTCTTTGTAAAGATCAGGTGCTTGTTCACTCTCCCCTAGCATTTCCCTCAAGTCCCAAACCAAACCATTGCTCTTTGCATCAGTACAAAGCAGTTTGCCAGAGAGCACAAAAGTTTGCCAGCGGCAGAGCACACACGAACTCTATTTAATATTTAACACTTCTCAGGGACAAGTTTTAAGCAGATTCCAGCTCAGAGCAGAAAACTCCTCACCCTGTCTGCGATGGTGCTTTTAAGAGCATCCTAAAGGAAGGAGCAGAGCTCCTGGAAGAGAAACGTCGAGGGCTGGTGCTGTAGGGAAGAGGACGGGCTGAGCAGTGTGCTGATGCTCCCTTCAAACCCCACGGAAGAGGCAAGTGCAGACTTGTCACGTCATCTGACTGCTCCCTGGAGCAGGTTTAAGCTCAAGCAACGTTTTCACACACTTCCTTTCCTTTCTCTGTCAGGCTCGAGTCCGTGCAATCCCAGCCTCTGTGGTGTGAGACCTCCAAGAGCACACACAGCTCAGCACCAGATTAATTCATTGCTGCAGGTTTTCTTGAGGTACCTACCTGCAAGTTTAAGCTCATGTTTGAAACACATTTCTCTGCCGCCTTGGAGGATATTTTAGATCGGTTGCTGGATTTTTAACAGCTACTACTTGCTACCTTCCCTTGAAAACCGGGCATTCGATAAATTTACTCAAGAGCTGTTTACAGACATCTGTTGCTCCTCCACAGCAGGACTTCAGGCTGATGACTTACCAGGTTTGACCCTTATTTTTCTCCCACTGCAACCAAACACATTTCACCCCCATCCCCGTGTTTTCCTTGTGAAGGATCTTGGCTTTGGTTGGCTTTCTGACCCCAGCCCCAGTCCCAGAGTTCAGAGCATCACATAGCAGCAGGTTGTCATTTCCTACCCTGGGAAGTCATTTCAAGTATATTAAAAGGAGAAATGTTTGTTTCAGACCTAACCTACCATCGTTGCTAAGTGCCCACAACAATGGAACACCTCCCATCCCCTCCATTGCATTATGTATACTGAGGTCGGGTCATGAGTTGATCTTGTGACTGCTGGAAGGCTAAGAGAGAAATTAAAATTAAGAGATTAGCTGAGTTCAGTTCGAGCCTTTGGGAATTGTGTTTTCCAGCTCTCCTAACATCCATGAAAGCTGTAAAATGAAGAAACAGCGATTCTTAAATCATCATTTAAGGGTAGGAGCCTGGAGGGAACAGAGCAGTCACCTTCCCCGAGCCAAGCAATTGCAGGACTACGCTGAAGTCGTGGGAATGTGCAACCACGGCTGCTTTTTCTTTTGCAGATCCATCCAAGTTGGTCCCCAAACCAAAGCCCGCATCCTGTTGAAGCCTTTTAAATACCAAAAATGTCAGCTTCCGTGGTTACCTACCCACACGAATGGCATTAAGCAAAGAACCCTAACAGCCAAAGAGCTCAGGAAGGGAGAGCTGCTGCACCTTCCCTTCTCCTTTACTCCCCCTGGAGGGAATCTCGCTCCTTTCACTAAATTTGGCTGCAACGTTTTAAGCCATGGAAGTGCTCCCGCTGCTGGACAAGTTACCTACTTATATACTGAGTTCGCTTATTTTTAGATGAAATAATTCTTTTGATGGCTTAGAAGGCAAAAGCTTTCAAGATTTCAAGAGGTCTACCGTCGAGACTACGAGTCCTTTACACAAACACCACCGGTACCTGCCACCGTTAATGCTTGTCACCATGCAGCCAGATGACTTCTTTGGCTTTCAGATATAAGCATTTCATCAAAACAAGTTCTTCCTGAAGCAACTGAAACTGGCACGTACAGGAATGCACATCTCCATACAAAACAATCCCAATTAAAATGAAAAGAGGAGCAATTTCTGTCAATGGCAGCCTTCTCCTATCTGTGGAGCCTTGACCGCCCCCATGAGTACCAAATACCTACACGCCGACCGAATATGCTGTGTTAGGCAGCAGGAGCCCTCACGGCACAGAGTCACCCCGTACTTGAACTTCCAGAAATGCAGCTTTGCACAAATCCCACCAAAATAAGCAGGGGCATAACCAGGAGGTGAAGAACACAGCTGGGGATGCCTCGATGCTGCAGCGCCTCCCGCGACACTCCCGCTAACTCACAGAACCCAGCTCAGCTCGTGAGGGCTACAGGCACTTTTTAAAACCAGAGAAACCCAGAAGTGTTCATGCATGTGGTCATTCTTCTCAGAATATTCTGATGGTGGGACAAACCCTAAGATACAGCACACAACGTCAGCAGGAGGTAAGGAGAGCACAACCAGGATTTGGTCCCAAAACACAAGTAAGGTCTCCACAAAGTGCAGCATCACCGTCTTATTCAGAATTGGCCACAGGCAACACATCATCCCTCAGATGCAAACAGCAATTTAGAGAATATACTCGCTGGTATCTTTGTGAACTGTTCCCCATGTTTATTTTGAAGTATATAATAATTTTTTCCCCATTTCCTGCTGCAGTAGCCCGTCTACTGAGGGCATCATTTAGGTCACAGTTAAATGTACACATATATAATTTTGCAGTAAGGTACCCGTGAGACAGTTACACAAGATTAACAACAGACAGAAAGTTATGGATATTTAGGTAGGTAAAAAAACAGAAATTCCAGAATAAAACAAGCTAAACAAAACCAAAATAAACTAAAAGACCGGGGAACACTTCACGAAGAACAGCATCCTCGAAGACTCCCACCAGCCCCAAGTGAGAATCTTACCTTCTGGGCTGGGACCGGCATTCTTCTTCCCCGCTGTCTGCCTCCTGCGTACATAGGAGAGGAAGGAAAAAAGGAAGGTTAATACGCTTTAACGTATGCAGAATCCAAAGTCTTGCATTTTGGTTTGACTGTAGAAGGCAAAGGAAACCCGCACTGCTTCTGCACGTAGCTGTCACTGCCCAGGAGCTCATTTTCTGCTCGGCTGTCACTCGATGTTCGCTCACAACCCTTTTAAAAGTCAACCTACAACAATTTTTGCAACTGCAGGATTTAGCAGGCTTTTTGCATTTCCTTCCAGTGACCCCTGCCAAACGTGGCAGGCCAAAAGCCAAACACGTGGCTTAATTCTGGGCAAAAACACTATGTTTTTTAATTATCTTTCTATATATCGCATTAATTCGTATTCCAGTGTCAGCAATCGAGTTTAAGAGCCCACAAAACCAGAAAGTAATAAAGCTGCCAGCTAGGAGCTGGTGAGCACAGATAGGCTAGGAAGCAGCAATATGAAATACGACGCTGCTTTAGATGCAAAATTAATACACACCATCCCCAGTGCACTGGGGAATTTTACTAGGCATACCTACTAAAGCCCAAAGCAAGACCTCAGTAGAGAGATCTCAGCAATTAATTCCTCGTCACGGGACATTTAAGTATCTATTGCCAGGCACCGGCTGAAGACGGAGTAGAGGATCTGCTTTAAATCAGCGAAAACTTACTGTGTTTATGTGGGCCTGCGGAAAGGAACATATTTTAAAGCATTCCAAGCACTCGGTCGTGCAGGGACATCCCAAGAAAACCAGAGCTCGGCACAAGGTGCCAAAGGAAGCAAAACAATGATTTCGTGTCCGGCTGGACACAAGCAGGTGGTGCAAGAGCCCTCAGCCATTCTGACCACAGGGGTGCTAACCACGCCAGCCCTGCTCTCCCATCGACAAGCCAGGCGGGACCGCACGGTCCCCTGGAAGGGGAAGCAGCATTTTCTGCCCCTTCAGCTTTCCTCGGGACAGCAGCGCTGCAGATGCACGTGCTGCTTTCTGTTGTACGGACCACGGCACGCGGATGGAGACAGAGAGAAGGCACGTAAAGGATCTGGGCTAGGGAAAGCGTCCGCTCTCCACGGAGTCAGCGGAGGAGAGGACGAGGAGCTGCACATCCCAGGCCTCTCGCTCAGCCCCACCAGTGTGGGCATGCAGCTGCCCAGGCAGGAGAGCCGGTGAAACAACAGGAGAGGGAGCGACTCCGGAACAGACACCTTACCCAAACACACAGGAACTAACAGGTTTAAGCAGCAGGCTCAGAAAATGGTGGGAGCGGACTAAGTTAAGTTTCTGTTAGAGAACTGTACAAACAGACGCTTTTTCCTGAAAATCTTTTCAGGTACATTCTTGTGCTTACTGCATGCAGAGCTTGAACTGAGTTCCTCTGTTCTTCTGTTGTTTGCAAAGCTTGTGTTGAGTCCTATTCTTCTACTTCGAAGAACAGAACTAGAACAAGACCATGAAGGAGTTCACTGGGAACCACCTGCAACCACAAACTCAAGCTAAAACCCGCAGACCATCGACAACAAGCAGGAGCTGGCACAAATACCTTTTACTCATCACACCTTAGAATTAGCTCAGCATTTCAGCAGCTCGATAAGGAAGCTGGTATGCCTGTCTCCTTTAAAAACAAGAACCCAAATGCATTCCACAGTCAGCGCAGAACAAGCCATAGCATCATTCCGGAAGGTCCAAAAGCACGGGTGAAGAGCAGCCACCCGGGGAGCAGAGCTGCACTGCGGGGAGCCAAGCCCTGATTTCTGCGATGGGGTCAGCGTCCATCCAGCTGCGTTCCGGGGCTGGCAGGACACTTCTGGATGCTCTCTGGGCTACAGAGCCGAGGCTGGCCTTGCGAAAGAAGAAATCCAACGGCATAAAGTCAACTTTCCATTATTCAAGCTTTTGCAATAACCACCCTGGCTCAGGACCTATCTGCCTGACTGTTGTCCATGGCTCCAGACACTGGACAGCTGTCCTGGCAATCCGTGCTCCCAGGGCGGCCAGAGTCTCTGTGCACTTCAACTGCTTGCTTAACACCTTAGGGGCAGTGGTTATCCCATGGACCTTGCTTCTCACTCTGCGCTTTGGTGTATTTTGTCTTGACAGGTGCTAACAGCAGCATGTTAAGTTTGCAGAAGCAAGGTATTGAGCACTTCTAAGAAGTTGGCTCGTGCTTAACTAGCACGAAAGCAACGAGTATTTGCATTTCTAGAGCATGCAAAGAAAGTCTAAGTCAGTCCTAAATACTTCGCATACCTCCTTTCCTTGCCCTCTTCCCCTAAATTTGTTATCCTAACCACCAGCACTTCCCAGGAGAGTGCATATTTTATTTCTCACCCCAGCACCGGAAAGTGCAGGCGCTTCCCAGTGGTTTGGAGCAGAAAATCCAATGGTGACAAGGGCAGCTCTGATGGCTGAGACCACACGCTCTGTCGGGCAGCCAGCATCGTCACAAAAGCCACAGAGGCCACCCCCTCGGTGCCACACACCAGTTAGGGCAAACTGGAATGATGTGCAGAGCTAAACTCACCTCTGTAGGCTGATATCCTGGTTTGAAAACAAAGGTCCCTCTGGATTACCTTGAGCAATCTCTGTGCTAGCTTCTGGAGACCTGCCTGCAGAAACAGGGATGTGGAGCGTCCTTCACACTCCTCGCTGCTGAGTCTTGCAAGAACTTACACCGCTTGTGAGGCTCTGTTCGGAAAGCCCCTTACTGGAAGTTCTTGCAAAATTTTAAAAGCAAAACAAAACCAAAAGATGCACACAAGATTTGCGGGATAAGGATTCACATTTTCAGAGGGCCAGTTACCCAAATACCAGCAGCAGCAGAGCCCCATGAGCTGACAAAGATCAGCAGCACCACAGTTGTCTTCACTGGCTTTGACCAGCGGCAGGAGTTGGACTCGGTGATCCTCCTGGGTCCCTTGAACTCAGGATATTGTACGGTTCTATTGACCAAACCTCAGCCCCATGCCATTATTTGACTTGATGCAATGACCTCACAGCATTAGGATGGCGATATCAGATGCAAACGACAAACTCAAGCATAAGGAAGACACTGGAACCACATGCCTTGCATCCAGGAGGCCGCATCACCTTGGGGCCATCATGTGCCAAGTGTCCCAGACAAGATCAGCAAGACAAGAAACTGGGAGCCGGTGCCACCGTACAGTTAAATTCCTTTGAACAGATTTATTATCTATCTCATGTCCTTCCGAAAGCACCACTAGCTGTTGTGGGTGTGTTACTGCTGGAACTTCTCAGATCCTGCCAGAGCATAGACTGATAAATTCCCTGTGGGCTGGTGAAAAAGTTGATGAGGGACATGGAGAGGACATGGAAAGATAGACAAGGGGAAGAGGTCAGAGAGGGAGGAGAGGTTTCATACATGCAGAATAGCCAAAGACTCTTATTTTTTATGTTTTGAGTAAGCCAAAACAGCTCAAGAGCATTTATTTGTCTAGAGAACAAAAACAATTGAAAGAGCACTTGCAATCTCTACTTGCTGTTCAGGAACCCCAGCTATGCAAACACTTTCAGTATGATAATGATAACGAATGGCCATTTCCACATGCCAAAAAAAAAAAAAAAATCAGGTCACAGCAACTGGCAAGCCTGGTACGCCATAACCAGAAGTCCCACAAATGACAGGAGAAGATCCTAAAATATGCAGATCGTTAACATGGCTCCACTCAAAATTCAGCCCTCAAGAGCTCAATGTGGAGGAGGCTAGACACAGCCCAGTCAACTACCATCTGTCTGTGCCGAAGCTCTTACAAGATCTCTTTAATATTAGACATAAATGTAGCAGATTTGTGTCAGGAGCCCATCTATACAGAATAGCGCTGACTGTCTATGGAAAAAAGAACTGTAGACAAGTGTGATTTGAGCAAGAATGCTATCTGGAGCAGAACTAACCTTCACTTTGAGGGTGTCACGAGGCGCTTCTGTGCTCCTCCTCAGCAAACAACAGCCATCCCGGTGTGCAAAACGCTCCTTCCCTGCATCTCCCTTGTGTCCTGAGATTTGCAGGGTGCTGAGATTTGGGCAGCTGAACGTTAACAGATCCCTCTAATCACCTTTAGCCACTGACCGCCTCCTTTGCAAATCTTGTGGACGTCTCGTAACATCTCACGGACAGAAGGCTTTGGGGATGCAAGAACATACTCCCAGTGCTCCCGTACCACACATACCAACCGGTAGCTCCGTGCTGAGCCCTGCTCACCCCGCAGTTCTGCAACTGCAAGAGCCACCAAGCCCGAAGTGCCCGGTGAGGTGCAGCTGCAGCGAGCAGCCGCCCCACTAGAGGGGGAGGCAGGACAGAGCAGGCCATGCCAACCCATGGCCGAGCACAGCCTGTACTGGAGGAAGCGACTCAGACTGACATGTCTGCTAAAACAACACGCTCACAGTCACTTGCCCGTGTCAGAAGGCCACGTTGATGCCAGTGCCCTGCCACACCAGGGCACGGATCACAGCCTGAGGTGGATCACGGCCTGCGGGCGCCCCTTTCTAGGGAAGGCTCTAAGGAGCTTGCTCGTTGTGGGGAGCTGGGGGTCGGCCTCTTCTCACACATAACTAGTGATAGGACTAGAGGGAAAGGCCTCAAGTTGTGCCAGGGGAGGTTTGGGATGGAAATGAGGAGACATTTCTTGTCAGAAAGAGCAGTCAGGCGTTGGGACGGGCTGCCCGGGGAGGTGGTGGAGTCACCGTCCCTGGGGGTGTTCAAGGAGAGGCTGGACGTGGTGCTTGCGGACATGGTTCAGTGGGTAATACTGGTGATGGTTGGACCAGATGATCTTGGAGCTCTTTTCCAACCTTAATGATTACAGAATCATTATGATCCTATGCTTGGGAAGCAACCCCAGACCCTGCAGCGAGCCAGCTGGAGGTGTGACCTGTGGCAGCGCCCCGCTTCACTTCTGTAGCCGCCATCCCACACGCGGTGGTGGTGTTGAGAGCCTCAGCTCCTCTCCCAACCTGGGCTGCCCACACCCTGCGGCACCCACATCGTAACCAGAGAGAAGGGTGCAGGAGATGGTGGCATCCACACAAGCAATGTGGAGATCCCCGATGAGGGATTGCTCCGGCCCCATGGCAGCCTCCGGCCCCGGCCTGCACGGAGGAGGAAGCAGAGCAGCACTGAAGGGCTCCAGAGGGAGTCGTGCCCTGCTTTCCTTGACCAGAAACACAGGCCTCGGGGGAAACGGAAGGAATGAGTCGCATAGCTCTAAACTAGGCCACATATTAAATGCAGTTTAAAGTGGAAGATGAAAAAATTCCATCTCTGCTCCTTTCAGGCCATGTAGGACAGAATATGCAAAACATTAATCCTGTTTGCGCTTTGATCCGCTGCCAACTATCTGTCATCAAAAGGGTAAGGGAGAGGAGAGAAATTTTTGAGCATTATTCTGTTCTATACAATGGGAGTCACTCCATGTCACGCAAACAATTCTGCTCTTAGAAATCTCCTTTCTGCAGACTGATGCAACGATAAACGAGATTCAGTCTGCGTTATGGACAGGGACCGGAGCTGTCTGCCTGCATTTAACACTGGGAACATCAGAGCAGCTTCTTTTGTTGTAAGAGATAGGATTATTAGCATAAGTCATACATCTAACATTCACAACACTTTTACTAACCAGGGAACATTTCACACAGACTCCTCTTCACACAGACTACACCCTGAAAACACATCTTGCAAACCTTGAAAGTGATTCCAATGTAATAACTGCTTGCTGCACATGATTTTATGCCAACATACCTGACTGCATAGACAATGCCTGAGAAGTGTTTTTATCAGGAGTGTGAGCACGCCATAGCCATCAATATCAAGAAAGCACTGTCACTCCAGGCTGGACAAGGATTATAGTTTCTGTCACCAGACAAGCCTCAATGGTTGTAAATTTTGCTAATAGTTGTAAAGTGCAGACATTGCAGAACTTCTCTCCCCTTCTCCATTTTCTAACTCTTGGCTAGGTGTTGCTTTTTGCGTGAGCAACTTCATTATTTTCCATCGTTTGGTATGCTTTTACAGAAAACCACTGCACAGCAACAAACACCACTAGTGAGTGATCCCAAATTCCCTACAGGAAGGCAGACCAAGAACTGGGTGTCAAGCTATTCTCATTTCTTGAAACTGCTGAATTTCAAAGTCAATAGTATTTTTTTTAAAAATGATCCTTACTAAATCAGCTGAGGTCTTGTGCAAGAGTAAGAGCACAGAAGCTAATTTAAAATGCTGTGAGACAGCCAATTTGAAGCTTTTTCACCTCTCTTAGCAAAGGGAAACTGGCAGCTTCTTATTTATACAACAGAAACCGAGTTAACACGGATCCCCCAAACCCACAGCAAGATGCAGCCGTGCCATCAGAGAGGCTTTTCACTGATCACTGTCAGGCCACCGTCATGTGAACAACTCCGGACCCAGTCTCAAAGGAGGTAGAAAAGATTTATAATTAAAGAGCGACCTCCTAGTTCCTTGTCTGCCCTTCCCTTGGCTAGACCCCATCCAGTTGTTCAAACACACACAAAGTGCCTCTGAGCCGAACGTGACCTTTGCTGGGAAGAAGGCAGCTGTTTTATCAAATCGGAGGTTGCCACACAGGCACCGACCCAGTCATTAAACCATACAAATATGCCTCTGCACAGCACCCACCGACCTCCCCGGACATCTCTGTGCTACGGCTGCACCGAGCCCTGGAAGCTCCTCCATACAGGAGCTCTTTTTGGGTGTCAGCAAGTATTAAGCAAGCCAGTCCAAAAAACAACCACCCTCTGTCCTCAGGTATTACCCAATGCATGGATAAATAACCCAGTCTGGTTGAGTACTGCAGAGAGCGTGCCATTACTGCAGCCACAGCCTTTCTCCTAATGCAATACCACCAGAGATGTGAGCATGCACTGCACGTTTGGATTCCTTGGTGCTCCGTTCAGCTGCTGACACAGACACACTGACATTACAGCCACCCTGGGGTACCTGAGGTCTGCTCAGTTCTCGCATTTGATTCCCAAAGAAGCGACTGAACAGAAGCCCCTAAAGTCAAGGGGGCCACGATCCATGGACATCACGCAGAAACAAAGCTCAACGCCTTCTGAGATGAAATAAATATTCAACAGATGTCTGTTGAGCAGTGTGCCCTGCATAAGGCTGGTCCTATCAATGATCTCAAATCGTCTGCTGGAAGAAACAGGACAAATGGTTGAGTCAGACTGCCAAATTTCTATTACATATTTCTGTGGCAGAGACTTCCATAGAGTTGTATCAACCTCTTAAATAAACTGTGTTCGCATAAAGCCCACACATGCTGCATTTGCAGCAAGGCTGAAGTGCCAGCAACAACACTGGCTGGTAAAAATGAAACAAGGGCTGACTTGAAAAGCTGGGTCGAGGAGAGGTTCCCTTTTTCTCTAAAAAGCCGAAGAATGCCCCCAAATTCACCAGCGAGAGCTTCCGGGGCAGGAGGGGGAAGCCAGCAGAACTACAACAGTTTTGTTTCCAGCCTGACTTCATCGAGGAGCAGTCATTCGGTGCTAAACAGGCTGATGTGACCACAAAAAGTAAGTGGACAGAGTTCACAAGTTCCCCAGCTGCGCAGCGAGAACAAAGACAGCCAGAACCCGCAGCGGTCTGTGCGAACTGACTCAAAGAGAACGGATCACGGAGAGCATCTCCCCGGCAGCAGCGTGCGAGCACTCACGGGCACGAGACAGGTCTCACGGCTGGCTTTAAAACTGGTTCACTTCAGAATCCTTCAGTCTCTGGAGAAGGTTAACTTTAGCCATTATTAAAAATTATGAAGCTAATTAATAAAGTCCCCGAGTATGCTCTAGAGAACTAGCTCCTGGCCACCTCTGGAAATACTTACATCTGCCATCAAACGCTTCTCAAAAATAGAAGCTGCTGCCAGGAAGCCTTCAAGTTTGACATAGAAGTTCTTCAGAAAGCTAAGCGGAGCAAACGAGGCCCCAAACGGGACGGGGAGAACACGCGGTGCTTTGCATAGTGTTTTCACCTCTCCAAAGCCGCAGCGCCAGGGGTAACCAAGCAGCTTTCCCCGGCAGTTTCTCCCTCACCCATCGCTATTTGCATGAAATTGTTTGAACGAACACCTTTTCCTCCTCGCGTTTCTTCTGTGCATTAGGTTCTACGTAAGCAGCAGCTTTCTGCAGCCAAGCTTTCATTCAGAGGCTGACATTCCTTCCAGACTGTTTTCTGCATCACTTTGCTGTGTCAGTAACCGGAATATTTAGGTCAAAGACACTGTGCTCTCGCTCTAGAAGAAAAATAAAAAGTTCCTTATCAAAGCTTTCATCTTTCCACTGGAGCCAAGGGATTTATGCAAACTTTGTTTAGATTGGACCTCACTGGAAACTGCAGAAATAAAACTCGAAACATTTGAGCACAAGAATTAGAAGCCTCCAACTGGAACAACGAGAGGCAGGATGAGAAATCCAGTGTGACCCAGCCTGCCACGCTGCCCTACCAGAGCAGATTAAAGAGGAGATTACAGTCAATTTCTGCAGCAAAATAAGCTCGCCTGATGGGGAGCACAACAGCTTCTGCTTTAATCACAGAGGCGCACCCAAGGGAAAAAAATAACCCAAACACTATACATCCACATTAAAAACCCCTCCACCGAAGCATTACATGACTTCTCTCTGAAAACTGTAGTGGTGTATCAGTCGGCACCATCTAGAGACTTACGGACACTAAGAACCAAAATCTGTCGTCTCCCCGAACAGACCCTTCCTCTAACGTTAGGTGGCCTTTCAACATGGTGCAAGTATGACAGTACGGACTGATATTTAAAGTAATCATGATTCTCTGCTAAATGCAATGCTTCCCAGAACCTTGAAGGTATCTGCTTACTGTCCTTTCAGGCAAAGATAATGAAACCGTCCATTGGAAATCTTTAAATCTTCAGGCATTCCTTTGCCCACAGCGGTAACAACTGCTTACGGTGATGGGTCAAGCATGAGAAAACTCATCTGCTGTATAAACACGGGCACCGTAACTCCAGTGTTCATACCAGGAATTGTTGCTGATGTCAGAGGTGTAGTTTGGTTAAGGCCAAGTCACAAATACGCTCATGTATACTGGTGGATCCCAGGCGGGACTTCTGGAGATCCCTGACATGTCCGAGGTCTCGGCCTCAGGGCCCCTTTCCTGCCGGCAGAGGCAAAGACAGCGAGAACAAAACAGGGCTGAAAAGCCGGGGAAGCAACCCAGCCAGTAAAGGGCCGTACGTGGAGGAGCTGGAGACCTGGGACTGCAGCTGAGATCTTTTATAACTCATGAGCAACACTCTCACGCGTTACAAGGGATAAGGATGTGGAGCAGACGTAGCTGAGGCACGCCACCAGCTTCTGGTTGAACCCACCAAAGTTTCCTGTTGAGATGGACAAACGTGAAATGGGCTTTCATAAAAAGGGAAATATTTGGGTTTTGCTCCTAAATGCGAAGGGCTATTTTAAGAGGAGGAGGAGGGTGGAAGGAAGGGAGGTACGCTGCAAAGGGAAGGGTCTTTGTCTTGCAACCAGCCATCTTCCTGTTAGCATCAAGTTTACGAATAAAAATAAGTTTGGGTTGTTTTCTTTTTCTTTTTCTTTTTCTTTTTCTTTTTCTTTTTTTTCTCTTTTTGCACATAGGTGCACGCTCATGACAGCCTCGTCTGTATCCCCAGTGCACTAAAAACCAGGGAGCTATTCCGGGGCTCTGTGCAGGCACAGTCCAGCTCCAGAGCTTTGACTTTTCCCATCGCCATAGGGTCACCACAGCACCGCTGATCACCTGCATCATATGAAATTCGGGGACAGGAGGGGAGCTATCCGGATACTGTCCCGGTTTGTGCCCAGCCTGTGCAGCTCCGACTCCTGGGCAGCAGCATAACCAGGTACAGGCTTGTCATTTCCACTGCTTGCCACACACAAGCACGCGCAGCCATCTCTAAAACAGGTTTAATTTGAATTTTCACCCCATAAAATCTCAGGAGTACAATCCCAAACCCGAGCGGTGGCTGTAACACGTGCACATCTCTCTCCCTGCCAGCAGGCTGAGAGCCTCTCACCCACTCGGCTCCTGCGAGATCCAATCCCTCCCAGCTCCGGCCAAATCCCCCCTTGACATAAGGAGCATACGACGCACGGGGTGAACTGGGAGCTGCGCAGATCTCTTCAGCACCTACCCGAACTACGAGGCCCTGGGCCTACTGCATCAGGCATTAGAAGATGATTTTCTGGATGAAAAAAAATCACAGAATCACAGAATGTCTAGGTTGGAAGAGACCTACAAGATCGCCGAGTCCAACCTCTGACCTAACACTAACAAATCATCCCCTAAACCATATCCCTAAGCTCTACATCTAAACGTCTTTTAAAGACCTCCAGGGATGGGGACTCCACCACTTCCCTGGGCAGCCTATTCCAGTGCCTAACAACCCGTTCAGTAAAGAAGTTCTTCCTAATATCCAACCTAAACCTCCCCTGGCGCAACTTAAGCCCATTCCCCCTCGTCCTGTCACCAGGCACGTGGGAGAACAGACCAACCCCACCTCGCTACAGCCTCCTTTCAGGTACCTGTAGAGAGCGATAAGGTCACCCCTGAGCCTCCTCTTCTCCAGGCTAAACAGTCCCAGCTCCCTCAGCCGCTCCTCCTAAGACTTGTTCTCCAGACCCTTCACCAGCTTCGTAGCCCAAAATCTCCAAGTGGGAAGTTATTGAAGACTTAAGAAGGTGAAATAAAGGCTTAAAGGAAGCAGAGCAATGCCTAGTCTTTTTAATTCCATGATGCTCGACCTCTAAAAAGCCACACGGACGGGGGGGTCAGGAGGTCATCACTGAAATTGTCAGCTCTTAGCAGCGCTTGATCTGAAACTGCTCAGCGGCGCGATTACAAGCTGTAGTTACCTAGAATTCGTGAGAAGCAAAAAACCAAAGCACAAACGGGGGGATCCAAGCAGGAACATCGCTCGGCGTGCCTGGGTGCAGCAGCATCTGCGCTGGCTCTCGCAGACAGCCGCGGCGTACCGCGGGGTTCGAGCAGAGCACAGCGGGGGCTCTGCTCCGCTGCAGCGATGGAGCAGGAGCAGGCGGCTGGCAGAGGTTCCCCAGCAGGAGGTTAGGCTCTGTACCAGCGGAGGAATCGGAAGGAAAGTCTCCTCACCCCTAGACTCGGCTTGGGTAAGGAAAAAAAGCAGGTCTTTCAGGCAAAAGTTTGAAAGGAATCGCAGGGACTGCTTTCTGTAGGGGCAGGACACAAAGCAGAGCCTTCGGAGGGCAGGCAAGGGCTGCAGATCCCCCCTGGCACGACGCTGCGGAGGCACGGGGGACAAAGCACGCCCCTCGCTCACATCCTTCAGCCCCCGGGAGCAGAACAGCCCCCAGCTGCCCACTCCTACGAGACCACCGCTGCTAAAACCGGCACACAGCGGTTACAAAATACCCGGAATCGGTTATTTAAAAAGAAAAAAGAGAAAAAAAGCACACCCCCAGGTATTCGTTCCATGCTGTTGGAACCCGAGCCAACACGCCGAGCCATTTTATTGCTCGATAGAAGCTGGTTTGTGAATTTTCGTGGGGCATTTCCCCACAGCACGGCTCTGCCTACGCCCGTCCAGCCCCACGTGCCTTCCCGACTGGTGGGGGGACCAAAAGCAAGGCGGCAAATACAACAGCACCTCCTCCAGCAGGGGTGGAAGGAAAAAGAGAAAGGAAGACGAGGCTGAGGAGTGAGGGAAGGCTTTCTGGAGCGGTCAGATACAAGCAGAGCTAAGCTGCAAAACGACGGCCCCTTGACTTGTGTTATTTCTCCCAGGCAGCTCCTCCAAAAATCTCTTTGTTATTGTTTATTTGGGTACCAGTCCAAACTGCTGTGGGAGGAAAGAGATTTTAGAAAAAAAGGAACTGCTGTCCAGCCGTTAATTCTAGCGCTGCAGCCATCCAGCGCTCTCCGCCTGTTAACGAATCGGTGCCCTGTGTGTTGCAACACTCGTCCACGGAGCCTGGAAGCTAAACACGAGCAAAACAGATCTTAACGAGACTTAGCAGAGCAGCTCCGGCTGTGTTTCTCCTCGGGCAGGATGAATGTGCCTCTGGTGATGGACCCACGGCTCGGTCCAGACCCGCGGTTTTGCCCCACATCTCCCCCGCGGCCGGCAGCAGCGCTCCTGAAATGTAAACCTCTGCGAAACATTGCATTGCCATAAAGGCCGGGCTGTGTCAAAAGCTGGGGGCAGCCCTCCGTCCTCCCAGCCTCCCAGCATGGAAAAGAAGTCACGTTCCTCCAGGCAGCAGGAGAAAGCCCTTTCTGACCCAGAAAGCAGCGCTCTGTTCCATTATTTTCCCCTCCCGGGCTGTAAATGTCACTCCCAGCGGGTACAGTCTGGCTTTTCTGAGTCCAATCCGACCTTTTTACCAGGTTCTTGCTTTCACACAGCCACCTCCGGGCCAACTCTCCCTGTCCCTGGGGCACGAAGGGCTCAGCAAGAGGCCAGAAGCGCTGTCCAAAGGCAAAGCAGCCCGTTAGCCTTGGCACACGCCCGGCTTTGCCCGGCCCCTGAAGTTCCCGGCCCTATCAGCCGCGTGGCCCCGCGGTGCTCGTCTGCGTAATCCCAGCTCCTTCGTACCATCTGTTCCCCCCTCAGCCCGGCCATCAGGCGATGCTACCGCTCGTGTCTCCCTAGTAACAGGGTTTTGTCGATCCTTCCCCGTCTTCCTACCAATCCCGCCGTCTACCAGGATTTTCCCTGCAGGGGACGCAGAACAGCTCTGGTGGAAAAAATATAGGGGATGACAAACGCTTCAGGACAGGCATAGAGGGTGTGTGAGTAGGGCATGGGGTTAGGAGGGCTAAAAACCTACTGAAACCAGGTGTTCTCGTTGTATCACAGTAAGACACCGACACACCTTCTGTGAGCCAGGTCTGGGATCTCACCTGAGCGCTCAGTGCTTCCGCGGCTCCTCTTACAAAGGTGCCAACTACGAATAGCCGTGAATCAATATACAAGTCGTAAGAAAAACACCCTACACGTACCCTGCATCCCTAAGACCATCTTCTCTAACACCTCCAAGGTTAAAAGGCTGCCAGTCACACTGTGCGGGTGAGGAAGGGCTGTATTCCCAGTCTAGGGCCTGGCTCTCTCACGGCAGGTTTCCTGTCGGTGACTGCTGGCTGCCTTCGGTTCCTTAATCCTTCCATCCCCGCGCTCTCTTCTTGAGGTTAATCCACTTAAAGCTGTCCCCTCCCTTTGGCCGGGGCTCTGCAGAAATGACCACCCGAAGGGCAGAGCTGCCGAAGCCAACGCTCGGGGTACGGCACCTCCCCGAACCAGGGGCAGCGCAGGATAAGTGCTATTGCCGGTGCCAAAGAAACGAAGGTCAGGAAGGCGAGGGCAAAAGGCACTCCTCAGGGAGCGGTTAAGTCAGCAGGAGTCAATCACCCAGCCCGACCCAAATCCCCCAGCCGCTTTCTGCCTGAAGATAACCAGACACAGGTTTACGCTGTACTAGGATAACTCGGCCTTAAAGCAGCGTAAGCCCCCTTGAAAATCCCTGGTTTGGGGGGAGTAGAACTTGCCTTTGAGGTCGTCTCTAAATCAGATGGCTGCACGGCACTGCTGTATCTGGAAATGCGACCACAATCAGCGCTAAGAAATCGGCTCTTCAGGCAGGCCACGTGGATCCTACCCCAGTGCCCACGCCATGCATCTTCTCCTCGTGAAGCTGGCCCGGAGGCCCTGGAGCAGTGCGTGTAGCTGAGGAGAAAACCGCACATGGGCTCCCCGGAGCTTGCCAAGCTCTTCAAGCTGCGCTAGAGCCAGGCCTGGGACCATAAGCTCTTTGTGTCCCTGGTCATTCACAACCCCGAGAAACACGAGCCTGGTTTCGAGGACTGTTTGTCAGCCTCGTCCTTCCCAGATCCTCGGTCTCGGGGCGGTGGGGATGAGCAAGCTCTGCAGCGAGCCAGCAGGGGACGTGTTCTGCTCCCCGGAGGGGAAGCAGCTACCTGGAGACAGGCAGGAGCAGGGGAAGGGGACGAAGCGAGGGGCAAGCCGCCCGTGCCGCTCA
This sequence comes from Nettapus auritus, assembly GCA_011076525.1. NCBI lineage: Eukaryota > Metazoa > Chordata > Aves > Anseriformes > Anatidae > Nettapus > Nettapus auritus. The sequence continues at coordinate 7,138,188 of CM021783.1, forward strand.
GATCCGTAGCACGTTGCTAACTGCACTCACCCAGATACGGAGAGCCGCTGCTCGGTCTCTGGAGAATATTTAAACGCTCCTTCTGAATGGCCGATTAGTCAGAAGTGGAATGTTTCTGCATTCACGGAGGAGCTATTTCAGGATCACATTATGCGCTCCGCTTCCATTAATAGGTACACTTAGAAAAAAAATCCGAGGCGCTACACCCAGCGATGCGCTCGCCTCAGCTGCTGCAAGCACAAACACCCAGAGCAAGGGGACAGCCGGGTCCTGCTACTGACAGACCACGTTTTTCTTCACGCTTCCAGGGATCACCTGCTCATTAGGCGAGCCAAATCCTCGTGGAACAAGCCAAATCGCTGCCTTCACCAGGCACCTCCTTTACAGGCCTTTCAGCCACATCCTGCAGAGATGTAACGCCGCCGTAGTGCCGCCGGCTGAAGGAAGTTAACCCCACCAGGGCAGCTCACGTGTCCCAGGCTCTGGCTGACCCAAACGCTCTCGTTCCAGGCTCCAGTTGCCCTGCCAGTGTAGCCCACGCTCGCCAGCACTACTGGGGCTCACCCGTACCCCGCCGGGCCCCCTTCCTCGCATCCCATGGTTATTTGTCAAGCTGAAACTCACTGCAAGTTGTTTCGGAGCGAGTCAGGAACTCTGAGGTTTGTTCAGCTAGCAAAGCTCACATTATTGATTGCTGCCAAGGGTTTAAGAAAGCCAAAGCCTGGCGATTTTCAGGGAAATACACACCAGTGTTTGGCCCAGAAGAGCTGTGCGATGCAGAACGATCAGATCAAAACAGCTGGGTCAAAAACCAACCAACCAACAACAACGAAACAAACCCAACTTCCCCCAGAACAACCACACCCTTTGTTTCTTAAAAAAAAGCTTACAAACGTGGAGGTGTCTGGATGGTGTTGGTCAACAGATGCAGAGACCAACGGAGCTGCAGCTTCTCTTCCAACACTCACAGCACATCCGTACCACGCGTGGATCGAAGGCAAAAAGGTTCAGCAACCTGCTGCTAACACACTACCCATCGCAGGTATGCCAGCAGCCCTTCAAACCCCAGATATTCTCTCCTTCGTGTACGGGGATTGCGGCTGTATCTCTAAAGCCGCACGCGATGACCTGCCAGCTGTGACAGCCGCAGTTCTTCCATCCCTCACGTGGGAGCTGCAGTATCGGGGTTAGATCCATGTGGGAACCGGGGAGGAGCTAGGGGAGGAAGCACGAATGGAAGCACTTGGCAAACCGCACACAAGTTGCCTGCCGGTGGCACAAATGACGTTATTCTGATTTCAACAAAACACAAATAAATCGGTAATCTTAACGCGGGGCAGGTTCAGGATGAAGATCAGCTTTCTGCCAGTCTCGCTTCTGCTGGCAGATTTATACAGGGGGGTTTGAAGGCCAAAGGCAGCAGAATCCAAAAGGTACATGTATAATAAATCTCATTAAAGCCAAAGCAGGTTAGCTCTCTGATGAACTTAAGCTGCAGATCCTTCTAATGCGCTTGAAGAAAGCTTGGCTGGCCGGCTCAATGATTCCCTCAGCTCACACATCGACGTCCTCTGGGCCAAGTGGGGATACGGTGAGCTGCGCGGGATGAACTGAGCTCCGGTGGCTTTTTTTTTAATGTAAGCGTGAAGAGCAAACAAAAATCCTGAAGTCGGATGCAACAGGTACAGAGGCAGAGCTGGAAACAAGATCCGAGCCGGAGGAAAAGAGGTGATGCAGAACCCACTGCGTTAAAATCAGTGTCAGTCTGAGGCTGAATTCAGACCTGAAGAAATGCCTTGGTCCATGCAGACATCAAAATACAGAAAAGGGAAATAATCCGGGAACTCGGAGCACAGTCCGCCTGCTGCAATATGAACCTCATAAAGACAGGCGGCCTTCCTGCCGCGATCTGGGACACCGAGAGACTTTAGGTGGCATTCATCTCTGCAAAGCCTCGACTCCAGGAGCTAGGAGCGAGATAGCAAGACACTTCTTTTTACCAAAACATGCTTTTTTCCCCTTTTTTAAAATTGAGGATGGGGGGAGGGAAGCAACACAACTTCCAATGCACAAAACATTGCTGTGAAAACACAGAAGAGTTCGGTGAATGTAATCCAGGGTTCTCTAATGAACAAAGTCACAAATTAAGCAGTCTGAGAATTTCTAGCAGCCTGGCCATGGCACAGCCATCCATCCCCCCCTTCAATACTGAGCTCAGAAGGAAAGAGCAACAGAAACACATGATGCAGCCGCTGGGACGGGCAAATACATGGCTGGAGTCACAGGAGCACATTCCTGGGGGCTCATGAAGCATCACATGACGGCCATCACAAGGAGCCAGTTTCCTAAATACAACTTAAACTTGTGGAAGTTACAACTAATAATAAAAGCCAGCAGGGAATTCCCTTGGGAAGGGGGGAGCTGCGCTTGAGAAGAAAGCAGCAAACGGCAGAACAGCGATCAGCTCTCGTGTTATCAGAAGCTTCTGATGTATAATGCTCAACACGTAAGCTAATATTGGTTAAAAGGCCCTGATACATGCTTTTGGGTACACGACTTACAGCCAGTAAAAAGCCTACCAGCCGTCACTGAAGAGCTTAGCAATGAGCCTCCCAAGCACGCACAGACATTTGTGTTGACCGGTAGAGACCTGAGCCCGGATGTTTCTGACTCTGTACGTCTGAAGCCAGCACGCCGTTCGTTTGCTCTAAAGCCGAGTGACTTTTTTAATAACTAGAACCAAGAGGACATGGAACACGCAGTCCTTAAACTGCCAGGACGCACTGACAACTGTTCAGAAGATACCCACTGCTTCTAACTCCAACAACATAAATGGAAATAGAAGCAGAACTGCCTCTCCAGAAGAAGACAGTACACAAATCGATTTTCACACTTGCACCACTTGTATTGATTTCTGTGCCAGGACAAAGGAACCTGCTTTTTATTTCCTAAGAACCACCTCCATACGACATCTCAAAGCTGTATGAACGTTTTATCGTGCTGTTTTTATTAAGGATTGGCCCAATCCCAGAGCAGTGCTCCGCATTCAAGGATTCCAAAGGCTCCTGAGTGTATAAAAGGTCCCGATGATCCACGGGGCCACTATCAAACAGATCACTCCAGACTCATCCTCGGGATTAAGTCATCTCTATTTATGAGCCCTGATGTGATGATCTGTCTATTACAGAGCCTAAGTGCTGCATGAAAGCCTCTTCAAGGCCTTCGCCATCTGTGAATTACATTATTAACAACGGCACGGACTTCCTAAGAGCATCTGGTTCTCTCCCCAGCCCCCAAATCGCTGGAAAATTGCCCTTCAGCATCCCAACAGGCTCGGGCTCGGCCGCCCGCTGCCCTCCCATCACGGCGGGAGGACGGTGCTCAGCTCCCCGCTCCCACGCCCTCTGCGTACCCTGAGCAACTCCTGCTAAGTTAAAGAGAAACTGAAACAACCCAGACACGCGTGCCACAGGCACCTGATCGGGAAAAGCCCGCCTTTATTTCGTCATTTCGCAGTCCTAAGGGTGATCCTGGCCGCTGCGGGAGGCAGCCCCGCGGCTCGGGGCGCTATCGGGAGCTGGCAGCAGCCAGCACGCCACCCTGAACAGCCAGTGCTGGAGGTGACTTGCGAGACGTGAATAAGCGTGTTGTCATCCCAAACCTCTGCCCCACCAAGGATGTTTCAGAAGCTGGTTCTGAAAACACGCCAGCTCCTTGTAAACAAGGGAGGAAGAGACCGTACCGCCTGGGGCATTGGGGCGTGGAGCTTTGCAGAGTCCCTGTCCCACCGCCAGCATCCTCGGCTCCTCGGCAGCACCCCTTACCCTCACAGGACCCAGGACTTCCCACCCTGCTTGCTGTTCAAACCTAGCTTCTACAGTATCCTCCTGTCTCAACTTCACAGCAGTATTTCTTGCAAGAGCCCAGCAACGTTCTGGGCAGCTCAATAACGACTTCCGTTCAGCAGGGAACAGCACCCAGCACGAGCAGGCCTGTAACATGCAATAACAGGCAGAAAACACGGGGTGGGGGGAGAAAAGATGACAATGTTTGGGGACAAATTCACAAGAACATACTGATGTTCCAATTCACACCCTTAAAAAGAAATAAAAATGAAACCGGGTGTGTGCTGAGCTGCTCAGGCACTACCGACTGAAACATACTCGTGCTATGACTCCAGGTAAGCTCTTAATTTGCTCAAAATAATGGAGAAGGATGTTTATCCGGGGTCACCATCATTCCTCCGCGCTGTGCAGGTCGTGAGAGGAAGTGTGCAATTAGTGGTGACCTCAAGCTAGAGGAGCTGAGGAAGCTGGAGGCACACAGCAGCTAGCCTCCAGGATGGCTGTGCCAGGGTTTCGTTTCGTTTTGGCCACGACTGGTGCCTGCAGCCTGGATGGCAGGTCGGAACCACGACCCAGGCTTCCGGGAAGGGACATTCCTGTGTTTTGATGCAGCCATTTAAACAAGAGAGCCAAAAGAGAAGTAAGCGAGTTTTATGACTGCCTTCCGAAGGCCTGCCTAATAACAGGGTCCCAAACCCTTATTTCCAGGTAACTTACTGGGAGGGGTGCGGGGAGAAGAAAAGGAAAGGAACGTGGCAAGTCCTGCGGCACGTCCGTGGCTGTCAGGGATGGAGCAGGAGCAGGGCATCCCGTCCCCAGCGCCTCGGGGTTCCGACACTGCTGCTCCAACAGCAGCAACCAGAACCGGAACGAAGTCCCATCCCTCAAACAGTAAGCGCAGGTGATCATGGAATCAAATTAGCTAATATTATGCTAAATCGGTGCATTGAATATCGCCCAGTGAGCTCACTGCTGGAGGCAGTTCAACGCCTCACTTCTAGGACTGATGTCAGTGTCACATGCCTGCAGAGGATCAGGCTGCAGCTGGGTGTTTTAAAGCCTTCTATCAGGAGCGCAGAAAAGTCAGCGCATTTCACCAGCACCAACTAATGAATTTGTGTTTTATCATAACAGTTCAGGCGCCAGACCCAGCTGGCAATAGCGGAGAGAGCATCAGGCCTTTCAGAGGTTCCCCTCGCCTCCTCTTTAAGCCACTAGAAGGAAACCGGGGAGTGGGGCAACACGCCTGTTCCAGCAGAGAAAGTGGTGTTTCAACAGAAAAGGAAATCAACAGAAAGACAAGGAAACAGGAAACTCTCGCTGATTGTGAACGATTAACCGTTGAGGAACTACGCTCAGGACTTGTAAATAAATCACAGCAGAACAAAAGGTGCTGAGCAGGGGGAGCACAAACTGCAACATTCAGCCCTGCATTCAAACCCGTTCGCCTCCCAGCTCAGCCGTGAAGCCCTGCTTCATTGTGACATGAAAGAGGGATGCCTGAAGTTCCGTGGCAAGTGTTCATGCAGTAGCCGTGAAGCCTCCCGCACCCCGACACTGGCCGCTTGCGCTCTCCCAGCGGCTAGGAATGGATGTGTGTCACACAAATGAGCAGTGTCTTCACTGTGCACCTGCATGCGACTTTCTGGGGCTCAAAAACAAAGGGTGCTGTGTGCAGCAGGCCGCAGAGCGGGCGGTAGTGGTGTTGTCAGAACGCACTCGGCGCTGCTTACCTCCACGCCCATTGACTTCAGTGGAAGAAGGCTATTTAGGAAAAGTCTCTGAAGCTGAAGCGTTCCCTAACCCATGGCGCCGTCCACACGCTATACTCAAGGAAGAGAAAAAAAAAAAGAAAAAAAAGAAAACCAAAGAGGTGAAGAAGCATGACATCGCAGGGCCCCCAGCTCTTCCTTCCTTGAAGGCTCTCGCAGTGCCCACTCCAGCTCAGACACCAGGCTGTACGCCCCTCAGCTCCGAGCAAGCCCTTCACCGCGCTCCCCGAGCCTTTTACACCTCCGGAGCGTAGGATGAGAACCTCGCTCGTCACTTACTGCGTGCTCACATCGCTCCCAGAAGACCTCTGATGAAGAAGCCTTAAAGCTTCGCATTCCGCTCAACCGTTCAGCACGACCACCTAGCGCAGTCAGGGCTGCACGAAAACACCCTGCCCTTGTGCAGGGATCATTTCTAAAGACTCCCGGGAGCTTCTCTCAAAGAAGCTCCCAAGCCCTGAATCTGTTTTAAGGGCGATTGAGTTCGCCCTCGTCCCTGCTACAAGTTTTAAAAGTTTGTAAAGCTTGAGGAGGAGAGGCAGAGGCAAGGAGCGCCGCGCTGGGTATTCAGTCAAGGGAAGAAGAGACTCAAGAAAACAAGACCCTTACATGTACAGGTTCTTATTTTGCTGCTTGCGGTCCAGTAAGATATGCCCCTCATTTCAAGATGAGGTTTATAAGTTCATTGTACCCCCAAGGTTTCATTAAAGTGAGCAGAACGCAGCCTTAATTCCAAACTATCCCATTTTCAGCCCAATTCCTCCTTACAGAGCTCCATTTTTTCAAAGGTTTGAAGCTATTTGGCAGTTGTGTGCAGCCCAGACCAGCCCGTGCTTTTTTTTTTTTTTAATTTTAGGCTTAATGTAGCATGTACGCTCAGCAAGGTTTACAATGCAGCCTTTTGTAGTTAACTTGCTCCAAGCTGGGCCACTGCCAGGTTGTTATCAATGACATTTTAAAGCAGATGAATGAAGTTCTTATGTACAGTGACAAGCAGAATTGTGATATGGCACATGCACACCCTGAAAGAAGAGAGCTTGCTATTAGTTTGTCAGGTTAATAAATAAATAGTGATTTCAGGAAGAAAAGCCTTTTATTAGGAAACAAAAGAACAAAATTAATATTTATAAAGCTTCAGTGGTTGAGAGCACTCTCTAAAACAAGATTATTTCGTTGCAGTCGGAGCCACCATCGCGGACCGGAGATCCTCGAGCGCGGCTTCCCCTCCCAGCACCGCGCTGGTGCTGTGCCGGGCAGGGGACGAGGCTCAGCTCCTGCTCCTTCGCGGACAGGCTGCTCCCGGTGCACCAAGCACCTCTGGAAGCCCACGACACTGCCACAGCTTTGGGGCTGCGGCTGCTCGAGGGGCTGCCTGCGGGTTTGGGACGGCAGCAGGGAGCTGGGTGCTTGCTGAGAGCAAACCCAACGAGAGCGGTGAAGCTGCGCCTCGGCCAAGCTGCCTGCGGGCAGGAGGCGGCTGGCGAGAGGCTTCCCCTCCTCTCGCAGCCTGCTGATACAGCTCGACTGCTTCGGGGTTTCTCAGTGTTTCCCGCAGCACATGCAAATCTGCCTTGGCATCAAAGCATAGGTGAAGAAGAGTCAAATGTGTCCAGGACGTCCCGTTTCACAGCGACCAAGTGACGTCCTGACAAAAGCAGGCTGCTGCTCCCCCACGCTGCCTTCACACTAACCCCCCTCAGACCAAGAGGATCTGCGTTTGTCTGTCCTAATCCCAAACCTGTAACCTTAACACTAAAATCTTCGCTTGCTTTACTATGTTTCAGATGAGGCGCATCTCAAGTTTAGATTCAAGACACGAGCACTGACTCAAGCTTAATTTATTTTGCGTCGAGCCACCTTCAGCCCAAATTCCAGCAGACATCAGGCTTTCCTCCTCCTCTAGAGAAAATCAAGTTGGATTTCCTCCCGGCATAAGAGAACGAGGCAGAAACCGCCCCAAAAGAACCGCCTCAGCCATCCACACTCACATGAACAGCTCTCAGCTAAACAGAGCTTCCTCCAGACTCCAGCAGTTGCTGGTGTACGTGCAAGAGCAGAATTCCACTTCAAAGCCCCGAAGTGTGGGCTGCAGCAGGCTGTGGCACAGTCGATATCTTTGCAAGCACAAGTTGAGATCCGGGATCTGCGGAGCATGCGACAAGCACTCCTTTCACCCACTGAGACTGTGCAAACTCGACTCCAGCCGTACTACAGGTGGTAGCTGATAACGTCTCCTTTGCCTGCCAGTTTACATAACTATGCCCAACTTTGGGGAAGGCGTCTGAAAACACGCTGTGCTCGCGTTGCTTTGCCCCGGCAGCTGCTTGTTCAAGCCTTGGGAGCGGAGCAGAAGGCGCCCAGATGAGGGCGAAGGATTTCCAGCGCAGAGGAGGCGCCCGCAGCACGTGCCGAGGTGGCAGCAGGAGGACAGGAGCTGCGAGACAGCCTTCACGTTTCCTTCCCACGCGTGGTTGTGCCGAGAAGGTTCTGCAGTATCAGACCTGACCCTCGCTACGGGGGAAGGAGCCGCCTGGAGATTCGATGTAGGGCTGAGGTTTGGGCTTCCATGTCCTAGTAACTGAGATCAAAATATCACCGAGAAACGTCAAAAAATCAACAACAACAAGCAGGTTGTCCTGTTTCACTTCACTTTTTGAAGTCACAAGCTCGCTACCCCACCTAAGCACAACTCAGCTGAAACCAAAACCAGGGGAAACTCCCACTAACAAGGCTCACGGGATGTTACATAAGAAAAACACTCGTTCGGTGCTCGAATTAAGTCTTTGTCAACCGTGCTGCAATTTTAAAAGGTAAAGGAGAACTCTGCCATTTCAAGGCACCCAGGCAGACAAGAACATGGCAGCGGGTTAACTGCTCCACGCCACCTTCCGAAGCACTATGTTTAAGTGTGAAGCATCAGCTGAAGAACGTGCCCAGATCTGCGTCCTTTGGCTATTTTACACCGTGCAGGAGGGCTGCAGAGAGGAAAACAAATAAAAAAGAACCGAAATGAACACAACAAAAAGAATCAATCTGTATTCCAGAAATGCTGTTACCTTGTCCCCTCGCATTTCCTCCTGCAATTAGGTTGAGCTCCCCACGCCTGCTCCCTACCAGGACGCTCCCCAACTCCGCACCGCTACAAACCAACAGCAGGCTCAACATTTACTCCAAGTAAAAGTCGGGGCTTTGGGTTTTGGATGCCTGGACGACGGCGCTCAGCACTCCTAGTAGTATTCAGCAGCTTCAGACATTTGCAGCCAGCTCCAGCTGCAGAGGGGTTAACACAAAGGGCCGGTCCTGCCTCGCGCAGAGATTCAGACTACCTCTGAGTACCAAAGCCCTCCTTAGGAAAGCAAAGCGCTTCTCACACGCACGGCATATGCCTTATCCCTCCCTCTCATCATCACACCAAAAGGCACAGAGATGAAAAGCCCGAAGTGTTTTGTTTTTTTCCCTTAAGGATCCTAATATACACATTTCTCAGATGTTGGCTACTGAAGCTAAACCAAGCCAGCTGAACAAGTCTTAAAAGTTTTCACATTAATGGTAAACGTGATAATTCTGCACGTCAGAACAGAAGGGACGTGGTAGCAGCCAGCTGGAGTAACTGGACAACTGCATTCCTTGTGACAGGGCCAGCTTTCCACGCTAAGGATCCTCCTCTCCCACATTTAATCCAGTTACAGGCTGAAGACAGAGGGGCTCGGCTCCGCAGCTTCTGCATTTTTGCTAAGGAGGCCTTGAAATCTAAGAAGTAAAAGCAGCGTCCCTCAGCAAAAGCCTTCTGGTGCCATTCTTCCCTCTTTCTTTTGTTATTGAGAGAGGAAAAAAAAGGTAAACTTGTGTGTCTGGAACCTGCCCTGACCTGCCTTTGGGGTACCCCCAGTCCTACGAGCCAGATGCAGGCCACCGAGCAGAAAAAAATCACGTACCGGCTGATGCTGCAGGCTGGACCAAACCAAATGGGGAGAAAACACAACTCAGTGGGACAGGGGAGACAGGTCAGGGTCTTCTGCCTTTCGGATCCTGCTTTATCTCACCTCAGACTGGTTTCTGGCTCACCTCACCAGGGTGTGGGCCTGGCATCACCCTGCCGAGACGACGCCTTGGAACCTGCTCCCTGTGCCACTGCTGAGCCGAGGGAAGCGCGGGCACCGAGCGGCCCCCGGAGCTGTGGTACGAGCGCAGCGCAGGGACGGGGTGATCGGTGATCAGTGAGTTTGGAATAGGCCAGAAGAAACTTCCCGTGTTGGAGTAATCACAGAATATTTAAGTTGTGGCCTTGAGCAGCCCGACACAGCCCACGCCGATGCCGTACGGTCGCTGCTTCATTGAAGCCCAAGCTGAGCAGCCCCTTGGGAGGAGGAGGGCTGGCCCAGCCAAACGCTGGGAGCAGCCACGAACAAAACGCACTTCAGCAAGTGCCACGGGCACTTCATTTACCAAGGCCATAAGGAGTTCACGTCACAGGGCATTTGCCAGGAGTTTCGCGATCGCTGGCGCACACGCAAAGGGTGCGTCTCACCGTGGAGGCAGCGAGGTGCTGAGCCGGGTGACTCACCCCACTGCTGCCTTCCGACAGGAGAGCAGCACGTGGTGAGCAACGCCGATAAGACGCACGCTCAGAGCAATTCTATTCGGGCTAAAAGCTCCTGGCACATCCACAGCTGCAGGTACAGGAGCCTGCCCAAATGCCAAGTGAAACACGCACGGACACCGCAGCTTTACACTACTGCACTAAGACATTTTGCAGGGGGTTCCCAGTGATCCAGTCAATCCATAAAGCCCAAGTCAGAAATGCAGAGGTGGTTTGCCCCTTCACATGCCTTTTATCCCTTTAAACAGAGCCCTCCAGAGGAACAGCTTCCAGCCAGAATATGAGGAATTGTGTCTCCCTTGTCTAAATCGCTCACTACCTCCGGCAGATATCACCCATTGCTTCCTTTGCTTCCAAGATACCTCCAGACAAGACACGAGCTTCTCTGCTGCCGTCCAATAAACAAATTCAAAGCATGCTCTGACAAATCAATGACGCCGAGAGGAGACTTCTTCACTCACAGGCTGAACCCAACAGCTCGGAGCAGGCAGACAGGCGTGCTGCTTCCACGGTGCCAGGCCCGTGTACGTACAGCAAGCAGCAGTCGCGGAAGACTCAAGCCCTAGCACACGCTTCCTGCTCACGTCAGCAGGACTCTGACGTGAACACAGTAAAAGCTTCGAGTCAGTTGAACTCCAGAAATACAAGAGCGTTTCTGAGGTCTGCTGTCCAGGGCATCCTTGCAAGGACAGCAGGAGCTTCCAGCACGCGGGTCCTGAGAACCGGGCTGCAAAAACTGCCCTCCCCCATCAGCAGAGGGGAGCTGCTGAGGATGTGGTTTGTTGTGGCTGCAGAACGAAACCTTGAGCTGCAGGCTGTGAGCAGGGAGCAGCTACACCGAGCTAAGCTGCCCAAAGGCTGGGCTCTGGTTTTTATATTATTTCCCAAGACAGAGCGCTTGCGGCTATGGATCTTTCAGGATTTTATTCCAAGTGAGCTGAAATCCTCCGTCACTGCCCCTGCGTGAAGACTCTCAGGTTGAAGTTCTTCCAGCAGACTGGTTTTTGAATGGCAGCCTTCATTCAGGGAGCACTCTTAAGTCAATGTTTCATTGACTCGGAATAACTGGAGATGGCATGCAGCACCCCGACCCTTCCACCCTTCTGCCACTGCTTTAGCTGCAAGGATCAATAGCGGTCGGATGAGGACAAATTCCTTTTCAAACAAGAATTTACAACTCCAGAGGCAACAGCTTCAGTGTACGTTTCACTCCCTCTGTTTCCACCTAACTTCATGTTTTGGAAGATCTGATACACCGAGCTGTGTGTCAGTTTCATACGAAGTGCCACAAATGGCACCACCTTCAGTATGTTGAGAAAAGGCAAAAGGGGCGCAGGGACAAAACTTCCCTCAGCCTAAACATTTGGGGTCAACGCTGAAGCATATGGACAAAGTGCGACAAGAAGCCTGACTTCTCTGTGAAATGCAGGTTTCAGCTTCTAGGCAAGCCACCACAGCTTCTGGCTGGACTTCACTGGCCGTGCCCAAAATGCTCCAAAGCTGACAACTTGTACAGCCATGCTCCCGTAAACAGAAACACGGAGAATAGAGGAGAGGCTGCCAACTTTGCAAAAGCATTCCTATGATGCTCACCGAGATTCCGGCTCAGCTTTCCTCGCCCTCCTCAACTCCAAACACTGTCCTCAAGCTAAAAGAGGACCTTGCACTTCATGCAGGCCTCCGGGAGAGCCTGCTGTGTGCACACGCGAGGCAGCAAACCTTCAGAAGGACGGGCCTGTTGTCACCTCAAGTTTGTCTAAACCAGAAGTTTGTTTAAAGCAGGCATCAGCACGTCCTCCTGAGCTGCGGCCTTTGAGATCTTCGGGTCCTGGCATAGCTCGTGACAAAGACTGAAAAACATCAGCTGATGAAAAACGGCAAATAAGAGATGACAGCAGCTTTAATACAAGGCATTTCCACGTCGGTTAAACGGTTCATAAGAAACGACTGTTCTCCTGGCTGCCCTGGATCCCCCTCCAAAACGCAGCTCTCCACAACCTTACACAAGCAGAAGCTATCAAGACATGAACTGAAAAAAAGGTTCTACAAGACAGAGGCCAGGCCTGTCGATGACTGAGCGAGCTCCCAATTATCACGTTGTTTAACAGCAACCGCAGCAGCAGAGGTGGACAAGCGTTACATTTGGCTTCTCCCTAAAGAAGTGGGAGAATATTTCCTGTGTGCTCCACCAGCACGGAGCCTTCAGACAAAACACGACAGACTCCCAGCCACATCTGCAGGACTCTGCTCCCTGCTCAAGCCGCTCCCCTGGGATTAAGGAGGGGAAGGCAAACCGTTTGTATTTTCATCTGCTTTAAACTTTTTTTAAAAAAACGTGCATTTTAGAACGATATACGCGGCACAGCCTCTCTTTCTGGGTCAGTCGCTGCCTTCCACAGAAGCATGTTGTGTCCCCGAGGGCAGGGAAGACAAGCGAACTGCGAGAGACACACTGCCTGCCCGGCTTCTTTGCTTCCAGAACGATAAGTGTTAGGCAGGGGAAAGACGGCACTTAAAAGGAATTACAGCTTTTGTTCTGTGCATAAAATTAATTTATAAAGGCAAGTTTCAATCTATTATTTCCCGTTCCACATAATTATCAGAGGTCTTTTGGAGAGCTACAAAGAGCCCAAGAGCCGTTTTTCACCGCTTGCATCAACACGAAGACACGGATTTGAGGCTAGCCCGGTGACTGACGTTACCCAACAACATCCAGGGCCTTAGATAACAAGGCTCACAAAGGATTTTGAGGCAGGCACCCTTTACCAGCGCTTCTCTGCTTCAGGCAGGCTGCTTTCATGCTGCTTGTCCTTACAGCAGATGACGTGGCTGCTGCGCCCACCCTTCGCTACAGAGCAATAGATAGCCCGGGTTTGTCGGGGTAGGACTTCTGCAGTTTAACAGCAAGGTAGGCTCAGAGGTTCATGGCTTACAGATACAAACAGCCAAATTAACTTCATACTGACACGTAAACAAGTATTACCAGCTGCCTTGAGCAACAACGCACGCACACCACCAGCCCCAGCAAAATAACCTCTTCCCTTTTAAAGGGTTAGATTCTGTTTAACAACAGTGAGCAATTTTTTTAAGTCTCCAAGCAAAGGTTGTATCAAGTTAGATCCGTTGCGACTTCTTTCTGTCCGCTATCACAAGAGTTGCCAAGAGAGCACCCAGACAAAATGCATTTCCTTTCTTTGCCACTGAAATGAGAACGCCAGAAGGGAAGAACGGGAAAACCCCACCACCTGCACAGACACTGGGAGCAGAGTCAGAGAATCTCAGGCGTGGGGAGGACACACAGAGGCCGGTTTCTTCACATCAGCCCAGCAGAGCTCTGACTGAGAGGCACTTGTGAACAAGGTGTTCTTATTCCCCTGCTTTTGTTGACGAGGAGCCCACCGTGCCCATCTGCTGTCACCCAGCTGCGTGCTCCCAGGGCCACAAGTCCTCCTTCTCGCAGACAGATCTCCCCTGCCACCTAAACCCAAAGCCAGGCAAACAAAAAAAGCCACTACACACAGAGGAGAAAAAAAAATAATCTTTTTTTGCAGTACAGGATTAACAAAGGGTGCTGACCTGCACCAAGCAGCCTCCGTCTGGCCCCTGGTACCTGCACCTTCTGGAGCGCAGCAGCCCTGCCTCCCACCCCCTTCTGCCCCATGGGGCTTTGAAGGGCAACTGCTCTGCTCCGGAGAGGAAGGTGAAGGCTGCTGACTTGTGTCTCAAAAGTGGCTGCATAACCAAAGGCCAAAACAAACAGCTAACGGACAGCTGGACCGACAATTAAGGGAATTTCATAAGTCATCAAGTGACCAGAGAGCTGTAAATCTACAGGCAGCGCCGCATGAACTGTGCCTGTCCTGAAATGAATGGCCACGAGGTGCTCCACGGCAATGAGAACGGGATAAAGACCTATAAATAAAAGCCATCCAATTTCAGAGAGATTCAGATCAGCTACTCCCCTGAATCCATAAAAGCCAATTATAACTGTTTATAGGGCACGCGGAATGCAAAAACTCAGTTTGAGGACATCAATTTCATCCTTCTCCTTGGCGGAGAGGTTCATCGCTAAAGAACAAAAAATAAAAACCAAGCGATTTAAACGAGAATCCATTTCTGTCTTCAAAAATCTTAGTAACCTGGAAACTGAATGAGACGGAGCCATATGCTTGCACACTTACATACGCCTTGCTTGCCCACAAGCCAGAACAACAAGCTTCCCACAGCCACCAGACAATCTTTCTCCACAGGGTTTCAGGCAGCAAGCGCCAGCCTCATACTGCTCGTTGAAATTATTTAGCAAGACGAGCTTCCTTGCAAAGAGATAACTTGGAGATAAGAGTTATCAGCCCATATAGAAGGAAGCTATCACCAACGGCTTACAAGAAACGGGTTGAAATAATTTAATATTGAAAGAATCGAGCTCCCATCAACGCACAAGTCAACAGTGATCCGTAAGAACAAGCATGGCAAGCTTGCAGGACCTCAGCCTTCACAAGGGTTAAAAAGGCGACTGCCCTGTTGACAAGCCCTGTCTCGGAAGGACCTTCATCTGAAACACTACTGCCATAAGGAAGAAACAACTCAGTGAGAGGAAGATTACACGAACCAGAAGGATGGACAAACAGCCCCAGCTATCTAACAAGAGGCTAAAAGGGCAGCCAAACCCTTACGCGTGGTTAGGAAGCTGTGACAGGAAATGCAGAAGTTGAGAAGTACGCTCGGTAGCTGGTGAGGGCAGAATACGATGAATTGCATTTCCACCTTAGACTGCAAAAAGAGTCTGAGAAAGAAGAAGTAATTTTGAGAAGCAAAACCAGGCCATGGAAGCAGTCACACACACACTTTTGGATGGGGCACTGAGGACTTGGGAAGAGCAGTGGCACAGATTATATCACAGCACTCTGAGACTGAGGAACAGAATACAGATAAATGCACCGAAACCTGCATTCACTGGACGTGTCAGGAGGGAGTTGTTTGTATGTTTAAGAACTACATAGAACTCGAAAATTGGGACAGATTATTAAAAAAGAAGAAAAAATGTTTTGCTATTATACTGAGTGATCGTAATCAGAAGAAGCGTGCGTGGTATCCTGGTCAGGAAATAGACGGGCAGTTCCAGATGGGAAATCCTTGCAGAATGCTGCTAATCGCTCCTGTAATCAAATATCTAACACAGGAAAGGGTTGTGCATCCAGGTGGAAGAACAAACGACACCAAGAAAGACCTATTCTCACAACAAGATGTCTTAAATGCGAGAAGTTCATTGAAAAGAAAGAGCGGAGAAGGTAAAGAAGTCAAAAGGAGGAAACAACGTCTGAAGTAATGCAGCACATTAGTCTACAGCAGAGAAATGCAAGTGGAAATTAATGTGTTGCTAAATAAACATATCTTAGGAGAGACATGGGAGTGAAATAGAAAAAATAAAAGTGTTCTGACAGCTAAAATGCTGTTGGGGCAGGCAGGACCTGTCAAGTAGTTGATCTAGTTTCAGCAGAGGTTACCTAACACAACAAGAAATATTTTCAGAGTAGCTGGCTTTTTTAATCCTCACATGATGGAAGCAACTGGGATTTCACACCCTGCAGTCCCCCCCAGCACTTCCAAACCTGACATACCATCAGTGGGATAATGTATGAGGGTTCTTAAGGAGAAAAGCCAACAGGGAATTAAGCATACAGAAAGTGAAAGCAAGCTTACTATTTTCATTCCCATCCTCAGTTATAATATTAGAAACAAGCTGTGCAGTCGGTAGGCAGCAGCCCAAGGGGTTAACGCGCCGGACAGAACAACAGAGGCACTAAAACAACAGCCTGTCCCGAATTTAAAGAGGGTGTAAAGCAAGGAGCCGCGGACCTGCCTCGCTTCCTGATTCAGGGCACTGCTGGGAACATCTCCTGCGTGTTTCACCCAGAGCTGTGAAATCTGGTGTTCTGTGCCAGCCTCGGGCTTCGCACAGCCTCTTGAAGATTATATGCAAGATGAAAAAAAATTGGAAAGGGAAAAAAAAGAGATATAGAAGTCGCAGCTCTTCCCAAGGGAAGGGCCGCATACTGGAGATACCCAGAGGGTGCTGTCAGATTGAATCACCTCACACCACCCGTGCCCGACGGTGCCAGCTCGCTGCCCCTCGCACACACACACCAAACCAGAATTCAGCCAGGCTGCTTCATTCGGCCAGGCACAAGGGGGGACAGCACCCACCCAGGGTCCCACCGTTCAGGGGGACAGCACCCACCCTCCCTGGGGACAGCTCGTCCAGGCTGAGGGGGGACAGGGGTGACCCAGGTCTCTCCCCTCGCTTGTCACCAGGCCACAGAGACCCAAAGGAGCGGGAGGGGCTGAGAAGGGTGATGGGGGCCTGAAGGGGGGCTGAGGAGGGTGACGGGGGGCGTGAGGGGCAACAGGAGGCCTGAGGAGGGTGACAGGGGGCTGAGGGGGATGATGAGGGAGCCTGAGGGGAGCGACGGGGGCTTGAGGGGGGTGACTGAGGAGGGTGATGGGGGGCTGTGGGGGGCGACGGGGGCCTGAGGAGGGTGACAGAGGGCTGATGGAGGCGATGGGGGGCTGAGGGGCATGATGAGGGAGCATGAGGGGAGTGACGGGGGCTTGTGGGGGGCAACTGAGGAGGGTGACGCGGGGCTGAAGTGGATGATGAGGGATCATGAGGGGAGTGACAGGGGCTTGTGGGGGGCGACTGAGGAGGGTGATGGAGGGCTGAGGGGTGCGACAAGGGCCTGAGAAGGGCGACGGGGGACTGAAGGGGGCGACCGAGGAGGGTGACGGGGGGCTGAGGGGGTCGGGGGGCGCTGCCCCACCGAGCTGTCAGGGCCGGGGGAGGCGAGGGGGGCGAAGCGCTGAGGTGAGGGGAGGGGGGGGGGGGGGGGAGAGCGCGATCGGTCCGCGCGCATGCGCAGCGCCGCCGGCCCCTAACGGCCACCAACGGCCGCGCCGCCCTCAGCGCCCGGCGGGCGGTCGGGACTCACCGAGGCGCAGGGGCTGGAGGTGGCGCTGGGGGTTGGCGAGCGCTGCACCGTGACCAGAGCCATCGAGGCGCGGCGGGGCTCCCCGTCCGGCCGGCGGGGGCCTTACTCCATGGCGAAGGCGGAGGAAGGGAAGGAGGGAGGGAGGGAGGGCGGGGAGGGGAAGAAGGGAAGGGAAGCGGAGGTGGCCGCAGGGGGCAGCAGCTCCGCACCCGCCGACGGCCCGCGGCCGACTGAGGCGCTCCGGGGCTGGGCCGGCCGGGCACAATGCGGCGGCACGGCGCATGCGCTACCTGTCAGCGCGGCGCCGCCCCCGGGCCGCGGCGGAGGTTTTTAACCCCTGCCGTGCCGGAGCGTGAGGCCGGCCCGGCGCGGGCCCGGGCTGCTGAGGGGAGCCGCAGCTCCGCCTGGCGGCTGGGCTGGGGGAGCCGTGGGAGCTCCGTGAGGGACGGAAGGAGCCTAGAGTTCTTTTTTGTACGTCGGTGGACAACCGCGAGTACCGCAGAGTTAGTCTGATAAGTGTACGTGAGGCTTTAAGCATGGAAACGTCCCCAGATAAACATGGAAATGTCTCCAGAGTGAGGTGGTGCCTGGCGGTTTGGGCTCTGAGACACAATGCCAGACGCTGTCAGTGTCATCCAATTAAAAGTTTCAGTCTGGTGCTACCAAATTTGTGGGGAGATTTGCGACTGTGATCGAAAATGGCCTTGGGCACCTAACGAGAACACCACATACGACAATCAGAAGCCATTCTGAATATAAAACAGCACAAATTCTCTGTCAGAAATGTCTATTAGCTCATTAACCCATTTGAAGCACTTGGTTCATATTATTTCTCATTTGCTCCTCAGGTTGACAGGACTGTAAGGGCCTCAGACTCGTTACCCCAGTAAATCTACACACCAGAAACCCACGTAAGTAGCTCTTCAGGCTCTTCCCCCCGTGCCCTGAAGTAAAAATAATTAGCTGGGAGGCCCTGTGCGCCCTGCAAGCTGGGCTTTTGCCACAAGGAAAAAGTCAGGCCTGCTAATGAGGCATTTTGCCTCCTAGTGGACAAGAGAGGATAAAGGGCAGGCTCAGTAAGCGGGACTAAAATTGAGCATACAGAATGAATTGCACAGCAAGACAGAATCCTGGATATGAAAGAGTCCAAAAGGGCCCCCAGTGGGATTCCAGCACATGGGGGAATAAGCAAAAAGCATAAGTAAACAAAGAGTCATTGTCCTGCCTCATACAACCATCATGTTTTTATTCTGAAACACAATATTTATGGAAAGTGTGCTAGCAGTGAACTCTGATTTGTGGCACAAAGGTCAAGAAAATGCCTTCCGGATCCCTTTTAAGTTAATATCCCCCATGTTCTGAATATTCCACAACCTCCCAATAAAACAATATCTTTTTCTAAGCAGCCTTGTTTGGTCTCTCCCTCCCATTTATTTATTAAACGCCTTATCTTTTCTGTGGGCAAATGTGCCAGGCAGATGTGTCTTTGGTGTGTCTGTACAGTAGAAATGGATTGGCAAAGGCTATTCCAAATACAGACGTTCTTTTGCCTTTGTAAATAAAGGATCTTCTCTGTAAGTTTTGGGAGCAGAAGGACCACTCTGTGCTTGAGTTGCACATACGTGATGAAAGTGTGATTTTTTTCACATTTTCAAATAATATAGCTAGACCAGTAAGACATACACTCACATACGATCATGGTTCTCCTAGCTATGTTTTTCTGTCTGCTTTATTTTCTTTGAAACTGAAGAAGTGCTTTGTCCCCTGGCACAGCACTTCCTTTCAGTTAAAAATGATCCTGCATCATTTTGTAGGCCCTTTGCAGAAGGTTTGGGGAGCACAGGAGGTACAAGATTTTTCTTCTCAATTGTATGACAATCTTAATGCTATTCACCTTTCTCCAAAGGATGATATTTACTTTATTGGTTTGTTCCCAGCAAATGGATTCCTGCAAATACAGGGCAGCTTCAAGGCACGTAGCTCGTGTTCTGTTCGGATCTGTCTGCATTGGTACAGAGTATAGGTGGAGGACTGCAATTTGCCAGAGTATTCATGCAAATCCCTCACCTGGGACTGGTGTTTCATTCTGAATTTTGAGAAATAGTAATGCAGGGATTGCTATCAAGAAATGATTATTTAAACCAGCTTCCAAAATAGACTCTAGTGTAATATTCGGATATCCTGTAGCTTTTCCAGGTATTTGAACAGTGAACGCTTCTAAAATATATTTACCACAAGTAAATAATGGAGTTACTATCTACAGTTAGCTAAAGGTCGAACATATCAGTTATTAACTACAATAATCATAGATCACAATGGTTCTTTGAGCTATTAGAAAGGTATAATTTGTATGTGCGATGTTTTGTAGCAGCAGAATTTAAATGTGAAGGAGGCGGCTGGCTACAAGCAGATGCGTTCTGATTGACAAGAGCGATTAGAGGGCAGCCTGTGGTCACAGCATCATGGCTGGTACATAAAGGAGACTGGAAGCCTGTGGCCAAATTCTCCCCTGTGCTGAAAGCATTGTGGTCAGCACCTGGACCTCTAGCCCTGTGTATCATCTGCAGGATGTGAAGCTACACACTGTCTGGTTTTGTATGCATTTCTGAAACTGTCTATTTTCTTTCTTTAATGTACTACAAACATTTCTCTGGCTAACGCAACTTATTATTACTACGTGTCAGGGCTTTTATTGCATAATCTTGGCATCAGCTGCAACAGGCAACAGAATGCTTCCAAAATGTATCTTAAACAGAAAAACAACAACAAAAAAAAAGATAGAAGAGGCAATTCCAGCAAAACATCTGTGATGACATATTCAGTCCATTATTTTGTCAACAGTGCAAGTATTTGATGGCATAATAAAAGGATACACTTTGCTTAGCAAAAACATTAAGAGATAGCAGCCAAGTTAAATAGGGTGCGATTAAAGGTTTGCTTAACCCACAGGATTCCATTTCCAGAAAAATAAAAACAGAACCACTCAGCTCCCTCCTTTCGAATTCTATTTGCATGCGCTTGTCTGGAGGTTAAAAACATCACTGTAAGAAAAGGGAGAGTATTTTTTAATTGATGTTCCCTACCCCTCCTCCTCCAAAAAAAAAAGAGAGATG
Source organism: Nettapus auritus (assembly GCA_011076525.1). Classification (NCBI taxonomy): domain Eukaryota; kingdom Metazoa; phylum Chordata; class Aves; order Anseriformes; family Anatidae; genus Nettapus; species Nettapus auritus. Next base: position 7,158,504 of record CM021783.1, read on the forward strand.
TGGAAGTTGGTCATAATAGCAACAAAATTTTGAACGGCAGAGGGAGAAAGTCAAGCCCACCCAAGAGAAGAGATAACAGGACTTAATCACATGCAACCTGGAAAAAAATAGAAAAAGAAAAAGTGCACAGTTCAATTTAAAGCTTCATTTTAAATGATTCCTGTGCATCAATTTTCTGCTTCATTTTATTGACATTATCGCTGCTATATTTGAATGCACCTTGGAAATACACTGCAATAGGCATATTTCCTTCTTGTGTTCAAATCATAATAGCAAAGGAATTATGATATATTACAGTATTTTCCACACTAACTTTGATTTTTTTTTTGTTTCCTCTTTTGTTTCAGCAAATACTGAATTTAAAAATCAGGTCAGTGTTGTAGTGTCCGCAGTTGCAGGCTTGGCATTCCAGTGAGATATGAGAGTGTCCAGAAGAAACATTTTTTCAGCGAGATGCTTAGCACAGATGGCCAAAGGTGTCTATAGGAGTTACGGCCATACAAATGTTTCTGAAATATGCACAGGTGGACAGAGGAAAATAAATGTTGCTGAGTACAAACACCAGGAATTTCTACAGTGGAAAATAAAATATAAAAAGAAAATAAAAGTTGAGGGTTTTGACTGTCCTCTAAAGTACAATTGTTATTGTCATTTCTGAGCAAATTCCCTCCTGTGTAAAGAGTCTGTACACAGCATGTGTACTTTCTAACTGCCATGGCAGGTTTTTGGAACAAAGCTAAGTAGATTTTTTGTAAGTGCAGCTTAGATATTTTACTAAGTTCGTGTTGGGACGCTGGGTGCATGTCACTTACAGCTATTTTCCAATTCCAGAGGGTTTTACAAATTACATAATATTTACTTCAGTACTGTTGGTTCTGTATCAAGTAACAAGTGACTTGATGAAAATAAGAGAGAATGACATGTTGGATTCTGAAATTCAAACTCTAGTTCCCAAACTAGACAAGAAATGTGACTTACAGTAACTGCATCAGATTTTGGAAAAAATTTATAAAATCTGTTATTTATATTAAACCTCCTCGTTATGTTTTGTAACATGTTCAGCTGCCCCATAAAATGGAGACTAATACTCTTACTAGAGGATAGGGACCAGTGCAGCTGTTCCAACGACGATCCCGTGAAGTCACAGTTCAGAGTTTTCATGCTGGTAGATAATCCAAAGATCAAGCTTCTTCCAACGTAAAACACGGCAAAAGAAACAGCATTAGATAAACCTCACTTCCTGGCAGAAATGGCCGTAAAGTTCTCTGTTGGAAATCCTGCATAAAACACAAATGAAATCACTGAACAGACACCTGATTACGTGGGTATTTATAAACGAGTGCAGAACGGCTATTCCTAGACGTTATTTTCCTTTCTCCTTCCCTTGTGTTGCATATTATTCATGAATATAAAAGAAATTATTAAAGGTGATTCATTGCATTCCTTTAGATTCTGGTTTAAAGGCGGTCTAACAAAATGGCATTGTAAACTTCCCCCTTTTTAGTGCTGTACATGACTCTCCCACCAGGCTGCTTCAAAGCGGCACAGTTCTTTACAAAAGGAGAACCTGAAGATGTCTGTTTAAATTGAGTTTGTAATTCATGTGTGTTTTGTTTTTTTGTTTGTTGTTTGTTTGTTTGTTTGCTTTTCTCTCTTAGATTCTCCCATCTGGTGAATACCGTCCTCAGTTTAGCTCGTAAGGGACTTTCAACAGTTCTGGACTTGAACCTGGAGGTAAACCTTCTGTCACTGGGCACCTGTGAATTCCCTCTGACTATTGGTGCGCGTAACATTGCCTGTTGCTATTCAGAGTCTTTATTTTATTTTATTTTCAGCCACGTGACACAGTGAGCTAAGTTCAGCACAGAAGAGCGTGTTGGCCTGCCAAAGCCAAAAGGCAACCTACGGCAATTCCGAGTCGTGGATGAGACATAGCAACCTTTGGGATTATTGCTTAGCAACTGCAAACACAGAGAGGAGTAAAACTCACAGCCCGGCTCCGCAGCAGGTCTGAGAAATCCCTAATTCACTTTAAGATTTTTAATGCCTGAGAACAGATGGGCATATATTAAATTCCTATTCATTTGCAAAGCCACTCTGAAAGCGGGAGGAATAAGATCTAATTTGATACCTGCTCCAAAGGTAAGAAAAACAGTTCTTTAGAGTGTCAGAAAGCAAAAGAGAAAGTCTTTAATAATTTTAATTTTAATTTTAATTGAAAAGAAGATCAGATGTGAAAAGGGTATCGGGCTCCTTGTGACTAAATAGATAAACATGCTCTAAGAAGACCTTTAGGGAAAGGCAAAACTATTCCTGAGCAATAGAGGAACAAAGAGATTGGACTCTGTTTTTGAAAGGACTTTGGAACTCCAACGTCTCCAAAATATTTTCCTAGAGAAATTTTAGTCTTAGCTGGCCCTATCCCGCCCATCAGAATGCTCTAACAGAATAACAATGAAACCATAAAAATCTTATTTATGAGCAGATTTGGGGTTTTGTACAGAAGGCAGAGAGATAATCGTTTTGTACCTGCAGGGTTTACAGCAAGAATATTTCTCTCATAGACAAGGAGCCAGGAAAGTGGCATCCTACTAAATAATGAAAAGCTCATCTTGCCTTCAGCTTGAACAAAGACTTACAGGAAACTTAATATCACCTTTCAAATTTCCTGGGTGTTCCTAAAGCTTGTGTCTGTGCAGTGTGCTTACTGTTACTTGGACAATCGAGCCCTCACTTGGGAATGTCATAGAACTTGAGAGCTCTGTATATTATGGGCCAAATTCTCAACAGATGTAAATCAACATCGAAATTTATGAGCTGAAGTTGTCTTACAGAAACTGGAGGTTTGTCCCTGCAATCATTGGTAAATCCCAAGTTTTAGGGCCTGATTCTGGCACCCCTTTGTTGTTTAACAGTTACGTGGAGTGTGTGTGCTCTTCCCCACCCTCGTAGCCTGATTTATCTGCTCCACATAAAAGCAGTCATCATAGTTCTGTGTGCCCTGCTTCAATTCTTGGAGATAAGCCAATCCCATGGAATTAAGATAGAGCAGTAGCACTTCGGTTTTTCTGTTGTTGTTCAGAGACAGAGGCACTTCATAAGCATATGCTAATCCTCAAAAATCTTCCTAACGAATCGTTCAGAGCAGTGTAGAAAATATGTTCATCATCATTCAGAATAAGCCACCTCCTAAAGCAGAGTGCAATTGTCACTTCAGCGTTGCACAGAAAAAGGTTTCACAAAGGATATCAAAAATAACGTGAGTACTTGGATCTGCAAGAATAGTTTATTTGGGTACAAAAAAAAAAAAAAAGGAAAGAAAAAAGAAAAAAAAAGTTGATTTGGAATGTGACCAGAACATTTGTTTAACAGCCTGCTTTGAACCAGAAAGAATCTGGTTTTAAAGGTTATTGAAAGAAACTCACCTCAGCAAGGAACAATTTGACAGGGTTGACAGGTTTCTTTTTCTGCCATTGTAAATCTAAACTGTACAGTTCATGTCCTTCAGTGGCAAAACCAGCCACCATTCTTACACCACTGAGTCATGCAGGCAGCTTGATCCATAAATCCATCCCGCTTCCCAACAGGTAATGCTTATTTACAAACAAATTACCAGAAGATGCCAACAATCCCATCTAGAAAACAGAAATTCAGTGCTGTAAAGCATCCTACCTATGCGAGCAACATTTGGATTCAAACAATGGTTATGAACCAGGAGGTCATCGTACTGGCAATTACATTTGTGTTCCTGGAGGGCTTCAGTTCACATTTACACAGTCTCTAGAAGGCTAAGCTCCCTTCAGAACAGCTACAAATGCTTAAATATGACTAGCAGAACATAGCGAAAGCGATGTCATTTCTATGGATACTGGAAGGCCTTAGTGAAAAGCACTTTTAAATAGGAGCTGGAAAAGAATAGTGTGGCAGCACGTTCAGAGCAGTTTCATCTTTGATTTGGAAGGGCCTTAGTCAGGCTCTCTCTATTAATGTTCCCTTGCTGTTGTTTAGCACTGAGCTGTTCTTTTTCACAGCATGCTGGTGATTTTTCATGCAGTAAATCAAGTGGGTTCTGCTCACATTCTACTCCATTACATCTGTGTAAGTTCCGTATAGATGCAGACAGTTATGTATGGAGATGTAGAGCAATAGTTTTTAAATTGTGCCTTGTGAGCAATTCCGTTTCTTCCTGGTATTTCACAGTATTAACATTTTGAGAAGAAAACAGTGCAGTCTGAGAAACTAAAGGGAGATCTCAGCAACTCTCTGTAGGTCTTTTACAGAATAATCTACAAATTATGTTTGTGAACAATTCAGAGTTCATAGTGCAGTTTCCCTTTCTGTAGGAACTCTGCTGACCCATATATTTGTGTCCTGTTACATTAACAAATTGTCCAGAAGAAAAGCAGTTGCAAAAGTTGAAATTGAGTAGCCTATGGTACAGGCTTCCTCGGGATTTTTCACAGCTGCAGAAACCATGAAGAGGTAGTGGTAACTGAGGAGAGCAGAAGGTGGTGTGGAGATAGAGAAATCTTGCCCCCAGGTATCTGGTATTTTCCATGGCTTGCTTCCTCTGTCTCATATCCACTGGAGCTCCTTGGAGCATGTAAAGGGCCCTAAACAGAAATAATGATATTAGGGGTAAGAGGAATCCACTGGTGTGAACTGGGGGACAAGACTTCTGAGCACTGCGCACCACTTGGTTTCTGACTCTCTAAGTGACCTGGAATTAATCACTTCTCTACCATGTCTCTGTTTTTTTTTCTCCCATAAAAGAGGATCACAGTTATGTAGTTGCTGTGTCTCCAAGGACTGTTGTGATACATAATTAATCTTTATAAATCATTTACTAATCTTTGAAGTAAAGGGGCTGTACTTGTTTAAGAGTACAAAGCAGCAGTAAGAGAATAAAATAGGCACATAGAAAAAGAATATTGGTTAATTCCTAGCTATAAACTTTCTTCCTGTGTCATCTGCTAGGCCACTGCTGCATCTTTTGGCATTATATAACATACTTCTTTTGTTCTTTGTCACAGTTATTGACAAATGGCTGCTCAGCCAGAAGAAGCAGCTCAAACTGCAGGTCTAAAACATCCCAGACTTGTAAGTAAGAATATGACTGCCGCAGAAATGAAGAGAAATCAAGGGAGTGACGAGCTGCCGTATCGTAGTAATTGTGCTCTGTGGAAAGAGTGCTTTTATGAAAAGGTACAGCAGAGGTCTCTGAGTCTGCAGGAGGAAAAGGTGAAGATGATTCAGGCACAAAAGGCAAAAGAAGAAAAGGTAAAAAGGAGAGAACCCTGTGACTGGCTGTGCAAAGAGTGGTTCAGTGATGAGAAGGAGTCACTGGATACTCGCACCTATTTGCTTGACAAACTCCTACCTACGTTAATCCCAGGAGTGGAAAAGCTGTTAATGCAAGTGGAAAGAAAGAATGTGCTTGTACCAGACAAAGAACCAACCAAATTTGACCCCATTACTTTTCTTGGAGAATATCTGATGAGACATAACCCTCAGTATGATATTTCTACAAAGCCCGGCCCCTACCTGAGAGGAATGAAGATGGTCACAGAGGAGCTGAAAACTGAAATGGCAGACACAGCACCAGAGAGGTGAGAGAGTTGAAAGTGTGGCTGGTCACAAGATTAGAGCTGGGTCTTGGTCTCTGTTTTACAAAAGGCATGGCATGGCTGCAGCCTGCCTGGCAAAGTGTCAGGCAAAATGAACTTTGTGCAGTGCAGTGCCAGAGATGGTAATTGCCTCCTTCTTAACACTTGGGAAGCAGGGCAATCACCAGAATGCCACACACAATGAAACAGTAGTCATTCTTGTTTAAGGCTATATTCTGCCCTTCATGAGTGTGTAATTCCAATTCAGACCCTATCTTAATTACATATGTGAAATGCAAACTACTTGCAAACCAGTCCGGGTTAGCAACAGGAGCTCCTTAGGTGTGGTGTTGGTATCAAAGGTCTAAGGACTCTTCACACCGTTTCCTCCTTATTCCTCCAAACTTCATAAAGGTGACCTCTTTTTCTCCTTCAAAATGATTTTGCTCGACCAAACCAAGAGCAATATTGTCACATGGCAAGGTAGGTGGCACGTGATAGAAACTCTTTCTCATAAGGTTTTTACTTCAGGTTTTCATTTCAGATCCTTTTTTCCCTTTAAAGTAGACAGTGTTTTGTATTTTATTATGTTGCTTACTTGTGGGGTGTAGTCTAGGCTGCTTGGTTTAGTATATTATTAATGGATATTGAAAGAGAGTTGTATGGCATCTTACAATACGCTCACATTAACATGTGAGTGCAGCAGGTGAACAATACTGCTGTCATTTTAATTGCTTTATTCAGAAAAATACAAAAGTGAACATTTGTGTTTGTAGATGACCCAGAGATGGTTGTGAATGGTATCAAAGTTCCCCATTACTGCTAGGCCTCTCTCTAGCTGTGTGTGCAGTGTGAAGACTCCTGTATGAGTGGCTGTCTCGTCTATTTGCATGAAGACTACGTACAGCTTGAAAATTGGTTTCAGGGTTTCAGTGTGAGGAATTAGGGAAGTAAAATGTTGACGTGACTTATTCATAGACTCTAAATGAAGATAATTGATGTTCCCAGTATTATAATGAATCACAGAATCATTCAGGTTGGAAAAGGCCTTTAAGATCATCTGGTCCAACCTTTAACCCAGTACTGACAAGTCCACCACTGAGCCGCGCTAAGTTCTACATCTGCACACTTCCTGAAGACCTCCAGGGATGGTGACTCAACCACTTTCCTAGGCAGCCTATTCCAATGCCTCACAACCCTTTCAGTAAGGAAATTTCTCCTAATATCCAACCTAAACCTCCCCTGGAGCACCCTGAAGCCATTTCCCCTCATCTTATCCCATAGGTTATAAAAGAACATGTTAAATATCTCTCTCTACCTCTGCATTTGTCTCCCTACATTTCTAGTCCACATCAATTATAGCTCATAGGAATATGCCCTGTATGAATTCAACTAAAGCAGCATGGTAAGTCAATTTTGTGCAGTCACTTACTCCCTTTTTCCCCACAGATAGGAATAAATGTAACTGACTGATCATGGTCAGTGTGAGATAGCCCAGCTTTTTTTCTTGTCTTCATAACCAGCCATACAACAGCATAACCAGAGCTGGTAACAGATTTTCAAAAGATTTTTGTTTGTTTGTTTTTCATGGTGAATCAGAGCTTATTTCTGGAAAGGTTAGATTTTCCTATGGAATGTGAAGTGTTGGCTACCCGTGACATGTCTTGGCTTATCTTGTTAAGCTCATGTTGGCATTTGGAGACAGGTTCTCTGTAGCTATGGAAGCTCCAGAACTGCTGCACAGGAAGCATCTTTCAAGGGTTCTACAAATCAGTCTCTTCGCAGGCAGTGCTGCCAAGGGGGTTTCTGTAGCCATGGCTGTAGCGGGGTTGGCATATCGGCTGGTAGTAGCATCGTGGGATTTGCATTCTCAGAAGCTCAGGATTTACATATTTGTGATGGCTGTGTTGTGGAATTTGCATAGGATTTTCAAACTGGAGCAGCACAGAGGATTTTACTGACTCCTTGTAGCCCTGAGACTCCTAATGCGAGTCAATAGCTTTCCAAACAGAAAGAAAACGTTAAAAGAGAAATGCCAGTCTGGGCTGAAAATCTCTCACATAAGCACCAGAAAAATGAAGAGGGAAATTCTGTCCCCAGTGAAACTCCTGGAAGCCTTGGCATTACCTTCAGCAAAGGCAGGATTTCACCGCAGATTCGTATTCAAAGCTTACCGATCCTTTCTCAGGCTTCCTCCAGCCTCTTCTTAACTACAGCCTGAGTGGGAGACAAGGAATGAGGGAGAACAGATGGAAGAAATTCCTGATCTAAATAGATTGATACCTGAAGCAGAGACTTTATTTTGTCCAGGGCTGGTAGTCCTTCAGTCTGAGTCACCCATCCTCGTGTGGGAGTTAGGCGGCTGTCTTCCTGAAGGAACATGTTTGGTTCTGCAGTGAGGAGTTACCCCCGCTGCAGAAATTTCATTGAACATTGTTCTCTGCCAGTGAAGTGCTCGTGTGAAATGGTTCTTAGGCACTGAGACAAACGCATGCTGATGCAATTTTGTTGGTAAATGAAGTGAGGCAAAATTAGGCACCTCTGTTCCTGCTAAAATTGAAAGAAAATTGAAAGACATCTCTACAATGTATGATTAATGCCGTAGTAAATGTCTGCAAGCATTGATGGTAAAATTTATCACTGTTGAAACTACATAAACTAGAAGAGCTGTACAGATCATTTTCCCCTAAATGTCAACAGTGTACTCTACCAGGCGCTTTTTCCACAAGCACGTATCTGATACTCAGAAGTTATTTCTTCACATTCACAGCTACACTAGATTTTGGGAGATTATATATGTCAGGATATAAATATTTTCATCTCAGAGCTGCCCTCTGAAAACACAGATCACTAGTCTCTAGTTCAGTAGCAACACTAGTAATTTTGAGCCCCAAATATCAAGTACAGCTTTGGAGAAAAAGTCTGCTTTTGCTAAAAGGACAAGAGTTTCAATAAGTTATTTCCTTTCCTTTTGTTCTTCAGGAGAGGCTTGATCTAGCTCATTAAAGCTGGTTTATGTTGGTATTGTTCTAAGTCGTATGCCTATGTCCTACAGGCTGGCCAGGATGAAGGCTGAGGCAAAGACCAAACGTAAGGAAAGGGAACAGGTGGAAAATACGAAGTCTCAGCAGAAAGAGATGAGAAAGGAGGCGCTGGCAATTCAGTTCAAAGAGTGGACAGTGGATATCAGTGGCAGAATACCAGTTGCACTGGTAACTAGGCTTGATTCTCGTTAACACTGCTGTGGAAGTTAAATGGATCATGAGGTACCTGGACCCTCCTGAGGTTGTTGGATACATACGTTATCTCTGGATGTCCCTCTGCAGCTGGTTATCCTTCAGAATCCCCTTAAAAATCTGGGGCAACCAGTCTTGCTCACCTGTGGCCCCAATTAAATCTTCTTTCTAGCCCCAAGACTCATAGAAATTGACAGTGCATCTTCCTTAAAAGTCACACAAGTCCCCTAGGAGATTGTCCTATGGTTGCATAGAGCAGGTCATAGACAAAGTCCACATTTACAGGACCTACTTGTTTGTGGTAAGAAGTGTGGCTGTCCCACAACTGGTTATTCAGCACGATTTACTTTAGTATTTGTCTGCATGAAACAGACCTTTGACTATTACCTTGATTTGTAGATTCAGAGTGCACTGAGGTCTTTCCTGGATGTCGTTGCTTCTGCTCCCATGGATGTGAGAGAAGGTAAATTTTTGATGTGTCTTTCTTTTTTAGTTTTGTTTCTGTGGCATGAATTCTAATGCAAACTGAGCAAACAATGAATGAATTTGATAATTGACAAAGAATCTGTAAGGGTGGTTACACCAGGTAGTATATTAATCAAAAATCTTGAGACAGATTTAGAAAGAGACTGAACCACCACGTGGTTCATTAATATGATCTTAAAAAAAATCCAAAGAGATAGAAAGATCACCTACAGGCCCTTTCCAATTATATCCTGCATTAACCAGACATTGCCATGTGCTTGTCACTATTTTTAAGAATCACTGTAACAACCTCCTTCAGCTGCCCTATCCCATGTACCCTGTCTCATGGGAGGTCTTGGAAATCCCATGGGCAGCTTGGCATACTGGGAGGTCAGGAGGAAAGGTAAGATCAAAAAAATCAGTCTGACAGAGTTGTTACCTTTTATGGTTTAATGGAAACAGATGAAATTTGCCTAGCATTCCACCAAATAGCACATCCTGTCTAGCCTTCCCTTTGCCAGTCCGAGGCATGCCAGTTACAGCACAAGGGCCTCTATCAAGCACTCAGCACAGAAGGGATTTCCATAATTCCTGTCCACTTTATAGCTCACACTTGACCTCTTTGAATAATGATAATTGGATGGATAGAGCCAGGGACAGTGAAGTGGCAATATTCAACCTGCTGCCAGCCCTTTACATAGATAGCATGTAATGATCATCAATAATAACAAATCTGCCTTTGCTGGGAGATGGGATAATAATCAGGGCACCTCCAGAGGGTATTTCTGCTTGCTGCTGAAGTAGCCTCTGTGTAGAGCTTGCCCTTGCTCAGACCTTTCTGCATTACAGATCTGTCCCTCCGAGTAACCATCCTGTGTAGCAGATCGTGTGAATGCCAAACACAGCCTTTACACTTCTGGTGTGGTGGCTACGATTCTGGAGTTCTTGAGTATGAAAAATTCTTGGGATGTGAAACTCGTATGGAAGTTTCTGTCTGGGTGCTTGCTCCACAGATTCTGGAGATGCTTCTTGTCAGATTTCACTAACATGCTGCTCCATTTCTCAGTGTATTTCACTTAGTAGCATTCAATATATATTAATGGAACATTAAGCTTTGTTTTATAGTTTGGTAGAGATATTGTACAGTTTAGGAATGTCTTAAGCAACAAGAGATAAGTGCGTTCTATGGGGAAATTTCTCATTCCTGAGGTATTGTAGAATAAAGAGCAGAAAAATGATCCCAACAGAAATAGCATGTTTGTGCTCAAAGACCTCATTAAGAAATCTGTGCAGATATTAGGTATTTCTCCATTCCTTTACAGTGGTCAAGAAGCTGACCAACAGGTAACTTTGAATAACGTAATCAGTTAAATGTTTCCTACAGAGTTTCTTGGAAAAATTACTGTGATTTTCAGATTCCACTCTTGCAAGGCAGAAGTGATGTCCCCAGAATTTTCAGGCAGTTTTATCTGCTAAATCAAAAATAATTTCTTCCCTCACATAATTAGTGGTAACTGCCGTTAAAATCATTGCTATTTTCACCAGTATGTATCAAGAATAAATATGACCATACAGTTCTGAATAGGTAAGCGTGGATTCTCAGCAAGAGAAATATTCTCAGTAAGAATCAGATTTAGATAGCCTTTATGTAGCCAGATGCTTGAGATCCTTGTAATTTTCAGCTATTGTGTAGGATAGCCTCAAATAAATGTAATCCAACATGAAAAAAAGTAAATGTAACATAAGACATGCAAAAAAAATGTATACAATCTGCTAAACCATGGCTGCTTGCCTTCTGAACCATTATCTCTTCATTTTTTACTAGCTATCTATGACAGGAAGCTGGAAATTGTAGACACATTGGAAAAAAAAGTAAATATTGATGAATTCACAGAGGTGAGAAATGAAATAAGAGTATCTGATTCAGAAGGTGATATTTATCACAAAGTAGTACCATTTCCCTGTGGACAGCCAAGATGAGTAAGTGAAGGGCTTCTGTTTTCTCCAGCACCCCAGGTAACTGGTCATGTTAGGACATTTCATATTCCGTATCCATTCTCCACTGTCACAATGCTGTCACAAAAATGCTTTCATTTTTGCCCTGAACTGTTACTGGCGTGAACCATAACCAGACAATAAGAAATGTCCAAAATGTCAGTAAAGAGTAACCAGGATGAAAAATACGCAGACTTAAAATCAAAACCTGTCAATGCGAAACATCAGAAGTGTGTTTCTAACTCACCAAAATCAAGAAAAGTAATTGGAAGTTTCACCTCATTACTCTTCATCAATTTGAAAACAGCCATATCAGTTCAAACTACATAACTGAAAAGCTCTCCAGGCCAAGACTTTGCCATCCATTTCTACCTATGACAGAGCTAAATTTTATGGTGAGGTTATTAAACCTGTGAAAAGGGATGTTTGGAGTAGAAATAATAACAGCCCCTCAACTGCAGCGGTATACTGGGTGCAGTTACAATAATTAAAAACAGAGAATAAAGCAGCTGTGCAGAGACTAATTTCAAGCAGCCGTGTGTGATTTTTGTGCCTTCTTCCCTCTCAGGAGACTCACACGTTCAGTATTTTGCACAAAGATGCATTTTTATAATAACTTGTTGAAGGCTTTTTTAAGCATGAAATGAGTTTTTTTAAAAATTTAACCTCAGAATAACTGCATTTAATTAAGGAAACTGTTGTGGATAATGGGAGCCCAGAGAATTGCTGTAGTCACTGAAATGAAGCAATCCATAACTCCATGGTACGTGTATAAGCACGGAATGAATTCATAATACGTTAACATCAGAAAAAAAAAATGTTTTGAAATATATTTTGTGCACTCTTTATTTTAAGTCAATTAAAAATGTGAGAACAGAGATCAGAAATACGAAAGACATGGACTGTCATGCTTTCTGATTTACCAGCCAGTGCAACATTGTTCTCAGAATATATTCTCTGATGCTTTTTCCAGCTTGGTTTTAATTGAATCGAATGATGAGGCTTTCATCACTTCCCTTGGGAAACTCGTCCATGATCAAAAACCTCATTCTGAGGACAGTGCTGTTTCTAATCCTTCAACTACAATTTACCTTTGGCCATCAGTTTGCATCATCCACCAAAACAAAAAAAAAGAGGTGATCTTTCTCCACGCTGGTGTAGGCCTTTTCACGTGTAGAAAGCATTGGTTTTTAATGCACCTTAAAATTAAATGGCTTTTTATTTTTTCCTTCCTTGAATTCAATGCAGCTTTTGGTTACTTAAAGGCTGTTAGAAACTTAGTAGAGAGGCCTCAAACTGGTGCATGCTGGTGGCTTTTTGTTTTGTTTTGTTTTTCTGGAAATGCTAAACAGTGGCTGCTCCTTGTATTTTTGCATCCTTGCTGACGAGCTGGTCAGGTCTTTTATATTAAAAAACATTTAGATCCCAGAGACCAGTACTTAAAGATTTATTTCACAGGTTTTGTACTATAACATGTGGAACTTCCAGCAGCCTGACACAAAGCTTTTGACACCAAGGGGAATACTTACATTTGTAGGGTTGAAATCAGACTTTACAGGTGAGATGGTTTTCCTTGAGTACATGTGGCTTACTCAATTTCTAGTGAGATCAGTAGGGACCAAAAGCAAAGACTAGCTGATCCTTTGTTATTGATGATGTTTCCAAACTACCTTGAGGTCTCACACTGGATAGCATTAAGGAGGTGTCAGCTTTCTTCTGATAGGTGTCAAAATCTCTTGGTTAAGATAAATAAATATATGGTTATTGTGTGTACAGCACTTTACACTCTAGAGTGCTTTACACACATCAGCTAAGAAAAGCTTATAACTCTACGATAGTTCCTCCTGCCCACATAGCTGAACATACGCTTCTAAAAAATGTTCTGTGGAGCTGTTAGACAGCAGTATTAATATACAAGCCTTTGTGTGTGTCATCGAGATGACATAGAAAATAGCAAGCTGCTTGTCCAACCTGCCTCCTCCCAGCTGCTGTCATCTTCAAGGTTCATCTGTCACAGGGCTCCAGGCTGCAATTGCTCTGAAAAGCTGGTAGATTCATGCAGCCCCAGATCTGCCACCTTCTCTCCAACCCACCTACATCCTTTCCTTTTATGCTGAAATGCAGAAAAAACACACTTTGCATTAGTTGTTCTTTCCCACCAGCCACTCCTCAGGCTATTGGCTGCTGGTTTTTAGCACTTCCTCACTTCTACACTTGTCCCATATAGGAAATTATGCAATACAGACATGAATAATAATGAGTATATTAATATTTCAGTTTGTTAGTGCCTGTGTGGCATTTCAGCAATTTTAGGATGCTCTAGCACTTATGTCAGGTATCCATACTCTAAAAATGGGATAATGGGGAACATTCTCTGTTTTGCAAGTTCTTCCTTTTAACTGGATAGGCTCCCTATTACTGTGGCTGGCTCCAGAAACCTGCTATAATAATTCAGCACAGGCTTTGGGATTGTGGTTTGTTCTGATGGCCATTACTATTTATGTCATGCACACCACATTTTTAGAACCATATTGCTTGTGCTCATAAAAACCACATGGCTATAAATCCAGAGCGTTAAAAGTGTCTCCAAGGCTAGAACTTAAAATAAATCTCAAGTCAGTAGTATTCCCAGCGTCAGAGGACTTAGGTGACAGCAGGTTCACATTCAAAAAGTTCTTTCCTTTTTTTATTGTATCCAGAGTGGTTCTCTAAACACTGAAATTGTGGCGACGGGTCTTTTTGTGGCATTAGAGACTTGAGTGACTGTCAGTTCTGCAAAAACTCATGTCTCTAAAGGCCTGCTTGGGAGTAAAGTCAGGAATACTAAACATTGCAGAAAACCATGGAGAACTTGTATCCTGCCTGAGATAACCTGCCTTAGGCATTGTTGGAGAGATTCTGATCCAGCATCTCTGAACCACTAAAAGTGGGAAGTGGTCTCTGGGCCAGGACAGGAACTGTTTAATATGCATTTGTGCAGTGCCTCGTACAGCAACATCCCAGGCTTGTCTGGAGAATATTGCTGCTTCTGAAAGAAAGAACAAAGTAAGCAGTGTAGCACCCATGCTCCAAGTTTGTATCACATTAGCAGACGATTGATCCACAAAACAATTTCCTTTATATTTCATTATGTGATAGATTTTTAAAAGTTCAAATAGCGGTGAAAATACTCAAAGAAAGCTAATGATTTACACTACTGCTTTCTCTCCATAGTATGTCCATTCCTACACTGAAAATTTTTCAAGTGACATGTTCCAAGAAATCCTGATGCGTCTCCGTCAGTGTGCTCTTGACTTCCAAAAAGCCATAAGGTGTGATATGTGGAGGCAAATGTTTACTGATCTCTTCCTAGATTGTGATTATGGAAAGGTAAGCAAAGCAGTTCTCAGCCTAATCTCAATATGATGATGCTTCTGCTTTGGTATTTCTCTGGGTCACTGCCTTCTTTTTATTCTTTATGACTCCAGATGCCCTTTGGACTTACTTAGCATTATTTTAGAGGGCAATAGCTGTTGTGTTGTCTTCAAATTCATTGTTCTTGCTTAGACAGAGAAATATCAATAGCCTATAAGCTGATGGCTATCTAGAGACTCAATGACCTTACATGGTAACTGGCTGGTGTTTGATGATTCTGGAGAAGGAATTAACCACAGACTTCAGTACTGCTCGTTACCTGTTCCTGTGGCACTTTTAGAATGTTTTGGTGCTAATTTGTCTATTCAGCTATATTTCAGCAAGGATAACCTGATAGATTGATCTTAACAAATGTGTACATTACTACAGTAGTTACATATATTGTGTTGCATTAATAGTGATGCATGAATTTATACATCTTTCTCTATCAAAAAAGCTTACAAAAGTATAAAGTTAAAATGCAAAATAATCTATCCATACCGCCTTTCTGAGGTAAGTAGTATGAACTTCAGCTGCAGTTTATAGACAGGAAATTAAAATACAATGAGTCAGTTACAGAACTAGAAATGGAATTCAAAAGCCATAATTTGGTTTTCAACAGCTCTTATCTCTATCTGTCGTCCCCTGAATACACCTGCATCCCCATTTAAAAAAAGCTAGACTTACTAGAAAAGTAGCAAATAGTAGAAGCTGAAGAATCAATGGCATAAGCTACTGCTAAAAACTTGGGATTCGTGCAAAAAGTATGGTACTTAATTTGAGTAGCCTCAGTTAGCCAGTTGCTGGCTACTACACAGTAAACAGTTGCCATGATCTTGCAGGTTTCTCCTCTACATACATTATATATTCCATTCAGCACTCCTCCAGTGGTCTTTACATCATGCCTACTCAGAATGAATGAACTGTGCTCTACAATGTCATGCTAATAATGTCATTAGCTCCAAGAGAATGGAATTACAGAGCACATTTCAACACCAATGACATGTTTTAGAGGACGGTGGCAAGCTGCTATTTCAGGGATGAGGAAAGAAATGTGTCTACTTCTCAGTCAGAAGACATTTCATTTTCCCATTGCTCTGTCAAGCAAGAAGAGCTATGGTGGATTCTCCCAGGCAGAGTAGTATATAAAGCTGCGTCCTATCTTTGCTATGCATTTTGAAAGGTTCCCTTCATTCCCTTTCATGTTTTAATGTGACTTTTTTCCTAGTATTTTGGTGGCAGTAATCACTATCTCCATGCAGCTAGTCCCAGTGGAATCTCAGCTGCACAGAGCCAGAAATGCTAGTACAAGGTAGCAAGACTGAGCAGATCTCAGCACAGCCACCATCGCTGCACAGAAAAAAATTGATCACAGCACAAACTTGGTTGCTGTTTCTAGCCTCTGAGGTAGACTTGCTCTCCAAATGGAGTGTGCTAAACTGTGGCGTGGGTCATGCAGTTCTTTTAAACCTGACCTGGTTTCTTTTGTATAGCGCTAATAAGTCCTGCTGTACTGTACCCACAGGCGAGATAAAAAATGCAAACTAACCCAAGGACTTCTACCATTTTGAATGTGATCCATTACCTGTAGTACTCATTCTGCAAAGCACAGCAGAGCAGTTGTTTCAGTTCCTAATTTACATTTGTTTGGCAGCAGGCAGTTATTCCAGTCTGCGTGGTGAGTGTGGCTGGCTGTCTCAGTGAGTTGCAATTAGGGCCAGGGAGCTGAGAAAGCAGTGTTTAAATTACAGTCAAATTAGAAGGTATCCACATGATCATTATTATGATTTCAAATGCATGCATCCAGAAGGATGGCAGCTCAGCCAGAACAGCCTGGACTGTGTAGTGAAGCAGTAACTTTCCAAGGCAGTTGAATCACTGCTCTAATGCCCAAAAAGGAAATGGCTCTTTGAATTTTAAGCTGATGGCGTCTCTGTGCTCACATGTGTCAAGTATAATTTCTTTTGACGTTATAACAGAATTTGTATTAATTTTCAGGGACATTTTAAGCCCGAGACCTTTAAATATAACTGATTCTAATCAGAGATTATTTTTCAAACTAATGCAGTTTGAGACACTTCTGATTACCTTCCTCGCAGTACAACAACAAAGTCTGCTTTCTCATGACCTTTCATGAGCGTCTATTCCCATCTTACTCGCTAACAAGCATATTGTGGTGGTGAAGATACGCATATTATGTTTCCAGAAGAACAATCAAGCAGTTAAATGCTAACCTATCATTGATTAAATGGCAAGTCTGGTTTAGTCTGTGTTGATAAAGGAATTGCTCATAGATCACAGAGCACTACTGAAAACAACTGAGGATCATCACCTGCCAACATTTAGGTGACAAGGAAATTAGGTCAACACATTTCAACTCTCCAGCCTCTGCAGTTGGCACTAGTTAAAAGCGGAGGCAAATTTTGGGCGGTTGTACAAACACAGATGGCCTGCTGTTATTTATAGTGGATGCTGTACCTATCCTACTGATAAACAAGAGTTCGTAAAAAGGGCTTCGTAAACAGGAATCTTTAATCAGTTTTCCCCAGTCATACATGAAGTGCAAAGAAATGTGACCTTTTTCTAATAAATTTAGGAAGCCAGGGAGATGAAAGTGTGAAGTATGAAATACTAAAACTGGACTGAATGGCTGGTTACATTTCGGTTTTGTTCCTTTCCTCAGAATTTGCAAAAATTTGTCAATTCACTTTGGAATAAAGGTGTCATAGTAATAGAAAATGTGATGTATTTACTTACTTTTCAGAATTAGCCTACTTGGGAGGCACTTCACCAGTATGTTCTGGGTATCTCCATTGTTTTCAAATGCTCTGCTCCTTATATTTATGCCACTCCTTATAGTTCTGGATTATAAACATTGCAATCATCTTGAGCTCATTTCCAGAAAAGAGCAGCAAACTTCTGTTATTTCTTCAAGCTAAGGACAGGAAGAGTTTCCACATAATTAAAAGTGTGATGAATTTGACATTTTGCAGTTTTTACTCTGAGGGAAAAAGGAAATCAATAATACAAAAGAAAAGCTACTCACCACAAATAAGTAAATCTGTTCTCTAATGAACTACCTTATTCCATTAATGGGAGGGAGATTACAAAGAAAATAGGACTGAAATAATGACAACCGGAATTCATTGTAAAATGGAAAACTTGCAATCGTTTAGATTTGCTTTACTTTTTAAGCTCACAATTTCCTGATTGGAAATGGCCCATTTCATTGTCTTTTCCTGGTTTTATTGTCTGTACACACTCACAGTGAGCAACAAGAATTTAATAAGCTCTCTGCTTGCCTCTGCACTGGAATTGCTGATGCCTCTCTCACCTCTGCGGTCATCTGTGTATAAATTTTTAAAGGAAATCAGGGAAGTTGTAATAATAGCTTAGATTTTTGGACTAATTATTTTCCCATACATAATGCTTCAACGAAAATGATGGGGCACAAAACCAAACCACAGTGTGCAGCTATTGTCATAATACAGCACAGCCCACAATAAGTGAAAATCTTCCATGGTACTGTCAGGCAATCAATACTTATCTTGATAGGATGAAATGTTGGTTCTTTGATCTTTATATTCAGAACTCATTTGGCAGTAGTAGTCACAACCATCTAACTGCAATTTGTCAAGAATATGCAAGAGAATGTGCTTGCACAGTAATATGTGTGAGGAGTCCTAGCTAAGCCCGGAGAAGAAAATGTTGTCCTTACAAAATAAATTGATTTCTTTGAAATTTGTTCTGATGTTCTGCTAATGGATAATTTTTAGTCCCATGTAATTCTTAGCTAATATGTGGTGCCTTTGTGGTGCTACAAAGGTTGATTCAAGTCCCAAGAAGTAGAGGAAAAAATCCAGAACAAGTAATTGTAATCTTTTTGTCTAGGTTGGTCTCTTAGACAGACAAAAAATACTTGCCCTGCTGGAAGAGTTCTATGACAGAAGCCCCGTGAGTGCTAAGAAGAGATTCTGTAACCCAAGACACTGTAAGTATATGGGATGTTCCAATTGTAGTTAAAACATTAAGTTACATAAATTTGTCTAGTTAATATATGTTTTATGGACAAAATGGACCTAAATGGATGCTGTGACCTATGCGCCATAATTTGCAAATGTTTTGCAAACTGTTCAGAAATACTTCGGCATCCCAAACCTTTCCTTATCGTAATTTCTATTTTTTTATATATTTTTCTTATGCAATACTAGAGAACAAAACTCATGCAAACTATAAAGTTTTGTTTTTGTTTTTGTTTTTGTTTTTTTCTATATTAGGGCCAATAATTGAGGTGCAAGAGATTGAGCTTGCAGATTTATGGGGAGACCTTCATGACCAGGAAGTTTGTGAGGAACTCAGTGACAATTTAGTCTTGTCTCAAGCAGAAATTTCCGAGAGAGGAACTTTACCATGTGAACCTGTAGGTGATAATAACCAAGGCAGTTATGAAATGAGCACTAGTGTCAGTGAAGGTCTTCTTGAACAAGTGGACGTGAGTGAAGCTGAGACTGGGGGAATTTCTAAGGAAGAAAAGCAAGCAGCAGAATCAAGTGATGCTGAGGTGAGAAAGGAAGGTGAAGAAACTGTATCAGTGGTGAAAAGCACTGATTTTGAGTGTAGTGATTTGAATAGAGATACAATACATAGTGAGAAAACCAGTTTCCGTGAAGACACCAAAACTGAGAGGCAAACTGAGTCTGGAAATGCAGACAGCAGGAACCCTTGCTAGGATCAGCCTCTGCTGATTATAATCTCAGTAGAGATGAACCTGGATCTGAAAAACAGACAGAGGAAGAATTTAGCCTGGGTAGCGAGCCTGCTACAGAAATAAATAGGGGAAAAAAAAAATCATACATTGAGCAGAGAACCTGTCTTAGAAGGGAAGTTAGTGGGGAGGGGGATAAATGGATTGCAGAGGCAAAAAACACGATTTCAGGACCTACACCTGAAGCTATGAATGTGACCTCTGAAGACAGAGTTGTGGCAGACATGGATGTCATTGCTTCAAAACAGGATGCTCCAGTTGCAGAGGCTGTGAAAGAATCTGCTGCAAGAAAAGAGAGTTTTCTTACTGAGCACAGCGGCCAGTTTGGACAGCAGACAAGCTCAGAGACAAGACTGCAAGACGAGGACCTGCAAGACCAGGGTAAAGGTAAAGAGTTCTCCTTTATTGTGGCAGACCTTAATCTTTTCGAACATACGCCTTTTGATTGGTTTAACTGTAGGTGTGTTTTTAATCCATCTCAAAACCAGTGCAGTCATGTGAGTGATTTCTGCATAGACAAGACTAAAAGCTTTGGTACTTCCAAGACTAAAAGCTGTGGTATCTTTTCAGTATGGTGTTTTCTGTCGGGGTTTCAATGTTCCTCCCACAGGACAGCAGGTGAGGCACTGTGCTGGTGATGTGTATCAAGGCACTGGGCAGACGCTTTAATTCAAGTAGGGACTTCCTGAAGCATCAGCATTTCTGTAATAAGGAGAAATTACGTTCTGTTTCACTCTGTAATACTAGCATAACAAGACAAGAGCCTAAGAATATTAAGTATGAAATGATTTTAATAATCTTTAGAATGCGATTGCCCATAGGGAGATATATTATTGGATCATGCAGCAGGAAACTTTTATTTTAATCTCTCACTGTGTCTCCAAAGGAATATCATACTTCTCTAGTGTATACAAAGGCCTGTTCAGGAAGGCTGTTGTTGGGCAACTGTGGCTTTCATAATAGGTGCTTTCTTAAACATACTGCAAGGACCAACTTCCTTGCTAGTGCTCTGTTAATACGCTCTTGCGTCTCACAGTCTAAAACTGCAAGAACTGGGTCTACATTGCCAGAGCAGCCTAATTGCAGACTTCTTACATAAGGGACTGTAAAGCTGATAGCACAGCCCACTAGAACCTACAGCTTTCCGCAGTTAACTTCCAGTGCACAGCACGAGCCTGTCACTCAGCCAGTCCCTGGATGCACACATCCTGCACTGTCTGGGGCAGGCAGTACTGCCATTTAAGAGCAGATTCCCATTCTGTTCTCACAGAAATGATGGGGTGATGGTAGGATGCTCTTTGAGAGAAAGAGAGAAATAAGAAGCCCGGATATCATTTTGCGTCTGCATTGGAAAAGAAGCTATCTAACTGCTCTTGTTAAGATGGGTATTTGTAGCTGGGCTTAAGAAATGTAATAGTCACCAGGTGGATTTCAGAACACAGTGTTTCCAGGCAGTAAATAGCTACTGATAACAAGCGTAGCTCGAGACACAGTGGTATATTTTACATATTAATCAGCAGGCTGGTCAGACTATTAAGCTCTGGTTTACAGAAGATTCCTCTTTGAAATTGCAGGTCCAGCTTATTCAGACAGACAGGATTCTGAGGCTGAAGCTGGCCAAGAGTTTGAACTGCCATGGTCAGGTGAGTACTCAGGTCAGATCTTTACACCTGCTGTAGAAACTGTAGCTTGTGTATATATATTTAACAGCTTTTAGAAAATCTGTATCTTATGCCTTTTTTGAAAAGCGTATATCATTACAGGCTCTATTTTGTCTCTTCAGGTGACCTTCTCACCTCTGACCTAAGCTTCAAGTATAGCAGCTATGGAGAGAGAATTCCAGAGGAATGGATCTGTGAGAACACCAGATTTGCAGGTATTTGGTTACAGAATTGTATTTTCACTTGGCACATAGAGATTGGCAGGGTCTGTAGACATGCTGTGAGCTGAGTTTTGTCCAGAATATAAACACTGATTCCTGAGGCTGACTTCAAAATAAGATAAGAGAGCAGTGTAGTCAGTCTCAACAGCCTACTTTCTCCATAACAATAATTTCGGCTCACCTGTATTCAGTGATTTGACCTCACTGTATGATTGTATCCATGCTAGACTGGAACAAAAATATCAAGAGCACACATTAAAAAATCCGAACAGATTAAGGCCTTTAGTCAGCATGGAATCAGTCTGTGTTTAGCCATATTTTTGCTGGCTAGGAAGCACAGGATTCAGGACTGCCACTGTCACATGGCTGGCTTTAGGGCAGCATTTGGCTTCCTGCGACCCACTGTGCTTTCTGCCTTTCAGACTTACGTCCCATCATGGCAGACATTCAAAACCGTAGTACTTCTCGCATTAGGAGTGCCTTTGATGAAAACTGCCTCAACCTGCCACAATTTGTTCAACTCATGGAGACATTTGTTGGTCAAGACATTTCTCTGCCTACTGTGAAGAGTCTTATTGAATTCATCAAAGAAGAATACAAACAGACAGAAGAATCAAAAACTGAACAACTAGAAAAAGTAAATATTGATTTGCTGATCCCAAGTCCAAACAAAATGAAAAACCAAACAAGCAAACAACTAGGGACAATCACAAAGTCAGCTTTTAATCTCATGCTGGCAGAGCTTTTCACTTGCAGCGTTGCATTCTGTATTTCTTCTAGAGATGTTCTGCCCCTTTGTTTTCATATGGATTCACCATCCTTAGCCCTTAGCTCTAGCAGTGCTGACAGACTCATCCTGTAGGAGGTTGTCTCTCTGTTCTATGTCTGGATCCAGTGAGACAGCAGGTTGATAGTTAACCGTGAAAGAACTCAAAACATTCTGTTCTGCTTATTCACCTCTATAATAGCCAAGAACTTGACGTCTGACCTGCTATGCTGGAATGTACATATGAGGTTGTGGATGTTTTGGGAGGGCTTTAAAACAACCCTTCAACATTCTGCTTTTGCATATGTGCACGGGTATATGCGGATGTGCACATTTCTTTGCGTTTAAGGAACGAGGTGTTCTTGCTATGTGTTTGGAAAAAATACATTCCCCTTCAGCAACAGTCTCATGCACAGCATCAGGCTGCCCCGTATCACTGCAGAATATATGTGTATGTGAATGTGTTTCCTGGTGGGTCTGTCCATAGCAGCCTCTCTAACTGCATTTTCCTCAGACCTCTTTCTAGTTTCCCTCTGCGCTGCTGACCTAATTTGGGTGAGATATTGGATCTGACGGCTCTACTGTCCTCATGCTCAACGCAGCACACTGCCAGTATTTTGGCCTTTGAGACAATTCCACTCCTAGCCGTTTATCACTGGATGCTGTGCAGAGACTGGTTTTAAAGGACAACTTGCACATGCGTTTCCTCGGAGCCCACACACTTCAGGGCAGTGCCAGCAAAAGTGATGTATGGAAATAAAAACTGTGAAATCTTTGGGTATTACTAACAAGTAATGTAACTCTGGTTAGTTCTTGCTGTGAAGACATTTGTATTCTGGGAAACTTCCATTTACCTGAGTTGATCTCGCCTCAGTTCCATCACGGGTTTCATTCATTTGCTGGGAAATGCCCTCTGCAGAGCGGATTCTGCCTGATAAAATTGTCAGCAGTGTTTAGTGTTTCCAAATATCTCCCATGTTTACTGCTTCATCTCCAGGTCTGAGCTATGTATTTACATAGACTTGGCCTGGCCCACAGGGGCTGTGATCAGCCTACTACTGCAGTCTCCATGTCTGTGTAGACATTGAGCCTCAGTGTCCAGGAGTTCTCAAAGTCCAGCTCTTTCTCTGTTGTAGGTTCGCCGCACCTCTCGCTTGGCCCAACGAAAACTGCTTTTGGAAGCACTTTTTGAAAAGTGGGACAAGAATGCATCTGGGTTTCTGGACCTGAAAGAGGTGGATGCTGTCCTAAGCACGTTCAAGGAAGGAATGGAAAAAGAGGCCTTGAGGAAGGGTAAGGAAACAGCTCTGCTCTGAGAGAAGTACAATGTTAACACAGTAGGCCTTACAGCATTCAAGGACAGTGCTAATGAAGTTGTTGGCGAGCACCAGTATTTTTTTGTTTTTGCAAGCAGTCATAAGCATACAAGGCATGATGTACAAAATGAAAAGGAACAGTTATCCTGACCTACTTATTAATACAGAGCTCTACCTCCTCCTCCACTGCAAGGCTCTCCGGAGAGAGCAGTTCCTAGGCAGAGAGAAGCCCAGTGCTTTCACGACATGGTAATGTGTTGAAAATTTATTTCAACTGTAACGTGCAATATCTACTTGTGATATGGCAGTGAAAAAAAAAAACAACACTAAAGCCTGAGGACAGGTTTCACACTTTTAATCTAGCTGTGTTATCCAGCTACATTTTACTACAGAGTGTATCTCATAGCAGAGAACACCAGCTTGCTTTATTGGGCTCAGGTGACCTTTAGTAATCCCACACTGTTGCACAGCTCTCATGAATTAGATAGCAGCTTTGAGTCTCACTTCGCTATTGGTTCATTTCTCTGAATAAACTTAGCAATTTTGGTCCTTGACAGAATAGGCTTGGGTCAGACAGAAGTGCAGCAGGTTCACCTGGACCTGTCTGGCAGCCTCATACATATTAACACGTGGGCATCAGGTGCTCTGAAATACTGTATTAGCAATTAAGAACATGTCTGTATGTGTGCTTGGGTGGAGAGGACAGGTTTATTCATCTGCATGAACATCTGCATGTAGCTCAGTCTGCCACGCATTACCGAAAATGGCTCATTTTGGCAACCAGCAAATTCTATTCTTTAGCTCATTTGAGGCAGTTGGTGGGATGGGGAGTGCACCAGCATGCTGCAGTTAGTTGTCCCCAGGCTGCACAGCCACAGAAGAAACTGTCAGTTTACAGCTCTGCTGTATTCAAAGTGTGCCAGAACATGCTACAGAAATATGGAAGGACATAGTCCCTTCTTTGAAAGGCTTATAAACTAAAGGACAAATAAATAGAAAGATAGTATAGCAAAATCAATACCACCTACAAGCAACATAAAACTATTTCTAGCAGCTTCAACATAATCTCAACATCATGGAACAAGCCAGACTGGAGGAGAGGCTCACACACATTGCACTTTGCTGGATGAAAGCACAGACTGAAAAGTGGGTAGAATTATTTGATTTTCCTTGTAAGTGGAAAGTGTAATGTTACAGATATAATGCGGAAAATAATTCATTATGCCGTGGCTCAGTAAAGAAAAACTGATCATGTCATGCTCAGCTTCATGTGTCTTTCTTCATCTCTTTCTTCAAAGCGAGGAGAAAGTGAAGGTCAAAATCCAAACATTGTTATGCCATCAAACAATTCTTCATCCTAGTTTTGTCAGAGAGCAAAAATTACATGAAAAAATACTGAATATTCTTTAGATGATGGGCAGGATACGACAGCATTAACAATGAGCTCCACCATGGCTGAGGCCTGTTAGTATTTGCTACTGCTGTAGGTAAAACGAGTGATAAAATGCCCACTGGCTTCTGCAGGGGAAGGAGGAGGCTCTCAGCTCCCATAAACATCGCTGTTGTCAGCACGCTGAGAGGCAGCCGGGGTAGCTTCCTGCCTGTTCTTGTGCATCATTAATCAAAGCATTTTCTACTGCTCTGGTCTTTATAGACCATTGTACGTATTGATCGCAAAACACTCCCTGCCTAACAGCAAACTTCACGCTTCTTCTACCTGTGTATCTTCGCTTGGTTAGTTTGCTAGTAGGGTGTGGCGTGATGAATAGCTATCTGTCGTTTTCTTTACTTCTTCGGGTCCAACAGGATTTGAAATCAGGATGCAGAACAAATGATGAAAGCGTTAGTCACTGCAGTGCTGAGGAGAGGCACTGCCCGGAGCGTGAGCAGACAAGCACGGCTGTGGGCAGAGCACCCAGTGAACCCCAGGCTTCCGAGGCAAGGAGCCACCCTGCAGCTCTGAAAGGTTGTGCAAGAGCACCCCCGTGAGTCTGGAGCTGTAGCACTTGGAAGAGTCAAATTGGGTCTTGGAACAGCTGGGACAGGGGTTGAACGCTTCAGAAAATCTCATTTTGATTTAACTGATGCTTAAATAGAAACTGATGTGGTAAATTTACTCTTTTATGCTCAGTCTGTTAGGATTACAAGGCTAGGAGGAGACCTCTGAGCAAACAGGAAATGTGAACTGGAGAAAATAGGTAAAGTGATTCTTTCGAATTTGACCCTTGTTGCATTCCTCCTTCTCCAAGCAAAAACTCTGCCAGACATCTACTGCAGATTGTCGGCCTGTATATGGGCCAGCTCAGCTGCTATCTCTGGGACATGAGGAAGGGGACAGGGCAAGGCTACACTCCTCAGCCTTGTACAAGATAGGAAAAAACAGCCTCCACACAGTGATCTTTATTCCTTCAATCCTGGCAGCTAATAGGCAGCAGCTCTTCTCCGTTCAGGCATTTTTCGTGCTAATTTATTCTTTTAAACCCAGGAAGATTGCTCTTGTTCTTTTGCACTACACCTACATCTGCTGGTGCAGTGCAGGTGGCTCCAGAGCACTGTTGTCCCATCCTCTGCATGACTTCAATGAAGCTTTAATTTCCTTTGATCTTCATTTATAAGTTTTAGCACAATACAAATGTTATTTCAATAATTCATCAAAGGCACCTAAAGAAGGGTAATTAAGAATGACTGATAGTTACTTTGGAAGGCCTCGAAAGAAAAATATAATGACTGAAAGCATGGCATGTAATAGAAAATCCGGGTATATGAGTGATCTGTGAAATCATCTGTAAAATCTGCCCTTCACATTTTTAGTGGGAGAGGTGAGTAATTTTCCTGTAAGGTCCCAACTGCTATTACTGTTTGCAGCAAGCCTACCTGCACGCCAGTCCCACCAGAGCCCCACGTGTCCATGAAATTTGGTTCTGATGTGCAGATACCTCTGATTGTTCCTATTTTTCATTGACCTTCATTGCTTAGGTATCTTGTAGAGGTGCAAAAGAGGCAAAGGTGCAATGTTGTGTGGGTTTCTTTCTCAGTAGGTGAGACTGCAGGCATCTAAGGAAAAGGTGCAGCCAGTCCTGAAGCTCTCATGATGACAACCTACTTGTAGGCGATAGCTGGAAGAAACCCAGAATGACGGGCTAGGCTGAAGCACTTCACCCAAAACCAGTTTAAGGCTTGATTCATAGTTTGCACAGGAAATGCAAAACATATTCACATGGATTGTCCCTGTCTTGTTTTCTGTTTCTGCTATTAGCAAAAAGCCACTTCAGCTCACGGTACCCTCAGTCTAGCAGAGTGGAGAAGCTCTCCCCAAAGGCATTCCAGACTTTCCTTGAGTTAGTGGCTTCTGAGTTCACTGGGGATGAAGATGAACTCATTGATAACCTTGTGGAATTTTTGACTACGAGCGTGGAACAAAGCTGGATGGAATGCCTGCAAAACTTGACCAGGAGGAAATGGCTGCACAACATCCAGCAAGCAGCTGAGACAAGCGGAGCAAGCATGGAACCAGTTTACAAAGCAGTGTTTAAGGCCCTCTCCCAGGTGTGCATCCCAGAGATGTGAGAGTTTTTTGTGTGAGGATTGTGGCACTGACTTCAAACCCTGGTGCTTCAAGTGGAACTCACAGGTAGCATGAGAAGCTGGCCTAAGGCTGTTTTCCTTGTGCTTTCTGCTCTTAGCTGATGTTCAGGAGAGCCAATGGTTATGCACAGAAAGAGTCACAGGTCAGATCTGTGATACAAGAATTCTTGTTCATGCTTTGCTGACACAGAATGCCTTTCACAGACAATTACATCTCAAATTTTAAAGAGCTGACTAGGATCAAATTTGGAAATCCATCCACAGTTCTGGAGTTTCTGGAATTAAACACACCAGTCTGGGATGCAGATAGTTAATTTGTAGTGGAAATAATTTCATGTTTAACTTGCAGATGCAAGTTTGGATGTTTGTCCTGAACATTAAAGTCTTCCCCACAGAAACACTTCCTTCACAGTGGCTCAAATGTTGTTACAAAGTTGTCTAGATTTGTAAATGTAGTAACTCTGGCACTTGTTTCATTGTTCCAAAGGAATCTCCTGTCGGAGATGAAAATCATGGCAGTTTTGGAGATGAAAATCATGGCAGTTTTGCTTAGGCCCAGCTTATAGTTAGCTTTTATTTTAAGATAAACTGCTCCCTGTTAGCAGCAGGAAAAAAAAAAAAAAAAAAAAGAAAAAAAAAGAAAAGAAAAAAGAAAAATCCATCCTCTCTAACTATCCAAATACAAAGTGGTTTTGCTTGTAACCAAGCATGCCAGTCAGACGCAATCACGGCATGCACATGTACAAGTCACACAGTTGGTGCCTGGCATACAAAATCAGTGACCCAGAAGAGCACGTCAGCATAAGTGAGACGAGTGATAAGTACATGAAATAAGCGTAATGGCCAGTGGCTAATGTACATAATGTAATGGGAACCCTTTGGTTGCTAGGACGCAGAAGCCCATGGGGACAACAAGAAGATCAGTGCATATATTGCCCTTTTGGAAGAGAACCAGCTCACGCCAGGGCGGGGACAGATTCTCTTACGCTATGTGGCATGTACCCCAGATGATGCTCCATATGTTCTCAACCAGATTCTGTACAAAGACATGAAAGGAGTAAGGTAAGAAAAGCTGCAATTAACTGTTCCTTCTCCTCAAAAGTATCTGGAATGCAGGGGTACCTGGAAGTGGTTTGGGGTGCACTGAAAACAGAGGTTGGTAGTACTTCAGAGAGGAACTTTCCTCAGGGACCATTGTGGCTGTTGCGTTATCATACAGATATCCTTATACTTCTCATGCTCTACTTAGAACTGCTCTGTTTGGGATTTTGCTCCTTTCCTTGGGGAGATTAGCTCACAGTCTAATAAATCTCATCCCTTAGCAAATGTCTGTATTGGGCCTACATTTTCTTCTTTTAAAATTAATGTCCTTACAGCAGTTACATCCACTGGATATTTTTTGAGAACAATGCCTTCCCTTCCTTAATGTTTACAGTAAAAACAGCCCTCATGCCTCTTTACTTCTTATTTCCATAAGATAAACATATTTCTTTAAATATTGCTTCTTCTGACCTATAAAATGTAACAGCTGCTCCTTCTGAATTCCTTTTCATTACATTCATTAGTTGGTGTTTTTACAATGTCTTAAGGATAAAAAGTGCCTTATTTATTACCACTGTCTTTGCGATGCAAGTGGTAAATGCGGTATTTCTAGGTGTGGTTGGAATAAGGAGCTAAAACCTTCCTTCTCTGATGCCTAAAAGCAGGGAGAGTTCAAAGCTGCAGTATTTATCATTTTGCTAATGGTTTTCTGCTACTCATAACAAACCTGCTCATACATTTGTTTTTCAGCTTTGCAGCTGTCGAAGAGGGAAAACCAATCCATGTTCCAAGAGTTCAGCTCCACGGAAATATCCACTTTTGGAACTATGACCGTCCAGGTGAGGAGAGAAGAGGTTCACTTCTGGTACTGCCATTACAAGATGCTCACTGGAGAGTCTTTGGCATTCTAGGACTTGATACTCTTCGGGACCAGAGTGAGAAAACCATCTTTCTGACCCATGAGATCGGCTTCTGCCAGGTGGGCACTACCAGAAAGCAGTTTGTGGCTTGCACTTCAAAAAACTGGGTAGGGACCATTTGCATTATTTAGATTTGCTCTGCATGGATAGAAGATGTACAACTCAGAAAAGAACTGATGTGATTTTACTGTATGTGATAAAACTGGTGTGAGCAGAGCAGCTTGTCAAAATCTTACTGATTAGCATCTTATTTGTAATTGATTATCAGGCATCACCTCATCAGTAATTTATTTAAACTTCTCCTGCAGACCTGACTAGTAAATCATTTGCAGATTCATGTAAAGCCCAAAGATAGTAGCTTTTAGGTACTGAAGCCCTAAAAATCATATTTGTGTTTGTTTCTATAAAGTGGCATGAACCCTCACTTTTTACATGGTGGGTTAATTATAAGCAACAGCAGTCCATATTTCTTTGAGATGCTCATAAGCCGTGCTCTTTAGAATCAGCCTCATTGTGTATGCATCATCTGGGCAGCAGGGAGCGCAGCAAGCCAGCATTATTGGTGTATTTGACTATCAATCACCACTAAAACCAATTTTTACTAGTGCGACCCAGGTGCTCTGGAGTCTTAAGGCCTTATTTGATAAGGGAGACTTCACAGTCACTTTTCACCTTTACAAGTTGTGACTAAAGTAGCTTATTACAACCATTTTGCTTCATTTTGCCACATGGATGTTGCCCCAGCTTTTTCCCCAAATCATATACAACGCTCTGGCTCATTTGGAGCATTCTGCTTTCACAGGGAGTTTCCCTTGCATTCAGCAGTGCCTACCATCATGTGTGCACGCTAGAAAACGTTCTGCAAATGACCCTCACTGCGCTGGACTGGTTGTATCCCAGGGTGCCCAGCATCCACACTGTTATTACATACCTGGTGGAGCCTGGCAAAGATCAGGTATGTAGCTTACTGATTATGCAATTATGCTAATTGCAGGTATGCAGGACTGACAGGACTGTTTTAGTGGGGGGACATGCTGTTTCTAGTTGTGTATGATTTCCCAGTGCTTTTATTGTCAAAAGTGAAGGCTGCCTGAGATTCTTGTGCCTGCCTGTGCACCAAAAGGTTCCCTCTGTAAAGGAGGCCACTCTTTGTTCTTTTCAGCCTTTCATGTAATACAGTTCAACAGCACTGCTAGCACATCTCCTTTCTCCATCAGACAAGGAAATATTCTACTTCAGTGCTCACAGGTGCATAGCAACCAATAGAGCAAACCCCCACACCCATCCATCCATCCATCCATCCATGCATCCATCCATCCATCCATCCAGGTGTAGATCAGCCTGCAATGCCTGCTAAAGCTCAGCTTTTTGGAACCTCCACAAAGGGAGCTGCTCTTCTGTGGAGATACCGTGCATGTCAAAATTGTGGTGTGGAAAAAAAGAACACCCTAGCTAATGTGTTAGCTCTTCATTCTGAACTAATGTCAGGAGCCAAGACTTAAATTTGACTCAGGAAATGGCTGCTCCCAGTTAACGAGCCTGTAAAGGCAGCCCACGTCCCTGCAGATCATAGTCCGGTTGTTCAGCCAGCACTCGAACCCTGGGAACCTTGTCAGTCCACAAGTCTACAAGTGAGTTAAGGAGATGGAAAGTGTATGCAATATTCAGAACTGATCCCATGCCACCACAAAGTCTGCATGACATCAGCTGAAGCCATAATTCATCTGTTTCCTCTGATAAGTATAGTTTATGCTGGCAGCCTTCTGTTGTCATTCCAGGCTCTGCACTGTCCCCTTGTTAACTGCCTGATAGCCAGGTCGTTTGCTCCCCTCTGTGCTTTTTATGTTTCAGGGCATGCTGACACAAACATAATATAAGAAAGAGGGCTGTAACAGGACATGAAAAAGAAGGGAAACCTCTTCACTGGCCTCTGGGTGTTCCTCAGTGTAGAGCCTGGGGATGGATTAAGTAGTCAGTCTGAGGGAGGTCCGGTGCACATTCCTCATGCATCTTGAGCAACACACTTTGGGAATAAAACCAGACATTGTTGGGAGATGTCTTTAAACCATCCCATTTCACTTGAATATACATGGGAGTTTTTCTTTGAGAAATAAACACTTTTCTCCCTCTCCGAGCTTCAAAATGGCTGTTCTTTTCCTGGATGCAGCTACATGTCCCTTTTCTCTCTGGCAGACAAGTGACTATGCTCTACGTAAAATGATTACTACAGATAATACAGGACAAAAAGAAATTCATACTTCTGCTGTTCGTTTCCTCAGAAAAGAAAACCTTTTAAGGTAGGCTCTGGAACCTGCAATGTAGCCAGTTACCTCTGGTCCTAGATTCTAGTCTGCATGATATACATCGTGTAAAGCACGTTGTAATTGAACCCTACAAGACTATCTGTAGTTGTCTCACTGTTGAGGCTTCTGTTGTAGATGCATGTGATACTGAATTATGAAGGGGTAAGGTGAATTTTCTCTTTAATTTTAGGCCTGCAAAAACTTAACTTCCAACTTATCGCTTACCAGATGAGCTGCCAAGCAAGCTCTGCATCTGTTGCAAAGGGTTTGCAGGATGAGAGCCTGTAGTGAAGCATTTCGCTCTTTACAGTAATCTGTCTTTTTTTTTTTTTTTTTTTTTTCCTGGCTATGTGTCTCATTTCCTTCAACTATCTGTTTCTTTCAACTGCCAAGATCCTCACAGACTTTTAAGTATATCACCCTTGTCGTCAAAGTTGGTTGAATAGTAATTTGCTGTTCCAGCACATTTCTTTTTTCTTTTTATAAAACTCTATAGAACAAATGTCAACATGGTTATAATGGGAATCTGTTTTTAAGGCAACAATACAAACTAGTGTGGATCTGTTAAATTCTTAGGATTTTCAGCAATTGCCTTGGGTAAGCAATATTGTGTTCCAGAACACTGTTTTCTCCTTTCTGTATGTGGTTTGAATGATACTGAAATATGTTCATATTTCAGTTCAAGGAACAAACAATGATTGTAATGTAATACCTTTGTTTTAACAACACGAGATGAATGGTCTTTAACTAAAATATGCTCAATAAAGTACCAAAAGAGACTGGAATGGTAAAGCTTAGGACATTTTCCTCTTTACTCTCATTTCAGAGATTACCTGTTTAAGTGCATAGACACTTCAGAAGTTGTTCGCACTTCTGTCTGTGGAGAATACCACATTGCAGTACCTCTCCGTGACCTATCGAGACAAGCTCTTGGGTTATTTGATATCAGCGTCAGACACCACCAGAAATTACCTCCTCATGAACATAAAGACCTGCAGAAGATGTTGAAGATGGCCCAAGCTGCCTGCTGTGAGATACTGAAGATAGCTTCAGAGGAAACAAAACCGACCTATGTGCTAGGTATTGTGCACACCAGGATACATTTTTAGGAGTAGAAATAGGAATGTCAGTAAAACCACATCTGAAGTATCATTCATACAAGTATAGAAAGACAAATACAAACCTTTGGTACACACGAACTACTCATGAGCAAGTCTACGTGCTGAGCAGAGTACAGTTAAACAGAATGTTTAGATTTTGGCTCTGGTTCACAGGATACTTTTGCGCCCAAGTCCCACTAAAATCAAAGGTGCTTTGTTGCCTTCAGGGATCTGTCATGTTCTACGCAGCACTGCCCCACCTAAGATTAAGAGAGCTTTAGTGTCAAAGTTCCAGAATTAAGTGCAAGCCCAGACCCTTCACCTGGACCCTAACCGAGGCAAGCACAGTGCCAAACCTGCTTGTAAGTCAGGGTGCCCATGTCAGGTCTCCAGGCCAGGGTGCAACGTTGATAACATTTGTGTTTTCCGTTTGCCTGGACTCTGGAACCAGAATGAGCCACTGTCCCTCCCAGAGGAGGTTGTGTTAATTACTCCCACAGTGGCTCCAGCGCCCCCAGGAACACAGTGACATTTATGGCATCTATCTAATCCCCTTAGGATGTTCAGCAGTCTCAGTGCACCACACATATATTACAGCAAGTTTTGTCTCCTTCTCAAGCACATATTCATTTTGAAATGTTTCATAGGATACTTGGGCTGTCTGCAAATTAATCACTTAGTCAAGGAGAAAAAAAAGTTAATCCTATAGAGTGCAGAGCCTTTTAGTCAATAAAATAAGTCTTGAGTAGCATATGTTTCTGATCAACTTCTTGAAAGGTTGGTTTTTGATTCCAGAGGCAGAACACATGAATTTGAGGCATGCGGGAATTCTTTTCCATCGGTTCATGCTGCAGGACCTACGTGAGTGTGTCCAGAAACTCAATGCTGAGATCTTTGCTGAAATAAAGAGCTATGAAGAACCACCAGCTCTAGTACATAACATAGTTAAGGCTGTGCTGTTGCTTTTCAATCCAAAGTGGAAGGGTTCAGAGAAGACTGAGAGCTGGAGTCAGTGTGTACTGGTGAGCCATTTTTTTCTGTTACTCTTTCACTAAGAAGATACAGTGGAATTTACCAAGGGTGAATTGGTAGTGAAATGACTCCATGCATGTTACATGAAAGGGGCTGTCCAGTTTAATAAACCAGATTTGTTTTTAAGAGAACAGGGAACGGATAATTGAGCACTGTAGATACATTCATGTAAAAGCAACGACCAGACAGAACTATTTTAAAATGGCATTGCAAACACAGTTGCAGATGTAGAAATGTAACAGAATTGGATGGTTGAATTTGGAGTGATTACAGTCAGTAAGACAGTGATAGGGAGATGTTATAACAGTAAATGTCTATATACTGGCTAAATACAAAATGAGGAGTATGATTTGTAATTATTTTTAAAACATTGGAAGGATATCCTCCAAATTAAGAATATCTGTAAAACTGTGTGCTCTTTTGTTTCTTAGGTACTCACTTACCTTCCTGTATTTTTACCCTTCAGTTTATCCACCTTGCAAACATCTTCTCATCTTTCTCAATTTCCTATATACTTTAGTTACCCTTCTTTAGTTCTGTAGCTCTCTCTTAGTTTTTTCACTGCCATCTGACTCTGTTCTCTGCATTTCAGAATCTTGACGACAATTTAATTCAGGAGATTTATTGCTTTGATCCAACTGCTTCGTCTGTGCAAGTTCAAGGAGAGCTGCTGCTGGACTGTATTGGTGGTAAATACCATAAAGTAATTGTGAGATTACCAGACACAGCTCAGTAATGAAACTCTGTCAGTTGCAATATTCAGCTGCATGCTTTTAAAGTCTTTATTTCTGAAACTAACTTTGATTTCCTAGTATATTAAACAGCAGATAAGGGGGCCTAAATATCTGCAGTCTTTTTTGGTCAATAAAAGTCAACCTGTTAAATTCATTATCAAAATTTCACTGCCTTAAGGAAAGGGGAGCAAATCAGCTTTGAAATCTACCAGAACAGGTGATCTCATTGTGAACCTACAGGTAACATGCTAAGAATGATGGTTTTGTTTGGCAAGTACCCTGTTCTGTGTACCAGAGCAGGCTATTACTACTTGTAACATCTCTGCAGGAGAAATGACTGCTGTTCTTGTGGACGTCTTTCGCTTGATTTAATACCAGACTGAGGCCTGTTAAAATCAAGTATGGACGAGACTTACTAATTTAGCTGGGGATACTTACCAACAGTGTCCAGCCTACTGATGAACAGTGAATACCTAATGCAGTCTGAGTTCATTTTTGTGCGTTTTCCTCATACGTAATATGGGAGAGAATGAAACAGGCCTAGAGCAAGCATCCAGTCCTACTTCACTAAGAACCTAGATTTAACTAGAAAGGGTACAGCTTTGGCAAACGGCTGTTGTGTGCTACAAAAGGCTTGTTTCCCAGGATGGAACTTACTGTGAGACAGTAGTGTGAGATCAGCGGTGTGCAT
This sequence comes from Nettapus auritus, assembly GCA_011076525.1. Lineage (NCBI taxonomy): Eukaryota > Metazoa > Chordata > Aves > Anseriformes > Anatidae > Nettapus > Nettapus auritus. The sequence goes on from CM021783.1 coordinate 7,193,334, forward strand.
ACCAGTATGATTCACAGTTATAGGAATTCCTTTTAAATGAACGTCAGTGTTCACATGTGGTGTACGTTGGACAATGCCCATATGTTCTATATATGTGCCCTGTAATATGGAACAAAGCACTAATAACCTATGCTCTACTCACAGAGCAACCTTTGGACGTGACTGTACGGTGACCTCTAACAGCATATAATAAAAGAGTTTCAATGGATAATTACTCTTAAATCAAATCTGAGTCTTGGAAGAAAAGCACTTTTCTCACTACATTTTTAATTATCAAATGTTTAGCATTAAATAGAGCACTTTATAAAACAGGACACCTACCAAAATGTGAAAAAAATTACAATAAAAATGAAGCATTCATGTGCTTGACCATTTACTATCATAACACACCATTTCAAAGCATCACAGTTTTCCAGGGTGGAATTACTGGGCTTGGGGAAAACTCCACTGATGGGATGATCTCCTCTATGCAGTCCTGTAGCAACACTGCTTGCAGTTTTGACTTGACCTGTTGCAGTTACAGCTCTTCTTTGTTTCAGGTATACCTAGAGCAGAGGTGTGGAAGCAGGGCTCAGTTCCAGCCGAGTACCTCTACAACTGGGTGCACACCTGCTTGTCACTGATGGAGATGACGAAGAGCCTACAGAATAAAAAAGCTCCAGCTTTCGCCAGCAAAATCTAGCATGCCTTCAGCTGAAACACTAATTCCTGATCTAACCCTAGTGGTTCTGGTATTTGACAGCTTTCATTTAATAAACTGTTGCTTTTTATTTTTAGTCTGTTTTAATGGTCTGTTGTGTGTTCTTAAGAAAAATCAAAACATTAAAGGAGACAATTTTGTTGGTATATCTAGTAAATTTATTATTATTATTATTTTATTTTTTAATTTCAATGAGAAAGAAAGCAGGGAAGAGTTTATGTCTACCAAGCTATAATGCTCATAAATAATAGAGCAAAATTTTTCAAGCTTCACTGTCCTTGAAGTACTTTTTAGAAAAAAATTAAACTAAAGGTTGTTAATCAGCATTTTTTAAAGTTCTTCTAACTGTGTTACAGAAAAGCCCCACAATTTTAATATTGTAAAAGAAAAAGCTGTCTTATTGGGATAAACCCTGAGATTACAGCAAACTTGACTGTCTATAGCAAGATTTCATCTTTGCAATAACGTTTCATGTGGCAGAACCGCTTCTTTAATATAATTTGATAAAAGTTGGGGAAATTAAACTCTTTCTTTACACGGCTACAGGCGACAGGGCAGAGGCGCGGTGCCCCCTCCCTCAGCCTGCCGCTGAGGGCGCCTCAGGGCGGCGCGGGCCGGCCGCCTCCCTGCTCGGCACTTTCGCCACTCGCCAAAAAAGCCTTAAAAAACCCTTTCCAGCCGCCCCTCTCCCCTCCCGGCCCGCTCCCCGCTTCTCCCGAGGAGCAGGGTCGGGTCTCGGCACGGCGGTGAGGCGCCGGGGTGGCCCGGGGGGCTCTGACCCGCGAGGAATCTGCGGCAACCGAACGGCGGCGGGACTGTGAGGGAGCGCGGCCCAAGATGGCGGCGGCCGGCAGGCAGTGAGTGCGGGCGGGCCGCGGGGGGCTCGGGGGGCCGCGGGGCCCTGCCTCGGGCCGGGGCGAGCCCCGCACAGCCCCGGGAGGGTTCCCTCGTCCCGGCCGCGGGGCAGCTCCCGCAGCCCCGCCGTGCTGCTCCGTGAGGCGATGTTTGTGGCACCGCGCTCTGTGGAGAGCCCTTTGCCCTGTGAGGGGCTCAGAGGAAGGCTGAGGGGGGAGGCAGGCCTGGCTTAGGGGCGCACGCCTTGCCACGACTGCAGGGAGTGTTTCTGAGAGGAAAAATGGGCTGTGTCCGTACCAGGGCCCGTCCTGTGTACTTAGATGGTGTCTGGGGGATGTGAGGCCTCGTCCCCTGCTGCTGCTGCCTCTGGGGGCCTGAGCTGCAGGTTGGTGGCACACGGGGTGGGTGCATAGCACCCGCAAACAGCTACAGAACCGTGTGTGAGGGGTTAAGGCTGCAGGTCGGCAACGGGAATTGCTTACTGCTCTCTGGAGGGGAAAAACAAAACATCTCTTAGAGATCTCGGGGCAGGAGGTGTTTGTGGCCTGTTGTAGGAAGGTAATTTTAGTCAGAAACATGGAAAAAGACAATAGACATGGGAGAGGCTGGCAAGTTGTGGCAATGCTGAGTGCACTGCTGGAAATGCTGCTCAGATCTGTACTCAAAACATTACACTGCTGCTGACCTCTGTTTCTAAAATTGTGAGGCGTCAGTTTCTGGTTTGGAACCTATGTGTTTTGCTGCAAATAATGTTAAAGGTAACTTTTCATATTTTTCCCTAGATATGGGCTCATTATGCCCAAGAAAGTGCAGCAGAAGAATCTCGTTTCCAACAAACTCTCGGTGTTCGCAGATGACTCAGATGAAGAGGTCAGTCCAACAGTTTTCTTCTGAAATATGCCTCATTTTCTGCAAACAATTTGTTTACAACCACAATGCCTGCGTGTAGCAGCAGTATTACAATATTATCACTTTGAATTTGGGTGTGGAATGTGATCTGTTTTCTTTAGTGCAACTTAAAGGCAAGTGATTACTTCATTGTTAAATAATTTCTGTCAACTCTTCCAGAAGTTCATCAAATTTGTATTTGCAAGAGTTAACAGCGTCTGGCTCATAGATTTGTTGGTTACCTAGGTGACTGTGTCAACAAACGAACAGCCCGTAGTAATCAACGGTTGGTTCTCAAATATTAACTGTAAAGTGTAGCTGGTGATTGTGTTTTATCCTTTAGATTATTCCACACAGTTTCAATATAATTGATTTATTGTTGGTACTCACTTTAAATGAAAGCAGAGCTGTACAAACTAAAAGTTTTAAAGAAAAAAAAAAAAAGGCAAGTAATAGGAAGTGTAATTCTCAAAGTATGCACTATACCTGCAATAATATATCAAACAATGTACAGCTTTTCAGTGACCGCAGAGCTTATTGATATTCTGTGATGTATGGCTACATTGCATGATGTTGGCAGTGTTCTTCCATATAGTTTATTTTTTTTAAGCATTACCTTAAGAATACTAGCTTTCTACCTGATCCAGTAGATGGTGCTGCCCACTATAAAAATTACACTTCTCGATGTTCTGCTATACACATGGGGCCATCCAAGCTCGGTGTGTGTGCTGGTTTGAAACTTGCACGTACCCAGCTTCTTAAACAGCATTTTTGAAGAATTTAGAGCCCGTAGTTTCATAGCTTACAGGAAAACGATAGAATTGTGGAGATGAAATCCCTACACAGATGAGTGATAAGGTTAACATTTCTTTCTCTGTTTCTGGAGATAAAGTTACAATTTGCTGGGTATTGTCAAGCAGCAATTACCTGTGATGATTTAATTGTAAGGTATCGTGTAATCAGAAAACATGAATATTAATCTTTTTTTCCCCCCAAACCCAGAAAGTGTTCTTTCTATTGTGTAGTTGAAAAAACAATGCTGATTAAGCATCAAATAACCTTTGTTGGTCTCTGACTGCTAGTATCAAAACACTTTTAAATGAACTAGCAGTTGTTATTTTTGTCATATTTCTGTGACAAACTGAAGAATTCCCAAACTCTGTGAGAGGCTGAACCCAGAATGTCACTGCTGAAGATGTCTGAGTTCCCTTTACACACTGCATGAGAGGACCAAGGGGTTTCTTAGTAATATCCACTCAACCCCAAACATGAAGCTGCAGCTTGTAGGAAGCGCAGAGGGCAGGAACGTCTGAAATCCCATTCCTTTTCCTCACTTAGCTGCTCTCCTCAGCTCTGTGGGGAGGTGTGTCCCTCCACTGAGCTCACTGCTGGCACCAGGGCTCTAAAGAGAGGCTTTCCTTCAAACACAGCCAGTGGATGTGACAGGGATCCACTGTCCTCAGTGGCAGCAGCCCTTTCCCTTTCTGTGGCAGTATGGGATTTGGTATCCTTCTCTTCATCAAGGGACTGACCCCACATTTGCCAGATCCCAAGAACTGAATGAATCTGTTGTCATTAAACATTACATGCTAGGACTGGGAACCCTCAGTGGGTGAGGGGTGACTTGCATTTTTTCTATTTCTGCCTTTTTTTAATATCTCAAGATGAAAGTAAAATAATGCTGATAACAATACTAGTAATAATAACCACGTGTGCTGGTGTTAACTAACCTGTAGCTTAACAGATCAAGTATCGTTCCTTTCAGAAGAACTGCCATTTGCCACCAGGCTGCTCTAAAGACTGTTTAAAGTTGTCATGCACATCAGTGCGGTACACACCCAGCAAAAAGTAATAATCTCATAACTGCCTTTATCAAAAAGGATCATTTTTAAAAAAGCAAAATTACTTTATTAGTTCAATAATAATTCCAGAGCTTTTCAAGATAAGGAGCAGCATTTGGGAGGGGTTTCATTTCCTGTCTGCTGCCTTATCAGTCAGAACTACATCTCAAATGTCTGGAGATTATGTATTTTTAACTGAACTCTAATAAAGTTTGTGCTGGGAAATCTGCACACCTGACTTGGTCTGTGATTATATATTAGATACCAAACTTTCAGTCCTTTTTTTTTAAATGGTACTATACATATTTCATTAAGATTTTGCCTGTACCCTTGCTGAAGGAATTCAAAACGTGATCATTTTTACTGTGACTAAGTACGTTAATGGACGTTAGTCGCTGATGAAGATGTTCTCTGGGTTAGTTCACAACAAGAGGAACATCTTAGATAGAAATTTTCTTTAATTTTTCCCAGTGTTGAGTGTCAAAAAGGAAACCAGGTGATGACAGTTACTTCTAGTCAATGTAGTTTGGAATTAATTACCTTCATCATGAGTTGTTGCTGTTTTTAAAAACCGTGGGAAGGTTGTTAGCCTTAGGAAGGCCTGTTGTAGAGAATAGCAGTTACATCAGCAAACTCTGAGACGTCAGAAATAAGCTTCCGTTCTGGTGTACCGTTACCTGTTACGTATCCATTTTCTCCCAAAACATTATCCCTTTATTCACGCACTGTGATTTCAGAGGTGGCTTCTCAGTGTTCCCAGTGCACTGTTCTGTTTCGTATTTGGAATTTTGTTGAAAGTATCTCTGTAAATTGAGACTCACTTTGCAGCATGTGAAATTTCTGGTTACTGTATCAGAATTACCCAGCATACATTCCCCTGCCTTACCAAGCAACCTTTCAAAGCTAATTTGTTTCTTCAGGATGTGAAGCGTAGGTAGAATATACCCTGTGCGTAGACCACAATAGGAGCTAAATTCACGAGGGAGACCATGGAGTCAGTGTGGATAGTTCTGCCAGTGTCTCAGCTTGGTGAGGTTGTTTTTTTTGTTTGTTTTTGTTTTTTAAGTGACCGTCCAAAAGGTAAAAGGAGTATTTTAAGCAAGTACAAGGAACATTTTTTGCTTGGAAACGAGCAGAAAGCTATATATGTAGACTCACATTTTTAATTTTTGCTTATAGTTCCTTTCAAAAAACACATAAAAAGAGTGGAGAAGTAGAATAACAATAATGACTGGAGTTTATGCAACAGTTTGCATGCAGAATAGGACTGAATAGAATGAGGGGCTCTTAGCTCACAGACAGAAAGGAAGTGGAGAGGAATAACTCCCCAGGAAGCTTGTAAAATCAAAAACGATTCGGAGAAAGTGAAGTGATTTTGCTGTTTCTCATAACACGAGCAGGAGGGGATCTTAAGGAATGACCAAGAAGCTGGTTTCGTCTAAACACAAGGAAGTTGTTTTTCTCCACACAATGTCTAATTAAGTTGTGGAACTCACTGCCACAGGATATTGTGGCATGGCCAGAGCTATAAATGGGTCCAGGAATGGATTCGTCAAACGAGGGGAGGCTGCTGGTGTCAAACAATGGTCCAGGTGCATCCTCCAGTTCAGGAAGTCCCCAGACTTGAGTTGCTGGAAGCTGGGAGGGTATGCCAAGGAAAGCTAAGTCTGTACGGGAGGTGTTTTACGCATTCTTTCTCTTCACCTTGTACCAGTCACCGTGGCTTTACAGTGTATGAACTGAGCTGAACCTGTTGCGAGTTCTTTTTTGTTTTCATAGAGGCCTGAGTCTCCTGTGCACGTAGTGATTGTGTCCCTGCGCAGGATCTGGTCAGATCGTACAGGTCTCCATGAGGGCAAGACCTAATGATGGTCTCTGACGAGACCAGAGCTCTCTAACTGCAGGACCAAAGCCCCATTAATGCCACGATGAAAGGCAAGAAGGTCCCAACCCTCCTCCATCCCCTGTGGTTGCCCTGGGACCTGAGGGCTGCCTCGCCAAGGTGAGATGGGAGGAAGCAGAAAATGCAGAGAGAACGTGAGGAGCTGCAGATGAGACCTGAGGTGTGGGAAGACTGGGATGTTGTGGGCGAAAGGCAGAGAAAACAAGTGGAATCCCACTTTCTAGGAGTTTGATTTTTGAACTTTGAATGGTGCTTTTTCAAATGAATGGTGCGATTTCAAAGGAGAGGGTTAAGCCATCTTTTCCTTCCAGAAAATATTAAACTCCAAGCTTTGTGCTTCTGAAGAATAGCTTGACTTCAGGGAGAGAGAAAGTATGAGACAGATTGCTGAGCTTCTGGGGCCTTTAATAAATGGGCAGTTGATAAGTAAAAACAATACAAAAGAACAGGAAGTTCTCATCTATCAGAGCTCATAGCACAACAGGAAATTGTCAACCATAAAGCATTAGGGGAGGTGTTTGTTTTCTATAAACCTGCCGCCGTTCTAGGCAAACATATCGCAGGTGGACTTCTTTCCAAGTACATGTACAATAATGAGGATTATATATTACTTTTGTGTTTGTGTCATCTTCGTAGATCAACACATTCATTTCATGTAGGCAGACAAGGAAAACGTTCTGAGCAGCGTCTGAAATATCTCGGTGGAATAAAGCTCACTTTGTAAATAGGGCCGCGGGGTCTGTTCTGTCTCTGAGCACCCTTTTTTCCTCTTGCTGAGACTGGAATTGCTTGGTACTGCTCCGACCTTTCTGCATAGTTTTTTAGGTGTGGCTACACAGAAGCGTGCAAGTCTTGTTGTTATTTGTGCTTTGCCTAGCAGAAAAAAGCCGCGTAGAGGTGATCACCCTGTGTACCTGCTAGTTAGTCACCCCACTAACAATGCTAACTGTGCTACGCAGGTGGCAGAGGTCCCCAAAACACTCTCTTCCTGTGTTTTTTGTGAAATTTGGCATCTGAGTAAAGGACATACAGCTGAGAATTTGCAACTCCAATTTTTCTGAGCCTCAAGAAGGAATAATTGAGGGACTGCTCAGCACAGGGGTAGCTGTGGCTCACACCGGGTGTTGCCCACTTGACAAATCAGGTAGGGTGTTTGAGGGGGTGACAGTGGGAATCAAGAGACAGAGGGCACAAAGTCCCATAAAATGAAAGTCCATTAATTCTGCTTATGGCACATCTTGTCCTGTTTCTGAAATTAACCGGTGACGAAGATTGGAACTGTTTACAGTCTGTCATGTAGAAAATTGTGGAAAAGCACTTGGGTGTCTTCCCTTGTTGACCCATCTGTTAGAACTTCAATAGCCTAAGAAAAGGAGGTCATGACACGTTATTACTTGTAAGCATCAGGTGAAATTCAGAGCCCTCTTGTTTAGGGAATCCGTTTGAGTTTGCGTTGTGCTAGCTTTGTTTGATTTCAGAAGATCCTAGTCGCTGTTTCAGGCTCCCTGCTAGCTGCTTTTCAGCTTAATTTTATTAAGAGCTGATTACACAGTCTCTTCTCTTTTTAGAAAGAGATAGCGCGTACTCCGAGGTGGTGGGCGCTGGAACAGGCTGCCCGGGGAAGCTGGGGATGCCCCAGCCCTGGGGCAGGTTGGATGGGGCTTTGGGCAGCCTGCTCTGCTTGGGGGTGGCAGGGGCTTGGGACTGGGTGGGCTTTGAGGTCCCTTCCACCCCAGACTGTTCTGTGATTCTGTGTACTAGTCTAAGTCACACAACTTGGGAAGCTGCCAGAACGCAAGAGGATTTTTTCCTTCCTATTTCTGCTTTTTAAGATGAAGCGATACCTAATTACATAAACAAGGATAGCAGCCCTGACATTTATAGTGCGTCTGTTTCATAAACAGTATTATCTCTTGCTTCAGAAAAGAAGGATATGCAGCCTAGTTCAACGCTAATTAAAAGGCAAAACTAAATATAACTCAGTTGTGTTTTTTGTTTGCTCATTTGTGGTGTTTGTTTTTAGAAAGCATGCAGATTAGGGAACATGTTCAGTAGTGGACATGCTTTATTCTTGGGGAAGATTAGCATTGCTGCTTTCTAGCTTACTTACTTGAAATGTTAGCCATTAATGCCTGAAGTACGTGCTGTTTTTAAAAATGCAGAACTAACGATACCGATCAAACCTGAAATATTGCCAAGTCCTTTTGGATATTTCTGTGAATGCAGTTTTCTCGGGGGGTTGTCAGTAAGAGTGTCTGCTCGGCACTGCCACTTCTCTGTTGAAATTTACACATGGGAAGCAATAGGTGTATTCTGAACAGCGCCTATTTCGCACAGTATTAGACATATAATTCAAAAATCATTGAGAATTTTCATCCTTTTGTATTAAGTACACGGTTTGCAAGAACATTCAGATGATTACGATACATAAATTGGTAGGAGGATGTAATTCCAACTGCATGAAGTTTAGTGTTTGTTAGAGTGCACAGCTGTATTACAGGCATTATCTCTTAGGAATCTGCTTCGCTTTTTGCCTTAGATACCCTTTGCTAGGTGTTGTGACTGCTGATGTGCTAGCTTCGTGCACCAACAGACAGACTGCAGTGGAGGGACATGGCTTTTCTATGAGTTTTTTGGCAGTGATTGGAGAAAGGCATTGAGACAAAACAGTTTCCACAGACCTCCTCATGTCTCGGAGCGTTTCTTGAGCAGAGACTGCACGGTTTGTGAAATAGCAGGAGATTATTTGTAGCTTTTGAGGTACACTGTCTGTAAAATCGTGTTCTTAAACTCATCACCATTTTTATAAAGGCATATATATGCTGAGGTAGGGCAGTATTTTGCTCATGGAAAAGGCTGAGTCGTTGTATGCTTGTGAATGAACTTCTAGTTTTTCTTGCTTATGGAAAAATGCTGTTGAAAGTGAGAGACTGCCTAAAGTAAGGAGTCTGTTTAGATAACTGTTCATTGAAATGGTAGAAAAATAACATGAGCTGTGTCAATGTAATTAATTTTATTTCTGCAATGTTTTTTTTCTTACAGCCATCTGTTGGTGAAAGTCTTCAGAAAGAGGCATTGAAAAAACAAGTGATGAAACAGGTAAGATGCAGCGGAGGCTCTTCATGCCCATGGCACATTTGGAAATGACTGCATTTACAATCCACAGAGAAATGGGAGTTTTACCTCTGTTTGGTTGGTTGTCTTCAGGCAAGCAGCCAGTTCAGCACAGCTGCAGTTACACACATTTTCTTTGCTGGCAAAGGTGCCAGAAATTCCAGCTAAGAATGAGAAGTTCTTGCTCCTGTCCTTTCACTCTTGCACCTTTGTGTTGGAATAGTGGCTTAAGAACCTGTGCTGCTACTGAGACCTGTGAAATAAGCAGCCTGACAGTGCAGACCTACAAGCAGGGCTGTGGACAGAGGAGTAGATGGGACACAGGGAAGACAAAAACCTCGATGGATTGAGTGAAGCTGAGGAGCTTTCTAATCTGGCTTTGCCAGTGACATCAGTGTGTATGGATGTGCATTTTTATCTGGTTTCTGCTGTATTGATGAAATGTATTCCCTTCCTAAACTTCCTCCATAAATTGTTTGCCAGTGTTAGCTTTTTTTCAGTTCTTTATGTGGTAATGTATCCCAAAATGCATTGCCGTGTATCCTGCTGATTCTGCACATCCTGCAGGCACTGTGCTTCCCAATTTTTCTGAAGTATACTTGAAAAGACAAAGGAAGTGAGAAAGTCCTTTACTAGTTTTTGGCCTCCTGTCTTGACAGAATGAAAATATAACTCAAATTATATGGTTTGTATTTAAGTGCGATCAAAATCACGGAATCAAATAGAATGTGATTCTATTTTTACTGCAGTTACAGAATGAAATTTACTATTCCTAGTTCTAGGCTTCCACACAGATGTCTTTCAAAGATAAGACTCGTGGTAATCAAGATGTTTTTTTTGTTACTCTGGTCAACAGATTAAGGATGTTAGAAAATGCGTGTTTTTTTAAAATCTTTACCAGTAGGCAAATGCTCATGGTTATTTTCCAGAAGCATAATAATTGGAATCTAAAGTATTCTAAATATGGAAAGATAAAATTGTAACCAATTACATTTCCCATTATTAAATAATTGCAGAAACACAATTGTGTATTTTCAGAGTTAGTTACCCTTTAAAAAATTCCTCGTTTTATAATTTTGTGTATTGCTCTTGGCAGCATAAATTTTTTTAAAACATGAAATTCTCAAAGCCTTTCCTCTAGCAAAGATTTTCTTTCGCTTTTGTGGGCAAGATTGTTCTTTTTTTAGGTTCTCTTGCTATAACCAGCGTAGCTGTAGAACTGCCTAATGAAAGGTCTGTGACTGAGGCTTAACAGAACTGGTCATAACTTAAAACAGTAAAAATTGAAGTTTAATCAATACAAAGTAAAGCTCGCATTATGGCATAAAACGCATTGATGTTTTTAGTTTCTCAAAGTGTTTTGTTTGTAGAATGTAATGTTACCAAGTATTGTTGTTTTTTAAAAAAAATATTTAAATATATGCCAACAGTGGGCCTTTCACTGTAATTGAGGAGTAAGATATACAGAAGAAACCATGAGTTTTACTTTTAAAAAAGCTCCAGACCTATGGAAGACACAGGTAGAAGGAAAAAGATATTTATGCGTCATTCATTTAACATATTTGTGCTTCATTCTTTTATCTTTTCTTCCCCACACTTCTGTTTTGTTTCAGACTAAATTAGAAATTCAGAAGGCTTTGTCAGAAGATGCTACAGTGTATGAGTATGACAGTATTTATGATGAAATGCAGCAGAAGAAGAAAGAAACTAGTGCCAGAATGTTATCAGGAAACGATGAGAAAAAGGTCGATACTTGAAAATGTATGCTGTCTGTCTTATCTCTGTGTGCTTGGAATAACTACAATCGCTTAACTTCTGAGCTTTGCCAAATGCATTCTCTATTTTTTTTATTTTTTTTTTACCTAAGTTATTAATTTTCACCAATTCTGGTAGAACTACTCATTCGTCAGATACTTGAGAGTACTCAGGAGAGCAGCAGACTGCAAGTTTCCCACCCAGCTTAGGATGTCTAGCATATCCTTCTCTATTTGTTAAGAGACTGTTACGGTGGGATAATAAGGTTAGAGGCAATGGGCCCTGCAGCAATATGACTTCTGATAATAACGGACGATGGACATAAATTGTCCCTCCTCACTCACTGGTGTGCTCACAGGAGACCTGTCAGAAGACTAAAGTCATTACCTTTCGTTGGTGAAACATGAGCCAGCTTTCACAGCCCAATGCCTGATTTCAAAGCATTGCAGGATTATCCTGACAAGTGATATTTTTGTTTTCACTTACTCTATTTCATTTGAAAGCGCTTGTCAGGTTATGTGGATATAAAAGAAAGTTTTCCTCTCCCTTCTGACAATAGAAAGGCAAGACTTTACGAGACAGAAGACAGGGCTGAGAAACCAAAAAAAAAATTTAGTTTCACTCAGAGAAAAAGTCATCCTAGTCAAAGTCGGGCTGAATGTTTTCATTGAATACAGCAACCTGTGTTGTCATGGGGAAGCATGCCACAATAGTGACCTAAAAGGAGATGATAGTTTAAAATTGCTGTTGGTGTGAGACTGTGTTAAATTAGCTTCTGTCATTTTCTTTCTATTACTTCTATTTTTCTATTATTTCTATTCAGTCAACATCTCCATCAGTCCCAATTTGAGTTTTCTTAGCCACCTTAATTATCTCTCAGTATTAACTTTTTTTCCCTCCTATTTTAGCCCAGATACATCCACAACATCCTCAAAGCAGCTGAGATCAGAAAGAAGGAACAAGAAAAAAGAATGGAAAGAAAAATTCAGAAAGAGCGTGAAATGGAAGGAGGAGAGTTTGCTCACAAAGAGGCTTTTGTGACTTCGGCTTACAAGAAGAAGCTGCAAGAGAGGGCTGAGGAGGAGGAAAGAGAAAGAAGACAGGCGGCTCTGGAGGGTGAGATTAACACTGAACCAGCATAATTCCTCTTAAAAAGAAGTACGGCCTTGTACATGATTTACAGCATTGTCATCTGGTCTTTCTGTAAGGCTTGATATAGTTTAAATATCAAAAAGGAGCAGATAACAGACACTGAATCAGATCCTGCTTTGCATCTGTTATTTTCTCTTGTGCAGGTTATTGAGAACAGAGGAAGCTCCATTTGTGTGTCAGTACTATCTGGGCTTTAATTTTTGAGGAAGTGTCAGTTACTGAAGGAAGACTTGTAGGCCTGGAGTACAATTATGCTTGCACTCCCTAACCAGATATTCTGTAGCGTCACAGAAATAGGCATAAAAATTGGAATTATAAATAGATGTTAGAATAACAAACATGGTATGTTGGACAGACATGTAATCTCCTCCATTTTCAGCATCTTGAGTAAGGTAATTCTGGTCTAGTGGACCTCTGAAGGCTGTCTATTCCAGCCTTCTTAAAGCGTGGCCTGCTATGAGGTCAGATCGGCTTGCTCAGAGCTTTTTGCACTCCAGGCTTGAAAGCCTCCAGGGTAGAGATTGCACTCTTGGTGTCTTTACCAATTGTGAATTTTGTCTGATGAGTATTTATGACACACTAAATCCAACCTTGCTTTTTTTTCCTTTAGCATACTTGGATGTGACCAAACAGAAGGATCTCAGTGGATTTTACAGACATCTTTTAAACCAGAGGGTAGGGGAAGAAGAGATGCCGAAATGCAGCTTCCGTGAAGCCAGGTATGATGCAATTCCAGAAAGCTTTCACATATAAAACAGCTTCTGGTTGATCGTGGTTCCAGACTTACTGGAATACCACAAGAAAGAAGGAATAGTATATCACACAGGTAGGGGTAACCTGATTACTTCAGAATCACAGAATACTTTATACATACAGCTAGTTAACAGAATTATTTGGAAAATGTCCAGTGATCATTAATGGTATAGACCATAAGACAGCAACAAGGAGGGCAGGGATATGGTTAAAAAGTGTCAGAGAACAGTCATACTTGTAACAGGGCTTTATATTATTCCACCTATATTTACTTTGGTTTACATAGTATTTTGCAATCTGCATTAAGTTACATATTTTGAATCACGAGGGAGGCAAAAAGCAAAATAAAATAATGGGCATACAGAGGTAAGTCATAGGAAATGTTGGTATGAATTTCTTGAAAAAATGTGGAACTCTAACATTGCACTTAATGTACTAGCTTATGTGTGTGGTATAAGGATATGCCACCTATTGGAATTAATAGGAAAAGGTAGTGTAAAAGAAATAGGAAGTAAGAAATACCAACTGGAAGAAAAGCAGAACAGCTTCCTGAATTTAAGCAAAAAAATGTGAAATTTGAGGCCACAGTTTTGTCATTTGAGACTTGAGGAATTCGTATACCTACATGTTTGGAAAAACATCCTGTCCCTGGCTTCCACCAGCGAGCAAGACCTACATGATTTCAGTGGCTTAGAAAGATTGCTACTGAGGTGGTTAATTTTGAGGTGGTGAATTTTGCTTTTTATGGTTTCTTCTTTTTTTTTTTTTGATGAAATTTGTTATTCTCTTGAATCTGTGTGAAACAGTAGCAATAGTGTTTGTAGTGTAAGTAGAAAGCCCACTTAGTTTTCTGTTTGCTTTAATAGGTCTTTCAAAGCCTCTTCAGTAAAATGTGGTTTTCTACTGTGTAGAGGTAATCTGAAATGGTGGTTTCTTAATCTTGCATATTAAGGAAGTGTTTCTTTTGCGAGTTGTATATAAAATTAATTTGTGGGAAAGCAAATAGTACTGTAGATGGTGCTCCCAGAAAGCCTTTTGTGTGAGCTCCAGCTTACATTTTAATCTTTCTTAGGGTGGTACTGTAGGATACAGAGAGAACACAGCTTGGCTTTCAGATCTCTGAATTTGCATTGCATTCATTTTAGTTAATTGGGTTAATAAAGCAGATTATTGGATTTTCCAACTTAATTTTTTAGTCATTGTTCAAAAACTTTAAGGCATGCATCAGACATTCAATCTAACTGGATGGTGTGCTGATTCATAAGAATTTACCACAGCCTGTAACTGCAGCTGTATGATTAGGAAGAGGAGACATGTGGCTTGTGTGTGATTAAACATGCATTTCCACCAGTCAGAAAAGAATGACAAAGCTTAACTTCTGCACAGTTCCCAAATTGTTCCTTCATGGATCATCTTAAGAATCTATGAGCTGTTAAAAAATGTTAGTCGCAAGAATGAGAACTTCAGAAATACTGGAATAAAGATCTACTACTTCTAATGGAAGCTATATTCCTACTTCTATGAACAAAAACATACGACGAGCTGCTTCTTTGGACAATTATTTGACAGGAATAGAAGAAAAAATGCATAGGAAAAAATGTGTAGCTTGCCAGAAAGCTTATACAAGAACACAAATCTCTGTTCTGTTCTTTAGAAGGAGACTGCAGATACTTAACCATACTCATTCTTTTAGATAAATTCATCAGCTTTCATTCACCAGTGAACCATATGCAGATTTTTAATAGAAATCATTTATGCTGGATTCCTGGAACCTGAGCTACAGATAGATTTGCTTCCTAAGACTTCTCAGCAGCATCTTTTGTTTACAGTCTTGCTTAAGCCCTGACCAGAAGTCACTGTAGAAAAGTCTGAGATTTCAGGCTGTGTAACGTTTTTTCTCTTTTTTAACATAAAAATGTAGGATAAAGGAAGAAAAAACTAACACTAGTTATGATGAATGCGACCAAAGGAACAAAGGCCCACATGAAAGGCAAAGACTCAAGCCCCCTGCTAAGGAGGAGGATAATCCAGATGCTGATACCGACGTAGGAAGTGATAGTAACGATGATGATAAGAGAAACAAGAATAGCAAAGTAAATCTGAAAAAGAAGAGGAGAGACAGCTTTGTGAGCAGTGAAGAGGAGGCTAAACATCACAAGCACCAGAGGCATTCCAGGTCACCAAGTTCATCCAGTGTGGAGGAAGAGCTGCGCACAAAAGCCCAGACAAATCATCAGACAAAAAGGGGAGAGAGCAGATCAGACAGAAGGGGAAATGATGAACAATACAGGGAAAAAGATTACGAGAGAAGTAGGACCCATGAAAAGGATCACCATAGGGAAAAGGAAGAGCGACATAGACATGGGGATCATGCTACTAAAGATAATTACAGAAGGAGAGAAGAACAAGATGATAAACAAAGGGGGAAGGAAAGAAAAGAGAGGGAGGGACATGGAAGAGAATGGAGGAAGGCTAAAGAGAGAGAGGAGAAGTGTTCAGAAAAGGAACGAGAAAAAGAAAGAATAAGAAGCGGTAAAGATAGGTCCAGCGATAGAGAGAAGGAGAGAGGAGAGAAATGCAGAGAAAAGGAAGATCATGTAAAGGAGAGGAGAGAGAAATATGGTAGTGATGAAAAACACAGAGACAGGAGGGAAAACAGCCCTGCATCTTTAGAAAAAGATGGAGAGACTGATTTGGAAACGGAGAGAAAGGGAAAAGAGAGAGAGGTGGATGAGAAGAGAAGCTCCAGCTCTAGAAATGTGTCTGAGCAGAAACGTAAAGCTGGAGAAGAAGTGGAGAAAGAGGAGAAGGAACAAACACACAAAGCGTCTGAGAGCATGAGCAAATTTGCCAAACGGAGCAATGAAGAGACAGTCATGTCAGCAAGGGACCGCTATTTGGCAAGGCAAATGGCGCGTGTCAGTGCCAAACCGTACATTGAGAAAGAAGAAGATTAATGCTGCTGCGGTGGACTTGGTCTCTCAACCAAGAGGAAGATCCACTGCTGCATGGACTCTTGTACAGAAGTAAAAGTGTACCGTAGCTATTTATTCTTGGCTTTCATTTAAAAATTTCTGTGCCCTGTAATAGAAGAACATCTTTTGAAATGGATTAATGGATCAGTTGATACTCACCCGTAGTCAGTTTATACAGTCAAAGTATTAAATTTGGCTGAATCAGTCCACCCTGGCCTGCAGTATCCTATCCCTGTTGTGTTTGGTTTTCATCTGAAGGTTCTGGGAAGTTCTAGGAATGTTAAACAGCCTAAATGGAGAATGCCTCCCCCAGGCAGCCCCTACTCCACTCACCAGCTCAAGCAGAATGAGCTCTTTCACTTCTTATTGTTTAAGGCTCTCGGGCCTTACCAAGAGTTACCAGTGCCCAGAGATGCTCCCCAAAATAAAAAACATACCTGTAAAAGAGGAAGAAATGCCAGCAAAACAGCCCGAACAACGATCCTGGAGATGTCTGTATGTAGTATGATGTTTGGGAAGCTAAATGCGTATTGATATACGGATTTTGTATATATGTGTGGGCTTCGGTTTTAGAGACCTGATGTACAGAAATACTTAAATAAAATGTAAGATATGTACTCCATGTAATGTATGGGCCATTTTGAACGCTTGAGTTATTTTACTGGAAATAGCTTCATCTTTTTTTGAATGTGAAATAAGGTAAATGCATCCTTTGTCATGTATTGCAGTCATATTGGCTTGTTCTGCTGGAGGCAGTACTTCAGATTTGTTAGTCTGTCTGTTCAGGGGTTCATAAGCAAGAAATAAAGTTATCTCCTATCTATAATCTGGGAAGTAGGGTGTTTGGAAATGGTCATAGATTTTAGAATATGTTTTCAACAGTTTTCACAGTGGTTTCTTTCACTTATTTTTCGAGTAAATCTATCACTTTTGTCTCATAATAAGGTGAACTAAAAATTGAATTTTTTATAAGTGCCACAAAGATGATTTTGAACACTTCGATAATCAAAGTCATTTTAAGGCAGTCCTAGTTTCAGAACAAAACCTATGACAATAACATTTTCCAAAAAACCTTCTGATTTACTAATTCTTTTACTTCTAAAAACTTCTGTGGTGCTTTCTCAAATATGACTTCCTTAGCCCAGGTCTTTTGAGCTGATCATTTGCTGCCAAGACTGGGGAAACTTGAAATGTGTCATTTTAAGAAACTCATCAGGAAGGGCACACGGAATGATTCACTTAACTGCAGTAGTTCGTAGTAGGAAGAACAGCTGAGTCATTTGTGTTTTTGTGTCCTAGTTTTAGTAAATGCTGCCAAAACCTTTGGGCTCCTTTTTGACATGTTATAAAATAACGTATCTCAGAATAGAACCAACTGGAGTTTTGTTTGATTGGCGTTTTCCCTTTTTCTTATGATACGCTTATGTTTTCTTCCATGTTAGGTTTATAAATAGGAAACATATAACTAGAAATATTTGTGTTTGACTAATCCTCTTTACAATTTTTTTATTTAACTTTTCCCAGATGAAGCTAAAAAAAAAAAAGGCTTTGGCATTTTATCTTTTTGTCCTTTATTTTAGCTACCATTTTGTTTTTACCTTGTCTTCTTAAATCAGTTGAGTAGCTAAGCATTTATTCCAAGTGTGGATCAGTTTGGTTTTGATGTTCTGTCTAAACAAATGTCATGCACATTGCTTTTTCTGTTGGAATAGAATGAAAGCTGAGCATTCAACAGTGGAAAAGGTTCAGATAGCAAACAAAATTCTCTGCTTTTTGTCAAAGAGGCCTTATTGGTGTAGTAAACTGGACTGCTTTTTCTTGGAATTGTTTTATCTTTGCTTTAAAAAACTGGGATCTGTTGTAGGCCAGCTTGAAACTCCCCATAAGAGAGAGGCAGAGGAGTCATCTACAGATGGATTATGAATATTAAATTTATTACAATAACAGTTTACAGTACAGGGCACGTACTGATGACTTACAGTCAGCTTGCAACACTTGTAACTAAACAGCTGCATAAATTAATACAGATGCATCCATGTACAAGGTGGAGGGAATATCTAGTTCTGTACAGCTAAAACTCCAGCTTAATTCTCTGCTTGAAAGGCAAACACTGTCCTAATTACCAGTTTCACTAACTCCTCTTTCACCATCCAGTATAAAGGGTGGGATATACGGGTGTGGTAGGTAAGCAGAAGGTGAGTTGAAGAATTCATTTGCCTCAAACAGTTTGAATTGCAATGCAGCCCACTGGGTATGAGAATAACTATGTTTTGGACAAAAAGAGTGTTTTATGTATGGCTACTTGTTGGGCTACCTGATAAATATTGGTGACTGCAAATGGTTTCAGGTGGATATGTAAAAGGAAGAAAAATCAATGCTAAATGTAAATGAAATCAATTTTTCATTTTTTTCAACCACTCAGCCAAGCAGATACACTAAGAAATGAATTTATCAGAAGAAGATTTAGAAAACCTCAAACCAGTATGCCATCTAAAACAAAATGAAGGGGAACTGAAGTACCTTGCAAAATCAGTTT
Source organism: Nettapus auritus (assembly GCA_011076525.1). Classification (NCBI taxonomy): domain Eukaryota; kingdom Metazoa; phylum Chordata; class Aves; order Anseriformes; family Anatidae; genus Nettapus; species Nettapus auritus. Next base: position 7,211,806 of record CM021783.1, read on the forward strand.
TTTTAGAATGAAAGCATAAATGTTTTTTTATCTTTACATTATTCAGGAAAAGAAAAGCCTTTTCAGTCTACTTCTTGAGGGCTTCCTTACCCCCCGTTGGGTTATCCTGGTGAAAGAATAAAAATGTAACATCACCAGTGATCTTCTGGACTGCCTACTTCTGAAAATATTTTTCCTGGGACTTTACACATCTGCTTTGCTTTTATATCTATCTTCAAATATTTTTAAAAGCTTTCATCTCTCACGGTACAGCTGCAGTCACAGTGTATTATTCTGATTTTTTCAGCTGAGAAATTCAAGCTGAGAGAACTCGCCCAGTTTTACACGCTGACTGTAACAGGAATCTATATTAAGATCGGGGCTTTTTGGCTGAGTTTTAATCCACTAGAAGGAAAACTGGCATTTCTTGGGCAGTTGCTCAGCATTCTGTGCTAAATCCAACCAGAGAGTCAACGGCTGTTGTATGTTAGTGTCTTAATACAGACTAAAGATGCATCTTTTGCCATTTCAAATGCTGTTACAAAGGAATAACGTGTCGGTAGTGTTGGACACTAAATAGCAGTGATTTCTGCAGTTATTACCCTGCAAATTATTCCATTAGAAATAATGTTCCCCGTTTCAGTTTGTTTGCAAAACTTTGGCTTTGATGCAGATAATGCTTATATTTAACTCAACCATTTCTGCTATACCATCGCCTTTCTCCATAAAAGGTAGCAGAATGTCTGTTAAAAGAGACTTTTGCAAGTGGACATACAAAAATGACTCAAAATTGGAACTGTAAGAGTTTAAAATATTTATTTATGAGCCTAGCATGGAACAGAGTATCAGTTCTGGCAAGAAATACATCTGTAAGATATATCTATTGAAAATTCCCATTGAGGAGGAAAGATACCTAGCATTAGTTGAACACCAGTCTAAAAATGGAGAAGCTGGGTGGGGTTTTCTCCTTAATTTCCCACACTTGATACATATGACTACATCGTTCATTTTACATTGACATTTCATATGTATTTTTTCAATGAAAGAACTCATAACAGCAAATTTTATTAAAAAAAAAAAACAGTAATTTTCTGATTGACAACTTGAAATCTTAATGCATTTGTATTACTAAATGGATTCTCAACTGTTTATCTTTTTCTCACGATGAAGTCAGCTTTGGAAGTAGTTTTCAAATATTCTTGAGGAATAAGCTTCAGAACTAGCCTGTATGAGTAACCATCCAGTAAGGCAGATTTATTGTGTTTTTCTGGTGGCAATGCAAGAACTTACTCCCTTTTTTGAAATAGCGTTGGAGACTTATGTTTGTAGTTTGGAAGGAACCATCATCGTCACTTTAAGTGATGTCTTTATTGGAAGCTGGGCTTGAGACCTAAAAGTAATTGAAGTCAGTAGCTGAGGTGTAGGAGGCATTCCTCCACGAGGTGTCTGCACACCTAAGCAGAAAAACACAACAGAAGCAAGAAAAATGGTTTCAAAAAGCAATTGCACCTTCGCTGCTTTCCTCTGACCAGGTAAGTTTTGTGCTGATGTAAACTCTCCAGTGGGTTTCTTAATGCCTGCTGCTCTGAGTGTGTCCGTAACATCATTCCTATTAGCACTGTTTCCTAAATAGACCATGAAATACAAAAGAAACTTTTACGCTCTATTTTACTTTTCATAGACTGTTATAATCTATGCGGTAGAGTAAAAATACATCTTTACATAAATGCTGACTACTTAGGTTTATCTACATTTCCATGTAACTGCAGCAAAACCGTTGTCCTCCAGCTGACTGCAGTCAGTCTAAAGGGCACCTGTTGGAAGGTGTATGTACATACCTAATAGGAAGGGATTGGTATGTGCATGGAAGTTAATTTGTGTTATCAGTGCCTCAAAATGTAATACAAATAGTTCTGATCAGAACCTATCCTGCTGAACTCTACTTAACGTCTTGTTAAAAATTGATCTCTTCTTCCTTAGGGTGCAAGCTAAGTGTATTCACCTACGAACAGGAGCTAGTAAATCTTCAGAGTAGGCTTGTGTAGTTTGGAAAACTTACTTTTGTCAGCCAGCCAAAGGGATTGTTCTGAACTTTAGTTCTTTACTAGGAAACAACAGAAAAAGCCGCAGGCTCCGGCCAATTTTAGCTGTGGAATTGACTTAAAAAAACAAAGAAAAGCAGATCTTTGAGAGTCCACTTCTTGGCATCTGAACTGCTAATAATTCACTGTTGGTATATGGTTTCCTTGGGAATAAACATTAGGTCTGTCAGCGCAGTGGTTTTTGTGAGTATCTAGCTTATTTATGAAAACATTGGAGTAAGTGCTAGCAACCTAAATACTGGTGAGGTGACCCGTGGTATGTTTTGCTTGACTGCGTCTCAAGGAAAGTGAAGCTTACATGGCACAAATGGATTTTGTAGAATGTATTAAGAAACAATTAATAGAAACTTGCAATCTATGAAACGTGGGAAATGAAGAGGAGGATAACGTTACCATTTGTGTGTGCTAACTGGTGCGGAGTGCTATATGGTGCTGCTTGGGGTTGTTTCCTCTTACATCATGACTCCCCTACAAACCTAGGGTTTGCAGAATTTACTAATATATTTTAGTTTATAAAACCCTGTGTTACTTGAGTAATATATGGCTATCGGAAATACTTCTGTATTTTTCACTGTAGTTTAAGCAATTAGAACCTTAGAAGCGAATACAACATTGCCCAGTACGAACGATCACATTGAGGAAAATACAGGGGTACTGCCACACACTTGCGATTCTAAACCTAATCCCACCCGCTGCCACTCGTCCCACAGAGCCTTTGGCTTTCAGCCAGCCCCAGTGCCCACGCGTGGAGCAGTGGTATTCTCATGCACACAGACGTCCTCGCGTTTGCAGAACGGATTGGTCCCCGTCGGTTCAGTCTGCTTAGAAGTGCTCGGCAGATTTCATCGGATTGCTTGGATAAATGTGCTGGAGGCATCACGTTTCCAAATGCCCATTGTCAGTGACAGAGCCTCCGCTGAAAGCTCCTCCAGTTGTTATCTCAGCTGGAAACGTAACTCTTTGGGTGGGGAAGAGTATGGGGAAAGTTAGGTTTTCTGCTCCACCTCTCCCCCAGCAGACGGGTCAGCTTAAACCGCGTTCATGCGGATGTCTCCAATAGGAATTTCTGTAGCTGTTTCTGGAGTGATGCTTTTCAGAATCCGCTGTTGGAAAGAAATCAGTATTAGAAGTTTTTTTCATTTTATAGGTAATAAATAACACTAGCACCATTTGAAAGGGATTTGTAATAAAAACATGACTCTGGTTTGAGTTACATCTCATCAGCTGCAGGACAGGGATGTTTCAGGGTTATGTTATCCTAGCATTATGAAATCGTAAGGGGCTATAGAAGTGCACTGTATTATTTATTAATTATTCGTAACAGATACAATTAAAGCAGTTTGATAGCTGTCATGTTAATGCTTCAGGACTTTGATGTTTACATGGGTACCCTGAACTAGTTGAACATACTCTCTCTGAACTGGTATTTACGTGAACTTAGAGAAATCCCCAGAATGTCATCACAGACCGTCATGGATTTATGGCAGAGAAATCTTACTGAGTGTGGGAGAGAAAAAGAAACCAGTTCTTGTAAGCACACCCAGGGGAACCGGTCTTCCACTGGCTCAGGCACACATACAATGCTGTGTCACGGGTGATTTCTAGGGAAAGCCTCCAGCTCACCAGAGCTTAAAAAAAATTAATCTAATAAATTGGCACGCATACGTATCTCAACCCCCTCAGTGAGACCTGGGAGACTTGTAAATCACTCAGAATGGGCAAAAGACAATTAGCTGTCAGCAGGCTAGGAACAAAACAGGCCAGGGCATCAAATCCTAGAAAAATTAATGTGTAACACTTATAGACATCACCTCCTTCCTAACATTTAAATAGAAACAACAGAGCCTTCTGGATACCTCCTTCAGTGTTCCTGGAGTGACAATCAGCCGATAAACCATGTAGATCGGGATGCAGATGACCGAAGAGGTTCCTATGCAGTAACCCACCACTGTGGTCCAGTAGGGGTAATTATAATCAAAAAGCCGTAGCTCAGGAGGGTTGGACAGAAAGCTGACAGTGACAAACTGAAAAAGAAACAAGAAAAGCATAAGCACATATTGTGATAGCACACACTGTTTCTTTAGGGAACTCTCTGTCCCAGAATAGCAGTCAACTTATAAAATAAAATAAAATACTAGTACTTAAGAATGATTAAATGTATATTGATCCTGAAAAAATTTCGAATGACATCAGTATGGATTAAATAAAAAGCTTTTGGATATCCAAACTTGCCTTCAGGAAATCTAAAAGGGCTCAGGAGCTTTAGGATATAAGCCAACCAGCAACTGAAATGACCTAGGTAAAAAGTGCCATTTGGATTGCTTATTCCGGAAATACGTGTGCTGGTGGTTCTTGCCTAAGAAGCATTACGGAGAAAACTCAGGACCCCACATTTGTATATTTAAAGGGAAAAAAAAAAAAAAAAAAGAGACTAGATGGACAAAATCAGGTCAGTTGATAGCAGTTTGTAGAATTTCAGTTATCTTTGGATTGATCCCTACAGCTTGGTTCCTTCTCAAAAATCCTTAAGAAAGGCATCACCTGGATGTTAAGCCACCAGAAATGAAAACTGTGCTGTTTCCCTTAGCTACTCATCTTGTATTTAACCATTATCAGTGTCAGTTCTGGTTTGCCTGAATTTAACCTGCAGCCCCTGTGTTGTTTTCCTTATGCCATTCTTTGCTGGATTCAAGACCCTGCTCATGCTCTCAAATACCATTAAAATACTTCCATATGGTAATCACAGCAGCCTCCCATTTTCTGTGTGATAGGCTATACAGGTTCCATTTTTTTCTGTTACTTATTTTCTACAAACTTAGCATGTTTTCTATGATATTCATCCGTATGGTTGTTGTTCTCTGGTAGCTTTTGCAAATGCCAATACTGGTTTGGATACGGCATTCTGCCGTCACCTGTACAAATGCTGTTAGATGGCTTTCCTGCGTGTAGATTATGAATCCAAAGATCACAGCAGCCCTGGCATGTACAGATAGCCTGGAATTCAGGTCTGAAATTTCAGCTCTGAACGTGGTTTTTTATTTGCTCATTCAGTTAAATTCTACAAATATTGCAAGTGTCTACTCTGAAACAAGTGGGATGAGAAGTAATCCCCACTATACCAATTCAACAACTACGTGGGAACAGGAAAAAAATAATAGGACTCATTTTAATGATTCCACCTTCGTTGTTCCTGTTGCTCTGCCCTCTTCCCTGCTTCAGACAGTTTAAGAATGATGATATGCTTCCTAACAGTTCATAGCTCTTTCATATCCTCTGTGGTCATTTCCTTATTCTATAATCTGAGTGTGCTTTTTATTTTTACGTATAATCAAAATAAATGAGTGCATTTTTAAAGTTAAACAAACATTACAACTTCCGCAGATAGCGGTGTGCCTACACCCATTTTATTTTTGTCATTTTCATCAGCGAGCAACTTTCTTATGGGTTTAGGTCCCTAAGGAGGAATTTAGGGAGTAAGTGACTTTTGTGTGACTCCGGGACTGCCTGTCCTGAGTGAGGTTGTACTGCTTCATGCCTACAAAACGTGCCTGTTTTTTGGTGCTGCTCTTAGGTCTTCCTCATCCCGTGTGTTCCCAGGCAAAAAAAACAGATAGCTAAGTCTTACTCAGAGTTTGATTCATCGTCTTCACTCTGCACATCCTTCATGACTGAGAACCTTCTTGGGAAACAGCAAATACTTCGTAGCTGAATACTGCGTGAATAATATTTGGGACTGCCCTTGGAAGGATCTCTGACTGGGTTTTTCCAGATTATTATTAGAAGATAAGGATTCTGTCCTTAAAATTGCATTAAAATTTCCATAGAGAAATAACATGCTGCCTTCTGGGCTTTCCTTAGCTTGTTTTAGTTTCCGCAGCGAGGACAAATAGCTCTGCCTAGTTACCACATCACCAAAGCTGCTGGCTCCTGTTTATTTTACTGGTTTAGGATCACAACGAGGACAGTAGTGTAAAAATTAGTTGTGGTGTAACGCTTTTTTACAGTCTATTTTTTCCTTCTTTTTTTTTCTATGGGTAATAAAATGAAATCTGTTAAGCATGCATTGATCATTACAGTAGTGTTTTGGATTTATTCTGTAGGTCTTAAATCTACGTTCAGTGCTCATAAACTCCGTCTTGACCCGCTCTGCTCCCACTAAGGCTAGTGACAATAAAAGATAGCACGAACTAATTTGGGATCAGGAAATGAACACTTGATGTTAAAATGTTATCGATAATCCTGCCAAGTCAAACATTGGGACAGTATTTCCAGTTCTGAAGTGTAGATTTAGAAAGGCTGCAGTTAACTGCTGTAACTGTTAAATGGAGTACTCTAAGTGTCAGTCAGCAGTTACTGGGACAGTGTATTTGCCTACCTCGGTTTTGCTCCCCCAACAGTATGTTCCCTCATCATTTTTATTTGCTGAGGCAAATACAAAGCAACAAAACAAAGTAATGTTTGTTCATGAGGGGGAAGGAGAGGAATTATTCATAACCCAGTCTTGTTTACCTAGCTCTTCTACAAAAATCCTTAAAATTGTGGTTTAGCAGCAAGACCTTGCAGCATTGTATCGGGTTCTTCACTAATTGGTCATTTTTGGTTTAACGAGAATTGTTTCTAAAGAACTTCACAAGCAAGTTCTGTAAATTTCCACAAGTCTAAGGGGCTGCGTCGTTCAATGATAATTTTCTTGTGCTGGATCCAAGAAGCAAAGCTATAAAGAAAACTCACCAGAAGGAAGATGGGGCTAATTGCTACCCAGCAAACTCGCCAGTACCAGCCTGGGGCAAAGCCGAGCATTTCCTTCACATCGTTGCAAAACTGGGTGATGCCTGCGGAGACAAGCAGGAGGAGTCGTGACAGCAGAAACACTTTTTTCCAAGTAGATGCATGCACAGCAGATCAGTTCAGAACCCATCTTGAAACACTGTTTTCTTCCTGTAAGTCTTAACTACATTAAATCCTTAATTATTCTGAATTCTATCTCTTACTGTTTTTAGATGTCAGTATGCATCTGTCAGAGAACAACCAGTAACAATTCTCACAGATTTGGTAACTAGAGAGTTTGTGGGAGGAAAAAAAGACAAACTTTTCCCTGAGATGACAGCGATCTTGCCTGCAGACACAGGAAACGCCGCTCCACAGGAGCTCGGGAGTGCTCGCTAGCATCGTTTTGCCCCGCGGCAGCAGACGTACCGTAGAACCAGGCCACAGCAATTGCTTCCAGGAACACCACAGTCAGGACAGCTGGGCCGGTGGCGTACTCTTCAAACAGCTTCACCACATACGCGCCTCCCTGCGAAGGAGATCGCATGAGCAGTGAACCAGGGATCCAGTGAAGGAAATCCTGGAACACTGTTTTTTTATTATTGCCTTCATCTGGACCAGAATGTTCACAGATGTGTAAGTTCTGCTGCGGTGTGACCTGTGAAATCCCTGGCTGTGCTGCCGATCTGTTCTGGCTCCGTGTGAACATTCTCCACCAGTGCCATGCAGAAGAGCTAAAAAGCTAAAAATCTGCTGGCTGTTCTAGTTGGATTTTAATGCACAAATTAGGTTTATTGGGGTGTGATGGAGTGGCTTTTTGCATGCCCTCTGTGTCTTCTTCCTCCAACCTGAGTCATAGTTACAGAACAGGAAACAAATAGGGTGTTGCTGTGCTTTCCTTCCATTTGGGATGCTTAGAGTCAGATGGAGGAGGAGGACATTGCGTCCCAGATAGGAACTACGTCTGCCTTTACTTAAAGTGCTTTAAACGAGAAGAGTTAATGAGCAAGGGGAGTGAAGTGTGACAGGAAAGCCAAGTATTTTTTCCTTGTCCCTTATGATCATTGCATTCACAATTCAAAATTTAGCTTCTTGTGAAAACGAAATCCCACAAGCGGTGAAGGGGCAATTAAGGTGTGACTGCTGATGCTTTCCATCTTGATTTGACGAGGAAGATCTGGGACATTCATTGGCAGAAATTTCTGGAGAGCGGCCCAGCAATAGTTACAGCAATCTCTAACAGGTATTTTTTTAATCGTTCTTTTAAAAGTATTTTTCAAACATTGGGTAAAAGAAAGTAACAAGTCCCATTATTTTTAAACATGGAGGTTTGGAAAGTGAGAAGTAAACCATGTCTGCAATGTGGACGCATCTCTGCTGATTTAGCAGTTGGGGCAGCAGCTGCGTCACTTGTGCCTTGTGGCATGTTAGGGTTTTGCTGAATTGCAATGCGATTGTTTCACAACACATTTCCTAGTGAGAGATACCATTCACGTTCATTACAAATACGGGTTTCTAATGCGTAAAGAAAACAGGCGAGAGATTTAATCTGACTTCCTGAATCTGTAGTTAAAAAAATACTCTCTCTCCAAGACGTCATTTGCAGAAAACTGCCAGTAAGGAAAGCTGAGGAGCGGGTAAAATACTTACAAATGTGAGGGTTGCTAATGAGCCCAAAAAGCAAATGATGATCAGGCCGAGGACAAACAATTCCCTGCGTTTGCTCCAGACATGAGGGAATTCATCCAGTACTCCAGTAATCACTCCTTCTAGTCCCGCAAACTGAAAAATCAATGGAAAACAGAGGACAGTTTTACCAGGAGTTTCAGACGATTGAAATACTGATGTTTTATTCTGCCTGTAGAGTTGGTACAACTGCTGTTCAGACAGACTTTCTTCAGAATTTTTTAACTCTTTAAGGTGGGGATTTAGTCTTCCATCATCAGTAAGAAGTGCCTGTCACCCAGAGGAAGCGCTGTATTACACGGAACAAGCTACTGATAACACTGCAACCAAGACTGTTCACCCAGCCGAGTTCAGCCTTCCTGGAAGGAGCAGGTTCACAATCTCTAAAAACAGGCTTACACAGCACATTTTTAGAACATCCTTTTTGCAGTGCTATTGAGAAGCCCTTCACTAGCTCCCACCTTTTAAATCCAATTAGTGTGGAAAAAAATCCTGAATTTACTGATTGATCTATAAGTTTACAAGTACAGAAGAGAAGGAACCTGTAAGGCTGCATTCAACCAGGTTATCGATCAAGTGCTTCAGCCGTGTTCCCAGGTCTCTTACTATTTATCACAGTGACTTTGATAAATCATTTTATTTAAGCCTCAGATTTTACAACATCGAAACTGGAGGAAAAGCTGCTGTCTCACAGAAGGTGCGTGAAGATACTGTGTTGCTTTGGTGACAGTACCATCGTTGTAGTTCTGCTTCGTCTGGTGTTTGCTGGGGTAAGGCCATCATACACCCAATGCCATTCATCCACCTCTTCGGATCTGCTCTACTCACCGTGCTGTCTAATCCCAGCGTGAGTAACATCAGGAAAAATATGATGGCAAAGAAAGTTGAAGCAGGCATGTTTGCAATGGCCTCGGCGTAGGTAATGAAGAGCAGACTGGGTCCTGGTATAGGAATTAGAGGTAATTGTTAGCACGGTGCAAATACATTCTCTTAGAAGAAGTTGGAGAGATCTGTACAAAAAGTTAGCCTACCAGTGTCTTTGGCAACTTCTGATACATCTTCGTTTCTCATCTCAGCCATGTATCCCAGCACAGTGAAAATGACAAATCCAGACACAAAGCTGGTCAGACAGTTCACGGTACTGGTAACCAGAGCGTCTCTGCAACAGAAGACCTAACTCATATCAGGGAATCGGCGTCTGATGGGAAGGGTAGGTTGCTACCAGATGGGGTGGGTTACTGATCTGAACAGAGTCCCACAGAAACTCGGGGAATGCGGTGAAAAGAACTAGAAGTGGAGTTTGGAAAGCAAGCAAACAACAACAAAGCTACTTCTCATTGCCTTTTCTAAGGAAGAACTTCAGAGAGATCGTAACATCAGTCTGGCACAGGATTAAATGCTGGATTTATGCTTACAGAATTACTGGACTTCTAAAAGGACTGAAATTACTATAGGAATATTAAAGAATGGAGGAGGAATGTATTTAATTGTATAAATAGCAGTTTTTAAGGAAACAAGGAAACAACTACAAATTGCCTTTCAGCTCCAGACTTTAAAGTCATACCCATAGCGACTGCCGAGACTAAGTAATTGTAATCTGATGCTTTGTCAGTGGACTGTGCCATTTTGTTTTGGCACATTTCTACACCTTAGTTTCCTTGCTCTAATCAGCAGAGATTCTCTCTTTTGGGGCAGGCAAACAGAGAAAAAACTTTTAGATTGCAGATTCGTTGAATAAGGACTTCTGTTCTGTTACAGCACTGCCTGACTTATGTGTGTGCAGGTTTGGCAATTCAGTGTCTTTCACCAGCACCGTCTTTCGTTTTCATTAATACAAGCACCTATATATATATATATATAATTTTACATACAGAATAAGTTAGAACTCACTGATAGCAGTTATTATGGAACTTGTTGTAGCTGGCATAAGCCAACAGGACCCCAAAACCTGGACCAAGGGAGAAAAAAATCTGAGCTGCTGCATCCACCCAAACCTGAAAAATAGTAAAGTCAAGAAAAAAGGGCATGAAACAGACTGATTGAGTTTGGCAGATTCACAATATCACTTAGCCATACAAAATTATGTTTCACTACTCTGATTATATTCTAGTCCTGGTCTAACGAGCATTTTGTTAAGAGTATGTTGGAATATGAATTGTTTTTTTAGGTTTGAGACAGGTGCTAACATCCGCTGTAGTTCTCGTGCCTTTGCTATGTTTGTGTTCATTGGCGATGTAATTAGAATTTATTTCAAGGAATTCACCATGGATAAAATGTTACTGTATTTCTTTATACACTAAGTACTAACTTCTGACAGCATCTTAGATTAATTCATTTGCCTGTAAATAGATTAAAGTAGCTTTTGCAGTGTATAAAATACTCTCTGTCCATGATTTCATGGTGGGCTTGGCCACCTTTCTTCCTCCGAGCTCTATGTGATGTGTAACCGTCCAGTGTTTGGCTGTGCATCCTCTGGGCTAAGCAGTAGATGATCGCTGCCTATATTTGTCCTCGACACATTAAAATACATTTGACAGTGTGGGTGCAGTTCTAGTTCGGAGGACTCAGTGCAGCTTTGTTGTAGCCATGACAGATGCAAGTGTGATGATCTTGTTATGAGAAGCCTGTTGTACTTGAAAAGTGGCCACGGCCTTAATGAGTAGTGTTCCTACAGCACTAATATCAGCTCTCTGAAGGTGAAAGCCCACATTCGTCTCTCCTCTTTTGACTGAAGCCTGGAGTTCATTACACCTCATTTCTAATACTCTCTTGCATCGCGTGAGGCCATCCCGTATCAGCCACAGACAGAACTCTGTCATCGTCCAGCACACACAGATTGCAATCTGCTGTCCTCACTTCAGATACATCCAATACAATATCAATGCCCTTTATTGCTTTTTCAGAAGATGTGGTCCCTTATTGGAGATGCTGCTTTATCAGAGACCGGAGTCTTTTCATTTCCTCTTCATTCAAAACTCCCCGTATCAGCTGGGCAGTGGCAGACTTGCAAACATTGGAATTTTTTATCTTTGCATTTGTAGTATTTATTGCTTTGGGGGTTTTCCCTCACCCTCCCCACTAGAGACTTTGATAAGCAGCGAAGTGAGCGCAGCCTTGAGCCTGATGGACTGCTTGTCATCCCCTGAGCGCAAAGCTAAATCAGATACTGGAAAGGTTTTTTGTGGTTAGCTCAGTATTGTCCTCATTCCTCCTTTCTTTTAGAACTTTGGGTGTGTATGCAGACCTAACTGACCTCTTTCTTCTCCAGAGCACTCGCACATACCCACTGATCACTGAGTCCTGCGTTAGCTGCCAGCTGGAGACTCTCCTTGGGCTATTCTGCCAGAGACTGTCACCAGCTGGAGACCTGAAGTTTCAGCTCTGGTAACTGCACTTTAAATGTGGGTAACTGGAGCCGCTGCTGGTGGGGGAAGTCGGCCTGAGTTTCACCCCTCATGGTCAGAAAACCTATTGCTCGTCCAGATGTTAGTGTTTAGTAACATTAGTTTGCTCAGTGTGACTGCCATGAAGGACTGTGTTGCAGTGTAGCAGGGATCATAAGAGCTTCTTGCTCCATGCCAGGCTGTTCACCATTCCCTAACAGCTCGAGCTAAACTGATGGTGGGCTGAAGTAGCTGAACAGAACCAGGAAACCTGTCTAATCTTAAAAACAAAGCAAAAAGACACTATATAATTATGGAAAGAATAGGATGACTGTTTAAACAAGAGCATGGAGTCAGGCTTTTGAGCCCATGCTAAGACATACGTGTAACCATACTCAATGCTGGGAGTACACTGAAGATTATACATGCTGATATCCATGCTGAGTGGCTAAAAGTGAATCCCTGCCCTTTTATAATGCTTTTACCTCAGTGGCCAGGAGTTTCTGCCAGTCGGGTTTCAGGTAGTAGAGGACACCTCTCCAGGCTCCAGGCAGAGTTGCACCTCTCACTAGCAGGATGAAGAGGATGATGTACGGGAAGGTGGCAGTCACCCACACCACCTGCGAGGGGAACATGAAGGCAGCGTTTGCCGTGGGTAGAAAATTAACAGATGATAAGAATTAAAGAATTGATAACTCTTAGCATTTATAGCATCTTCATGTGAACTTCTCCAAAGTTCTGTGAATGGACAGTTGGCATATAAATACCCATGCTTGCTCTGGGCAGGGTTGCTCTTGTCCACAGAACGGTGGCATAAGTTATTGTTGTGGTGTATTACTTGGGTAACATCGCAGTCACTGCGGTAAGAGCTTCCCGAATACACGAGGCCATAACCCCTGCCGTGAAGGCAGTCGGGGATAATTCTGCCGTGTTCATTGGCTCCTTTAGAACTGCTGCTAGGCTATACTGTACCAAGTGGTTTGTCTTGCTTTTGCATTCACCTTGCCGGATGTTTTGACCCCTTTCCAGATGCTGAAGTATACAATGGTGAAGATTAACAATAAACAGAGGGTCAATTGCCAGCTAATGCCCCCCAGGTCATCCAGCCCATTGGACCTATGCACCTGTAGAACTTGGCGGCTGAAAGAGGAAAGAAAAACACAGTGTAGATATTTTTGTAACAAATACTTTTGTTCAGTATGCTTTGAGCAGTCCCATACTGTGGTCTGAGCATTACAAGTAGTCCTGAGGCATTGATAAGTAGCCTTCAGAGTCATATCATTTGGGATATTTTAATTACAAGCTTGATATTTGTGGTACACCAGTGACGATAAATGATAAGAGTTGACAGCTGATAAAGGCCAGAAAATTGCAAACCTCTCATCTAAAATACAGAGCACCCTCCCACACACCCTAAGCATACGTACCCCTACAAGTCTTTGATTATTTGAATACTTTAGAAAAGAATACTCTTACTAAGCACCCCGGCTCCCCTCCAAAGAAAACCTTGCCACGTGTTCCACCGTTCTGTCTGATATTACTGTCCTCACTTACATGCACTTACGTATAAAATTCTTCTGCAGGAGAGATGGAGTACAGGGTCCAGCTGACGTTGTCCTTGCTGAAGTAGTTCGTGCAGTTGCCCGTGTTCCAGGCGTTTGTGCAGCTGGTCCACGGCAGCTCCGATGTGAAGGAGGACACGAGGTAGTAAAAGGCCCACGCCATTATGGTGTTGTAGTAGGAGGCCACGTAAAGATCGATTATACAGATGGCAAAGCCAATTCCTAGTAAGGTAGGAAATAATTCCAGGAAGTGAGTGAGTTCTGAACCACAGAAAAGAAGGAATTGTTTATTCACATCAACTGCAGTTAGTAATTGCCTAAGGCAGCTCTGCAGGAGGTACACATACCCTGTCCTGCGCCTACCACACTGGAATTTCTTGTGGCTTCCGAAACACTCAGGCTCTGATTCCAAAAAAGCATTCTTAGTCAAGACAAAATACGCTTAAATAGTTTGAGCTCTAGCAAGAGTAACAATAGTGTAGAATAGGTCTTTCTGTTCTAAAAGACTGCAAACAGGGACTCATTTCCTTGTATCTTGGAAATAGAAATAGCAGATCTTCCTTCTTTCTTGTTTTTAATTTTGGGTTCAGTAATATTGTAATTATTTTAGGAATTATTTTTTGCTTGTTTGTTTTCTTCAAGCTTGGGTCAGACAAAATGGACTGGCCTCTCTCTAGTCAATGGGAGAGCTGCACGTCACGTGTGTATGAGAGCACACACACATCTACAGATATGTACATAAAGCCTTACAAAAGCTTTCTTTGTAAAGCCAAAATCTTGTGTAGAACTAGCCTTACTTTGCTTTAGGTGATTTTCAGATTTTTTCTCAGAAATGTCATCTTTATAAAAAAATCTTTCAGTTACTCAGAAAGTTCCTAGTAATTTTCCATTTCCCTTCATTACCTTTGAAAATGGGACATATTTTTCTCCAGATTGAGATGCACCCATTCCTGTGGTACTGTCCTAACGCTAGTTCCATGTAGAAGAGAGGAATACCTCCAAAGATGGCCATGATTGTGTACGGAATGAGGAATGCTCCTGCAAGAAAGCAAGCAGCTGGTTACAGTTCTTCATAGGACTTCTCCTCCACCAGTACCAACACTCCATAAACAGAGTTCTTCCTATCCCCCAGGCACAATGCATTTCCCCTCCCTAGCCCATGTGCCATGCTGAATTATCCTGGGATTTCTCAGCAGGGCGACTACCCAGCAGTGTGAATGAGCAGCAGCACTCAGGCCAGGCTCCTCACGTTTCTGTAATAAATACAGGTGGGGTTCACAAAGACCTTACTGCTTCTATGATGCATCGTGAGATACAGACAAAAATAATTAACTTCAGCAGCATGCCTGTGTACGTCAGGGAGGCAAAAATCTTTCCTGTCCTAGATCTCTTTGATTGGATTTGTGTTTTGGCTGAAATGCCAGTGAGCCTGTCCTAGCGTTCCTGGTGAGCGTTTTGACACGTTCCTTTATCTGGTTGTAGATAGCCCTGGGGCAGGGCTTGAGTCCGCAAGGTTGTCGTGCACCTCACCAGCTTTCAGTTTCTAGTTGTACTGATTTTTATATCTGACACTATCCCGTTGCTTAGGTTTTTCAGTCTGCTTGAAAAGTGTTTTCCCCTTACTTGTTTGTCGCGTATGGTATTAAAATGAGCCACTAAACTCACTCATTTCTAAGCAAGGAAGTTAAGAACTCTAAGCAAGGGTGTTAAGAACAGCATACAGAACCGGTCACTGACCTCCTCCGTTTTGATAGCATATGTAAGGAAATCTCCACACGTTTCCCAGATCCACTGCATACCCGATGACAGAGAGCAGAAAGTCAATTTTTTTGCTCCAGGTCTCTCTGTCTTCCAGCTCCATCAGCTGCTGCGGGCCCTCGGCTCCGCAGGTGGTGGAGGTGGTGGTGGTGTTCGTGGCTGCGGGGGCGGTGCACTGGGCATCTTCCACCCCTCCCATCCCATTGCAAGGACCGGAGCTCTGAACCCCTGAATAACCATTTGAGATGGGAGCTGCCTCCTCCTTATCTCCCTGGCTGGGGTGGACTTTGTTCCCGTCCTCCACTAGCCGCAGGGCAGATTTAGGGTTCCTGATCAGAAGTCCGTTCTCTCTGCAGTCTTCTTCATTGCAGCCCGAGACATCTTTCTTGGAAGTCAGCAGCTGAGTCTCGTTGCTCGTTGCCTTTTTTTCCATTTTTCCAAGCGTTGTCCTGCTCAGTTGCAGAGGGGCAGCAGCACGGCCGCGTGGCTTCTTTTCCCACGCGTTTGTTTCCACTGTATTCCCAATGCTCTCAGAACTCCCCCTCCATTTTTAAATCCATCAGACTGAAGGCACGAACACCATCTAAGAAATGAAAAACAGTTAAAAAAACATCTGTTACTGGGCTTATTCATGCTGGTAATTTCGTGTTACCAGCACCCATAACACTTTCTGTGATTAACTTTTGGAAATAATTCACCGCCGCAGCGTGCAATGTGATATTTAGCAGATAATCCATCCAGGATGTGCCAGCAAAACTCAGCTGTGTACAGAGAAAGGAAAGAAGCAATCATCCTCTCCTACAGCTGCAGGTGGTGTACCTGGCTTATAACAGATCCAGCAGGTCTGTTAGATCCAGCAGATTTGCTGGATTTTATGCATTTTGGGGCAACTCGCAGGCAATCACAGTCCTGCTGTCTCCTGGTACCGCGTTGTCCCTCGGAGCACTGGTGTCACACCCCGGGACATCGTGGGACTCCCGTTTGCACACATCAGGGCGGAGCGCAGTGTTTGGCTTGTGTTTGCCTTTTCTTAAGTTCATGCTGTGATTTCTACCGTTAATTTCTAGATTCATCCAGTATTAAGAAAGCAGAATTAATTAAACAAATACTTAGATAACAATGGATATACAAGTTACATTTTATGACCGTATTTCTTTAGAAATCCCACTGCATCTGTCATGTTTAGAAGCAGATCTGGAGGGCTACAAGTATTTAAATGCCAGTGCTTTTGCATCAACTAACTTTTAATGTTCAGTCGATGCTAATAACAAGGAAAACAAAGATTGGGAGACTTCAGTTTGGTTGTTTTGAGTCGGTAACAACTAGCATCGTGGTCTACTTAGGACACTTTCAGACACTGAAACTTGCCTCCCATTTTATTTAACTCCTCGCAGAAATAAAGGCATCTCTCATTCTCTTTGGGTCTGCTCACACCGTGGGCAAATCCCTGGCTTTACCTGAGGAGTGCAGAGGAAACGAGCCATTCAGAAATAAAAAAGAACAAAGCAATTAACTTTTCATTGACGATATAAAAAGAACAGAAAAAGGACTGATTCCTCGGGTCATGTTCTGTTTTCTGCTCGTTTGTTAGGCGGTGTGAATGCCCAGCTGCCCTTAACGAAATGTCAGGATAGGCGCTGAGCCTTGGTGCTGCACGTGCACTAACCTTGCTCTATGGCTAGGAAAGTGTCCCACAGTCTGTGATACCCCCACATACTAAAGATGATAATTACAACTCATTTTCCCTTTTCAAAGCATTTCGTACCGCAGTAACTACAGTGCAACATCCTGAGCACAAGGATAAGCGTTATTTCACTTTCAACTGCTGGAAAAACCTAGAGCAGCGAGGGTATATTATTGCTCATCGCTAGAGCTTGCTCAGTGCCAGAGCTATTAAAACTCACGTCTTTTGCCAGCGTTCAGTCTTGGAAAAAGACAGTTTGCTCAGCCTCTTCCTAAACAAGCAAGCAGAAGGAGAGTTACCGAGTTGCAGAGGATGTTCTCGAGCAAGGAGTCCTTCAAAGGTATTTTTCTAACTTCCAGAAACCTCTCGTTTGTTCCCACTTACTTGCTGTGCTCACCCTGATAATGTTCTTCTCATCATACAGCCAGCAGTGTATATCAATGCGTAATTCCTACAATTGCAGCACTTTGCTACTATTAGTTAATCATCCACAAAGACCGAAACATCTTCAGGATCCCAGAGACAAACACTATGGCAAAGAAGAGTAATTTCCCTTTTACCTGCAAGACTATAAAACCTGGGTGTCTTTCGAGTCCGAAACCTTCCACATGTCCCAAAAGAGCTTGTGCAGATGAAAACAGCTCTACTGCCGCCGGCAGCAACATGAAAATCCTAGGAAAAGCCACAGCCAATCCTTCTCTCCATCGTGGATAGAACATGTTAAGTGTAAGAAAGGGATATGGAAAAGTAACCTGAGCCCTTCTGGACTTTATACCTCTTACTCATAAGTGGGAAAGCAGTAAAGGATGTTGATTTAACTTCATTATCGTATGAGACTGAATTTTCCACACCTGAAAATTAAGCGTTTACTGTATTTATAAAACATTTTGCTTCCGCACATAGACACGTCTTGGCACATTCCTACCGAGGAAAGATTGTCGAAGATACCGTTGGTTTCCTGGATCTGTGACAAGGTCGTTGTCGTCCCCAAATCTAAGCTCCTTTTGCAGACCACAGGAAAGGAATCTCACATCGCTTTGCGTAGTTAGGTAGAATTTTCAGTAGTTGGAGCCTCAAGTATGCATAACGACTTGTGAGCTTTGAGGGGCTTTAGCTGGAATTTGAACTATTTCTTTCTGAAAGTGAATTACAGCTCCTCAGCTACCATGGGAAATCTCTGCAGTGAGACTCCAGAGCTATGCGGTGGTGTTCACAGGAGCAGACTTGGCACATGAAGACAGACCCATGAGGTGTCATTATCCAGGTAAAGGAAAAAAAAAAAGCAGGAGAACGTACTTTTTTTTCTTCTCATAATTCAAGAAAAAAATACCTGAAGGAATTGCAACTGCTACAAACAGTGGCAACAGTGGCAGAAGTAGAGCCCTTGGAGTTGAGAAGTACTCTAGGATTATTAGGGACAATTGCCAGGAGAAAATTATGCTGATAATGAAGGATTTTGCCCAGCCCAGCCTCCACTTAATTACACGTGCCCATCTCCCTGCAGGCCCCAGTGTTACGTGCCTTTAGAGCGAATGATGTCAGGAATGGCAGTTTAGTACAGATTTTTGATCTGAGCTGTTGCAAAGGTTGTTCTTACATAAATTCATCTTGGCTTCTTATCACCAACCTAGCTAGCTAAAGATAAAAAGAAAAAAAAAAAAAAAAGGGGGAAAAGAAAAAGAAAAAGAAAAGCTGTGCCTTTTTTGTTTTGTAAGTGTGACTTTGCTCTTTTTGGCTGTGCCTTTTTTCTTTTCTTTTCTTTTTTAAGTGTGACCTTGCTTTTTTGGAGACCCTTTGTTCCTGAGCCTTTTCTCCCTCTGCTGTCCTGTGGGCAGCTCCCCCCTGTGCCCCCAGCTGTCCTGTCCCCTCCTTGTGCCATGAGAGCCGGGAGAGAGCCGCAGCTCTGCCCTGGGCTCCCAGCTCTGCCTCGCCTGATGCTTTGGGATGCAGAACCCAAGCCGTGTGCTTCTTGGGGCTTGGCTGCAGCCACCAAGCACTTCACATAGGGTAAATATTAAATACACGATAATTTTTGGTTACTCCTACACAGAGCTGAATTTCAGCCAGCCCTGTAGCTGCACAAACCCAACTCCTTTGCCTCTACCAGAGCAGTCCTAGATGAGCATCCCTGGCCTGGGGTCCGGTTCCTTTCCGAGCCGGGAGCCTCGCAGTTGTCTCTTGCCTTGTTTTATTTCTGGAGGCATGCAGTGACCTCTCGTGGCAATGCGGGAATCCCTTTCCTTTAACGCACTGCCATGCAATAGAATAAATCTTCCCAGCACTTCAATACGAAATGATTTTCCCTTCCTCTGTATTTTTAAGGGAGAAAATTGACTTTTAATGCTCCTTGGGGACTAAAACAATCAGGCTGAGGTGCAGCAAACACCGGATGCTCCAAGGGAGGCAAACCTTGGTGTCACCTGGCGAACACTTGGGTGGCAGGCAGCACCAGGCTCCTTCAGGCTGACTGCACCACTGCAGAAATCGTGACTGGCCTCCCAGTGATCCAATACAGTGTGATTTGCAAACACACATTTGCATGCATTTCGCTTCCAACAAATTATTTTCCTTTTTAAAGTGCTGATTTTTTTAAAGCAGCGCTTGCCGGAGCACCCAGCCACCGCCTGGGTTGCAGCTGCGCTGCCGCGCTGAAGCTCCCCCTCTTGCCACCAGTGCCAGCGCTCCAGCTGCTCTGTTTCTGGCCAGTTTCATGCTAGCACCTGCAAAAAATTAAACGGCTTGGAACCCTAAGACAAAAAGTTAATCCATGCTGTTGGCAAACAGCGTTGAACATTGAGACGATTTCTGCTGATTTGACCTACATCTCACTGCCACCACCCAGGATGAAGAGCGCTGTGATCGTGTCGCTGCTGCGGTGCACGTTACACCCTGCCATGAAGTCGCAGGTGACATGGAAGGAGCCCAGGGAAACCCTTTTGTCTAGAGAATCATACAAGTGGTTTGTGTGACTGGACAGAAGTCAGGTACCGCCCAGAAAAAGGCTCTTGTTTGCCTCCGGTCCGACTCTGCCTTATCGCACAGGGGAGGTTTGTGACTGGGATGGCAAGGGGAACCTTGTAAAAACTGATCCTTTTCCTCTTGGGGTCAGGGAGTGCCTGTTTTGCTGCCTGCATGGCGTGGAAGAGTATAGAGGCTTCATATCTATCCTGATTTTGCACAGTCTGGGAGTAACCCTTTAATCAAATTATTACAGGATAGCCTAGGTGCTGCTGTACTGTAGGGAGCTGTTAGAAAATAAAAAAGCAAGAAAATAAAATAAAATATCGGCCATTTAAATCTTGAAACTAGACTGCACTACACTGCAGTGAATTTTACCTGGTTTGTCACAGATGAGCCACATTCAGAGTTTGTAAGTCAAAAAAATAATAACTTATGCTTTTGAATACATTCACATGTACTTATTTCATCAGAAATAAAGGAGTACCAAGACTATCCTTTTCTATTAACTTGTTTCTATGAGGTGAGGTGATAGGAAGTGTGACACATTGTATTTCAAGTTTCAAAAAACGAATATTCATAAATACATAACAAGATGATGTGTCGGTGTTGTGTGCAAAGCAGACAAAGCCCACGTGTAAAGCACAACAACCGAGAAATGAACTCTTCAGGTGCTTTTTTTGTTTGTTTGTTTCTCTAGTCTGTTTTAAAAGAATCGAAACTGATTTGGGCTAAGCGGTGATCAAAACACACTGAAATTCATGGGGCCAGTGATTTTTTTCCATGCATTGCAGGCCTTGCACTTCTGCACCTCACTGTAATGTGTATTTTATAAGCAATTTGCAGCATGTAGGTAGCAAACTGGGCCTGTATATGAATACTTGCACTCCTCCAGGGGCTGGCTCCCATTCTCATTGAAGGAGAGTAGGACTGTACTTGACCAGCAGTCCCCCGAGACAATGACCCTTCTGGGGGAATAAAAGGCTGCTCAGGCAGGAGCAGCCCAAGGAGCTCGCCAGTTAACTCGTGTGTGCCCAGAGAAGGCTTAGTATAGGTAAGATGTGAAAACAGTTCTGGAAACAATAGTTAAGGGGGAATATCACCTGGTACTGTGAGGCTTACAGCATCACCTTGCCCATGTTTCGGTCTGAAATTCAAGAATCAGCAGAAAAGGGAGGTTTCACCTGGAGAAATGAGCGGAGAAGGAGGTGCGGTACAGGAGTGGGAATGCTGCCAAGCTGAGGACAGTTATTTAAAGAACAGAGAGGGGAGGGAAATGCATTTTATTGGCTTGAGAGTGTCCACATGGAGTGCAAGGAAACAGATAAGCTCGGAGGGAATGATACTCCTTTTGTAGTCTTCCTCGAATTATTTATATCAGCTTGGAGGAAGGGCTGAAAAACAGCAAGTGTCACCAAGGAACAGGGCACTGCTCCGTGATATAACTGCATAGGGACGCCCAGCTGCACAGAGCTTCAAGTAAAAGACCCGTTGGCACACTCAGAAGTCCCAGACTGGCTGCACGTTTATGCCAGCATACACACACACAGCGCTGGAAAGGTTTTGTGTGAAGAAAGCAAAGAAACAGCCACCAGGTGATGTTTCACTGAAGGACGCTTGCTGCTGGCTGTCTCCAAGACACAGCCCCTCTATTCAGGCTCCCAGCTCTACCTAAGTGCTTTGTGAAACGCTTATCCCATGGACGGCTCCCTTACGTTGTGTATCACTTCTCTAAGCCACGAACTGCCAGCTCAGCAGAGCTGCAGGAACTCGGTTTTGGGAAAGAGTTAAAACGTGAGCATCAGATGGGACCCTGAGTGAACGTTTCTTTCGGTTCTAGTGCTGTTTCTAATGAAAAGTCAGCAGTTTATAGTTCCTTGGACGGAAACAGGAAAGAGCTGAAATACACTGCACATTTCCATGTGTGGGAATAGCTTAGGGTTTTTATTAAATTTCCAGTTTGGAGTCAGTTTTTGTTAATTTGTAGAACCATTTGAAATTCACCACCCTGCTCGGTTACCAAACAGTCCCACAGCCGTCACTTGCCAAGTTCCCGAAGTGCTCTCCAGGACAATTATGATCAATTCACTCATCAAAAGCACAGAAGATGACGCCTAGCTGCATGAGAGCTTTCCTGTTAAAATGCCCGACAGCCAACAGCCCACATTTAAAAAATGTCCCAAACCTCCAGAGCATCCAAGGGCATTACAGGCACTGTCCTTTCCTTCCCAGGCTCTCCCGACACAACAAAAAGTGCCTATTTGTAAGTTCGGTTACATTGCATTCCTCACTTCAACTTCTGTCTTACTTGCACTGGCCCAGCCAGCCAGTTTCAGCAGTAAACATGATTGACTGCACGTATATTTATGGGCAGATTTACTACTTATAATAAACCTGTCCCATTGAGCTGGATAATTTACTGTGCAGGCACAGTTTACCTTTTAAAATACAATTTAATGAGGTTAATAAAGTTTACCATTTTAAAGTAAATGGTTTGCAATGATTATTTTTTATTATTATTCAGATTCTGCTGCTTTTCTTCATTTTTCATTATAGTTCCTTTTAATTCTGGTAAACTTTATATAAACCCTGCCTTAATAATGCAATTGTGCGGACTGCCAAGACTCCAATATTTCAGACTGTCACAACATGTTCACTACAGGCATTTGACTCCCAACGTTCGTAATTGCTGGACAAGTGCCTGAACGAGACAGAGAAAGGCATATAACAGCAGAAAAGCAAACAAAAGCATAAAAAGTTTTTTTTTTTTTAAAAGTGAAATTTCACCAAAAATTAATACATCCTTCTTGTTTTTTTGTTTTTTGTTTTTTTGTTTTCTTTTCAAAGCTTTGTTAAATGTTCTTTTTCCCCAGTGTTTTAGAACTCACTCAAAGACCTTAAAAGTTAACTTAAAAATGCAGCAATTAATGCATTTATAGGACTGAAAGTGTCATCAGCATTTCAGGCTTTTCAGAGTTGAAAGAGGCAAGGAGAAGTTAAGGAACCTCTGGTGCCTGCTTGCTTCGGAAGGTCGGCTCTGCTGACAGCCTTCCAGGAGTCCGTCTGTATTTCACAAAGTGCTTTAGGTAGCTGCGTGTGAAAAAACAAAATCATAAAGTCTTTAATTACCTGTCTCTCGGCCGGGTTTGAAGTGCTTTCCCTGGAGTTATCCAAGCTGGAGGAACCTTCACCCACATTTACCGCAGCAGCTCGGGAACGCAGCCTGTGGGCAACTCAGCATCTTGGGGAGGTTTTTGTACACCAGTCCCCCTCACATGGTCTGATTTCCAGATAATCTGCTGCCAAAGAGCTCTTTAAGAATTTTTTGCGTCACTTTAGTCAAATAAACTTCATGTTTCACCAGGGCTGCAGCTCAGTTTTTCTCCTGGAGGTGGGTGGCTACATTTGTGTGTTCCGATCGCTTCAAAAGAGCAGGATCCAATGAAGGCAGAGGGAGAGCGAGGGAGGCTTTTCTGGTAAGGGCCAGCTTTGCTGCCTGTTATTACAGCTATAAATAACAGGACCGTGATGATGAAGGGGCTGACAAATGGGACTGAAGTTTTGAGGGAGTCAGTAAATTACGAGTTTGCAGGTGGCTCTGCAGATCGTGTACCGATAGGGGTATTGGCACAGCAGAGGGGCTTGGAAACAGTAATGTTATTTCTGAGCGCTTACATTCTTTTCAGGAAGAAATAAGTTTAGTTTTGTTGTGAAACATTAAGCACAAATTCTTTAGAAAGCGTTTTCCTACTTCAGTAAAAGCAACAAGTAATTTCCTTTCTTCCTACTGCTCCTCAGCACATCTCCCCTCCGACACGTGCTTTTTCAGCTGCTTCTTCCACCCAGGATTTCTTCATTCTGAAACTTCACAATTTGTTTAGAAAAAGCCCCAAATAGCAGGGCAGTGAAATGTTCCCGTAGTTTAGGTGGCAGATTTGAAAAAGAAAGTGGAAAACCAGAATGGGGACAAATAAGCGTAGCTACTTGTTAGCTCTGCTTTTCAGAGACTTGTTCCAGACAATTAAGTGGAAAAACAAAAAACAAAAGAAACAACAACAAAAAACTATTGAAAATGAAAATAAGGGGGTTATAATTAGCATATTCTTTTTTTTTTTTTTTTTTTCCCTTCTGGTCCCTTAATGTTAGCAGCAACCAGCCAGCAGCGTGCCATTTGCACCATCTCAAGGACAGCTCAGGTATTGCAATGCCAAACAGATGTGCATCAAAACCGACTTTTACTTTCCCATTAATTCTTGTGGCAGTACCTTAAAAATGTTTTATCAGTTAAGGTTTTTCCCCTTAAATAGTAGTCGAGATGTTTTGTTTTTTTTGGTGCAAACAGCAATATCTAATTTGTCTTCTCTCTGTGTTCCCCTCTTGCGCTCCCCTTTCCGAAACAAACAGCTTTGGTCGTGGTAATCTCTGCTTAGCTGCAGGCAGGAAAAAAAAGCCCAGCAGGTTAGTGTTCTGGCATGCGGTCATTGTTCACGATCTGAAGAGGACAAACACCACCGTGCCTCACCCCCTAAACCTTTCTTCAGTTCAGAGCACGGTATTTCAATGTGTCTCCACCTGGGGATGAGTCCCTGTGGTTTGGGCAGGAGGCCTGGGGAGGTGGGAGGACAGACGGGACAGCAGGAGGAATCCGCGCCTTCCTTTGCATACAGGGGTGGTTTCCAGTTCACCGCTGCTGGGAAACTGGAATGGGTCACTTATCCTGCCCTCTTACGTGAAATAAAAGCTCTGCGTCTGCTTTGCTTCTCTCTGCTCTCTGCAAAATTTTACCTTTTTTAGAGTCTTAGCATCACGACCTTTGTCTGATTCTCTATCTCAGGCTCTGCTTAGAGTAGGTTCTTTGACCAAGTTCTGCAACACTATGGCACACCATTCATCAGCTACGTTGCTTTCATCTGGGCTTATTAGTGGCCCCCAATATCAGTATTTAATTATTTTTGTAGGGTAAACAAAGCTGTAATGTGAAAAACAGCATATGAACAACATGAAACCACCTTTCGTGACTTATCCTGGCCTTTTTGTTCCTTTTTTTTTCCTTCCATTAATGTCTTCTGCAGCAGCAGGGCTTTTGTTGTTGTTTTAATTTCTTGCCAAACAGTCTGGAGCCTTTGGGGCGTAATGTAAATAACAGACTTAAGATTTCAGGCTGACCCCTCGGCATTAGGACACTCGTTTATCCCATATGTAAAAAACTTCTGGGTGCTGAACTGAGTCACTTCCAGAATTTCAGTGAATCTTCTGTACATGAGGGGGCAAAATCCTAATGATTTTGGGAAAGTACAGAAAAACAGGAGGAAAAGAACCAGACCTCACACAAGACATGAATTCGGACACTTCCACAGCTCTCCACGGAGAAAGCAGCCGTATTTCCAGCCACCAGTGCCAGCACAGCAATGGGAAGCACCAGCGAAATTACCTACTAGCAGTAGTACCAGCTGTACCGAGGGATTAATAGTAATTCTGCAAGCATGTCTCTGAGTCACTGCCAATAAGAGGATAGGAGCAATCATGCGAATAACATAAACCAAACAAATCCTAACATATTTATTTGTTGCTCTCTTTTGCTTAGTTAGGAATCAGACTATGTGTAGAAGCGATTAAGATTGGCTTTGGGATGAAGGAAATTCTGATTGTCCTTCCTTGCTGTTCTCTGAGCTGACCGTGCTGGGATATACAGCTGGCAGGTACATGGATGTGGAGATGTTTTCTTGTTTCCACCAGATCATCAATTGGAGAAATGCGATTCTGAGAACCTACAAAGTGCCCCTGGATGTAACCTCGCCTCCTGCCTCTTCCTTCCCTTAGTTAGCAGTATTACTTTCTGACTTCTGACTGAAACTGAGGTAGGGGACTTGTATAACATTATCTGTAGTATTTTCCAACTGCCTGAGTAACTTTGAGTTGTCACATGGAAACTACATGGCTTTATTGACAGAAACTGGAAAAGGAAACTCTTAGTTGGCTGGTTCCTCAAAAATCCAAAGGTCTTCTTGAGAGCATGCAAAAGCTTCAAACTAAACAAAGAGCACAGAAACACAGACACGAATAATTGTTTTTCATTTTTTTATTCTAACCTAATAACCTTTTTATCAGTTTTATTTATTTATTTACTTTTGTGACCTGGGTTTACAGCGCGTAAGGCATGTCTTTGCCAAGAGACTACACCTGCAGCAAGCTGGGCTTATTCCCAAATGATTTCCATTCCAGCCGTTGAAGAGAGTTTAATTTTTGATCTTTTCTGGGGCGTTTCCTGAGGAGCGGAGCTAAGCAGTCTGCTTCTCATTTACACGCTCCCCTACTGCTCTGTGCCGGAGGGGTGCTGGGCCGGCTCTGCTCCTGCCATCATCTCCGGGCTGTGAACTTCCACCAAGGCGTAGAGGCCGAGGTTCCCCGCATCCCGCACACGGACACCTTTCTCAGCCTCCGTACGGAGCACACGGCCTCTCCATCACCTACGCAGCTGTCGTGATTCTGGATCCCCCAGCTGAGGGTGCTGATCACAGTCCCTTCACCCTGCCAGCGTGCCGTATGGATAACGAGGACAGCTACATAGCAAGAGCCTGCAGCTAGCGACTCCTTTGGAAGTCACAGGACTGGTTTTTGTGGATTATCATCACCTAGGTAGCAAAACAGAGTATCCTACCTAATATTGCGCCAGCCCTAAATTACAGATAGTCATTATCGTGAACCTTGGAACTGTTTGTTCAACTGCCCTTGGAGCAGCAGAAACACAGCTTTCACTCTGACAAATGTATTTCCCCTCCTTTTCCCTACTCCTAAAGAATGTATAAAATTGCTGGGCATAAATGCAGAACTGCTTCTGCCAGATTGGCTTCGTTTCCTATTCTGTGTTTTAGCCATGTGCATTTTCTGTGCTTATTTAAAGGAAAGGAAAAAAAAAACAACATACTGTTGTTAAAGCTGTACTGGGAATTATCTGGGCAAGTATTCCAGAGATAAGCACAACACTGGACAATACTTTTTAAACACACAAATTAACAAAAACTGGCTTGGAAACAGTTCTCGATTTATCAAACTCAATCATCAGAGCTGCCACAGGCAACGAAAATGTTAGCCAGTTAAACCCCAGAGAAAATGTTAATTGTCCTTGGCTGCTATAGTCCTCTGGTAGACAGTGCAGAGGGAATAGAACTAGCGTAATGTCACAGGCAGAAAGATTTTGAAAAACTAAAATACTGACCTTTTGGCTGAAAAAGGCACCAAAAAACACACGCATTAGTCATAATGAAAATATTGTGCATAATACAGCTTCCCCAGAGATTTGGCTTTGTTTCACAGCCACCAGGGTTTTGCATCAAGTACAGGGCTGTTTACTCACCTCGGTGCAAGTAACAGCACGAGGCAGGAATTGTGCATCGCATACCCACAAGGGCAGAAGGGACCTCAAAGAATCATCCGGCCCATCCCCTTGCCAAAAGGAAGGATCAGCTCCATCATTGTCATTTCTGAAATGTTTTTCTGTAACCCTCCACTGAAGATCTTTAACAATGTAGGGAGGCATCACATCCTCAGGCAATCCATTTTTTCCTATTTCTTATCACTAGAAAGCTTTTCCTAATTTCACTGAGTCTTGTAGTTGAAACCCGTGACTTTTTGATCCATTTATCATGAGCAGTGGTAACAAACAATTCCCTATCTATGTACAAATTCAAAGAATGTGACATCTCCCCTTTTCTGACTCAATGCCATGGTTCTTCCAGCCTTTTACCACTCATTTCCACAATCTCCGCTCTTCCCATTCTAGAAGGGAAACCAAATTCTAGCATCACTGTACTCCCAACATACATTCCGAGTCTTCATCTCCAGAACAGCTTTGTTACCTTTGCTGGAAATGCTGCAGAGGACGGTTTCTTAAACAGCATCATTCAAGTCGAGTAACAAACAGCCCTGCTGCTCTTCCACACCAAATTGTTTTCCATGTAGCCAGCACTCCCACCCCATTTAAGAAGTGTTAACTGCAGCAAGTTTAATCAGCTTGGGTGACACCTAGCTAAACCCTCATCTGGATTTAGTTTAGCAAGCAACATGCAGGCATCCTTCAGCTTGGCATTTACTATATCTATATACATGTATACGTGTGTATCTTACACTAGATGTAAGAATGTATAATTTGCTTCCATAATCATGTAACTATCTACCTCTGTAGTCCAAATGGAAGGAGTCAAACCAAGTTGTAGAGTACCACAGCCATAACAAACATGTTTGCTTGCATTTGACTTAAGCAATATTTATCTACTACCCATGGTAGCTGGCAGTGTGGTTCTATATCCTCACTTACCCTTAGTTGCTTATGACTAGACTCAGGACAAAACAGGACAATTGTCAGGTACAGACAACCCACCACTTTGTCACAATTTAAATCCAAGTATTAGCGCTGTGCTCATCACCAAGCTATTCAAGTGTCTGTAAGCATGTGAGATGGTGTTTATTTTTATTTGTTCAGTGAGATAAGCATCTGTGACTACGAGGAATACAAAGCAACATGTTTTCCTGTTCACATTCTGGCTCGCTTAGGTCTGTTTGTAGGTCACTGATCTTTCACATTCAACAGTTCCACGAGGCTCAAAAAAGAAACCAGAGCTGCACCAGTCACTTAAGAAAGTGTTTATTCAAAAGCTTCATAGCACCATCTTGTTTTTGAAAACATCCAAATAAAATGCAGCAATTTTTTTTTTCTGTTGAGCATGACACTAACTCCACCTGTGAACATTTATGGTTGTTCTTGCTAATATAACTGAAAAATAGCGCTCCTGTACACACAGACATAGCACTGGGCCTTGATAGAGGTTATCCAGTTATCTCAGTAATGGAAGAATAAAAACAAGTGAAACTGGAAACCAAGTTATTTTTCCCCCAGTGCTGCTGAAAGAGAAAGCTTCCTAAGGATAAATCAGGTAAACCGTTCCTAAGGTTCAGCAGTGTCAATTGTATATACCCTTCAAAACTTCTTCCCTTGGCAGAAAAATTAAAAACGTGAATGTTTAAAATATTTTGGGCATTCTTATGGTAGAAGACAGACCACAAATGGTTAATTCATAAGTATCTTGATGTATTTGTTCTAACACCTAGCTGTTAACTCTAAAGAATAGCCTTTTATGGCCATCTTGTCTAGGGAAAACACTGGTCAAAACAATTCTACTGAGTTACTATTCTGATTTTTTTATTTAAAATTTAAGATAAAATCAAACTGCCATTGACAGCACTTGTAATATATTTCATAGTGAGTTTTTTCCTTTTCCCTTTTTAGTTTTGCAGAGTTGCCTGTCTGAGAGCTTTAATTCAGACAAATCAGTAAAGCGCTATTTCCCAAAGATCCTTAACTTACATTTCAAGAACATGGACCATGCTGAGTGCTTGGTCACATTATCATTTGGCTATGGCTTCCAACCACTCGGATTCTCTATTGCATCTACTTCTGGTTGACCATTAGGAGGCAAATTTTCTGTAGTTCACTTGGCTAAAGCCCCCATAGGGTCCCAGGCTGGCAAAACAATCGGTTCCTGCTCCATCACTGCCAAGATGTCTTCAGGTACATGCTTCTTATCCACCACAACTTCGTACACGTACTCAGAAAACCAGTCATCCATCATGATCAGGTAACCTGGAGGCGAAAGCATTTGTTACAACACAGAACCATTACTGAGACAGTGAAGCAGTCACAAGTTTCACGCATTAATAATCCATTATAAACAGGACCTAGTCATACATCTGTATCTCTCAGGACTTACATAAATAAATGAACATGTAGGCTAAGTAGATGCACTTCATGTGCACTGAAAAAAAACAAGAAATTTACTAGGAAAAACAAGCTCAAGATAACTGTCAGTTTGGGTTATCTGTTAGAACAGGCATTAGGAATACTTTAATAATATTAATTAGAATGCCTTGAAAACTTAGAGTGCAAAACTACCTGCTTCTCTGGCTTTTGAAGTTTTCAGGATTTTGGTAAGAAAAGGGACATTGTCCAGATGAATATCCAAGCCACTTCTTGCTGAAACCAGACTTTGCTGTTTCAGTTCCTGCAGTAACAGAAGGCAGCTATCTGCTGTCCTCAGTTGCAAAGGACTCTAAATCAGTTTGGCGAAGCTAAATCTCAGTTATCTTCCCCAATGTAATTCTTATCAAGAATTTCATTGAACAGCATTTGAACTGGGGAAAAAGCCATGTTTCGAGTATCACAGGTTTTAACAGAGAGCTACCACTAGAAACAAACTATTCAAAGTGAACTGAAAACACAGCGGCAGGGAGAAAGAAAGCATTTAGAAGACAGATGAGAAGGCTTTATGTAATAAAGTTTCTCGTGTCCTTATACAGTATCATCACAATCAAATGAAACAAGAAAATGTCCAATATGGACAATAAATGCATCTATCCACACCATCTTGTTTCTAAAGCAAGAGATCAGATAATTCCCATAAATTAAAAACCCTATCAATTGTAATCCGAGCTAGAAGCCATTTTGGAAACATTGCCAAAAGGGAGCTGCCTTGATTATTCTCTCTTCAGGATATGAGTTCTTGGGACACACAAAAACCTCTCACTCCCAAGAGCCAACAAGTAATTGCACCCTGAGAGGATAATGAACTCTGCCTCTGACATCCTGTATCTCAAAGCTTGACAGTGCTGATTAGTATCGCGGTGTCTGAACAAGAAGAAAACGGCGAGCAGAACATCAGAACATGCAAATAAGTAAGGTCGCTCTTTGAGAAGGCCTGTGCTCGGTGTCACAATGAAAGCCATTATCAATTTCTTCATTACAAGGAGACAGGCTTTGAAGGCAGCAGCTCCTTGCTCTGACTGAGAGCACGCTGCTCTTCGCATGAAGCTGGTCCACGTTTCCAATGTACCCAAAGGAAAACTTAAAATGCAGCGTTCTGAAAGTAGCAAGCTGCTGGGTAGGGAGAGGTCAGCTGAGGATGTATGATCCGAGAATTGTTACCTAACCTAGCATTTGGGCACCTGAAAATAAAGCCCTTGCAAAGCTCCTAAAGGACTTCATACAAGTCACTTTGTGCTCGTACCTTCACTCCTCCACGGGGAGCACAAGTTAGAGCCCATCATAATGCACTCATGGGATTATATTTGTATATGAATACAACACTGTGTGTACGGTTAAATCCTTAAAATGTCTTCACGCAGAAGTATGCAACAGTCAAAGGGACAAGAAGTCAGAAGATGAAGTCAAAAGATGACTTTCCTTGTGGTACGTCTCCAGCTAGCGCTTTCCATGCCAAAACAAACAAATGGACCCCTATCAAGTGGCTGTGATAACGTGATTTAGTGTTCTTCTTTGAAGACCTCCTGCTTGCTTTTAGTATAGATATCCGATGGGATAAGCTGGGTTCAAACTTCAGGAATACCGTCCTGTGTCTTCAGAACAAAAGGGTAAGCGGTATAATTAAACTGGCCTGTATAGCTGACAAAGTGCCAGTAAAACACAGAAAGGAAATATTTTACTGGAAAGTGACTTTTTTACCTCAAAAAAAAAAAAAAAAAAAGGCAATGTTTGTCGGCAGCTGTGTTCATTCCTTAAGGAAAACCAGACTGGATTCCAAGAAACTTTTACAGCAGAGATGCATGCAATTACAAAGTATTTAGCAGGAGGCAATGCTAGGCTGTTCCCAGGGCTTCCCTTTCTCCGGGACAAGCACTACCACAAGAATTCAGCTCTGCCCACACTGCTGAGTCTGAGCATAGAACTAACTTCCTCCCGAATACCCAAACCAAGAGTCACTCATTCCAGTCCTGTGCCATGCAGGGCCGGGGAAGCAGGGATCCTCTGGCACCTCAGAGTGCGCTCACAGCAAAACACAAGGGACTCCGCATGAAACACTCATTTCCTACCGAGTGTTTTTGTTTCGTGCTATGTTTTTAATGACAAAGTCCGGTCCCTGGTGTTTTGCTGCGGGCTGTACTCAATCATCCTGTCCAATAATTCAGTAACAGAGTTGGGGCTTGCTCCTATCCCCCACACCCAACTGGGCCTCAACTGGGATGTGCCAAGTTTAACATCATTCTTGGCCTTTTCTTTACTGATGTGGACACTGGTTCTCTGCACTGGACTTAGCCCAGCACAGCTTCCCAACTTCTTAGCAAAGCAGATAAGATAAAACTTGCTGCCAGATTGACTCAGTGGTACAGCAAGAGAGTCAGGACAGAGTACAAATCCTCATCCTCCCACACCAGCTAGTACTGGACATTGAAGAGGGGAAAAAGCAGGGCAGGAGGTGGAGGGAAAAAACTGTCACCTCTTCTGGTGTTTCAGAATGAGCTCCCAAGGATGTGAGCTCACAAGGATGTACTTTAGCTAAACAGTAAGTGGTCTGGCCATACTTAAAATTAAGGGATTCACCTCCCTGAAAAAAAGTCTGAACCAGAAGTCAAGCTTCCTAGTTCTGATAAGGTTTTCTGCCAAGGCACTTTTCAAGACAACTCCCTAACCAAAACAAAATACAGACAGCAATCAAGACTTTCCAGAGACAGTGGTCTCGACCAGTGAGGGGGACAAACAAAACAGATAAGTGACAGTGACTCACCCAGGAAGTTCACACAGCTGCTGTGCACACAACACTCACATAGAAGGTGTGGACAGGGTGTATTCAAGTCACTCTGGAGTCCAGTTATGTTTGGAAGGAGCAACTAGCTTCTCTTAAGGAGTTCTAGAGCTCATTCTTGAAAAGTAAATCCATAATTGGAAAAAAAGACAGTGTCTAATGAGGATGAATTGTTGCTGCAAACCAAGTAGCAGCTCAGGTTTACACAGCTAGCAAACAAATTCAGCTAGGTTTCTGGATTAGTGTTGTTCCCAGCTCAGTCTGAGACACTGCTCTTGTTTCACTTGTAGGTGCTGTAGATCTCAGCCTCTGCAGCTCTGCCAGAATTCACTGATGCTCCTCCAGCCCAGCAGCACTGGCACAGAACTGCCACTGCTCAATCACAGCTCATCAGGTACAACTTCTGCTCTGATCTATCTACTAGAAGAGAGGGAGGTTTAGGTTGGGTATTAGAAATTTCTTTAGTGAAAGGGTTGTGTGGCACTGCAACAGGCTGCCCAGGGAAGCTGCTGAGCCATCATCTCTGGAGGTCTTCAAGAAGCACAGGAATGTAGAATTTAGCAGCATGGTTTAGTGGTGGACTTGTCAGTATTAGGTTAAAGGTTGGACCAGATGATCTTGGAGGTCTTTTCCAACCTGAATATTTCCATGATACTACATTGCAGTTTGGGAGCGATAGCCAATATCCTGAAATTAAGCCCAGTCTTTATCCAGCTCTAATAAAAACAGCTCTAAACCTTGACTAAGGAACATATATAACAAAACCAGAGATGTTGACAGACACCTACTAACTTCAGAAAGTTTTGAGTACTAACAATCCATGCTGAGCAGTCGTAAAGCAAGCTGAGTACGACACTTCCTCCCTGGAAGCGTTATTCTAACACTACCAGTAGCAGTCTACCACCGCAAGCCAAGTATCTAGTGCATCTCAAAATGAAGTGTTCAACAATAAGAGCACAACTAACCAGGCATTTCTGTATTTGATTCTCTTTATGTAAAGGTGTTCAACATCGCAAGATTTTTATTAGTTCATATTTGGAGACAAGGAAAGTTTTGATACTTCAGTATTGATTTGTCTTCTTTACCTAACGCAGTGTTCCAAAGTACATTTTACTACTGTCCGATTGATGCACCTTGAAGGCTTAACATCGACACTGCTTGGTTTTGTCAAGAATAGGGATTTTTTAATGGAATACTTTGCTCTGAACTTAAACAGCTAACTCAGAACAGACTACACCAGGGGCTAGAACAAATTAAGACTATTCCAAGAACACTGTTTAGTTCTCTACTCATGTATAAGATATCAAAAGCTTAAAAGTAGACCACATCCTAAAACAAAGTTTTCCCAAAATAGTCTATTCCCAAAAGAAAATCCACAACATTTGGGATTAATCTGCAAGAGAAAGATGCGGTCAGCAATGACTGTTGTCTTACGCCCTTGGACAAACCAAAGCCTGGCTTGGCATGCTCAGCAGTGAGGTCACCATGCCACAACTAAGTGCGCATCCAGCCTGTCTCAGATGGGAAAGAAGTCACAGGTCCTGCCGCACTCCAGTTGTTTAGGATGAGCTGACTGCAGACCTCAGCAGAACAAAGACAAACTCTCACACTGCCAGCCCCACTCACCTAGGGCCAGGCAGGATCACAGTTGCCCAACTCAACCAGGCAGAGAAGCATCGCTCCAGTCATGCCCCTGATGAGCAGGGAAGCAACTAGAAGCTATCTCCTAAACCACTGCTCGCTGTGACTCACTGTTCTGCCCACAATGCCTGTCCACGTGCCATGCCAGGCTGGCTCATCTCCCCCGCTACAGCCCTACGGAGCTTAAAAAACCTTTCTAAAGGATCAGTAGGGCAGGCCAAGACAGTCATCAACAGGAAAGCAAGTTCATGCAGAAACCTGCCATGAGCTAACTGCACGTTAACTGTGGATGTGTTGGTTGTCATACCAGGAACACTGCAAGGACGCCACAGGTCATAGTTTTTAGCATGGCTTTAGAAAGGCAACCAGAAGTATTTTCTTGTAGACAGATGTTAGAGCTAGAACAGTCACATTGCAACTGTTCACATCACCATCTGGAACCAGCCACACTGATTTGCTAAAAGGAAATTAGAAGTAAAAGCTTGCAGTGATTTAGAATCTAAAACACTCAAGTTTCACATATGACTTTGGAAGATTATCTAAAAACTTTAGTGCATTTACAAGTACTGCAGTGAAGTCTTTATTTTCCCTTTCATACTAGAAGGGGAAAATGCTTCTATACAGTGCACAAAGGCATTTCTTTAAAGTGATCCCATCTTATTTGGTACTGCAAGTCATTTCTTATTTACTGTCCCCTTTTTAAAAGACAGTTTCACATGCCTGCTACAATTCTTGGTATTTCGGAATAGAAGTACCACCCTGCTTTCAAAGTAACACTACCAGACTTCTCAGATGTGTTCTGTAGCAAAGGATTATGAGAAACAAAAGGTTCTGCTCTCTCCCTACCACAGCCGGCAAACTGCTACAAGCTGCTTTTCTTTTTACACTGATAGTACCTGGCAGTTGTCTTGTGATCCAGAGCAAACTGGCATACACTGCTTAGACAGACGAGCAGCTTTATACTAATAAGCTGCTCGACCTTTAATAACCTGTGATTATAAATTACTTTACCTTTATTCCCACGATCTTCACCCCAGGAGTTTTCCACTCGCCATTTTTCAAAGCAGTCTTCTTGCCCATCCTGTGACAAAGCAAGAAGATGGCTTAGTAGTGAAGGACTGAGAATTCATAGCAGCCAACCCTTCCATATCTAAATCCAGCACCAGCTCCACTCCAAAGTCTACAGACACGGAGTTTCAGACAATGGTTTCTTGCTAATGAAAAATAATCTTCTTAACTACTTGTCTGTCTGCTTACATGAATTATGAGTTAATGTGATCAAGATGACAACCTGCAATAAATACTGAAAGAGAACAAACTGACCTAAATTCAAGTTTGGACTTAGCTGAAAGAATGTAAGGAGCCTTCCCTGTCACCTATCAGTGCACTCCGAGCCTTCTGAAATAAACACATCACTTGCTTGAGCTAGGAATCAGAAAAGGCACAAGGGCAATAAAGCAACTGCAGCCTGCTTTGGAACAATATTAAGAAAAGTTCAAAACTATCAGGTACATAAAAGCACTGGAAGCATGTTCATAGGCTTGCTATGGCACAAAGCAAGCTGTTGGTACCTTCAAAAAATTCTCACAAAACCTGTGTCCCTTGAGGAACCAAGGAAAAAAGAGCCTGGAAAACACCCCACAGATCCACTCTTAGTATTTGAGTGAATGCTATTGTATCACTTCTATTCTCACTATAAAATGTAAGAAAGTCCTTAAAATTAGATGCTCAAGAGCTACCAGACAAAGCACAAATCAACTCTTGATGCTACTGGACAGAAACTGGTATAAACTTGTTTACATATGTTTAACCAAAAAGTGCATTTAATCTGCAATTTTTTACCTTGTAAAATTTAATACTTTTTAAAGTCTTCAAAGCCTTTTTATAAAGTAGTAAATCCAAGGTATTGCATTTTTACAACCGTTTTTCAAAGCTCCTTTAGATTAAGCTCAGGTTTAATATTAGACGACATGTTCAAACAAAGTAGCAACAAAAGTAGATTACTATCCTTCAAACAATGGACAGTAATTTCTTAAATCTTTTCATTCTAGGGATCATCTACCATGTACCGATCTTACATATATCTAAGAAAATCAGGTCATATCTGATATTTTATGCAACTATACTTTTAGGCATGCAAAAGTTTGAAATATAGACCGTAAACTAAAGTCTCCAATGAAGTGTTGCCAGTAACTGGGGATGTACAAACACGTACCTTTCAGCTGTAAGTAGATAAATAGGTTTGGAACACTAGAGATAGATTGTAACCAAAAAGCAATGAAAACAAAGATGCATTCGTACAAATCCAGTACATAAAATACAAGCGCTAAGAGCTCAGAATGCAGAACACAGTAGAAAAAAGTTATATTGAATTGTAAAAAGCAACTCAAATTCCTATGACTCAGCAGTCTCTGAAGTCCTCAAACTCTGGAGCTGAAGCAAATTCAAGTTACATGCAAGCTGTTATTTCTCAAGCCAAGGTCACGTTGGACAGGAAGAGACCACTTCAGAGAAACTTCAATAATGACAACTTCTGGAAATAACGGGAAAGATCAAAACTGCAAATAACCCTATGTTATAAACACTCGCGTGGTTCTTTTTACTTGTGCTTTGTTATACTGCCAGGAACAGGTTTAGTTGTGGATACACCTCAGCCTACTGTCTGTCACAAAGCTGCTTGGGACACCATTTTCCCCAGTTGCACAAGGTCGCAAAAGGTTAGAATTGCTGCTAAGTGCCTCCGACCAGCTATTTTAACATAAGCACCGTACTGTAAAAGGTAAATCAGAGTAACTCATGCAGTGGGATTGGGTGGTAAATGCTTTCCTTGCTTAGCAAAGTGCATCAGAATCTGCATTTAAAACCAGTTAAGGTGGCTTCTGAGACACCAGAAAATCTGACTTCCTTTCCCCACCTCCAATAAGTTTGTGGGCAAAAGAAAAAAAAAGCTTTTACTTGTCTAAATTTCCATGCTGGTTAAATATTTGTAATTCTGAACACAAGGCAAGTAACAGTAAGAACAGACAACCTAGGCGTTGTCGCACACATGCTGAGCTCTAGCAGAACAGCTTATGCACTGTGAATGAGCCCAGAACATGTAAACAAGCTGCCAGAATATTCAAATACATCTGTGCAAACATCAGTTTGGAGGGATGGAGATCCTACCTTCTCCGAGACAGCTGTCAGGACCATGGCATGGGTCATCATTGATTCTCCAAAGATCAGTCGTTCTGCCTTGTTCATGTTCTTGACAGAGACACCAAACACCAGCTCATGATTAAATCTATTAAAAAGCCACATAGGCTGTATCAAAAAAGGATGCAGGGAATTCTCACTAACAAACCAGAGAATCAGTAGACTTGACTCCCCTGTACTGGGAACCAGGGCACAGGCCTGCAAGTTCTGTGATTACAGCATCAGCATAAAAGCAGAAGACCAACCGCTTTAGGATTTTTTCTCACCAGATACTAGACAATTCAAATGGATATGAATATTAACAGTCCTTTAAAGATGTGCTACAAGCAATTAAGATTTTAGCTAAGTAGTAAAACATTTCTGTTGCTCAAATATTTTGTTTACATAAAAAGTGTATGTACAAATCAGTTTAAGCAGCCAAAGCTTGCTTTGTGTCCTAGCTAAGCATCCAAAGCAGCATTCTGTTTTGATTTTCTACTTACATATTCATGTCATTGATTCCCAGCTTGCCGTAGAAGTGCTTTGCAACATCACAGCCAAACCACACAGCCTACAAATAGAAGGAAGTCATGTCTAGGCCATATCCCAATGAGTTTTATGTTACAAGAGTTACACCACGTCACCCACAAAAAGCCATCAAACAAACCTCGCCATTCTTAATAGATGCTGCAGCCAATTTTTTCAAGACATCAACAGGCTGGTTGTTATAGAGTGTTTTCCTCCCTCCTACCATGTTGCCCAAGTACTCCACTGTGTACAGCTTGTTGTATGGGTTCTGAGGTCGAGGATCATTCACTAGACAAATCTGCCAACAAACAAAACATTAATCAATTATGATGAAACTTAACTGAAATCTTTGAGAAGAGAATCTGGGTGGATTTCAGACATTTATTTTTGTCCAAGCCAGGTGGCTGTCCCATAGCAGAGAAGCAGCTTGGCTGAAGTACTGGTTTCATTTTTTTAGTTTTGCCAGTACACTTCCAATTGTAGCATACAATAGGAGTTCTACACGTTATTCCTTTCCTCTAATGGCTGTCTTACAGCTTTTATGACTGATTTGATCATTGCATATTATTAAAAATCAATGAGGTGCAATGCAAGGTCGCAGCTAATTGAAGAGCACAGCATAAACAGGAAATTGGGACAGAAACACAGGGCCACCTGACTGGTGGGAGCTGTACCCATCCCACACAGCACAGTTACAAGTGTGGACAGGACACTTGCAACAGGGGAAAATAAGCTGGGGTGTGTGCTTAGAAGCAAGAAGGTCTTTGGAAGCCACTGCCTTTCTGCATCCCCAACCTTGTCCTCCATGTTGAAGTAAGGCTTCACGTGCTCGTTGTAGAACTGCACCGGTGTCACAGGACCGTACTTGTGGTAGTTCTTCTCCTTATCCCGGAACTCCCAGCAGAAGGTCTCCGGAGGGTTGCCCAGGCAAGTACTCACTATTCTGAACACCTGGGCAGAGAAGCAAACAGCTGTGAACTTGCCGAAACATGCAGGTCTGCGCCTCCTACCACAAAAATGCCATTGATGGATTTTGCCACATGAAAATCAACTGGAGAAATGCAATCTTAACATTCACCTGGGAAGCACGTGAATAAATGTCCACACATTTAGTTTTGTAGCGTAGCAGTTGCTACAGTTCAAGAATCTGTCTGAAATGCCACAGGAAACCAGAAGTTTGAGCATCTGAATCCCAGACTGTTCTAGGAATGCAGCAGCCAAAAAAGAAAAGCCAATACACTGCCCAGTCTTGTTCCAGTATTTTGTTGAGTAACTCTGAAGCTTCTCTATCAAGAAAATTTTCCAGTGCAGGCGGAATATTGCCAAACTGATTCTAAAAAAGCTTTAACAGTATTACCTCTTCTAGCAGGTGATTTGCCCCACATAGAGAGACAAATGAGATCTTCCAACACATACATTTTATGTGAAACACTCATTTTATCCCAGTGTTTCCCATACTAATCCCCTTTTCCCTGTAATGTTGATTTTGATTTCAGCAATGGGCCTCTGCCTCTTCCCACAATCCTAGAATAATCTTCTCATCTGCTTTAATACATTTAACAATGCCTCCCTTTAGGGTTAAGCTGGCAGATTATGTAATTTAACTAAAGATCCCCATCCCCTCACTGACATCCTTTGCAGGTGACAGCTTTCTGTTGACTCTTTACCACAAGAAGTTGGAGATTAAGTCAACCTCCCTATAAACCAGACCATAAACCAGTATTGAATCTGTACTGTATTTTCTCACAGGGCTTACAAAATGTGCTATCTAGTAGGCAGTAACCAGATGACTGTCTTTAGGGATCTTTAGCAGGATCTGTCACAGCTTATATAGGGACAGAAAATTCAACCATTTAAACAAGTTTTAAATTGTTTTACTCCAGCTGAAACTAGTTTTCTTCGGCTCATAAATTAGTTGTGTGCAGTTTCACACACTAAGAACAACCCCAACTTTTAACAGGCTTTCTGCCCTTTCTTCATTCTGTGTTCTGAAGATGTTTAGAGAATAATGTTTGGAGAAATCTATGGGGTTTCTGTGTTTTAAGCAGTTTGTGCTGATGGCAAGATATGTGCACTGCTCATGCTAAGTAACATTCACTATTTGGCTGCATACAAGATGCAAATAAAGGTGTTGGTGCTCCAAGCAGCTTAATGAAAACAAATAGATTAATTACAGGTTGAAATTAAGGTGTGGGCTTATGTTTTTACTGGAGGAACTCAACTTTATTTATCAATAAATGTTAAGGAGCAAATTTAAATCCCTGAACTACTCTAAATATTTAATGTTGCACCCTGCACAAAAGGTAGCATTTGCTGTGGATACACCCACATTACCTCAGACAACCTCAGCTCTCACCACTCGGGGTTATGAAAGCCAAACAAGAAAAATGCCCAAAAGGAAAGAAACAAGCAAGCAAGCAAGCAAGCTCCAGCCAGAGGAAGGAAAGTGATGGAGACAGAAGTCTCAAGTTAACAGAAGCAGTTAACTGCAAATGACCTCCCTCGATTGTTTTCTCCACCACACCCTTCATAGGCCAACCCTTATTATCAAAAAAGCTTCCTCCATCAATGCCCATAGGAGATGCATTTAAACCAAAAGGTGACTAGTATCACTCTGGCAACAACTGGAAGCAAGATAAGGCAAAGATGTAGTGGATTGTGCTAAAAAACAAAACGAGCAGGGAGAGGAAAAGGACTCTCCTGATAAGGAAGAGTCTACAAAGGAAAACGGTGAAGGAAGAAAGTCAATCACATGCACTGATTTCAACGTCTGACCTGTTGTGCTCTAGTTTGATAAGAATGTTTAAACAGTTCTGGAGTGAATATTTAATCCCACGTTCCAGTGCAGCTGCCCTGTTTTAGCTAGAGCACCAGCTCCCAGCAGAAGTGAGCTAAGGCTTGATACGCAAATAAAACTTCACAGAACAAAGGCACGTTGTTTTGCCACTTATGAAAATAGTGGAACAGCAGCCACTTCCATATAGAAACATGAAATAAAAGTTGTCTCTTACTTATCAAGCGAAGTGTTCCTAAAATACACAGGTGCAGTTGCACATTCCAGCGACAGCATTTATTTTAAGTAAAACCACTTAAGTTGCAAAACACTCTTACTGCTGCAAGAGGAAGTGCTGTGTTAACCACAGAGAGCTAAGTATAACCTTTTTCAGAAAAAAAGTTACAACTAGTTTAATGAGCCTCTAATGATAGTTCCAGGATCCTTTATCAAAGGGCAAGAGGCTCTGAACAAATAAAGTGACATTCTACAGTGAACTGTATGTCATCGCCCTCAAAAAAGAACATTGCCAGCCCTGGGAAGCTTGATAGCTTGCTGTAAAATTCTCCAAGAGCTTTTGAACACACACTTTGGACAGAAATTATATTATTCACTTTTGCACTAGCTGCTGATTTGCAACATACACAAGGGCAGGCTCAAAAATAACTATTATTGATCTTAAGGTATGCATTTCATAATATATTTTAGTTTCAATAACGTAACCCAAGGAACATCTACAAGTTGCCTTTTTAATTCAACCTTAAGACTAGATAAAAGCTGCAGGTCTTCAAGTGAACGCATTAACCAATACTTGTACGTTAATGAAACTGCTTAAATCTGTGCAGAAATGTCCCAGGTAGGTTCTGCCTAATCCCAATGTTTATTTGGTTGCAAAAAAAAGAAAAAGACATGATGAAAATACTTATTTCTTGAGACATCTAAGGACAGACGTTAAAACCACTGGGTCACTTTGCATTATGCTTGAGAAACAAATGAAAAAAATTTACCTGTATGCACCTGGCTAAAAAATTCAAACTAGCACGCCCTCCTGAGCTTTTAAAAACAACTTTTGCTATTTAAACTTAATTGCAAGAATTAGAGAATAAGAACAAGTGCCACTGCCATGTTCAGTGAACAGATGGAAGGCCAGCCACTACACAAACACCATTTCCACCGACTTACTGATTGATTTAATTCACACAGCCAAAACCAGATGCTGTGGGTCCTTCCTCTGCTGCTCCCCAGTATCAGATCACAGCTGGATTCAGCCTGGCCTTTAGCTCACAGCTTCCCCACAATGCAGAGCACTGACTTTTCTTGTTCTTTTCTGCTCCCTTGTGGGGAATTTCTGCAACAACACTTGTGCTGTAGGATTCTACACTCAAAGCCATCAGAATGCAGTTAGTTACAGACACAGGAAAGAGGCAAGCTGAAAAAAGCTCAGTAGGTCGCTATTTTCATCTCCAAGATAAAAGAAATGTTGCCTTTTTTTTTTTACAGAAATGCATAGATCTCAACTAAGTTCCAGAATCTCAGTTCAGGATATTTGTCTGGGACTGTGAAAAATCGGAATGATGTAAGTAACAAGCCACTAAAAAGCATTTAAATACCTCCAACTGTACTGCCATACAGAACATCCCTAGGTAGGCAAATAAAAGGCACCTGTTTTGCTTGATCCTGATAGCTGTAGAACAGGAGTGAGCATAGAACTCTTCCATTCTAGTCTCCCATTGCAAAAATACCAGCACCGTGTTTACCTCTTCTATCATAGTGTCCATCGCAGCACAAATTTCTTCCTTAATTGTTCCACTCGCCACCATGTTTCTCAGCCGCAAACAGTACTCTCTCATCTGTTTAAGGAGAAAGCCATTTTAAGATTACGAAAGGTGCTGCCTCATCAGTCTTCAGGACTTGTCTGGTTGTTACAGGCCGTTACAAGCACCCATTTCACTCTAACACGTTTTCAAAATGAAAAGAAAATCCATTTCAGAAAGCCTTGTGAGATAGCCATTCTTTAAATCAAGATAATTGTTTAAAAGTAAAAGATCAGCAAAAAAAGCACAAATACTTGCAATTCAATTGCCATTTCCCAGCTACTGATTTGAAGCTTGCAGCCATAAGCTTTCCTTAAGGCTTGGTTTCTGTTCCCTAACATAACTGATGCTGCAACCACCACACACATTACCACCTCTGTGACTCACACACAGACCATCTCCGTCCTATAAAATTTATTTTGCAATTCTAATGCATAATTGATCTCTTGGTTGATAAAAATAATGGAGCATTTCCCCACTGCATGCAGAACTGCAGTAGGAAGAGCACATGTCTCCCATTACTGTCACCATCCATAAGGCCGAGAAGCAGTGAGTGGGGCTCCCTCAGGACCAGCTGGTTTGTGATGTTCAAGACAAGAATAACATTAACACCACTGCTATGTCTAAGCTCATTTCAACACATTCTGCATTTTTAATGCGTACTTCAAAGGGCAATTTTCTCTGAGCGCGGATCATATGAACTGGAAAAAATCAAAGCCTGCTGTAAAAAAGCTTAAATTGCCTTTTTAATCTAACAGCCTACACTAGCCTCTTCCCAGATAAATTCACTTCTGTAGTTCAGAGCACAAGTTTACACCTTCCTTCAGATAAAGCTGCACACTCCCATACCGCAAGCTCATTTTTAAGATTTAGTGTTTCTAAAATATGTATTTTTGATCTTTAACACCAGATTTGGCAGCAGTCTTAAGAACCATAGGCATACTGGTAGGTGAACACTGAGGGGGCAGG
Organism: Nettapus auritus; assembly: GCA_011076525.1. Classification (NCBI taxonomy): domain Eukaryota; kingdom Metazoa; phylum Chordata; class Aves; order Anseriformes; family Anatidae; genus Nettapus; species Nettapus auritus. The sequence goes on from CM021783.1 coordinate 7,255,174, forward strand.
AGAAGAATCACTTACGTGCCAAGTGCTAGTTTTCAGAAATATACTTAATCAGCCACAAATAGAGAATCAACTTATCAGAGGTTTGAGGATTAGGAGCAATTGCTACTAAAACTATGGTGCATTTTCAAGCTACTGAAGTCTACTAATTGCTACCTTCCATAAACACAGTTTCCTGCTCCATATTTCAAGATTAATCTCATTCTCTTGCTTTAGGCTGTCTTTTGAACAAAAAAGTTGCTCAGATGCACTTGGTATTTCACTCAAAAAAATGCTGGAATACCTGGAGCATGGTCATTCCCACCCCTTCTTTAATTTTAAGGTCTAAACCAATTTTACCTTATGATTCAAGATTTCATTCATCCTTCTAGTAGCCTCTGTAGTATGAGACTCCGGGAAGTATTTCTTGGGAACCACACCATACTTTTCTAAAAGAAAGCAATAAAGGTATGTTAACAATTGTCTTTTCACCACAACAGATATTAGCGTTTCTGTTCATGCACACAAAAACTACATCATTTTCTGTGCAGAGACTTTATAAGAAAAGAGTCTTATTTAAAGGTTACGAGTACTCAAAGTCTACATCTTCCTTTGACAGAATCCCGACCTCTGATCTGCATTCCATACAGGTCCCAAGAGGTGGAATCCCTGAGCAGCCCCATATCATTTCATCTGACACTTTTAAAAGCTCTAAACTAGTGTGCGGGATTTTTTTAAGATCTTTTTCAACAGGAAGAAAACTTGCTTGAAAATTACCTTCTAGAAATACCTTCCAGAAAAATTTGGCCTCTTATGAATTATTCCATGTATTTGATCTAAGGTTAAGTGACTAACTTCCCAGTTTCATTTCCTCCTGAACATTCATAAAACATCAGCAACAGCTCAGTTATTTCCACTATCATGGTCCTACAGGTCACACCACGCAAGCTCTGGATACAACAGCAGCATTAAAAAGCTTTCTCTGCTTTGTTTAAACATTGGTGAGTACTTTTAATGATTAAATGGGGAAAAAAGTAACCTCCAGGCTTCAAATAAACAAGTTCCTTTTGTGATTCTAAACTTCCATTATGAGCTTGTGGCTTTACAAGGTGTCATAGTGTTTCACCATACAAATGAAAGCAAATGCTAGTCTAATTCAGACACTAAACACCTCCTTAATTATTGCTAAGGATGATCCTACCTAAACTGGATCTTTGTAAGACCAGCACTGCCACATTCCACATAATTTCCCTCTGACTGATCTCTGTATCACCTTTCTTCAGGCTGCAACTCTGAAAGCCGTTCTACTTCTGCCTTGTAGACACACCCTGGTCTAACAAAGTTTCTTCTTTACCAGGAGCACTGACTTGTAAATGTGGATATAAACAAAGGCAACACGTCAAATTAGAACTGAAGTAACAGGGGACTGAAACATGTTTAGTAAACAGACAGTCTGGGGTATCTAATTACTTCTGCTGATTTTCTGAGCTTCTATCAGCAGTGATATGCAAAAATTAAGATCCCAGAAAAGATTTAAGCATAATATTTAAAACATAACACGAAAAAGATCATTGATTAAGAAAAGGCAATGGCAAACAGCGTTGTACTTTTTAGCAAGCTTCCAGATCTCCTTCTGATTCTTCTTCTGAAACAGGGTAGCTGCTTTTTGATGTGGTATGTTAGAAACTTAAAGAAAGCAAAGCTGGAAATCAATAACAAAGTCCCGAAGAGCTTACACAATTCTCCAGACCTCATTCTAACCTGCAATGTTTTCCATTAAATATTAGCAGAATGCTCCGAGAGGCTACAGTACTAAGCTTTCAGGCACGGAACAGTAAAAGACCAAATAAACTTTGCATTTGGAGCTATGCTGTTACTGCTCACAACCTGCTTTCAGTCTGTATGGAAAGCCATGGAGCTTTTGGACAGCTAACAACATTATCACAACTCAGCTCAAACAGTGGTTACAGGGCAGCATAGGCAAAGCAATCCAAAGTGAGTACGTGTATCTAAAGCAGGTACCTGAAGTTTTTCTTCATTGAATATTTAGCAGAGTGCTGCTTTAATGATGGAAAAAGGAAAGCAACAGGCCGTTAGCTATTGGCCCTAAGCAAGATCATCATCGTTTCAGATCATTTGTTCAGATGATGAATTCTGTTCCCTACTGAGTGCAAACTGACAGCTGCCTGTGTGCAGACCGTTGATGCTAAACAGAATGTGTTTTGAGAGAACAAGAAATACAGGCAGGTAATTAAGAACAACAACACACGTTTTAAGGTAACCACGCAGACAACCATCTCGTTGCAGATTTAGTTGTATCGCAGACATTTGAAGCTAGTTTTTGAAAGGTAACAGTGAAAAGTAAACACAAACCTCTGTTGGAGGTTTTCTGTGGTGCCAGCCACCATTTGACCTAGGTGATCTAGTTTTAAACACTGTAGAACCAATCCAAAATTGTGGTGTCACTCCTCATCTCTGAAACCAATGTACAATTTAGGAAGTGCTCCCAGCAACCAGTTCCCTTACCTATAATGTTAACCAACATATCCCACTGCCCACCATCATTGGTGGGGTTAGAGAGCAGGAATTGTACCAGTCTTCCTTCTACAGGCTCCTTTTTCTGAGCTGTTTCCACAAAGGCATTTAAATAGTAGTAACAGCGTTCAACCTGGAATGAACAGACAGGATAAATGTCTAAGTGCGATGTATGCATGAACACATCCCCATATATTCCCTTCTTTGGAAGCCTGCACATCGACTGACCCTTATTTTCCCCGCAGTATTCCTATAAGCTTATTCTTGTTACAGACCAAGTATTTACAAGTGAGTGAGTACAGAGCTTGAGGGTGGGGGAAACAGGAAACGTGAAACGTTATGTAACGAAGCCTGGCCCAAACTAGCACTAGATTTTCTCAATTTCCCTTAGGGAAGAAAGCGAAGGCACAGCTCCCAGATCAGCAGGTCACAAGCACTACTGAAAGACCGCTCAGCAGAAAATTATGGTTATGTTTCCTGCTGGGCCTCCTGCAAATAACTGGAAATACTCAAAAGTGTTTCAAGTGTTTTTTTCTTAAAAAAAAAAAAAAAAAAAAAAAAACTTTTCCAGAACATTAATATCTTTACAACTTCCTTTGCCAGCTGGAAGTCCCACTTTATGCTACCTTAATTTAAAATATATTTTTAAGGAACTTCTGGTGTTTCTTCTCATGCGTGCTTTCCATTTGAATTAAGACAGTCCAACCTAAAAGAAATTCCGTCCCAGTACTAAGACCAATTGCACACACAGTGTTAGCAGTCTGCCACCTGTACTCCCGTACCTTATCCCAGAAGAAGAGGTACGACTGGCTGAATTCAAACTCCTCGATGTTGTACTTTTTCATGAAGGGAAGACGCATTGCATTGAGACAGGAGAAGATCCAACATCTCCCTGAGATCAAAGGAATAAGAATTAAACCGAAATGCTTGTACTCAGAGCCGCACAAGGTCTTCGAACACCAGATTCATGATACCATCCTTCTGAAACCTTTGTCCCACTGTCCTGGCTGTACGATACTGAATAACTAAAGCTCAGAAATGCTGAAGCACACAGGTGGGTCTCAACTGCTTCATTCTTATTTTTTACAGAAGGCAAATATCGGAGGTGTGAAGAGTTATTGACTCAGAAGGATGCTGCAGGGATTCAGTTTCAGCTCTCAGAAGCATTTTGAACAGATGTTAGGAGAACGTGGTGGCAACAAAAGCCAGGTAAGGCTGGAAACCCTTCTGGCACAAGTTAACTGCCCTGTGCTGAACCATTACAAGCCACTACTGATCCCCAGCAGGCACAAGCCTGACTGCAGCACTCACTCAGCTTTTTATTCGGGATCCCACACCAACACCACAAGTCCCTCAGAGCAGGGCACGCCAGCAGCAACCCCTGAAGGCCCCCCCTTGCTCCGCACCCCCGGGACCACCTCCCGCCCCCCGCCCCCAGCCCCCCTCCCCCCCCCATTCCCCCCCCAAAAGGCTTACCGGAGTTCTTCTGGTTGGTGACGGGCTTGCCCTCTGCGGGCAGGGCGTGCTGGAAGACCTGCACGGTGTCCTGCACCACCTGGCGCTGCAGGCACACCTCCAGCGGGTCGCTGCATGTCGCCACGTTCTGGGCCAGCAGGAAGCGGGGCTCGGCCCGCAACCGGCGGCTGAAGGCTGCGGCCTTCTCCGGGCTCAGCCCTGAGGGACGGGGGGGTGGCCGTCAGCGGGGGGGCAGGACCCCCGGGTCTCCTCCTTCACCGGGCCCCCCCTCCAGGGACCCCCCACCCCTTCACTGGGCCCCCTTTCAGCCCCCCCCCTCCACCGGGACCCCCTTCAGAGACCCCCGCCCAGGCCCCCCCCTCACAGGGACCCCCTCCAGGGACCCTCCCCTTCACGGGGCCCCCTTTCAGCCCCCCCCCCCGCCCCCCGCCCGGCTCCCCTGCCCCTCACCGTGACCCCCTCAAGGGACCCCTCCCGCTCACCGGGACCCCCTCCAGGGACCCCCCGACCCCCCCCCCCAGAGACCCCCTTCAGCCCCCCCCGGGGGCCCCTCCCTCACCGGGACCCCCTTCAGGGCCCGTTATCTCGGAAACCGCCCCCTCCCCACAGCCCCGTTGCCATGGGGACCACTCCCCACCGCCCCGCACCCCCCCGCCCCCCCCCCCCCCCCGTTGCCCCGGCAACCCCCCCCCCCCCCCCCACGCCCCCCCGGTAACGGCTCCCCCCGCCCCTCACCGCGGGCGTTCATGGCGCGGGTCGCGGGGCGCCGCACTAACGGCCGGGGCCCGCGGCGGGTCGCGCGGCCGGGCGGAAGCGGCTCTTATAGCCCCGGCACCGGAAGCAGGAAGCGGGGCCCACGCCGCGGTCTCGAAGGGGAGGGGGGGGCGCTGAGGACGGCGGGCGGCGAGGGACAAATTTGTCCCGGCCACGCGCGCGGTGTCTGAGGGGGCCGCGTGGTGGCGCCTCGCCCCCTCCCCCCCCATCCAGCTCCCCCTCCCCAACCTGCCCCCTCCCCGCAGCCTTCCAGAACGTTCTGAGGGGGGGCGAGGACCCCCTCACAGACCCCTCCTCGTTCCCTGAGCACCCAGTGAGACCCCCTGAGGGTCGCCATGGTGCCTCCCTGCCCCATAATAGCCCCAGGGGGGCGTTTGGGTGCCGCAGCCTTGCCATATGGCACGGTGGTCACTGGCAGCAATGTGTCATTACAAAACACCACAGGGCAGTCGGATGTCAGCAGGACTGACAGGACAGGGCAGCCAGGTGGCCTGGGTGGCCACAAGGAGCTGTGCTGCAGGATGGAGCCAAGAAGGTGGCTGCCAGCCGGGCATCTCCCCTCAATCCCCCCTCAGCGTCCCGGTCTGTCCATGTGGGTCCCTCAGGGAGCAGCCAACGAGCCCCGTGCCTGGCTGTGCACAAACCATGTGGCACAAAACACACAGGGAAGGTCTGGCAGCTGCCCAGGCAGCCTACCCCCCCCGGCTGTGCTTTAAACAATAAACTAGAATCGGGAGCCGTGAAGAAGTATTTGTATTTCAAAAAGACCACAGGAACTCGAGCCCCGAGTCTTATTGCAGCGTTTAATCATCTCTTGCAGGGGTTTGTGTTCCACCGCTAGAAGCTGTGGGTGTGCACGGGAACTTGGTGATCCTTACCTGCAGCGAAATGAAAAAAAAAAGAAATGAAAAATCACCTACTATTGAAAAAAAAAAAAATAATACAAAAACATCTGAGTCAAATTCACTTGGGCTGCATTGGGCCGTTACGTTTTCCCCCACTGCCTCCCCACAGGCATTTCAGGGTGCTGGGATGGCCTGGGCAGGAGCCACGCGGGGCCGTGCCTCCCATGCTCGTGTCCCCATGCTCCTGCCCAGCAGGGCCCCTCCGCTGGGAGAGGAGGTGCAGGCCGACCGTGGCCAGCCAGAGCAGCAGCAGGGGAGCTCAGCCTGGCTGGCGTTAGCGTGTTGAGTGGTCTTTTGTTCCTCGGCTTCTGCCGAGGCTTAGAGACGGAATTTCATTCAGAAGCTTGTTCTGGGAAGCTGCATGAATAAGCAGTCAAATACTTACAGAGCTGTTTCACTTGATCTTTTGAAGCACTGAAAATAAAGACAGAATCCTGTTATCTTTCATATGTTCTGGCCAAGCGGTACTTTTACTAATGTCCTGCATGTGTGTAATTCATTCCCCCTAGAATACCTAATACTTGATTTATCTACTGGTAAATCTAACGCAGGAGGTAGTACGTAATGGTTCTCTAACACTGAAAGCAACATAACAAAGCAGTATAGAAAAGGCAGAAAACAAAAGGGCCTTGCAGCAAAACAAACTTTTTTTTTTTTTTTTTTTTTTTTTTTTTCCTTGGAAACTGGATCTGTCCATACCTTAAAAATTTTATCTTTTCGAGCCACAATTCCAAAAAGCACGGTGAGTGTAACCACCACCACAGCAGCGATAACAGCCTCCGTGGGGAAAACAGGTTTTTTATCTGTAAAGAGGGGAGAGGAGGTTGTGTATCTGCTAGATTGGTGCAGTTACATAAAACAAGTCGTTTCACAGAACCACAGAAAGGCACATTTCTATTTTGGCGAACTGAAGGAGGAATTAAAATGTCGGTCCCTGCAGAGGATCCCCGGGGTACTGTTACGCATGGCAATATGGATATCCAGCTGCTTCACTGACAGCTAACATTGCTTTTATCTCTTTTTCAGGACACCATGCCCAGTGGGGTGGGCAGTGGATGCCCCAAATCTTGTGAGCCACTTCACGAAGCATCACCTGTCGGAGACATGAGCATCCAGCACAGCTCGGCCTCCACCCTCCACCTGCCTGTAGTCCGCAGAGGTACAGTCATTTCTGGAGGACAACTATTCTCTCTTGCCTGAAGCAGCTTTTTTAGTGTGACAGAATACTGTGGTTGGAATACAAAGCTTCAAGTGAGACCTAAGGTGCTTTAAAATACACTTAGATGTGCCCTGTCATCAGTGAGAAAGTGGGACGAGTCTGCTTTAGGTCATGCTTGCCAAGTGCCTTTGAATAACAAGTAAAGCAGGAAAGGCCTTTTCTGGTGCTGTGCACCCAGGCACAGGTGAGATCCTCATTGTTGCTGTGCTCTCAGTTAACATGGGGAGTTTACCACTTTCCACTTACACTTCTTTACACTTCTCTACCATAGTAATGTAAGTGGATTGCTATCGTAAAAGAGAATGGAGAGTTAGGTGTAAACCATATTGTTTAGCAGCGGCCTTGTTACCTTCAACTATCAGGTGGATATTCTTTCTCCCACTTCCCAAAGAGGATTTAATCTCACAGGTGTAGGTCCCGTTGTCAGACTTCTGTACTTTCGTGATAGAGAGCTGGAAGACCTCACTAGTCTGGTACACCTGGTAGCGATCTTGCTGTAGGGTCAGGATGGTGTTGTTCTTGTACCAGGCTGCTTGGCCTTGCGGGTTGGATTTGGCATTGCAGGTCAGAGTGACATCTTTGTCTTCTTCGGCTTTGACGGTCTCGTCTTCAGTCACGTTGGGAGGAACTGTTCAGAGTAAATGCAGGTAAATAGGTCATTAATAACGCTGCTCGCCATTAAACAGGAAATAACTTTGCTTTTCACATCAGTTGTGCGCCTTGTTTAAATGGGGTGGCACGCTGCCCCGCAGCCCTTCGTGATCCCCAGGGATCAGCAGGGCAGGCATGGCAGTCACTCCCTTGACTCCCCTGCCCTGACTTGTATCCTTGAGAAAGAATCTAGGTGGAGGCAGGGACATAGCCAGAAAATCTTCTTAAGGGCCCACCCACTCTGTGTAAAAGAGGCATCAGATCAGGCCATAAGCACCACTGTGGAAAGGGAGTGTCTTACCACGTGAGCTATCTCCTCCTAAACACATTTTTTCCGGGTGAACACAGCGTACAAGGGTGCAAAACACCCTGCCTTCAACTCACACCCAGACCCCAAGGTGCTAAGCCCATGATTTTGTCTCACCAAGCCATTCCACACAGGACCCACACCAGCGACTCACATTGGACATCCAGGATCACCGAGACCTTGACGGACTGGTCCCGCATCAGCTTGCAGGTGAAGGTGACACCATTGTCGGTCGCAGTGGCCGGGGAGATGCAGATGTTACTGATGTTCACTTTATTCCCATCTTTCAGATCCACTTTGCCATCTCCTCGGTACCAGAGCAGCTCCTCGGCCTTGCTGCTGTTCTGTACCAGGCAGGAGAGGGAGATGGGAGTCCCAGACGATGTGGACAGGGTGAAGTCAGCAGCACGGTTGTTTACAGACAGTTCCACACCTGCAGAAGGAGAATGAGAGCATTTGGGTGTCCTAAGCTGTACCCTTCCCACATGAGCCCTGCGTTTTCCCCAGGCCTTGACTTTGGAGGAGACACTGACAGAAGAGCTTGAGGCTTCAACATGACACTTATCTTTCAAGTGTGACTCTAGTTTCTGAGACAGGAAGCATCTTCATCACAAAGCTCACTTCGTGGTTACTTAAAATCAAAGTGAGGCGTTTGCAACTGACTGCGTGAATGCCAAAGCCTGACCTATAATAAGAAAATGTCTGAAAACCACATTATGTCAGTGACGATGTAACACACAGCAAAAGAACATCCTGCCAGTATTGCCCAACCTCCTGCTACAAATCACTGATGCAACATACCTGTGTCCTCAGTTTTGTGACACGGTGTGGTATTCTGCTTTTTGGCTGGAGCTGAATGTGAGCGTATAGAGTGGTTAATCAGCTCCTCTGCCATGCCCAGGCAGTTTGTGAGTTGCAGTTAATCCAACGTACAAACCTCAGGATGTATTAAATGGGAAAACAATATGGGAAATAAAATTTTCTATCAAGCTAAAACTCACTAGGCTAACCAGGGTCATGGATTAATGAGCAAAAAGTACATCGCAGAACATAAAGGCACAGCAGCCTCATCATTCCCGAGCAGCTGCTGCACTAACATTTGAAAATGCTGATGCTTCCCCATTCCCTGCTCAGCTACTCTAAAATCAGAGGCCAGTTTTTAGGCAATCCCCAGGGAATGAGCTCCAGAGCATACGAAAATGGGATGCTGCTGTGGCACATCACCCCGGGCGGCACCCAGAGCCGGACAGTTTCTCCTGTCAGCACGAGGCAGCTCAGACAAAGTGACGATGGATTTTTTTTCCATTGCTTACCTGTGGCTACGCATGCCAAAAAGCAAACCACGAGGACAGGCACTGCACAGGGGACTGCGAGGCTGCTTTTCTGTGCCATCTCCGAGGAGCCTGGATGGTGCCTGTTGAAGAGAGGGAGGACCACGGCGCTGCTGCCGCTGCTGGGGCTCACAGGGGGGTTGCCTGCTGCCATCAGACACCCTGGGGAGAGCCCTCACCGACGCCGGGCCAGGGTCACCGGGGATAAACTAGGCCAATTTGTTGCACCACTTTTTCCAGTTCCGAGCAGAATCAAGGAGATTTTGTGTCTTTCATCGCTCTTGCATGAATCCGTTGCCTCTCACTACCTGTCTGTCGGGGCGGCTGTCTCTGGGACGTGGCATTGGACTTACCTTGGGAAGTGTCCCTGGAGAGGCTGCTTCTGAAAAGAAATGTGCAGCGCTCTCCTCTCCGTATTTATAAGGTCTGGATTTTAATATTTTATGGTAGTTCACTAAGAAGTGAGTCCATAAAATGGGTTCAAGGCCTCATTTAATTCCTGGATTTCTGAGCTCCCAGAACACTGAAGAAAAGTATTTGCTGGGCTCTGCTGTCTGTTTTATGAGACTTGCTGAGGCAATGAGTAACTAATGAGAAAGTTCCTGCATCAGCTATAAAGACCTTCTGCCAAAAATAACACCTTTTCACTTTCAGCTTTCTGGCTGTTTGTGACACCGTTTCAAGCCGTAGGAAGTTTATCCTAGATTATCCTTCAACAGGAGCAGACTCCGATACCCCCTTCCTGCCTGAAGGTCCGTTGCTGTGTTTTTCTTGACTGGAAAAGGAGAAAATGCACCGATTCAGACTTTGAACTGCACGTTGGCAGAGGAGGGAGCAGAGCCATTGCCCTGCTAAGAGGTGAGTACCCTCGGCTAGCTCAGCCCCCGGGAAGAGCGAGGGTCGCTGCGCTGCAGTGATACTGCATGATACGAGGGGAGTTTTTAGAGTAAATGAGGATGTAAAGGATGAAAGCGTGTAGTTTAGGGTGTATTTTGTCAGTCTAGAAACAAGAGTAAAGGAATTAGAGGTTCTGTGGTGGGTCTGTCATGATGCAGGGCACAGCATCAAATGGCACCTGGGGAAAATTCTGTCCTGGATTTGCCCCAGGTCTGTGTGACAGGCAGCAAGGTGAACCGGGGTTCCTTGGGTTTGCAGTTTTCAAAGGAGAGCGATGGCAGTGCCCTGTTTTGCAATGGGATTTGGGAACTGCCGAAGGAAGGGAAATAGAAAAGCGAGGTGGTAACTTGGCCAGAGGCACCGAAAGGGAATGTTCTAAAACTGATAAGAATGACTTTCGCAATGACTTTTTGCATATTCCCTTTTATAAAGGGCATAATCATCCTGTGGGTGTCTAATTACCAGTGAGGTCCAGAGCTGTGTGGGTTGCGTTATCCACCTTCTCGGGACACCTAGGAGGGACACAAACGTCATGTTCCGGGACGTAAAGCAGCCCTGGGTGACTCAGACCAGGAGGAACCCTTCAGACAGGCAGAACCTCGGTGAGTCTCCGCGGCAGCGGATCCAGCGCCCTCCTTTGAGGTGTTTGGATTGGGCAGTGTCAAGGCTGGGTTAGACAGAGCACGAGCTTGAGCCAGAATCATCCACCCATCCGCTCCTCCTCGCCGTCCTTATGGCAACAGCGGGTTGACAATAATAAACCCCAATTAAGTCTGTTGTTAAATATGACTCTGAGCAGCCCCAAAGGGAGTAAATTAACACACAGCAGTCTATTTCTGGGTGTAATCCAAGCCTTGGAAACCTGAGAAGAAAAGATTTAGAACGTGATAGAGATTGGGCCAAAGTTCATTTTCCACCGGCTGCCTTAACTTCCAGCTCCAACCTCCTCCTCGGTTTGGTTTCCACTTGATTATCCTCAGTGCCTCCGGGGGTAGAGAGCACAACGAGTAATCCCCTGAACGTTCGCTGGCAGGCAGCACAATTTATACTCAGCAGTGTCACGAGGGTGGAGGATCACTCCTGGAGTCTGGGGCACAACAGGATCTCACCGACGTGCGGGAGCTGGGAGCGAATCCACGGGCTGGGTCGTGTTGTGAGGCAAGCGGTGCCTGCAAGCCCGCTGTAATCCTGCTCCAGAAAACGTGTTTGCAACAGAGCCCGAGGCTCTGCTCCAAGCCTGCTCCTGTCTTCCTACTCGTGGCGGTTCTCCTCTCCTAATCCCTTTTTAATATGCGGTGTTACATATTCTGCAATCCCATTGTTCGGGCATGACTCTAACACGGCCTCCGCTTGCCAGCTGTCGGGGCTGGGCTGCCAGGGGATGCCACCGAGCATCCTCAGCACCCCTGGGCCTCCCACAAAACCGATTTTCCCAAGTATAAAGATCAGGAAGATGAGACGCGCCCTGGTTTTGCAGGCTCGCAGCCCATGCCCCGGGTATCATCCACTGTTGGGACAGAACCTTTTCATAAGTTCGTTAATAATTCTATTGCCTGGTCGCCCTAAATAAAAGGTCGCACGCTCTGGCACTGAATGGTCGTGGGAAGGAAAAAGAATGGTAAAAGGAGCGCTGCACCAGTGCACGTTTTAAAAAATGATGAGAAAGAAATCGCTCAGCGGGTGGGTGGCATCCGGGCTGTGGGGCAGCGCTGGTGCTGGAGCAGAATGGGTGCAGGTGTGGGTGCGGAGGCACGGGGTGCGGGTGCCCCCTGCGGGACACCGGGTGCCTCTGGCAGCCCGTGGCACCGGCCCAAGCCGCAGGGAGCAGCTCGGAGCAGGGGTGTGGGGCCTCCTGGGTGGGTTTGGGTTTCGTCCTGGCGTGGGAAGCCCCCTGCGGAGCTTGTGCTGGCAGCGGTGCAGCACGGAGCCGTATCCTGACCTCGCTGTGCTCTTTTTTCAGAAGTTTGGGTAGGCTTAAGGAACCTCAGGCATCGAGGTTCAAATTGTTCTTTAAACAATTGCTTTAAACAGTTGCTTCGGGATCTTCTGAGCTCTCCCTCCTTGAATTGAGCACGAGGAGCAGAACCGTGTCCAGGAGGGCGAGTCTAACCTTTAGAGAAGAGCATCGAGGCACTCGCCAGCATTTCCTGTGCTGTGACAAAAACATCCAGAGACTGCAGGAACTCTGAGGAGTGTGCAGGGACGTCGTGGCACGCTGCTGCAGCGCAGTGCCCGGGCTGTTCCCGGCCCTCAGCACGGGTCTGCCTCTTCCCGAACTGCTCTGGGCCATGTGTGGCGCTGCTGGCACGCCTCGTCTTGATTTAGAAAACTAAAGATAGCACCCGAGTGCGGCCGTTGCTATCCTAACCTGAGAAATACAGTCCCAAATAAAAGCAAGTGTGAGAAGAACTTGGTGTCACATTAGCAACGTAAGTCCCTGCGGGAGATACAGGTGAGTTTTCTGTGCTGAATTCCACTTTGGTGTTGGTCCTTGTAGCTTCCCATCTAGGGGGTCCTGTTCAACAGCCTTCAGCTTTCACACCCAGTAGCTCTCAGGCAAATTAATAATATTGATCCTTAATTTGCATCATGAAACTCCATTTTCAACCTGATTAAAGCAATTTGCAAGGCAGTCTCCTGCCTCAGCAGGCTTGAAGCAGAGATTGTCTGTTAGGTCCATGTGACTTTGTTGTTTTTCTGCACAGAAAACATGCCTCTGCCACCACTGGGCAGGACTTCAAGGGTTTTTTCCTCCTCTGGGAAGAGAAAATGACAGGGGATGCTGCTAAGTTGGGTGCCTGTTTCTTGCCTAATTTAGTTGCTCTCTGATGGCTAGTACAGGAAATTCCCTGGTATTATTCCCAGATCTGCTTCTCTTTCATCACTGTTCTTCTGTGGCTACTCTACAGCCTAGACCCAAGATATTTTTGTCTACCTAGGAAACATCGTCACCAGTGGGATTTCTCAGGAGTGCTCTGCTGGAAATCCGAGTGCTGATTTGATCCTGTGAAGACCTGCCAAACAACACGAGCAGTTTGAACTTCCCTGCTGTGGAGCCATCCCCCGTTCCCTTGGAATCCGCAAAGCCCCAGCTGCTCCATCTTTCTGGTTCACGGGGAGCCACTCGCTGCCAGTCTTTGGGAGGAAACCGCGCTCCTCGGGGGCTGAAACCACCACAGAGGGTGTTGCAAGGCAAAAGCCACAGCCCCCACGTAACCAGCCTTGCGGCGTGCCAGGGCTGCAGCTCTCTGCACGCAGGGGCACGGAGCGGAGCCGACGAGGAGCAGGAGGAGTCCCGCAGGTCAGTCCCTCACCTACCGTTGTGCTCGCCCAGGGGCCCGGCGGGCAGAGCTCCTAAGCTGGCCCAAGGAAGCGCGGAGGTTTTGTTTTTAGAGGCTGCTGAGAAAATGACGGGGTGAGTCAGTCCTCAGCCACATGCTGCTTTTACAATTGGTTTGTTGAAATTCCAGACAACCGGGCTTTTATCAGCTAAAAAGGGAAATGAGCTCAGTTACTCTGCGTAAATCCAGAGCTATTTATTTGTAGACTAAGGACTGAAACCTATGTAACTGTGACCACTTGCGGGGCTGCCAAATTCCCTGTTGATGTTCCTTCTCCCTTTTGGTTTAAAAACACCCCGGTGACCCGGCTCTTTCAGCTTTCCCAGTTTAATTAGATCTGGGGCATCTCTTTGATGGATAATCCCTGGTCCCTGTTCGTCTCCTTCATAATGACTGTGCCGTGCAGATGAGCCCTGAGGAAGAGAAGCCAATTCACTCTCCTTTTCCTCGGGGCCCTTCCGATGCCATACCACACTTGGCTTACACACAAGTTCACATCATCTGATCTGTCGTGCAGGGGATCCCTGGATGCAGTGAGATCAAAGGTTCAACAGCTGACGGTTGCCCTGAAGACTTCAGCCTGATGTGCTAGGCTCAGAGCTTGTATCCCCAACAGGAAATTCCAGAGCTGGGAAGCAGATGTGTGTACGAGATACCGCCGAAAAGTTAAACAGGAATTGAGGAGACTCGCTGCCGGACACGGCCGCTCTCAGCGCTTTGTGGGCTGCCACAAGGTTTTTGCAGAGTAAGTTCTTGTGCTGGGTATTCCTTCTCATTTCGCCTCCCTGGAGAAAGGAAGCTGCGAAGATCTGAATGACGGAACCTCCAATGTGTTATGTATTTAAATCCTCTCGGATACGTATCTTGTTGGCTGCACTGTTCTGCCATACCGCACAGCACAGCAGCACTGAACACGACACCTATGGGTGCTGGGGTGCCTGTAATGACACCTAACGGTGCTGGGGTGCCTGTAACAACACGTAACCATGCTGGAACGCCCATAATGACACCTAACCATGCTGAGATGCCCGTAATGACACCTAAGGGTGCTGGGGTGCCAAAACAACACCTAAGGGTGCGGGGATGTCCGTAACAACACCTAACCATGCTGGGGTGCCTGTAGCCCCCTGGGGTTGGAGCTGGGTGCTGAGGGCAGCCAGGACAGGCCCCAGCTGCTCTTCCCTCCGGGCAGCCATGCAGCAGAGCCACACTTGAAGCCCTTATTGGCGTGCCAAGGCAGGAGACCACCCCGCTCCTTCCTCCTCCTCCAGCCTCGGCTCCCTTGCAGCTCCCTGGCCCACTTGTGTCTTCGCAGGGGGCTCTGCTCCAGCAGCACACGGAGCGGGGGCACGGCTGGGTGCTGGGGCAGGGCTGGCCGGCCACATGCGGGGCCTTTGGGGCGGCCCGAAGGCTGCAGGGCCCCCCCAGGCCCCCCAAAGACCCCCCAGACCCACTCAGTCCCCCCCCAGCTCCTCCCGCAAGGGGGCGCCGCTCAGCAGCCGGTCGCCCCGCCCCTTCCCCGTGACGCTCCTCTCCCCTCCGCCCCTCATTGGCCAACCTCCCCGATCCCCCACCCCTCCGACCCCATCGGCGCCCTCTCATTGGCCGGAGGGGGCGGAGCGACAGCACCTCGGCCCCGCCCCCTCCTCCACCTCCACCTCCTCCTCCCGGCTCCGGAGCCGGGGCTGGGGTCGGGGCCGGGCCGGGCCGGGCGGCGGCGGCGGCGGGGCCATGGCGGGCGCGGCGCGGGGGCTCGGCCGGGCGCTGCTGTGGGTGTCCTTATCCGCGTGCCTGCTGCCTGACCCTCTGGGAGCCGCTCACATTAAGAAAGCCGAGGCGGCGGAGGCCGGGGGGGAGCTGCGCTACCTGCACGCGGCCGAACTGGGCCAGGCGCTGCGGGACCTGGCGGCCGAAGCCCCCCCGGGGCTGGCCCGGCTCTTCAGCATCGGCCGCTCGGTGGAAGGGAGGCCGCTGTGGGTGCTGCGCCTGACGGCCGGGCTGCCCGAGGCCCGGCAGGACCAAGAAGAGGACGAGGAGGCCGGCGGGGAGGCCCTGCCCGGCCGGCCGCAGGTGAAGCTGGTGGGGAACATGCACGGGGACGAGCCTTTGGCCCGGCCGCTGCTGCTTCGCCTGGCCCGGGAGCTGGTGCGGGGCTGGGCCGGCGGAGACGAGAGGCTCGGCCGCCTGCTCAACACCACCGACGTGTACCTGCTGCCCAGCCTCAACCCCGACGGCTTCGAGCGAGCCCGAGAGGGCGACTGCGGAGGAGGCGGAGAAGGGGCGGCGGGAGGCCGGGAGAACAGCCGCGGCCGGGACCTCAACCGCAGCTTCCCCGATCAGTTCGGGACCGCTCAGCCCGACCTGGAGCCCGTGCCCGAGGTGCGCGCTCTCATCGCCTGGATGCGGCGCAACAAGTGAGTGCGGCACGGCCTCCGCCGGAGGGAACCTCCCCGGCCTTCCCTCGGCCTCCTCGGGCGTCCTCCGGACCTCCAGGAGGGGCAGAGCCCTCCTGCTGCCTGGCCCGCAGGGTGCTGTGCCTGCCCTGTGCCCGCCTGCCTGGGCTCAGCCTCCGCAGCCTCCTGCATCGCCAACCTCCAGGGCTTGCTGCTCCTCTCCAGCCTGGCTGAGCTGTGGGTGCCCCCACTGCTCCTTCGTGCTTCCCTTCCTGCCTGGAGGAAGGGGGAGAGGGCTGGGAGGCTGCAGTGCTGGGGAGGCAGCGCTGTGGAGGCTGGCCCGGCAGGCTTCAGGCCTGGGCTGCCCCGCAGGGCTGGGTGCTGGCACTGTGCTCGCTCAGCCGGCTTTGTTGGGTGCCGTGTCCGAACCACGGCTGTGCCGAGAAAGCCGGAGTGTGAGTGCAGTCAGCTGGGAGCAGTGCGAGCAGCAGGCTCTGCGCCCTCCCCAAAAAAGGGACAGAGGAGAACTGAGCGTGGTGCACTGGGGCTGTTGGCCGGGTCTAAAGGAGATGAGCAATGTTTGGCATCATACAGCGTGTGCTTGGTTGTGGGGGGCAAAGGTTTGTCTGAGGAATTACCTTTATTGAAACTTAGCCGATGGCAGCACCCACCGGGATGGTTGCTCTAGCACTTGTGAACTGCACCGGTAACTTGCTTGTCCCAAGGATCTGTTAGGACAGATTTGGTTCAATTCAGAGTTAGTTACAAGGGACACCTTGCATGTTATTACTGTCACTTCGAAAATACCTTGCGCTGTCTCTATTCAGTGATTTTGCCAATGCTTGAGGTGAGATTTTCATGCAAGCCAGGCCAAAGCAAGAAGCAAACAGCGCCTTGTGCGTCCCTCTGCCTGGCAGCACCAGGTATTGCTGTTCCACTGGTTACGCTAACGCAGCCGCTGATACTGGAGGGAATGGGTAAACAGAACTGTTTGATTTAAAAAAAGAAAAGATAGCGTTGCAATTCACGTGTCCTTTTTAAGCAAGGCAAAGGTATCGGTCATGTTGCCTTGCTCAGAAACTGAATCGTGTTTGGCTGAAAGAGAGGGAGAGCTCTTTTTGCCTCTGCGCTGTATTTGGTGAAAAGAGTGAGAAGAGAGACAATTGCGCTTTAATTTTGAGTGCCTGTGATCAAATTAAGGCACGATATAGGGCATGCCGTGCTGTTGTACCTTCTGACTCAAGATTTTAACAGCTCTGTTATTCGTCCAGATTTTATTTATGCGGGTCAGTTCTGTGGTGTGTATCAAGCACTGCTCAGAGCTCGGCGAGGCGCTGTGCACATCGCTCTGAGTTTGAGGGCTTTGTCTTAGGATGGAGAAAGAAACTTGCTTCATCTCCAGTAATGCCAGATGTCGGTTTGGGGAGCGAATAAACCAGTCCTGACAGTTGGTTTATTGCAAAAATCTGCTGACGTCCCCGACGTGCTCCCACTTGGACATCGCTCAGATGCTCCAACAATCCTGGAGGCTGGCGTTGCAGTGAGGGGCTCTGTCTCACAGAACAGTTTATCTTTGTGTCAAACAGTGGCCGCGGGGCCGCAGGAGTGTGTATCTGTAACGTAACCTTGGTGTAGCTGCAGCTCAGCAGGAGTTCTCCCCGCACAGAACGGTCTGAGAGGTTCTTCTTCCAAAACTTGCTCTTCCCGTGGGTCTTTTTAGTCTGCTTGATCCCAGAGCAGGTTTGGAGGCTGTGTAGATCTCGATTTGGATGGGAAGGCAGCAGGACGTCTGGTTGGAGGGCTGTAGCTGGCTTCTTGCTCAGTGTTCCAGTGACAATTCCTTTCCTTCTCCTTCCCAACCCCAGGTTCCTGCTCTCCGGCAATCTTCACGGCGGCTCGGTGGTTGCAAGCTATCCCTACGATGACTCTCCCACGCACAGGCCCACAGGAGTCTACAGTAAATCAGCTGATGACGAAGTGTTCAAATATTTGGCGAAAGCTTACGCCTCACATCACCCCATCATGAGGACTGGCAAACCAAACTGCCCCGGCGAGGAGGGAGAGACCTTCCAAGACGGCATCACGAACGGTGCCCAGTGGTACGACGTGGAAGGTAAGCTGCGCTGGTGAGTCGCCCTCGCTGTCGGCTTGGTCACACAAAAGTCTTAGAAATAGCTTCGTGCTTCCACTGAGAAGCGATATCCAAAACCGTGCCGCTTATCGCCGAGGCAAGGAGGGTAGGTGAAGGGGTATTTTTAGCCTGGAATGTGTTCTAGCAGCTTGAAGTGATGTGAAGTGGCATCTCAGGCACACCAGGGAGTGTTTGGTGAATCACGGTTTGGGAAATAGATCCCAGCAAACTGGAGGGCTCTTCCTCACCCCGCTCGGTGCTGAGTTATCCTGCACGGAGGAGGCTCCGTGTAACAAATGAGCTGTCATAAGGTCTTAAGGCAGTTAATAAATTGTAATGATGATACAGGAAAGGGGAAACTGTTGCCAGCACGCTGCAAATCCAAACAGTGTTAAACTGAAAGCAGTGTCAGTCTTCTGCGAGGTTTCTTTAACCTTTCGACTTGCAGTTTTGTAAATGATTTATAAAATAGCCTGCTGTAAAACCGTACTACGATGTAAATGCGTGTGGCCTGAGCTAACCGAGCTCCTCTGCCTGGAAGTAGGGCGAGGAACTTCTCTGTGAAGTGCTCTGCTGGCAGAGCTGTGCGGAGGAAGACAAGCAGCGCGGGCAGTGCTTGTCCCTCCTTGCAACAGGACCTAGAAGGGATCCCAAATCCGGTCTGCTGAGGCTCCCAGCAGAGCTCTTGCTCTCTCTGCTGGGCAGCGGCGCTGGGAAATGATGTGGGGAGAGCAAATTACCTCCAGTACCAGCAGGCTGCTTCTGCGTGGAAGTGGCTGGGCTGCTCTGCATGCGCCGGTTTTGCTGCTGTTGAGATTTAAAGGATGGTTTGTAATGAGATGCTCTCGTGCAAAAGACTCCGTGACAAGCGGGAAGAGAAATCTTGGCTGGGTCAGTAGAAGAAGTTTCACCATTTCCACGCCCCCTCAGTGGAAGTTGTACAATTGCGGACTCGCCAGCCAGCAAGGCAACTTCTGCGGTGAGGACAAAACACAAATCTTGCATAATTGATATGGAGAAGTTGCACTGCTTCGCTGTGTCCGGGCTGCGCTGCTTTCGCTCCTGCTAGGGCCGAGGGATAATGGCAGGAATGCTGAGCAAGCAAAGAAATCAAGCGTGGTTTATCCCGAACAGCTTACCGCCTAACAAATTCTGGAAAGATGGTGTCTTTCCAAGACATGGGTTTCAGAGCTGAGTCATCCGTCAGCCCTGACTCCGTGTTCCTTGGGAAGCGAGGAGAGAGATCCAATATTGGGCCCGAGCACATGGCACCCGTGCTGGAAGAGGAAGTCCTTCAGCAGCGGCTGAATCATTCCTGAAGATTTCCCTGTTCAAACAAGATGCAGTGTTCAAACACGATGGCTATTAGCAAAAAGGGAAGAAGCGTGTCCCCTTCCCTCCGCCCTGCCGAGCACAGCGTTCCTGGTGTTTGCTGGCTCAAGGTTCGCTTCGCTTCTGTGGAAAGTCCGGCGCGAGGAAGGTTTGTGCAATCTCGTGCATCTGCTTACGGCGGAACAGGATATCCTGGATGAGCTGTGCCGCCTTGTTTGCCGATAACAACAGCCACCAGAACATCTCTGTCGATAGGTTTTCAGCTGCAGCTCGAAGGCGTTTTGCCTTTTCACCAACTGTGGTGTACGGGGAGCTTGTTCAAGGGCTTTCGGCCTCTGCTCCCCTGCCCGCAGAGCGAGTAGCACTTCTCACCGCAACGTTCACTTGTCCGTCCTCCTGCTCGAATGTGAAACGCCCGCTGGTGCCAGCCTGCCCTCGGGAGGTTTGCTGCTGGCTGCCGCGAGCCTCTGGGGCTGCTTTTGCCTCGTCAGCGGGTGGGAGCTGAGCTTTGCTGCCTTCCTCCCGCAGGAAGCGGCAAGGTGTGAGCCGGAGACCGCCTCGCTCTGTGCTGCCGGCGCTGCGGTTTGCACCGTGTGTGACAGCCTCCAGCTTTCAGCCTCTGCGGATACAAACCCTCGGGCTGTGACTAACCACAACCTTGGTCCTGTTGGTGCGGGGCGTTCACAGGCAGAGATTAAAGAGAAAGTGCTGACACTAATCCGGAACGGGGAATTACTGAGGGTGGCACCTGTGCTGTCTCTCCCCCGGGCCATAATTCACATCTAGCTGCTGTTAGGAGCGTGCTGGCAGCCGTTGGAGCATGTCCCAGGTTGAAGCGTGACCCGTAGGAGCTGAGATCCAGGGAAGAGCGCAGGTGAACTAACAGCGCAGAGCCCAGTGCATGCGTTTGGGTGCTGTGTGAAATTCCTGGGTCACTTTGGAGTCTTAGGCATTAACAGTCATTTTGGGCAGCAGATGGAGAGTCAGTTTGTTGTATACAGACCACAAGGCCTTCCCCGGTGACCGCAGAATTTAAATCCTGAGTGAAATGAGGGTGGGGAAGTCCCGGTGCCCTTGCGGGAGCTTTCGGGGCCGGGCTGAGCTCTAAGTGACAACCGGAGCACGTGGGGAGAGGTGCAGGGCAAGCGCCCGTGGCTCGCGGGTCGGGTCATGCCAAGGAAAGGCTGCAGGCTCCACGTGAACTACGGCCAGCAAAAACAAAGAACCGAGAACAAAATGTTTCAACAGGTGGAAATTTTCCTGCCACATTTTATCGTGTGAATTCAAACGTGCCGGAAAGTCAAGTGCTGCGGCCTTCGCTGCCCTGGAGCCACCGGTTCAGGCCAACGCCGCTGCCAGACCCAATGGACTTCCATTCGGGTTTGCAAACAACCTCTTGTGCGTATCGGGCTGAGGTGGCAAGGCGAAACCATCGGAGTCATTCTTAAGGTCAAGTGCTCACGGAGCAGCGTGGCTCCCGGCCACACGGCCGAGTTTGGCTCCTGCGTTCCAGCTGCTGCCGATAAGCGCGCCGTGCCGTGCCAGGGACGCCGCTGGCTCGGGGCTATCTCGGTGGTGCACGCTCTCACTCTTCCTTCCTTTTAACCTCCAGCGTTTTTAACCACTGAGTGGGCGGTTCGGGTCAAGAAAATAATTGGGAATTTGGGCTGGTTTATGAGCCAGGTGGTGCTTAGTGCAAGAAGAAAGGCCAGCTGTATGGAAGAGGCCATGAATTTTAAAAAACCACCTGTGGGATGGACGCGTTTGCCTTCATTTCATAAAGATCCCAATCCAGAACACGAATTCAGCATAACATCGAATAGGGCATCTTGTGGGCAGCCTTGGGAGGCCTTTCCTTTACTTGCAGTCCCTTCCTATAAGATATTTCCCTTGCCGGTTCGAATCTCTGTGCCCAGGTGTTTGCGGTGTCCCTGGTGCCTCCCAGAAGGAATTTCTGGACATGGAAGCGCGGGATCCACGTCCGTCCCCTGCCTTGTGTTTGTGCCGTGGTTTTTAGCCCCACTTCAGCTTCCCAGCAGCTTTTGGTGGCATCAGTTGGAGCAGTTAAAATGAGGACGGGTGCTTGTGGCAGCGCTGCTGTGGGCTCTGGTTCCTGGGCATGGCAGAAGGCAACTGCGCAGTGTGAGCCATCGGTTTCTGGGATGTGCACGGCAAGCTGCCCTTGTGTCTCTGGAAAATTCTTACCATTTATTTTTCTTTTCTTGAGAAAAGTATTGGCTTGATGCCTCTCTTCCCCTCTCCCACAAGCAGTGCTGCAGCTCCTGGGCTGACGTGGGAAGACGCTGCCCTCCTCCCTGCGAGGGCTGTGCTGCTCCGGGCTGTGTCGGGCTGGAGCTGGAGGCTGGGACTTCACCTCCTCTGAGTTTTAATGACCGCAGACTACCGGACCAAAACCTTCTTCCGCCTTGTTGAGGCTGCTGCTGATTGCTTACACTGCTCTCGTGCTTCGAGACAATCGGTTCTGTGCTAGGGTAAGCAACTTGTGCTGTGTTTTCATCGAGTCTCTGGCTTGCTTTGTGCCATCTGCTCTCTCCGCAGAGCCGCCAGGAGCCTTTCTCTGCCGTGACTTAGCTGCAGCTCTCTTATCTGCTCGTCTGCTCCAGCGACAGCTGGAATTAGAGAGGTTTTGCACGGTGCACTTTGAAAATGGAAGCCTTCCAGGCCGGCCTGAAAGGTTTCTCCTGGCATCTGGTGTATTTGTGGTATCTGGAGCTCCGGGTTTGACTCGAGAGCTGCGTTCTCCCGCCTGTCTGCCTGCTGTGGGGCTTGGCAGGGAGCAGAGGCATGCCTGGCAGCGTGATCTCCGCAGCTCTCGTGCTGCAGGAGGTCTGGGATCCTGGCTGAAGTGCAGTCGTGACGCTCGAGGCGCTGGACAGAGCGGGGAGAGGTTTGTTCTGGGCAGGCCTCATCCTGCACTAGGAGCGAGGGGTCAGCTCCAGTCCGGGAGCTGAAGCTTTACAAGGGCTAAAAGACACCCTGTGATAAATATGTGGAATAAACACAAGGGATTATCCAAGGTAACACCCAAACAGGTAGAATGTAAACACTTCGGTCTGACAGCCCTCTACCCTGGGTGTGCCTTTCCTGCTCAGTTCCTTGAGCCTAGAGCTCCTGCTAGGCCCTGTGCAGGTCTCTGTATGCCTCCAGATCTCCTGCCTCGCCAGGAGAGGCTGTGCAGCTGGGATTTGGAAAAATCCGTAATTCCATATGCTGTAAAAATAACCGTCCTGCTCCGCAGTGGGGCCGTGTGAAGGCCAAATATGTGCAGTGGATGCGGTCCAAATTTTCGAGCGTGGAATGGACTTTCTCAAAGAGACGGTTCTACCAAAATTGATGTACCAAGCTCTAATTTAGTCCGTTGCTGCTCTATTACGGGTGAGCATCTGTCCTAAATTTACTTGAATGGCAGTTGAAGCGCTAAATATGCTGCTTCATGGCTCTGGTTTATGTATGGATGTTTTCAAATGCATTAGCGTCCCGCTAGGAGCAGATGGTTGCAGGCTGGCAAATTGTTTCACTCTGCGTGGCGCTTACTGGCGAGAGAGCAGCCCGCTGTGGACTACTTCTCTGAGCCTGGTAACAGGAGCCGAGTAAAACTGAGCACGTATCAGATTCACAGCCCTGTTTCCCTAACCTCTTGGACTGAGCTCCAGAGTTGTAAAGTCCTCAGGCACTCTCCGGCTCCTCGTGCAGGATAGAGAAGTCCCTTTCCCGACAGAATCTCAGCCCGTGCACAAGCTGCAGTGCTCTCTGTGATGGACGTTTGATTTGCTGTGATAAATCCTCCTGTTCCCTCACCAGCAGGCTGGCAGAAGGTCCGAGAGGAACTGGGGCATCTCTGGTCCGGCTCCGTCCCTCACATCTGCTCTCGGCTACCCCGCTCTGCGCTGCCCCTCGCTGTGTCACCGACTGCCGTGGGGCTGTGTAGCCCAGGACATCAGGACATTTTGGACAGCGAGTGCTCCCGGCCACCGCGCTTACTGGAAGGCTGCTCTGCTGGCAAAGTGCTGCTGAGAGCTTTTGCTGGCCGTGTGTTATCCCAGCCTCTGCAAATGCCAGGGAGCGTGTTTGCATGGCCGCATCGATCCGGTTAACCGGCCAGCAGCCTGGGGGGTCCCTCCTTTGTCATGGAGCTTGTGAATGATTATTCAGACGAAGCGGTGAGGTTATTTAGCGCAGCACACGTGTAGTTCTTTGGGCAAAACAAAGCACGGGAGTTCTAGGTGTGCTTTTTTTTACAGGCTTGCCTACAGGCTGGTGGCATGACCCAGGCTGCCTTCTGGTATCCTTCCTTCTGAGGTTCCTAACTGGCAGCGGGCTTCTTCAAGGCAAGCACGTAGGGATCTGGGAGTGCCAGTTTGGCTTCCTCAGCTGATCCAGAGGAGAGCTGGGCCCCTCTGGGCTGCCCCTTGGCCATGGCGGGAGCCGGGTGGCTGCTGCGTGGTCCCGGGGCTGCTGGGCACTTGGGATGGAGCCAGCTGGGCAGCGGTGGCCAAGGCTGTGGCATGCCAGCCTGCCCGAATTGTGGCTGTACGAGGCTGTGAGACCCAGGGGATGTCATCAGGAAGTGTGAAACTTGGAGCGGTGTGCCTTTTCCACGTGGTCACGGCTGCCTGGTGGGAATGGTCCTCTTGTGTGCCTGCAGTCACGTGCCGGGGTTTGTCGGGGTGACTGAAACCTGTTTCGCAGGCTTGCGGTGGTTTTTACTATCGAAAGCTCCCAGGAATGTTTAGAGGGTTGAATATTTGCAGTCTTCAGCAGCGTGCTGGAGTCCGAGCTCCGGATCGTGGGTGCTGATACCCGGGGACCTGGAGTCCTGCTGGTACGTGATTCATCCCTGCTCACGAAACGGATTCGTTTGCTGAGGGCTGAACGTAACCTTCAGTAAATGAGGGCATGGCACTTGCTAGGACACGGTGACATTTTTTATTTGCAGCACTACCTGTGGTTTCCCTGAAAGGCAAGAATAAGCAGATAAGGTTAATACTGTGAAGCAGCTCTGTGCACTTCTGTTTTCTGGTGCTTAGGGAAGTTTGTCTGGCTTAACAGCAAGCTATCAAGCTGCCCCCAGGTGCTGCAACGTTACTTAAATTACTGGAGACTGCTGCCTTCAAGAGGAAACGGGGCAGGAGGCTGGTGTGACGTGGCTCCAGAGATCAGGGAAGGGAGCGAATTTCCTGTTTGGAGGAGGTGGACAAGTCTGTGTCCTGGTGTGCTCATGCAGGACCCAGCTGTTGTAGGGTCATGGCAGTCCTCAGAGGTGAGGGAAGGTGTTGCTGCCTCTAGTTTTGCTAAGAGTTTTTAGGAGAACAGCTGTGTGGTCCTTGAATGTGATACGTAGGAAATCCAGGTAACATGCGGGTAGTGTCTGGGAGATGTCTTTGCCGTGGAATGAACCCACAAAGTGCTGAGCTGCTGTGTTCAGCTGGCGGCAGTAAGACGAAAGGACGATCTGCTGCTGATGTGAATGGCTCAGTGTGGTGGTTACTGGGAGAAAGAGGGCTCTGTGTGCCCCAGCACAGGCTTTCACCAGGATCTGGTCTGACTTTTCTGCTTAGGTTGTTTGCTCTGGGGCTCTGGCAGCAGACAGACAGAATGTGGATCCTGCGTGCTGTCTGTGCATTGCTCTCGTGACGTGTCTCTGCCTAACTTCCTCAGGTGGGATGCAGGATTACAACTACGTGTGGGCCAACTGCTTCGAGATCACCTTGGAGCTGTCCTGCTGCAAATACCCGCCGACCTCCGAGCTTCAGCAGGAGTGGGAAAACAACCGGGAGTCTCTCCTTACTTTCATTGAGAAGGTAGTGGGGGCTGAGGCAGGGTGTGGGGGCTACATCTGGGAAAGCCCTGCGTCCCCGGCGGGCTGGGAGCGCTGTGTTCAGATGCTCTGCTAGCTTAGTTTGCTGCAGGCGGTAACACAGCTGCTGCAGTTGCTGTGTGGAGGTCAGAGGCTACAAAGCTGCTGTTTATCTCTGTGGTTCTGCCACGCTTCCCACATCCTCAGTGAGAGCAGAGCTCCTCTGAGAGGGGCCTCGTGGGGCGCAGTGGGGTGCAGAGAGGCTGAGAAATGCAGATGTTGCTACGTAATGCTGAGTACCTGTAAGGTCTCGGTGCCTTCAATCTCGGGTCTTCAAAAACACCAAGCCGCACAGCTGAGCCCTTGGCTCACAGATCCATCTTCCAGGCTTTTTCCCCATGCCCACGTGTGGGTTGAGCAGGGGACAGTTTAGGCTGGGAAGGGAGGCAGCTGCACCTTGTATGGCCTGCGACCCTGCTGTGTTCACACTGTTCTGTGCCCACGCCGATGAATGAGAGGCTTTGCTAGGGAGAATCAGTTCTGAAAAGCTGCTGCCTTCCCAGTCTCTGCTGAAATTCCTGTCCTTGCTGTCTGGCCAAGCACTGCCTGAACCTTGGGCTTGTTTCTGCCTGGCAGCTGTCCTGCTCTGCTCTTTTGGGGATGGGAGGGAAGGGGATTGTGGGGTTAGGATGCGGTTGCGCTGATGTTACCTGTCTTCAGCCAGGCCCTTGTGTTTTTTTTCTCAGGTCCACATCGGTGTGAAAGGCTTTGTCAGGGATGCGATCACCGGGGCTGGCTTGGAGAATGCGACCATTGTCGTTGCCGGCATCGCTCATAACATCACGGCGGGCAAATTTGGCGACTACCACCGACTGCTGGTGCCTGGGACCTACAACGTGACCGCAGTTGTGATGGGGTAATGTCTCTGTGGCAGCTGGTGTCTGCACTGCTGACTGCTTGTGTTACTTTATGTGATTTCTTCCCTGGGAGCATCTTGTGTAGGGGGCTTGGCTGGAAGCTGCAGCTGTAAAGGACTCTGTGATGGGTTAGAGCTGCAGCTGTGTTTGTTCGCCCCATGCCCTGCTGCAGTGGGGAGCTGCTGGGTGCACGGCACTTCTGTCACCTTTCTTTGCTTATATCGACCTCATCTTCTGGGCAAAAGGATAAAAAGGAGTAGGGTCGCCCCAGTAAGAGCCTGCATTGTGTCAAGTCTGGGTGTAAACATGTCACTTGCAGCTAGCTACCCCTGTGATACACCCGTGGCTTCTTCCCCATAAACAGGAACTCGGGCCTCTGACACAGCAAGGGCAGCAGCATAGTCAGGTCTGGTGGCAGTGGGATGAGCCCCATCGGCTTGTTTGCTGGTGAATCTCTCCCCTAGTCCAACATCCCGCTGTGTTCAGGCTGGGAGGAAGAAGCTGGAGAGCGTGGAGTGGAGGTTAAAAGGCTGCAGAGCCTCGTTGCTGAAGCCAGCTCTTTGTTTTCCCCCACAGTTACGCACCAGTGACCAAAGAGAACGTTGAGGTGAAGGAGGGAGATGCAACGGTAGTGGACTTCTCCTTGCAGCCAACCGTGGTGGCACCAGATCCTAACCTCACGCAGTTCACCGCAACGCCTGCTTCTCTGTCCACCGCCACGCCCTCTGTTGCGCAGGCAGAGCCCCCGGGCACCACCTCTCTCCACCAAGCAGTCCAGCCCGTGGACTTTCGCCACCATCACTTCTCAGACATGGAGATCTTCCTGCGGCGGTACGCCAACGAGTACCCCAGCATCACCCGCCTCTACTCTGTGGGCAAGTCGGTGGAGCTGCGGGAGCTCTACGTCATGGAGATCTCAGACAACCCTGGCGTCCATGAAGCAGGTAACCCTGGAGATTCTTTCTAGCAAGGCACAAATGCGAATGACAGACCCTTTCCTTTGGGTTCTCCCTGCAGCAGGGTTTGTCCTTTTTGGTGGTGTGATTGCAGAAGAGTGTGTCTGAAGTAAATGCCCCATAGCCTGCAGAAAGGCCTGAGAGTGCAACGCTCAGGGTGATGAAATGTCTCCAAGCGTTACTGCAGTGGTTATAATAGTCTCCTTGGCGTGGCTGTGTGTCTGCAGGTGAGCCAGAGTTCAAGTATATCGGTAACATGCATGGGAATGAAGTTGTGGGGCGAGAGCTGCTCCTGAACCTCATCGAGTACCTCTGCAAGAACTTCGGCACGGATCCTGAAGTGACTGACTTGGTCCAGAGCACGCGGATCCACATCATGCCGTCCATGAACCCAGATGGCTACGAGAAGTCCCAGGAAGGTAGTGCTGCCTGCGCTGAAATGCTGGGGGGTTTTTAGCTCTGAGAACAAGAATTGGGGCTCGTGGTGCTTCTGAGAAACCCCACGCCACAGGAAGCGGGTGGTTGGCTGCTTCTTGAAGTGGTTGGAAAGAGCTCTTACGCTTCAGCGACGCTATATGCTACCCCTGTTTGGGTCCCCTTATGGTTTGTGGCTATCCCAAGGGTTATTAAAAATAAAGACATTCCTTTGACACAGCTCATACTTGCTGTGCTTTGCTCCATGCTCTTAGTAACATGTGATGTGGGAGCCAGGCAGTCTGCAGAGCACTTGTCCAAGGATAATACAGACTTTTATCGTGATGTTGAAATTGGCAAAATCGTTCAGGGAAGTCCTTAAAACTGCATGGCTTTTGCAGACTGACAGAACAAAGCCAGTCCAGAACAGTTTTCTGGAATTAGAGCTCTACGTGGGTTTAACAGAGAACTTGTCCAGCTGGTTTGAGAAGGTGAGCTCTGAGGTTTCTGTGGTCGTGACACCCGGCTGCTGGGATTGTTCGTGGTTCGCTGCCTTCCTGCTAGCTGTGGCCTGGCTGGCACCAAGAGCTGCTGAAACGGCCCCTGGACACCTACGGGCACTGTCACTGGAGAAAAGTGTGGGTGTCCTGTTGCTGTGGGCTGCAGGAAGCCAGCTCTGTTGTGCTCTCTGCTGGTTTTTGCTAACTGATAGTGTGAAGATCTACAGCAAAAGGACACAGCCTCCACAGTGGAGGGGGAACTTGTATGGGCCACGAGGCTGAACGTGTATTTCATTTTCAGGAGACAGAGGAGGCACCGTTGGCAGAAATAACAGCAACAACTACGACCTGAACCGGAACTTCCCGGATCAGTTCTTCCAGGTGACAGACCCTCCGCAGCCAGAAACTCTCGCTGTCATGAACTGGTTGAAGACTTACCCGTTCGTGCTTTCAGCAAACCTGCATGGAGGTATGTCAGCCAGCCAGCCTCCTTCCTCAGCACTGAGGTTTGAGGGGTGGGGATTTCAGGGATATCCACTAGAGATCTAGCAGAGAGCACTCAGTCCTAAGCATCACTGAAATGGCAGGAGCAAAGGCAGCCAGGTTCCTGCACCAGGGATGAGGCCGTTTCCAAAGGACTTGTAGAAAAAAAGAGTAAACGAAATGTATTGTTAGTAGGTTGGAGTTCATACTGCTGGAAGCTGGATCAGAAGCTGGGGACCGGCTGAAAGCCACGTCCCCAAGCACGTTTGAAGGGAGCTGAAGAGGCTGCTGGGAGGATCACACACACGCTTCTCTGAAGGGAGCACATGCACTGGGCAGTAGCTAGCACACTGCCTGCTACGGGTTGGGGCAGGTGGGACGGCCTTTCATGTCAGCAGCTGCTCAGCAGCTGGTTCTGTGAACGTGGTTACGCTGCGGCTGCTGGAGGCTTCGTAGTATTTATAAAAATTGAAGGGAAGGAGATGTAATCCTGAGGGTTCCCTGTCGTGAATTGCATGGCGGAACTATGAAATTTGCTGTAATTTAATTATCTTTTTAGAGCGATCTAAATTAAGTGTCTGTCTTACAGCTTATTCCCCAGACGGTTTGTTGTAGCTGTGGTAACTTGCAGGTGGTTGCTTTGTGCTAGCACATTCCATTTTGTCGTGCAGAGGTACCCTGCGTGGGTAAGAGCTGGCAGTTCTCCAGCGGCGGTGGTGTCTGGGTTCCCACAGCACCGCTCGTACAGCTTGCCTAGGAAGAGCCAGAGATGTTACAATCTGCTTGCCATAAATTCCAGAGGGCTGAAAAGCTACAGCAGTTGGGCCAAGGGCGCTGTGTGTGTTTTAAGAAACTTACTCCTTTGCTTTCTCTCCTCGGTGAAAGGGATTATTAGGAGGTTGTGCTCATCCCTACCACATGTAATAGCCAAAGCTTTGATGTGTCATGGCTGGGGCTCACCTTCCTTGTTGGGTGTGGTCTTATCTTTTCCTGTGCTTTTTTTCTCTTCTGTCCACTGGTGTTAATGCTGCATGTTTGATGCCAAGTCTTGAGGAACACGAGATTTTGTCCTTGGCACTCTTCAGAGGAAAAGAAAAACTTATTCTCTCAGGCCGAGGGATCAGTTGAAAAGCATGCAAGGTCAAGTCAAATCTTGTCTCCCCTACAGGTTCTCTGGTGGTTAATTACCCCTTTGATGACGATGAACAAGGGATAGCCATATACAGTAAATCCCCCGATGATGCTGTGTTTCAGCAGCTGGCACTTTCCTACTCCAAGGTAAAGCTCTAATGGGAAAACAGCTCATCCTGCTAGGGTAATTCCTGATGCTGTCATGAGCCCTTTGAGCAGGCACCCACATGTGCAGGCTCCTCGGGTCACAGCAGAAGGGTCCTGTGGGACGCTCTTCCCATGCGTGGACAGCCAGTGTGCTCTGCCTGCAGGCGCTGTGGGAGGAGAGCTCTGTGCAGGCACGGGGCCCATAGCAGTGGGTTACACACACACGTGTGCTGAAGGATGGTAGAAAATGCTGTATGTGCACCAGGGGGAGAGAGAGGATGTCTGAGCTGTGTTTGGGTGTGGGACAGTCTGCTGGTGCCGGTGCTGTACCGATGCACACCTGCTTGAAAGCTCTGTTTGGTAACGCTGAGCGTGTGGCTAATGTTGGAACAGAAGTGCCAGTAGGCTGTAGAGTACAGGCTGAGCTCCACGTGTCACGTCTTTTGTTTCAGGAAAACAAAAAGATGTATCAGGGAAGCCCTTGTAAGGATATGTACCCCACGGAGTACTTTCCACATGGCATCACAAATGGGGCCCAGTGGTACAACGTTCCAGGTAAAGTCAGCCTTAAGTCTCTGGTTTATCTCCATGTTAATGCATGTGCAGCTTAAAGAACTTAGTCTGGTCGATCACAAACTCTGCATTGGTCAGGCCAGATTATGTGAATTTGGGTTTCTTCTGTAACCTCTTAAGTAATGTACCCAGATTAAATCGTTCTGGAGGGAAGGAATTTATAGTGTAGTATTTCTGGCTAGCCAGCAGTATGAAAGGCATTTACAAGAAGGTTGGTTATCAGTCTGCTATTTTGACATCCCCTTGAAGCATGAATCTTGCCCTGTGTAAAAGCCTTCTCACTTCAGTATAAAATGCATGCTGTAGTTAGGATTTCATCTTTCTCTAGTACCTGACTTTTTAATCTTTTTCTGAGCCGTGGCTCAACTCTGCCTTCAGGAGACCTTGCCAAAACTTTTCTTGCATTCCTGTTGTAGGTGGGATGCAGGACTGGAATTACTTAAATACAAACTGCTTTGAAGTGACCATTGAGTTGGGCTGTGTGAAATACCCAAAAGCAGAGGAGCTGCCGAAGTACTGGGAGCAGAACCGTAGGTCTCTCCTCCAGTTCATTAAACAGGTGAGCCAATCTGATGCCCAAGCACAGTGTGAGCTGCCTCTTAGGGTCTGGATTAGACGTGCCAGAATAAACAAGTTGGTCTGCACAGTGAGTGTTGCTTCCTGGCCAGACTACGTACCTGCTCCACAGAAATCCTTCCCATCCAAACATGCCTCGATTTTTTTCCCCCTCTCCCCTCCTCAACATACCAAAAAATCTGTATGGAAACAGGTGATGCAGGTGTGGGCATTTTATTTACCAAAACCTCAGTTCTCCCTAGGCCAGTGGCCTTTATGTGCTATTTCCAGCTGGGTCACAGCTGGTGGTAGTGCAATGCACCTGGGGCACGCAAACAAAGGCGTGGAGCAGAGCGTACTGTGGTGGCATCACAAGCCAAACAATTGCCCATTGTACTCAGGTGATCTTTGTCCATGCCAGCTGCTGGCGGGCTTAACCTGAGCCCTTTTGGGACATGCTGCTCCTTGGGAAATATGGAGCCTCCTGTGGAGCTGGTGGGGTCTGGGTGTCAGCATGGTGTGTGGGGTGGGGGCATGGTGAGGCCTGGCTCTGAGCAGGGCTCCGGGTCTGTGCTCAGGTTCACCGCGGCATCTGGGGATTTGTGCTGGATGCCACGGACGGAAGGGGCATTCTCAACGCCACCATCAGCGTTGCCGACATCAACCACCCCGTGACCACCTACAAGGACGGAGACTACTGGCGCCTCTTGGTCCAGGGGACGTACAAAGTCACAGCATCTGCCCGAGGGTGAGCAAGTCCCTGCACAGGGAACAAACAGCTGCACGATTGCCGCAGCACACTCCTGATTTTCCCAGTCAAGAGTTAACAGAGTCGTGCTACTCCGGTGTCAGGGACTGCTAATCTGGTGACAGGGCAGAGTACAAATCTTCCCTTGTTTGGAGGTGGTGCGGTGAAGTAGTTGATAACCTGATGTCTTTAGGGGAAATTCTCATGCAGGCAGCTGCCCGCAGAAATTACTTCAACAGCTGCCAAAACCTCGTTGCTCTTTGGGTTAAAGCTGCCTGACTTCTTGTCCTGCCAGTCTGCCACGTAACCCTGCAACACCTGAGCCACAAGCAGCTCAGTGCCATGCAGGACCCCGAGCTGTTCCCTGTCCTCCTGCCACTTCTCTCTCCCTTTTGACGTGTTCTTGCTGCTTGCTTTTATGCTGCTTGCTTCTTTTGGCTAGAGAGCAGTCCCATGTTGAGTGCCTAATCAGGAAGAGGGGTGGCTTGGTGTGTGAAGCTTCGGTCCCTGATATCTCCTTGTGCTTTCTCTTCCTGGGCAGGTACGATCCAGTCACTAAGACCGTGGAAGTCGACAGCAAAGGTGGGGTGCAGGTCAACTTCACTCTTTCACGGACAGACGCCAAAGTGGAGGAGGGGAAGGTGCCAGTACTGAACACCCCAGACACCAGCGACCCCAACGAGAAGGAGTTTGAGACTCTGATCAAAGATCTATCTGCTGAAAACGGCCTGGAGCGCCTCCTGCTTGCCTCGTCGGGGAAAGTCTCTCCTTACCGATACCGCCCCTACGAGGACCTCTCTGAGTTCCTCCGAGGCCTCTATCTGAACTACCCGCACATCACAAATCTCACCAGGTGAAAACACAAAGCAGCAATGCTCAGCTCCTCCCTGGACAGCAGCCTGTGGCAGAGAAGTAGGGAAATGATGAGCTGTGAGTGCAGTGCAGAGGTGGGGAGCTTGTTTCTGCCCGTCCCTGTGGTGCCTGAGTTCAGAGGAGCCCCAGGTGTAAGGGCATGGTGGCAGAACATTGGCAGGGACCCTGTGTTTTTCCTGAGACCTCATTTTACTGACTTAAACCTGGAGTGCTGTCAGCTGCCCAGCTGCCTGGGACTGCTGATATTCCTAGCACTGATACCCCAGGTATCTGCAAACATTTTTTTAATGTTTTCTATTTCCTCCCTCTTCCAAATCCTTTATGACATCTACCCTGCTAAAGAGTTCCCAGCAAAAGCGTTCAAATTTGGCTTACAAGCCTTAGAATTAGAGAGTGTCTGGAGTTGGAAGGGGCCCATGAGGATCATCAAATCCAATGTCTTTTTAAACTATTTGCCTTCAGGTTTTAACCTAATAGCGTGAGATGTGTTTGAGTTAATGTGCTCTGAGCCGAGGTCTGTGCCCTCCTGCAGGCGACCAGCTGTCTGTTGTCCTCTGCTCACCTTTGTGACCTGCAGCACATACCCTCTGTCAGTTTTAAAAGGCATAAATCCAGCCTCTTTGTCCCCAGGACCCTGATTGCTTGTTGTCACCAGGCACAATGTGCTCATGTGCTGTCCCTGCTGGTGCCAAGGCTGCCTTTCTGATCTGTAGCCTCTATTGTCCTTCCAGTTGCATCAGCCCCGATTGTGTTCCCTGCTTTGCCTGCATTCAGTTTGCTAACTTAAAGGCATGACTGTAGCAACAACTTCTGCTGGAATTAGGCCCGCTTTTGTCCTTGAAACTGGGCGCTTCTAAACTAGTTTGATGTCCAGATGTATCCTGCACTGACTGGAGGGAGGGGGAGGAAAAACAAACACAACAAACAAACAAAAACAACCCCCACAGGAAGCACAGAGGCATTTAGCCATTCCACATTTAGGGTGATGTCGTAGGCTATATAGAGAAATACGGAGCATTGGGTGTCCTGTTCACCTCTACCTGGGTGCTTTTTCACACAGATGCTTGTTCAGACTGATGTTCATAGTGGATGTGGTTCGGCGCTGCTGCAAATCTTTTTGTGATGTGGCTGAGTTTTGTGTGTCACTTGTGGTCTAGGCAGCAGTTCCTTTCTGCACCGGCACTTCTCGTAAAGCCAGGCCAGGGGAGCGGCTCTGTTCCTGAGCTGACGCTCTGGTTTCTCATCTCTTGGCAGCCTGGGTCAGAGCGTTGAGTTCCGTCAGATCTGGTCCCTTGAGATCTCCAATAAGCCCAACCAGTCCGAGCCTGAGGAGCCCAAGATCCGCTTTGTTGCTGGTATTCATGGAAACGCCCCTGTTGGTACGGAGCTGCTCCTGGCACTGGCAGAATTTCTTTGCTTGAACTACAAGAAGAACACTGCTGTAACAAAGGTGAGGAGCTGATGTGAGGGGACGATGGTCGTGGCACCCTCCAATTGTATCCCGAGAAGACAGTGCTCATCGAGGGAGACTTGTCTCCTTAATACTGACTTGCAGGTTGCAGTGGTCTCATGTCAAAGGGGAAGTCTTGTGAGATCCATGGGGCCAGTGGGAGCCACTGAAATCAATATAAGCAGCTGTTCCTAGGATAAGAGCAAGGTAAATGAGGCGTAGAGAAAACGAAGCCCACTAATTGTACTTTCTGTGCTGTTTCCCCCTGCTTTTTTCAGCTGATTGACCGAACGCGGATTGTGATTGTGCCTTCCCTGAATCCAGATGGACGTGAGATAGCGCAGGAGAGAGGCTGCACCTCGAAGATAGGCCACACGAATGCTCATGGCAGAGATCTGGACACAGACTTCACAAGTAAGGCAAACTAACTCCTGCAAGCTGATGTGTGGTGTCCCTGTAGAAATGCAGGCTGCGGTAGAAGTCTGCTAGCCTCTGTAGGGTTGGGTGTAGTCATTTGGTTACAGGGTCTACCTGTAAAAAGAGCAGCATTCCCACCTCAGAGCTGAAGCAGCACAGCTGCTGGGAAGCTTCCAAAGCTTGAATATTCCTTACAGGTGATAATTGGCAGTTCTTTATTTGAAAAGGAGAAGATGGAGCAAAGTAGTTTAGGAATAGTCCAGAGATCAGACAATACTTAATATTTTTTCCTGTCAGTTGATTTCTTTCAACCCTGAATTTCTGAAAAACATTCTCTGCTCATGCTTCCTGGGAGCAGTCTCCTTTTTAACACTCTTAAGGTTTCTATTTAACTGCACGGTGTATCTGCAGAGCTCTGTATTAATGCTATCCCCACCCGTCCTCGAAAGGAAGCGTTCTCTCTGGCCGGGTTTGGCTGGGATCGTCCCCAAGTACTTTCTTCGAACAGTGGCAGTTCAGTGACAGTAAAAGAAAGTAAACACCCGTGAAACACTCTGTATCACAAAAGTAAATAGCTTGGGGAAATAGTGATGTATTGTTTGTTTAGCTCTGCAGATGAATTCCACCCATGGGTAGTGTGGACTAGGTGCTTTACTTAATGGTGCAGGTGCAATCTGCTGAAATCTAACAAAAACATTTAAAATAAGCAGCAGACAATTTCAGCCATAAAGTACATGCTTCTGGCCTCTGAAACAGCAGAAGAAACTGTTGTCAATTCCCTTTTCTATTTGTTGTTTTCATTTACAGGCAATTACTCCCGGTACTCAGGGACACGAGAGCCTGAGACCAAAGCCATCATAGAGAACTTGATACTGAAGCAGGATTTCAGCCTCTCTGTTGCACTAGACGGTGGATCTCTGCTTGTCACTTACCCGTTTGATAAGCCGGTGCAGACAGGTATGACCAGCTCCTCCAGGGCCTTGCATGCACAGCCAGCCTCTGGCCAGCCACATGACTGCACGGTGTAAGGACTTGTCCTCTTGGTGTTCTCCCACTGGTGGTGTCCTGTAGCCTCCCTTTGTGTTCAGGCCTTTGTTTCTAGAGAATAACTGAAAGTCTGTAAAGCAAAGCTGAAAATCCTCACAGGATTCACTTAGGGCTTGAAAGATTTATTATTATTTCTGTTTTGCAACAGTATATCAGCTTTTCCTTTGCCAAAACCAATATAAGGCCTGCTTATGTTGCCACCGCTTGATGTCAGAGGATATCTGGAATCCCCCAGAAACAATGTGTTTGACTGTTTAATACAGGATCGTGGGGCTAGAATAAGAATCTGCTCCCACAGTCAATAGAATTCGCACTCTCAATGTCTCACCGTTCTGTTTGTAGTGGAGAACAAAGAAACGTTGAAGCATTTGGCATCTGTGTATGCAAACAACCATCCGTTGATGCATTTGGGCCAGCCAGGCTGTCCAAATAAGTCAGGTATGTTTGGTTCAAGCCTTTAACCCCCTGCCAGCTTGTGCTAGACTCTGCTAGGAGCAGGTATGTCTGATAGCTGTATTCTTGCTCTCACAGATGAGAATATTCCTGGGGGTGTGATCCGTGGCTCTGAATGGCACAGTCACCTGGGAAGTATGAAGGTAATTTGTCACAGCACACCGCTTGCCATCTTTGCAGATAAAGTTTTAAGTGAGCGTTAAAAAGTGTATTTGTTCTGATGTCTGGGCAAAGCTTAGCCACCTCTAGCTGCACTTTGGAAAACTTAAGTGCCACCTTTATTAATTGCGTGGGATTTTTCTTTGTTTGTTTTTCCCTCCAGGATTTCAGTGTTACATTTGGTCATTGTCCTGAGATCACAGTTTATACCAGCTGCTGTTACTTCCCCAGCGTAGGGCAGCTCCCTGGCTTGTGGGCAGACCACAGGAAGTCTCTGCTTAGCATGCTCGTGGAGGTGAGCCACGGTCGGGGGGAAGAAATTCTGGCAAGGATTGGAGGTGGTGGGATGGGTGAGGAAGGGGAGACGAAGAGAGCAGTGTGGAGATTGCTTGTGTTTTTGTTGGTGCTGTGTAATTAGAGACTAACGTGGACTGTGTGAAGAATGGATTGAAAAGAGACATCAAGTGACCAGGAAATGTGTTGACATGGAAGTTAAACTGCTGTATTGTTTTGCCTTCTAGTGGGCTGAGCAGTCCTTACAATATTGTGCAGCTTTATTTCTTAAGGGAGAGGGTGTTAGGAAAGTGCTATATTTTGAGGGGAAGAATAAGGTCCTGTTTTAGGTAACAGATAAGCCATACTCTTGGATCTGAACATGGAATGTTTGCGATGTTTTATTTCAGGTTCATAAGGGAGTCCACGGATTTGTCCAGGACAAGAGCGGCAAGGCAATTTCTAAAGCTACCATTGTCCTTAATGAAGGCTTGAGGGTCTATACTAAGGAAGGTGGCTATTTCCATGTGCTGTTGGCTCCTGGTTTGCATAACATCAATGCGATAGCGGATGGGT
Organism: Nettapus auritus; assembly: GCA_011076525.1. Taxonomy (NCBI): domain Eukaryota; kingdom Metazoa; phylum Chordata; class Aves; order Anseriformes; family Anatidae; genus Nettapus; species Nettapus auritus. The sequence continues at coordinate 7,291,932 of CM021783.1, forward strand.
ACCAACAGAAGCATATGAAGGTATGTGCCTTGATCAGAGATCCCCTCCCTGTCCTGTGAGGACATTGCTCATACTTGGGCTCTGCCTGTGTTTAGCTGCTGGTTGTGTGCCCACGTTAGCTGTTATTCCTTCTTATAACAGATGGAGAAGAATTGCCCAGCACGGCAGAATTGTTTTGGGCAGTAGCCTTTATTTACATCACACTTGTTTTTGACATCTGCCTGATTCTGCCCTGATTGGCAAATACTTCTTTTCTCTGGCCACCTAACAGAGACGTTAGCACTGAGGTGGTCTGAATTCTCACCTCTCTCTCTGCAGGTCTTGGTACGCCACGATGCGCCCAGCTCCGTATTCATTGTATTTGACATGGAAAACAGGATATTTGGTCTGCCCCGGGAGCTGGTCGTAACTGTTGCAGGTAAGGTGATAGTTCAGTCACAGCCTGGAGCCATTTTTCTGGGGTGGTTCATCCTGGTGATGACCCTTCTCTTTTCACTGAACTGGAAAGTCACCTCCTGCTTTCCCTTCTGAACATAAGCTTGTCCTTGCGGACTGGTCCAACATCCCTTTGTTCTAGTGATGCTGGGCTAGCAAATAAGAGGAAGGGGAAAGTATTGCAGGGGCCTGAATGGGGCTTGAGATGACTGGAATGGGGAGAGCCTGTTTGTGCACAGAGCTGGGACCTAGCAGATCTTGCATCTTCCCCAAAGTTTCTTTGGGTAGAGTGACACTGAAGCACTAAGGGATTTTTAGTGCTCTGAAAGCATCTCTTGCGTGGTTTGTATTTACTGTGTCCATGCTCCTTCCTCCTGGGCCACAGAAGTGAGGAAAATGGCTGTATTTGTAGAAGGGAAGAGAGATTCTGAGAAACCTAGAATCTTCTGGGGCTGGGAACATGGAATTAACTTCAGTGCCCTCTCTCTGGCAGGTGCCAGTATGTCTGCTCTGGTCCTCACTGCCTGTATCATCTGGTGCGTCTGCTCAATCAAGTCCAACAGACACAAAGACGGCTTCCACCGCCTCCGGCAGCACCACGATGATTATGAGGACGAAATCCGCATGATGTCCACTGGCTCAAAGAAATCCCTTTTGAGCCACGAATTCCAGGATGAAACAGACACTGAAGAAGAAACATTATACTCCAGCAAACACTGACACCTCCCAGACAGGAAAGGAGGTTCCCTTGGACCAGCCCCGGTGGGAGGGGGGGGGATGATCTCTGTGGTTCAGTTTTGAAACACTAACTTGCAGGATTGTGTCCTCCAGAAATGTGGGTGGCAGCTCCTGATTTCCCTCTGCTGTTTGCTCTGTTCCTACGTACGTGCACATCAGTGGGTGTTAGGGGCTGTGTTTGGGTTAAGGACAAGGCTTATGATTTTAGGTCAAGGTTTGGATGTTTTCACATCACATTGTTCGAAAGGTAACTTAACAGGGTGGCCAGCAGAGTTCCCAGCACTTCCCCAGCATCTCAACACAGTGAGCAGATGGTGGGGAAGTGCCCCAAGACCTGCGTGGGGTCATAGCTGCAACACTCCAGAGTGGTTTCTCTACCTGTTTTGATTTCATTTTTCTTATTCTGTACTTGGTGGAAGCCAGATCCATCACTGACTCCACGTTCTGCAGAGCAGCCCTTGGAAATAGACTGCACTTGGTTCTCAGCTGCTCCCTTGGAGCTTTTCCCCACCTTGAGATGCTGTGGCCTGCTCTGCAGTGGTTGTGGAGCTTCTCTAATGCATTGCTAGTTCCAAGCAGGGTCTCGGCTGAAAGCTGGGGGAGATGACATCCGTTCTTGACGTGAACTGGAGAAAGGAGCAAATGTCAGAGCTTCAGTGAATTCTGACCAAGATCAACAGCTTGCCCACCAGCTCTGAAGAACTGCTGTTCCTGACTTCTGGGGAAGAAATATTCTGTCCTTGCCACCCCTGGTTGCTTCTCATTTGTGTGGACTTGGCTTTTGGAGTCTCATCTTAGTGTTACAGCAGCACAGTGTCTGGAAGTACAACTGGAGATAATTCTAAGCAGATGGATAAACTGATGGTGGTGGATGCTGTAGAAAATAACTAGTAATTGACTCCACTTTTGCTCAAGTCCACCTCTATTCAGGTGGAAACAGTGAAATCTGGCCACTGCTTGGAGCATTATGGGAGCAGCAGAGAGTGGCCACAGGGGTACCTGTGGCCCAACTTGTCATTGTCCAGCTACTACCATTTAGTGATCAGAGTGCTTTGAACACCTCTCGTCAAGCTCTGGCATTGGCAGGCATCAAATTAGCCTGCTGGCCTGGCTCTGTTCTGCTACTCCAGTGTTCCTGAAATGTGTAGCAAGAGCTCCACCTGCTTGTGTGTCTGCAGCGTCTGCTGCTGCGGGGGCCTGGTGCAAGGCATGAGGAAGGGCTGAAGAGCAGTGCAGAAGGGAAGAGCAGGCAAATTCTGTTCTGTAGCACTTGGCAGGAAGGTGGGAAGAGGAGCTGCACTGTGCATCCTCAAGACGCGCTGGATTTGTGGGGAATAGAAGGGATGCCAAGAAGGGCAGGATGCCTGAAACATGATTTCCAAAGCCTTTATCTATAAGTTTCTGAAGTTCTTGTGCTTTCTGGGCAGAAGTCTGGGGTTAGAGTATAGGCACTTATTTTCTTGCTGCTGGTTCTTTTTATTTTATTTTTTATTCCCTCTGGGTTGCAGGAGCCAAGCACTGCAGCACCGCCTTGGACATACACTTTGCCCTTATTTGCTTGTTCTCCAGCAGCCCAGGGAGCTCTACTCGTGAACCTGCACAGAGTGTCTCTGGAGTGTGTTTGCACCCAAATGTATGACAGGGGCCCCTCTGGAAGATCAGAGCAGCAGCTTCCCTATCCGAGGCTGCTGAGCCTTATCTTGCAAGGACCCCTGGGGTGGTCGATTTCCCCTCCAGAACTGTGTCAGTGCCCTCGCTGATCGTCTCGGCAGCTGGGTGCTGATTTTGTGCAGTTACCTGGAAGGATGAGGATGACGCTTGGACAGCAGCATACCTTCTTCCCTCTTTCGGGGGGTGTTACGGGGCAAGAAGCATGTTCTGAGATCTGTCTGGGGAGGTGGGCTGGGATGAGGCTGAGCATTCCCCATGCTCCTGTCCCCCATCACTGCGCTGTGAAGGAGCCCCTCAGCGTCTGTGTTCTGCTTGGTCCCAGCTCCCAGGGGCTCTGGTCCTGGGCTGTGACTTTTCCCCAGGTACTGGGCTGTGGCACACCAGCAGTAATGCTGCCAAATCTCCAACCTGTTCCTGCTTCTGAGGGCTCTAACAAGAGCCGCAGTTGGGTTTTTTTATTAAAGTTGATTTTTCAAACGGCTCTGAGAGCTCTGTTTGGGCCAGCATTTTCTCCGACAGCAGGCGATGGACGGAGCTGGCCTTGCCTCGTCCCACTAGCAATAAGTCATGTCGGGACTGGGTGTGTGTGAGTTCCCGGGAGAGTGCAGTCGGTGCCTCTTTTAAAGCTGAGTGGGGTTGGGTTGTTTTGTAAACGGGAGCCTTTTCTACGCCTCAAGCCCTGCCCGGGTGCCTGGCTCTTGATGGCGGCGGTGCAGGAGGAGCCCCTGCAGCCTCCCCTCGCCCTCTGTCCGTCTGTCTGTCCGTCCGAGGGCAAGGAGCCGCTTCCCCACACGTGTCACCTGTGCCTTCGGTGTTCATTTGTTTGCACGAGGACCTCGGCGCGGCCCGTCCTTGAAGCAGAGCCGCCCTGCGAGGTGAGGCTGGATGGCTTCCAGGAGCAGGGCCTCTCTTCCTCGTTTATTTTGCGTTTTTTTTTTTTTTCCTTTTTTTTTTTTTGGTGTGTGTTCTGTTTTTTAAACCTGTATACCGAGCTCCAATAATCTGTATAAAACCTATTTTGACGCCCAGCAGCGTCCTCTCATTCTTCCTTTACTTCACAAGACCTGGGGGGGGGGGGGGGGGGGGAGGAAGAACCTGGGCCCCGGGGGCCGGGGGGGTCCAAAGGCTGGGGGAGAGAGGCCGAAGCTGGTGAAGGGTCTGGAGAACAAGTCTTAGGAGGAGCGGCTGAGGGAGCTGGGACTGTTTAGCCTGGAGAAAAGGAGGCTCAGGGGCAACCTTATCGCTCTCTACAGGTACCTGAAAGGAGGCTGTAGCGAGGTGGGGTTGGTCTGTTCTCCCACGTGCCCGGTGACAGGACGAGGGGGAATGGGCTAAAGTTGCGCCAGGGGAGGTTTAGGTTGGATATTAGGAAGAACTTCTTTACTGAACGGGTTGTTAGTCACTGGAATAGGCTGCCCAGGGAGGTGGTGGAGTCCCCATCCCTGGAGGTCTTTAAAAGACGTTTAGATGTAGAGCTTAGGGATATGGTTTAGGGGATGATTTGTTAGTGTTCGGTCAGAGGTTGGACTCGACGATCTTGTAGGTCTCTTCCAACCCAGACTTTTCTGTGATTCTGGGTCGGGGGCTGAGCCCGTGAGGAGGCTGCGAGGCGCCGTGGGCCTCAGGGGGGCGCTGCAGCGGGCGGCCTTCCCGCCCCGCCGCTCCCCGCCCGCCGCTCCGTGCCGCCCGTCTCGGCGGGCCGCGGCTGACGTCGGACAACAAAGATGGCGGCGGGGAGCAGCAACTACTGGGAAGGCGAGTGGGGGCCGCGGGCGGCGGGGCCGGGGGGCCTCGGGGGGAGGTTAGGGCCCGAGGGGGGCTCGGCCGCGGTCCCCGGTTCTTTCCCCTCACGCCCCGCGGGGAGCTGGAGTTCCCCTGGGGGCGCCGTGCGGGGCTGTGACCTCTCCCCCCCCCCCGCAGATCTGCGGAAGCAGGCGAGGCAGCTGGAGAACGAGCTGGACCTGAAGCTGGTCTCCTTCAGCAAGCTCTGCACCAGCTACAGCGGCGGCCGGGACGGGCGGCGCGACAGGTATAGGTACTAACACGTTTCTTTACGATTTAATTTTTCGCTCCATTCCGGTCCCCGCCGCCACCTCGGGTTTGTATAAAGCTCGGTTTGGGAAGCTCGTTGCGGGGCCTGAGGTGGGGGAGGCACCGGCCCTGGGGGTCAGGGCAAGGCTGGATGTGGTGCTTGGGGACGTGGGTTAGTGGCTGATAGCGGGGGTAGGGGGTGGCTGGACCAGATGATCCTGGAGCTCTTTCCCAACCCTAGTAATTCCATGATTCTCGTCTTCATGTGATACCAGGTGATATTGGCACCTAGGTTACAAAGGTGCCTGCTCTGCAGCAGAGCACTACGTCCCCAGGGGCAGCTGCGTTCACATCTCAGTTTGTAACTGTGGGGAGAGCGTGTGAGGGAGGCTGGCTTTCCAGTTTTACTCACGTGGAGCTAGCAGAGGTTCTCGGAGGCTGCAGTAAGTGCTTTGGGCTCTGGCAGTTCAGCCTTACACCGCCCCGGTGGGCTGCTGTGGTGCTCCTAATCCCTGCTTCAGCGGTGGAGGAACCGGGCACTGAGCTGCGGTCACTGCTGCAGGGAATGGACAGCAGGGAATCCAAGTTTGTTGCCTTCCCCTCTGGAGGGGTGGCTGGTTTGCTCCTAAGGTAAGCAGCCACAATGAAAGCCACGTATAGATTAATATGTATATATAAACTAGGTACATGCATATGTGTGCATACAACAGAATAATTTCTGCTTGCCTTATGTAGATTTATGTTTCACTGGAGAATTAACATAATAAAACTTTTCAACTCTTTCCAGCTTAACAACAGCCCTGAGGCCTTTTTGCAGTCCCACGGCAGTAATTATCAGCTTCTCTGTCCCTGTGCACAGTCTTTAAAAATGCCGTTCTTTGCTTATTAATTGTGGATCTCAGCGTTATGTATGAGTTATGAGTGACTGCTGCCTGTATGTGTGTTGATTTTTTTTTTTCTTTTTAAATCCACATTTACTTCTTATCCTTCTCAGTGCTGCAGGTTATATCTTGATGGATACAAACCTGCAGCCTTGTGTACTCTTTGTCTTTTTGAGTAAACGTTACTTTCTTTAGCAAATCTGGTCCCATTTGTTTGAAGCGTGAGAGCTTTTCTTGCTCTCAGAGCTCAGATACTGTGGTGGGTTGGGTATAAGGCTTCTGGAGGGTTGAATAATTTTTTTAATCTTCCCCTGAATTTCCGGTTCTGGAAGCCTGAAAGCAACGCAGGAATAATCACGTTACTCTTGAGTTAAGAGTCCTAGTCTGTCTTTTTTTTTTTTTTTTTTTTTTTTTTTTTTAAGAAAAAAAGCTCATACATTACTTGCTGTGTAATCTGATTGTTTTATACTTCTGCCATCCTCTGCAGAACTTTCTTCTCTTACTCTAGTTACGGTAGATAAACAAAACAAAGAGTGGTTTCTGAAAGGTGTTAGCTGTCATATGTCTGCAGGTTGGCACGCTAAGTGGTGTGCTGCTGTTCTCTAGCTTAGGTGTGATTTTTCATTGTATTTTTAGTTTATATTAAAAAAAATCTAGGGAAGGTGAGCGGTAGGAAACAAATGGTGATGAGTTGGGTGGTATGTACTGCTGTGCGGAATGTTTGTCTGCGTAACAGGTCAGTGGGTTGTCCTAGCACTGTGTGATTCTGTAGCTGGTGTAACATACCCTTAGTGCAGTGCTCCTTAGTGCCAAAATATAAGAAAATAACTTGAGCTTAAAAGTTGGGGATGTTAGGACGTTGGTACTGGACATGTGCTGGTACTAGAAAAGTGTTTGGTGTCAGGAGTATCTTTCAAGGGGATGTTATGTTTTCCCCAGGCGATGCAAGATGGACATTTCAGTAACTGCTCTTTTTTTCCCCCTAGCTCTGACACCACTCCTCTCTTAAATGGGTCAAGCCAGGACAGAATGTTTGAGACCATGGCTGTGGAGATTGAACAGCTTCTGGGAAAGGTGACTCCGGTTGTTGTATTTTTACTTTGACACCTTGGAAGTATTACAGGGCAGGTTTCTGTGATGTGTGCTTACAAAGTACTAGAGTGGATGATAGAGAAATGTTTCTGAAAGCATGCATCTGTTGTTAGGGGGAGTTCCTTCATCTGATGCATTGTATCTTTCTTACTAGAATAAGACATTTGTGTTTTTTTTTCCCCTTCTAGCTTACTGGAATAAATGACAAAATGGCAGAATACACAAACAGCGCGGGAGTCCCGTCCCTGAACGCTGCACTAATGCATACGTTACAGCGTCACAGAGACATATTACAGGTAACAAACACGTGTCCTTCTTGCTTATATTTGTTGCTTTGTTGAAATAGTTATTGGTAATGCTGGTATCGCAGCATGCTTGTTTGTTTTATCTCAGCATGGATGTACTGTGTACATATGCTCAAACGCATCCCAGATGCCAACTGGCTGGGAGGAGTCTCTGAATACTGTATTTATTGTGCCTAACCTGCAACAAGCAAAAAGTCTGATTTATTGACATAAAAGCTTCTTCAAATGTGTTGCAAGCACAGGATCTGAATATGTTTGTAGAAACAAACTTCTCCAGACGAGGGTAAATAGTTATTTCAACAATAAGTGCACTGTAATCCGGTTATCTGTGTGTTCTTAGTATTACTTCCTGATGGACTTCTTTATAAAATAAAAATATTTAAATGAAGCTGTAGTGCTTTGAGATGCAGGTTTTTTTAGCATTTAGTTACCTAAAATTAACTGCCATCAGCAATCTCTGATAAAGGAAAAGCTGCCCCAAGGAGGCTGCTTGGTGGGAGAAAAAGAAAAAGCAGTTGAAAGTCTTGACTATGGAATTTAACCTCATTTGGAAGTTTCTACTGCTGTAGAACCGAGTCTGTGCAGGTCTCTCTTTTAGCTGCTGTCTGGTCATGGTGAAGAGTATTTGGGATGATCTGCAGTCTGTGTTAATGAATACAACTTGTTTTGTTTTTGCAACACATCACGTGGATGTTCTAAGTAAACCGGGCTGTGGCTTTCAAACTGGTGATGTTTTCATGGCACAGTAATATTAAAAATGCCTGTTCTTTGCATGTTCTCTGCAGTCATATGCAGTTTAATTTCTCTTTGGTATCTGTACAATACAGAATATTAAAAAAGGCAGTGTTTTATAAAAATCACAATGATTTTGGTGTTGTACTGGACACCGGTTACCAGTTGGATTGGTTTTCAAGCTGCCTGAAATGTTTTGAAATGTACAATTGCAACTTGAAATGTACAATTGCAGCTCCAAGATCTTTGTTTTCACTGTTCAGAAAATATTTTTCTCACTCAGTGGAACTTAACTACATAAACCCAGGAGCGTCCTCCCCACACCAAATCAGTAGGTTTTACTGTTGTTTTGGATTCAATCAGTAATGGAACATTCCAGCACAAATTGATAATTCAGCAGAAAGCTGAAGATGTGTGAAATTGGGAGAAGGAATTAGAGTGGATCTTCCACTGTGACCTTAACGGTAGCTACCAAAATATAGCAGCTAAAAGTGAGTTTTAAAAGTACTTTGTATTGATTTCCAAGCAGTTTTGATGTTAATTTAGTAAAGTTCTCTTACACTTCTTGTTAGAGAGTAGCTGACATTTTAAAAGATGGTTGGAACTTATTTGAGAATCTTGTTTTGTTAACATGATCTCAGGACCCTAATTTTGGGCTGTTTTATTACAGGACTACACTCATGAATTCCACAAAACCAAAGCAAACTTCTTGGCGATACGAGAAAGGGAAAATCTGTTGGGATCAGTACGAAAAGATATTGAGTAAGTTGTAGCGTGTGTTCCAGCAATGGCACGGGCCTGCACTTGGAGGGAGGAGGCAGTCCTTTCCTGTAGGAGGAGATTACTTGGCTTAGGTTAATCATCTGTGCTCTGAACTAAGCAAAAAAAAAAGTGTTGGAATTCACAACTCTTAGTAAGATTGTGTTGAGATTCCGTGATGGAATTTTTTTAGTTGTTTGTATGTTTTAACTTTGAAAAGGAATTCATGTTTTTAAAGTAAAATTATTAAGCTATGCTGAATCACTTCAAAAATGTCTTAGCGTGACTGGAGCTTTCCTGTTTGGTCGCTTCAGAGTAACAAAGCGTGATATGCATGCGAGTCAGTTAATAATATCTACTGAAAACCTCTTTTTTTTTTCATGTAGATCGTATAAAAGCGGCTCTGGTGTGAATAACAGAAGAACAGAACTATTCCTGAAGGAACACGAGCATCTTCGAAAGTAGGTGTTACTTGTTTAACTTACTTTGCTTACGTTGGAGGTGCCTAACTTTTCTGGGGGATAAGACGTTCTTAATCCAAAATGTGAATGAAAACCTCATCCTTTTCTAGAAAGTGCCATGAAGAATGCCTTGCACTATGCATTCTGCGACAGTGCTGCTACGTAAACGGCTGGATAAACGTTTGTTGCTCATGCTTACCGTGAGATGCGTATAGCTGGTAGTAGTCACAGTAGTTTTCAGTGAATTCAGCTTTAGGATCTTGTCAGCACTCAGTGATTTTTGTTGTCTGCAGTGGGCCTTCCCAAGTCTCTTGGCCTCCTGTCTTCGTAGGAAGGGAGATGCATTTACAGTATGCTAACTGGGATAAGGGTTAAACGAAACCGAAAGTCCCAATGAGTCAGCTGTTGTCCCCTTTCTTCTGCTTGATTTGTCAGTGTTAGGTAACAAAGAACTTTTTTTGTTTGTCTGTACTGAATGTGTACAAAAGGTTATGGAAGGGACTAATTCCAAAATCAGTCGTGCTTTTAAATGTTTGGAAATTGGCTCTACCTTATTGGCCAAGATAAAAAGCAAAGCAGAAAGTACTTCCTTTTTATTCTTGCTGCAGATAGCAGTAGTCTATGAGTTGCTTGTTTGTACATTCCCCACACAGCAAAAGCAGCACGCTGACGGTGTGCTGGAAGGTTTGTTTGCTATATCATCGGGGTGTATAGTCGAGGAGTAGCACTCATCTTCATCTCTGTTCTTGACTCGTGCTAAACTCCAACCTCACACAAGAGGGCAGGCTTTCATTAAAAACAAGAATTACCTGTGGCTTTTTCAAATGTGCTTTATTAAAGAACTTTATTTTCCAGTTGGAACTGCACGGAAAGCTTTTACAGGAAATTAAAACCCAAAACTGAAGATTATGGCTTACCACTACCATCCTCAATTTTCTTAAATATCTTTAGAACTTTGGGATGAATTAATTTAAAGTTTGAATTACGACTTTGGTTAGGTTGAATTTGTCATTAGACATGGATGATGAGGAAAACAAACAGGCTTAGTATTTTGGAGATGAATGTTATCTGAAATGTTGTGCTTAGATTAACTGACGTAGATTCTTCAAAGTAAACTGGATTCTTTCGAGATGTGATTTATTTTTTTTTTTTGAGGGGTAGTAAATACTTTTTTTTAATGTTTGGTGTTTTTTGTAAAGCAACAAATGAAATATTTCCGGAGTTATATACTTCTAAAAAGCCCACGTTCCTCTGAGTGCACTGCTTTGAAAAGAGGAAAGTTTAAAACATTTTGTAAACATTATCTGGCAGATGTTTTTAGAAATTGAGAATGGCACTCTTTGAAGCATTGGTTACTTTGATCTCTCTAAATATTCTCCAGTATGTTTTTGGGATAAAAATGCATGAAAAATAGGCTGTTTTAGAAACAGTTAAAACATATTCTAGGTGACAATTTGAAAATGTCAAGACTTCAAAAAAACACACAACATTGTGAAAAAGAAAACAAGAAATGAATGCAAGCTGAGGATCTTTAGGAAACTGGCACAAAACTAATCATGGAACGGCGCTGCAGTGTGGAGATAACTCTAAGGGGTGTGAAGAAACGTGGTGCAGGAGAGGACAACCAGGGTGAGAAATCAAAGCCCACAAGAGGTTTAAAACTTCGAATTAAGAATCTGTAAGCTCAGAAACAGATGCTGGCAGAGGAAATTATTGCAGGGATTTCAACGTACTTGTTTTCAGAGAAAGCAGTTAGTGAGCTACGAATGCTAAAAAGCTGTAAAAGCCAGCAAAAGGTCCCAGGAAATAACCAGGAACTGGCAAATTATACCAGGCCTGCTCCTGGGGTAAGCTGACAGGCCTTGTATGAGTTTTGAAATGTCAGGTGTTTGCAGTGCGGTAAATCATGGTGCTTGAGTAATTGATGGAGCTAGGCGATGTGTAGAAATGGTCACAAAGGCACACCGGTAAGAATTAATACGTATTTTCAGGGCAGTTGTGAAACCTCAGAAAAGAGCTTGGAGGTGGGAACACTCCGTGTGCGAGTGTGTCGTTATGTGCTGCAGAGTAATGAAATAATGCCACGGGAGCGATGGATTCGGATCGAGCCCCGGAGCGTTCACTGGTTGTGACCCTGCTTAATTCATGATACGAAGTGCTGTGGCCTGTTACGTATTTATTCCGTGATCTGCTAATGGGGAGGGGAGGAGCTGTTAGCCCAGCGCGGAGTACCAGCCTCGTCTGTCAGCCTTTTTCCTTGCACACCACCACATGAGACAGGACGACTGGAAACTTGGGTTTTTCTTGGCATCATTTTCTGTGGATGATGTTTAAAAAGCGTGCTGGCACCCGTGGCGGTGCTGTTTGCGGTGGTGTCTCACCTGGGACTGAAGGGAGGGGAGCCAGAAAGCCTTTATCTGGGAGGGTCTTGGGGGAGAAGCTGGGTCTCTGCTTTTACCCACAGCTGCCTTTTTATATTTCCTCCCCATTTTGAACATCCTCTCTTCTGGAAATACCGAGAATGAAGGAGAAGCCACCTTACTTTTACATATGTAGATAATTGCGTTTAATAAATCAAATCCGAGTACCAAAATTCGATGAGTAAAAGGATCAGGCACATATTAAGCACTGAGGGAATTGCTGCAGCTCTGTGCGAGCCCTCGGTATGCCCGTGCCACCCACAAGTGGGTTCGAGCATCCATCTGGATCCGCATCCCCTGGGTGAGGCCGGCTGCTGCGTCAGCACTGCTGGCACGAGGGGGCCGTGCTCGAGGGCAGCAGGAGCACGGCACCGCCAGGCAGCTCCTGGGCTGGGGGTGAGCTGGGGACTCTGCCCTGCTGCCCCCCGTCCTGGGAGGCTGGCAGGAAGCACACCATGTCCCCGTGCTTCTCTTCAGCTGAGGGCTTTGCTGCTGGCTGAGCTCATTTTATGAAGCTGAGTTTCGTTAGGAAGGCAGATTTGTCGGGAGTTTTATTGTCTGCGGGTGAGAGCCGCGAAGTCTCCGAGTCTCTCACTTGGCAGCTTTTATTTCTGTGCAGGCAGCTCGGGGTAGTTCTGCCACCTCTGGAGAGAGAACCACTGATGCCTCCTTTTTTAAAATAAAAAATATAATACCTGTTAATTAAAAAGAGGCAAAAAGACAGTTCTTGTCGCATATCGATGCCCTGTTAATATTTTTGCCTAATAGCTCAGGTCTTCTGGCATGTCAGATGCTTAAAGGAATATCAAAGTAGAGTAATGGCTGCAGTTGATTTCTGAATGTTTGTTCCCTCAGCACTGCGCGGTTCAGTGAATGTCTTCGTGTGCTTTTAGCTGGGAAGTAAACAAGTAATTCTTTTTCTTGTAATACCCTTTTCCATCTGAAGGAACGAGGAATTTTGATTAATAGATCTGGCTTTGCAGTTTGCGAACTGCTCTGAAAAGTGCTGCCTCAGAGGAAGGAGCCCTGTCAGCTCAGGGTTTGCCCTGAGAAGTTCTGCAGAAATTGATGAGCTATTTCCTAAGTCAGCAAGCAAAGAACTAATGCTTTGGATTAAATTTGCAATATTGTGTGTGTGTGTGAGTGAAATGTCTTTCCCCATGTCGGTGCTCGCGTTCTTTGTGATTGGTGTCATTTCAGGTGATGGTGAGTTGGTGTAAAAAGTGACAGAGGCTTCCAAGATTTTGGTAGAAATTGCAGATTTTGTTGTCCATGAGGAATTCTTTGTAAAACTGGACGAAGCACTCAGTGGTCAGCAGCTCCTGCTGTAGTGGATTTGTTCTGTCATTGACGGATTTGTTCTGTCATTGTAGCTTTGCCGCTCAGCTCCAGTTCTCAAAAACCAGGCGTTTGTCCTTTCCCAGGAGAAGTGCTGGGGGTGCCTGTGCTGGTGCAGATGCTGTGAGCTGATTTTAGTTGCCAGATGACTGTGTTCCTGGTGAGTGCTGCTCTGCCGGCCATCGGTCTGTCCAGTAAGGATTTTTTCAGCTTAGCGTGGAGCATGTAAGTGGTGTGATGAAACGAGGGGCACCTGCTCAGCCTTCAGACCAGCCGAGTCCATAAAGCAGCCGTGTGAGTCCAGGGACCTGCAGCACTGTGAGCGCAAAGGGCAGGGGTGCCCACGTAGGTGGGTGAGAAGCCTTGAGGCAGAGTGGGAGGAGAGCAAACACATCGAAGAGGGAGGTGTTATGGATGGAAAAAGGGAAAAGAGGAGGGAGAGAAGTGAGCAGAAGAAATAGTGGAATGTGCAGCGGTTGTGTAACGGTGCTCTAAATAATACATACCTGGCTCAGGGAGATGTTTAGGGTAAGTTAATGTTCGTGCAGTGCTTCATGTGTGTGAAGCACTCCAAAGTACCAAATGTTGCTGTTACTACCATTGCGTTTCATTTTTCCACAGAACTACATCAAATTTCCTGTTGTTGTTTGTGCAGAGATTGCCGCATTCAGAGAATAATCACCGGGAAACCGCTTTCCAACTTTATTCCTAATACAGCTCAGATCTTAATAGAGGGAGTGGTTATGTGCCCGTTTTTCTCTCTTAATACTGATATCACTCACAAATGGTCACTTCAGTACTGACTGGCACAAAGCAGCCAGCTTACTGAGCTGCTGAGGCACCTTACAAAGGTTTTGGTTATGAGCACGCTGTGGAAAAAACTGCCAGTTTTCTACCTTGACTTAATTTCCTTTTCATTTTTACTCCTCTCTGCTCCTCACGCCTGCACACGATTTCCATTCCCTGTACTTTCGCTGCTCAGGTTGCTTCAGGGGCCCTTCAGCGCTGGGTTAAAAGCTGCTGTTGTCACCCCTTCGGTGACATCGGAGCCTCGCCTCCGATAGCGGGGATACACGGAGGTGCATGAGCAGCAGCTGTTCCAGCTGACACCGTTCTCCACTGCATCTCCTTCGTCTCCTCTTGGAAACAAAGCCTGTGGGGTAAATCAGCTGTTCTGCCTTTTCCTTCCCAAGGTGGTTGGGGAAGCAGCGGGGAGGGAGGAGCGCGATGAGCCTCCGCCGGGTGCCTGCTGCCAGCCGGCTCTGCAGCCCCAGAACTGCTGAGCTCCGCTTCGCTCGGGCCCAGTAAGGGTTTTCTTAATTGCTCGACTTGCATCTTCGGGAAAAACTTGCCTTTTCTTCATGTCAAAGCAGAATGTGGTGTTCTTGTTGCTCCGTCCTCTTAATACAGATTTTACCTGAAGCAGCGCTTTATAATTAATAACTCTCCTCGCTTTATAGCAGCTATGAAAGAAACAAAATAGATCTGCTACGAAAGGACAATCCATACTATGAGCTCGGCTTGGACTGGTTGCCAGGAAGCCCTGAGAAAGGTGCGATTTGGCTGTGTGCTTGCTGTGCGATAGTTACAGAAGGCTGCAGCGCTCTGTCCACCCAACTGGAAGGTACAAGGGGAGAGGAGAGAGAGGAATCTAGGTTAAAATGTTTCTCTGCAGGTGATTAACTGCCAGAGCTGTGGCAGAGCTGTCTCACCCTTTTCCCAAATGCAATTAAATAGCACTGCTGCCTTTTCTTTGTTTCTGGAATAAGGAAAGTTGGGAAACAATTGCTGTAAAAGTTCATGCTAGTGCCTCTGCAAGGCAGTCGGGGCGACTGCGGTAATCGCCCTGCTGCCGCCTGGCTCGCCCAAATGGAGCTGTGGATCTCGGGGATGCTGACTTCTTGGGTAGGGGTGTACCTGCTCTCTGAGAGGCAGCACAAATAAAATGGTCTTCAAGGAAGGGATTGGAGCAAAGGACCTTTTGTGGTACCACAGGAGCTTACTTAAAGATGCCCAACAACTGCTATTGTGTTCCTCTTTCAAAATCCCGCTCTGTTTTCCCTTTCTGCTGGCTCCTAGTGCTTCAATTTTCTCAATTGCAGTTCCGCACCAGTGATTCCTTCCCTTAGCCTTGTTTCTGCGTGGGGCTGAATGGGTTTTATTTCCCAGCCTGCCGGCAGAACCTCTGTCTCTTGAAAATTTATGGCAGGATGACACAAGGCCACTTCTTCAGCAGCTGGATCGCCTTGCTGGGTAACAGCCCCAGACTGAACGCAGGACTCATGCCTCTCACATGACGCTTATCCACAAAGCCAAACTGAGCACGAATTATCTATTTTCTCATTTCAATAGTAAATATTTCTCAATGAGGGAGGCAGTTCATGTATCCTGCAACAAAGACGCTTTATTGCTTATTGTGTGAGCGTAATATGGCCGCATGAGCAAGTCATTGAAGTGGTTTAATGAGAATTTGGGGAGGCTCAGAGGCTGCAGGCAATGAAGGAAGATGCTCTCCTGGGTGTCATTACTATTTATAAATAATTTTATAAAAGGATATGAAAATCAGCCTAGCACGTCGGGATTTAAAAGAGGTTTTCCCTTTAAGAAATAGTTTGAGCTTCATTAGACTAAAAGCTTGTAGTGTTTTTCATCTTCTCTTGCTATATTTAGGACTTCAGAAAACAAACAAACAAACATAAAACACTAAAAGATTATATTAGTCTCATGAGGTTTATTTGCAAGCTTTCCTTATAGTTAGATTGCTTTATAAATTCTGTCATCAATAAATTCCCTGACACTTGGGGCTGTTGTGATACTGTTAGAAGGAGAAAACTCCACGTACCCCAGGAAAGAGCCTGAAAACTGCCCTAGGTCTTCACAGATGTCTGTAGAAACTAAAGGACAAACCCTCACAACACAGTTCTGAAATATTACCTGAATACATCACGAACAAAGGCTAGTGGGAGACTAAAGCTCTGCTCAGGCTCTTGGTTCTGGGCTTTATGTTAGAAACAACATTGTGCCCTCGATTTGGGGAGAGGGAGGGATGTAAAACCACACTTCAAACTTCAGAGCCCTGTGTGCGCTTCTGAAGCTAGTTGCTTGTTTCAGAAATAAACAAGGCAGTGATGCATGTTTTATTTGCTTTTAGTTTTCCTTTAAACACCATTCCTTAACTAGGGCAGCTTTCCCCCCCAAGGTCGGTATTGAAATTAGGACTTTGACAAGTACTGAAATCCATCTTGCATGGGTTGATTCTGAAAAGTAGGTGCCTTGTTTGAACAGACTCAACAGTTGTGGAGTTGGAGAGAATTTCTTTTGTGTGGCTTATTTAAAATGATTAAATCAGTTCATATTTCAGAGGAGCTGCCACCAGTGATTACAGCGCTCTAGTTATTCTCAGTAAGTGCTGTATGTTTTTTCACATATAGTCACAACAGTAATGCATATAGTATAAATAATTTTTTAGCTAAAGAACATGTTTAAATCCCCAGTTATGAGTTGAAAACCATTTTAAAATTGAGACAAGTGTATGCCAGATACTTCTATTGTTACAGAGAGCATTCGTAATGCAGAAATTCCCTGCAGAAATGTTTTATGAAAGAAGCATCTTCAGGAAAAACTGATGGCTTCCAGATGGACATCTTTTCCTGCCACTGTGATTACGGTCTTCTCTCCTCCTTAGGAATGCTAATGTTAAGCCAGAAGAAATGTTGGTTTGGATATTTGGAAATATTCTGAAGCGTACACCTCTTGTGTGAGTTATTAGAGGTAGATACTTAACAGCTGGCTGTGCTTTGATCCTTAGGATTCTTGAAGTGGAAGCTGGAAGTTACAATATTACTGTATTATTGTCACTCTTGATTTTGTTGAATTTGAACCTCTGTAGTAATGCCTCAGAATGAGGTTCTCATTCTCAGCTGCTGTTTGGCAGGCTACGCAGAGGTCCCAGCGTGTTGCTTTACTAGCGGCTTGATACGAAGCATCAGCTCCCATCTTCTGAGGATACTTTCTCTCAAATCCATGCTGGTGAGCAGATCTGGATACAAACCCATCAAAGTGTGTCTGTCTTACCTCGATAAGACAATATTGCTTAGAACCTTCCAAGGTCCTTGTTTTGCTGTCAAGTGAAGGATGCAGAGTGCTTTGCTGTCGCTTGAGAGACTTGTTCGTACCGAGCATACTCACTCCTAGAAGAAGGCATCTGCCTTAAATAGAAAAGCAAGCAGTGAAACTGGGTTGGAAGAAAACCATTGATACATTAATGAATTGCATCTTAAATTTGGACCTCAGATGGTTTAAATGTAGCATGTATTTTAAATTTGAAACCACAGGTGTTCAGCATGTTGTTAGCGACACAATTCTAAGGATCATTTTCTGAATTATAACGAACAGGTAGGCACTTCTAGCAGTAGGTGCTTTGGCCGAGCCCTAGATGAAAGCCTTGCAGCTTTCTACACCTACCCCCAAAAAAATCAAAGCCACAGCAGGTGGAATGCAAAGTTAGGAAGCAGAAAACCAATGTGTATTTTAGGGCTTTGTACTAAAATAAAACTGGCTTGTCATCTCATGGATCTCTCTCCTCATTTCTGTGCTGCCTTCACTAGAAATTAAAAAGACATTAAGGTACTAAATGCAAAGGTTTACATGGTGGGGCTCTTCTGGAAGACGTTCTCCTTTGTATTCTCTTTTCTCCCTTACTTAAGAATGTGTGAGTATTTTTCTAGCTTTGTCTAGCTTGAGGCAAAAATACTGAGCTAGAAAAGTGGTGCAGCTTTTTTTGTTATATTGCAGATTATAAGCAGCTTGTGTTTCTTGTAATTTGTGCATCTACCTCTTCTCTGTGTGGACGACAAACCAGTACTGACAGGCTATCTCGGTAGAGATCATCTTTTCTTCTGTCCGATCAGTGCTGTGCATGGAAAACTGTTCTTGTGTGTGCTCAGAGGTGTTGCTGTGTTTCGAGTTTTTTCCCCCTTGCTTAAAGGTAAGATCTAAATTATATCTTTTAAACCAGAAGAAATAATGCAAGCGGCACTGCTGCTGGATGCTCGTTCTGCACGCAGCATGTAAAATGTGAGGAAATGCCGATATAGTCCATTAGTAAGTTACTGGAACCGTTCTGACAGTTGTGGTTACTGATAATGACTTACAGTAAGGCCTGCCCCTCTGCCTTCATTTAACTTTGGTCCTATGGGTAATATGGAGCAATTACACGGGAGGGTCAGTCTGTCCAGGAACTTTCACAACTGTGAACAGAGAGCCTCTAGAAACTTCGTTACGTGGCCGTTGGTGCCATCCTGACATTGGTTTTAAGCTTGCTGATGGGCAACCAGTTGCTGCCTCATTGAGCTGGTGGGAGCTGTTGTCTTTTGGGGTTTTTAACTCTGGGTGAAGTGTGTGCTGCAGATTATCGAGAAGCCTCTTACTTCCTTATAGATTTGCTTTAAAGGAAGAAGTATTGCTGTTACTCGCCCTCCTGGGAAGCTCAAACATCAGGCATTCTCCCCAGGAGTCTCTCTGTGTGCCAAAGAGCTTTCTTGGCTAACTCCTCTTTTTGCAGAAACATTTATTTGCTCTGTTGATAGTTCTCAGACGAGTCCACGGAGCTCAGTGGAGATGCAGACCATTTGGATACCCAGGAGAAACAACCTGTGTGTGAAGGTGGATCCCTGGGTTCAAACAACTCCGCCCTAAAGGGAGGGCTTCCCCTGATTTTTGCCTGCATCCTTTAAATCATTCTTTAAACAGAGTTAGAAAAAATAATCTTTCTATTAGTTGCAGTCCATGCGTAGACATGACTGCAGGTGTTAGCTGCAGAGAAGGTGTGTGTTGGCTTAAGTTCCAATTCAAAAGGCTCTTCTTGCTGTAACTGATGAGCTGTTGAGGTATTTACTCAGTCGTGTAGCTTGGAGTCCAGCTTTAATGAGGTTTTTTGTCAGTCTCCAGTTTATTTTCCTGGAAATCCTTTGTCAGCTTCTTGCCTGCTGTGAAAAGCCTGCCTCTGACCTCTTGCACGTTGTTTGCTCGTGTACAAGGTGTATGTGAGGCATCTGGAAGGAAATTCAACACTGAATTATGTTGGTTAACTTCTGCCTAGAGCAATGGATTCTGTTCCAGTGCCTTTCGTTGTAGATCTAACAAATTGCTTGTATTGATTAAAAGCAAGGTGGTGATGTGCTGTTGTACTTTTTTTTCTTTTCCAATCTTGCAGCTACTCCTGTTTCTTCTTGAAAGTGATTGCTGAGCGTCACACTGCCCAGTGCCATGATCTTCAGAAATAAGCTTGCTTAATATGCTTACAGCTTGCAAGTGTGATGCTGTTAATTTGTTCCTTTGGGGCAAATCTATACATTGATGTAATGCTCAGGCTTGTGCTGGTTTTTGTTTGATTGTTGTAGACTCTTATTTCATTTGGCTCCTGCAACAGATAGTGTGAAAACATCCCATCTCCCTAGCATCCAGATCTGTGCCCTAATTAACGTACAGAGGGAACCCGCAGGAGATGGCAGTTTGTGTAGGTGCTCGAACTTTTCTATCTCTGCTTTCAGAAGGGCTATTGTACACAAGCTGTTCACCCCAAACAATACCCAGTTTACATCAAGTTTTCGTTTTTTTGGCCAATCTGCTCGTCTCATGCTAGAAATTTAAGATGCCTACTTTGTAGCCAGACGTAATCTTTCTCCCCTCTGCTGCTGTATGCTGCTCAACAACTAAAAATGCAACAGTGAATTTTGTGTTGTTTCTATGGTCCTCTACTATAAGTTGTTATCTCCCTGGGTGTTATATATCTTCAGGTTTTTTGTCTCATCATGCCCTTGTGTTGGATGCCAGACAATGAATAGGCTTCTGCAACAATTTTTGTCTTCATTAGCAGCTGTGGGAGGCTGTCCGAACGAGCTAAGCAGCTCCAGTCGAATTTACTCTCTTGGACATTAAAGTGAAGCAAGCTTGATATGAACCTTACCAAATCTGGAATATCTTGTTCTCTAGCACAGGAAAAAATATATTCTAAAAATGTAAAGAGCTTAATGATCTTTTGAATGTGTTCAGTGATACAGAATGTTGATGGCAAGCAAAAACATGAGTTGGAGCTGTTTTTTTGTGTGTGTGTATGCCCAGTGTTTCACTTGTGAGATAGGAATGGTTATAGTGGAAAAAACCAGCTGTACAAATCTGATTTGCTTCTTTATAGTCTGTGTATTTGTGTTAGAGTATCAAGTATGTTCTGTGATATTTGCATTCCTTAAAGCTGCACGTTGCTTGCTGATCCAGGACCGTGAAAATAAAAAAGATTTAGTGCAAGCAGCTTGAGCGAGCTAAGGCTATTGATTAATCTTGCAGTGAGATACTCCTTGCTATGATGTTGGTCCTGAAATTCATTGCCCTTAATTTTATCGTGAAGGGATTAAAGTGCTTTGTGCAATGAGTGGTGTGCGAGGAGCTGTAGAGCTGTATCTTATTTCTCTGACAAGTTCGGGTACTAGGTATCTACTAGTAAGTCAGCTGTAAGATCTGTGGGTGTGGGAGAAGCCCAGTCCTCGCCGAAGTAATCATCTGAATTACTCAATTGTAACTACTGCCACGGAGGTTTGTTTAAAGGAAATAAAAAAGGAAATGAAATGCTTTCTTTATTCTCAGAAGCTCGATGTAACGGGCACATTTGTCTATCCTAGAAGCGTATTTTACTTAATTTTTCCTCTGGACTAACTTAGCTGTCTGCATATTTAAATGATGAACTGCACAATCTCTGAAGATAACCGTTGCACCAAGGCCTGGTTATTCCGTACGTGCGATGGCTGCTGTTGGATTTGTGCCATTTATTATAGCGGGTGATTGCCTCAGCATCCTTGAGCATCCCCTTCATACAGTATTTTTAAACAACTTTGTCCAAGTGCCATCTGCCTCGACAGGTGAAAACACATAGCTTATTGAAACATATGGCAGCTCACATTAATATTGCCCGGAACAACCGCTTGCTGGCTTGGAAGTTCTTAAGGTAATGTCCACAGGAACATTATTTATAACATCTATTTGTGTGAAGCGGGCTATTAATATTTAGAGATCCACAAACTTCCTCTGTTTTCACATCACCTTGGTGCTGCTTTGGTGCCCCGTGGTCTCCAATGCTCCCGGTCTTCCTGAAGCCTGCTGTTGTTTTCTGTGACTGGGAGCTGTAAGATGATGAAACAAGTGCCTGCTTCTCTCTGGATATCGCTGTAAGTGAGCACTTGCCAAGAGCTCTGAATGACTCTGAGATGCCGTGTGAGTGCACGTTACTGCCTGTAGAACAATGTCTGACTTCTGCTTAAACTCAGCTTTTTCAGGAAACGCTAAGTTTAACAAGAGTCTGAAGTAATCTCAGCGGCTGAGGAACAGCAAAATGCATAGACGGTGGCAGTGTCACTTTTTGCAGAAGTTTGTACCCCTGCTGGAGGCTCGCAAGTGGAGCCTTTTATGGGGCATACTCTTAGGGCCTTCAAAAGACGACGTAGGAAGAACATAATGAAAGATGTGTTTAGTAAATCTCTGTCCTTGGCAGCTGTTTATTTAATGAGAATATATGAGTTCAATCTGCCCGTACCTGTGTAGCATTCTGAAGGAAATGCACACGCAGCTCATCCTTCTAAATGGTTGGTGTGACTGTTATGTAAATTGAGAGTCGTCAATCTTGTGACTTCAAGTAGCAATTAAATGTCTTGTGTTGGCATTCGCATCTAATCTGTTTGTTGGTGTTGAGATGTTTGTTGGTATAAGGTGTTTGTACATCTTACTAACTTCTATTTGTCATCATCTTACAGATAGCCACATTTAAATCTTTATTTTTATACACGTGTGTCAAACATAAAATAATGCTGTATGATTGAATCTGAAGCTTTACTTTTTGGATTTACTTCTTTGATGAAGTAATACGACTGCCTAACTACTGCTTTATTTAAGATAAATAGCTTTTCTGCTGAAAAGCCTAATTTTTGTGCTCTGAAACCCTTGGAGAACATCCTGGTTCACGTAAGGTCTCTGATTGTGTTCAACTTCCCTGTCGTCTTCAGTTCACCAGCGTGAAAGTACGGTAATTTCATCAGTTAAATGGACAAATGGCTGCTGCTGATTTTTCCAGGGAAGGATTATTATTTTTTAAACAGGACTGTTACAATTTTTTGTTCAACAGAATTTGAACGTGTGCCTTATTTCTGGCTACGCACCTGATAACTCTTTTTGTTATTAATACATTAAAAAAAAACTTTTTGAAATTGGTGCTTTCTTGTGCAACATTCTTGCTTTTCAGTCTGTGTTTGGATGGCTTTGAAGCTTATTATGCCCTGACTGCATACTGCACCCGTTTGTTGGAGATGGTACGTGTGTACAAAATCACATTCTCAGTTTAATTGTGCGTCTGAGATTGAGCAATTACAGAACCCTTTAAGGCGTTGCTTTTCTGTTCTGCTTGACCTGGGGACAGCACCATATCCCGTGAGACTTGTGGCTGGTTGTGTTCGTTCTGTATGTGTACCTCTGGCGTTGTGTTCGTTCTGTATGTGTACCTCTGGCGTTTAGGTTCTCTGTACTTGCAGCAATACGTACCACACAGTGAGTGAAAACAGTTTTATTTCATTAAACTGATTAACTTGCAGCTGATTTGACTCTTTGGAGCCTGGCTTCATTCTGGAAGCAGAATGTCGTGCTCCAGTTTGTGTTTTCGGTGTTCGCTGCCCCAGTTGAGTCCCTTCTCAACTCAAACTTGGGCAAAATATTTTTAGCTCTCTGTGCTGTCTCCAAACTTCAAGCTGTGGACTAGTCAGAAATAGCAACGTGGGAGCTGTCGCTCCTCCTGCAGACAAACAGGGATGTTCCATCAGCATCTCCTCCCTAAACAGGTTCCACACACACACCCTGTGCAGCTTCTGCTCCGCCGGGGGGTCTCCAGCCTGCTGAGCCTGACAAAAGCTTGCAGGTCGGGCTGCTGCTCCTGAGACCTCCCCTTCATGAGCTGGCAAAGCTCTTGGGATGCAGAGGGTGGAGGAGGAGGATGGTCGTGCCCTTTGTCATGCCCGTTTAGCCCTTTTGGTTTGGCAGCAATAATTCCTGCTTTAATACTAGAAGCAATATGCAGTGCTGTATAAAATTTGCTTCCCTCAGGTTGATTTCCTCCTTAAACTGCAAAGAGTAGTGAGTACAGAAAAATTGCTTGTCTTCCAAGGATCCCGCTCGTCATCTTAATCTTGCACGTCTGCTTCTGATGAAGGGGTCTCTGCAGTGCTGTATTTTCAGCCCTTTTTCCCAGTGGTGCTACCCAGAACATCGACGTGTGGCAGCACTGGGAAGGGGCTCGTGTTAGCGAGGTCTTCCTCTTAAAAAATAGGAAGTTCTTCCTTTTCTAATACTCCTTTCCAAACTGTCCTGGGTGTCTTGAACAGGTTGGGCTCAGTTAACATTAATCAACCATGAACTGAGGAGCTCATTCCACCTTTCTGTCTGCAGGGTAGTTTGTGTTCTCCTGAGCATCTGCTCTTGCATACAGTCGGTGCTGCGGTAGGGGACACTGTGCATCTTCTCCAGAGACTCTCATGGCGTATATTCCTCACATCTGTGTTGTAGGGAAAAGTGACAGAGTCCCGAAATACTCTAAGGGCAAATTTGTTAAGGATTGTGTCATGGAGATCATTGATGTAATGATCAAAAATACTTTTGTGCTCGTTCCTTTTTTTAACTTTGTTTTTTCTTTTTGGCTTTCAGCTCAGATCGGCTGATAGAAGAAACAATAAGGTAGGAATGAATTCACTAATTTTCATTATTTTCTGTACAATCAGTGTTTACACTGAACCGTGTCCAAAGATACCAGTCATCTTATTTATACAATAACCGTATTGTTTATAACTTGTACACAGTATTACAATGAAATGGAGTTTTATTTCTGCTACTCAGTATTGACATAACCATGTTGCCTAAATATTTTATTCATCCCAATTTAGAAAATTCAGGTTTATGTTCGAAGGTGAATAGCTTCTTTAAAGACAATGGGAGTGACTGAGCAGAGGGAATCTCAGGTTGAGCTATCGAGGTCTATTCCAGTAGTGGAGCTGTTTCTTCTCATAGTGACACTCTTCTGCAGCATGATTTTCTGTAATCCTTTGACATGTTCAGCTTCCTAACATGCAGCTGATATTGGTAAGAGCTTTTACCTTATGAGCTTGAATGATTATTTCTGTTGTATAGTTACTTATCTTTTGGTTTTTTTTTGCATTGTTTGAATACTAGAGTGCTGCCTTCTCTAACTGATTTGGAAATTTTAGAACCATAGCTTTATAAATTACTTTTATCATCTGTGCCCTTCCTGGTCTTCCGTTGAACTCTGGGATTTTGAAAACCAATAATTCAGAGTGCCGACTTAATGGTTTTAAGTTTTAGATTATTGCTTTTAAAAAAAAAAGGAAGAAAGAAAACAAGATATGGTTTCAGATAATGCATGTACTGGCATAAGTGATGAAGATGAGTAATTAGAGGTGCAGCAAGGCTCTGTGTCCATTAAGGTCTGGCTAGCTTAAGTACATCCAGTGGGCTCAGTATAATTAACATGGTGGAAGAATGTGTTAAACCACTACATTAATGTGCTATGAAGAACCAGAAGTGGTCAGCACAATAATTTCTGAAAATGTGGATACAATGTCTCCACAGCCTCATATTTGCCAAACCTAGCCCAATTATTGTGAGTCTTTGTCTTACTTTGGGTTCCAGTCTTTTCCTGATTAAAGATCCTCTCCTTTATTGCCGTGCTTGTAGAACTACTTTTCCATCTTGTAAAAACACTGTTTATTGAATCTCTTCCTTGCTGCCACTCCAGGAACGAAGGCATTAAAAGGCCTGTGATGACTTTCTGAGCTTTCTGTCCTGCAAAATGACTTGTACGCGTATCAGTCGAGCTCTTTGCCTAGCCTCGTGATGACCTGTCCCCTGAGAAGCTCGGCTGGGAGCTCCTTGCTGCCATTAAAGTGTTCCTCCCGTTAGTAGCTGAACTTTGGTTTTAGGAGGCTGGATTTCAGCACTTCTTCTTGCCCTGTGTGTTATCTGTAGTAAGTGAACTTCTTGTGGCTATTGCCCAAAATCTTCTACTCTTATTTTTGTAGATGAGTTTGTTTGGTAACTACGTCGCGCAGGAGATGTAATTTCATTTTATATCATCTTAATTAAATCCTGTCTCTGAAGCCAGGGTGATTTTTAAAAATTTTACTCTCTGTCCCCAGTAATTGCAAATACTCAGCTGTGATGTTAATTGATGGCAAACCCTGCTGCATTTTAAGTGAATTCACCGGATAGAAATTTATTCAACGTCTTATTATCAATTGCTTTAACTCTTGTAAACCAACGAAAAGATGGGATTGTGGAGGGGAAGCTGTTTGAATTCCTTGAGTAAAGTGAGACATCATTAGCTCATTCTGGCGACTAATGCTGTCTTGTCTTCAAGAGCTGCATCTGCTATAGTTCATTACTCATATTATTTGGGTGTAATTCAGGAAGTTATGAGATCACTTTGCATTTTTTTAGGAGTTGTTGTTAAGCAGCACTCTAAACACTGGAAAGCATTTTTCAGTGAGTGCAGTGGCTTTTGCTGGTAAGCTGCATGCTGGTGACCCCGTTGGCAGTGACCCCACAGAGAACCCTACCCGTGAAACTCCTGCTCTGCCTTTCTGCACAGAACAGAACTGAAGAGGTGCAGAGCCTGCCTTTCCCTGTGTATGGCTCCTCCACCGGACCAAAAACACTTGCAAGAGAATTTAGGGGTACCTCAGCTGAAACCATTAGGTGATGAGTAGGGCTGTCATTCAGATGTTTGGCTAGTGCTAAAATTAAAATCAATTTTTAAATGAATTATGTGACACGGGTTCTTACTGCAGCATATTTCTTTCCAGAAAAGAGTGGGATGTGATAGTTTGTACTGCAGTTCTTTTAGAACAGCATTCACTTGTCTTGGGCATATTTAAATATAAGCATAGATTTTGCTTAATTTTGTTTGGTGTTCTCAGGTTTTCATTTTCAAACATTATCACTTTCTCAAAATAGCAAATGATTTATTTCTTGTTTTCCAACAACTTGTATTTTTAGGCTGGTTCGCTTTGAGAATTTGTTATAGTTTTGCCCGTGTGGTGTGGTCGCTTCTTTTGGTTTTATAATAATCAGCCTGATTGAGGCTGGTTTGTCAGATTTATATATTAACAGATTGGACTACTACGCTTCCACTTAGAAGCTGGACCAAACCCATAGATTAAATAAAGAAAAATCTTCACATATACTAGGGTATTCCTTTGGGTAATAATTAGATTCTAATGAAAGGGAAAAATTCAATTGCATTAAATCCTGCCTTTACAGAATGGGAAGGTATGAATTAGCTTTTGAGTCTTAGCTCTTTTCAGAAGAGCCCTCCAGTCTGGGCAAAATCACATGCTTTTCTGGAGAAACGTTCCTTTTCTTTTTATTTAGCCTTCAGCAGAAGATGCTATAAGCTTTAAAGTAATCTGAAAGATTACATGTGTTTATATATGAATATATATACGTATACACAAAGAATAAGCAATATAGTCATAATTGTTGGCAATTAGAAGTAGAGCCTGCATTTCTATGCATAGTCACAGAGTCCATTCCCTTAGTCACAGATGTTGTCATGAATTTAAATGAGCAAGTATGATTCATGGAGTACAAAATGAAGCAGAAGTTCCCGTAACACATAAATTATTTGATTTTTGAGTTTTGTTTTAGTTCTGAAGCAATATATATCTGACTGAGCTGTCCCAGCGGATGAAACAAGGAGTTGATTTTTGGTACATTTTGCTTGATAACGTGCTGTGTATGTATGGCTGCAATGTGGGGTAAAAATACCCAACAGCTTAAACATTTTTCTAGGTAAAAAAAAATTGGCTTCCAAGTCAAGCAGCTTTAAAAGTGTAGCCTGCATGTTAGACTAGTTTGAATTCGATAATGGCTGGAAATGTGAATTACTTTTTCATGCCAGTGGAAAGTGCAGACTGTGTATGAATATCAGCTGTTTCTCTTTTTGAAGACCAATTTGGTTGCTCACATACCTACAGCACTACTGAACATTCAAGGACAAATTAGAAATGTAAGTGAAATTTTGGGGAAAGACTGCTACTAGCGCAGAAATTGGAGATACCCATTGCTAATTTGTGGAAGAGATGGATGGCTCTTTGTGGTTGTGACCCCAGGCTTACCCAGAAGAGATTCCTCCAACATGGCAGCAGTCATTAATGCTGTACTTGAGCAGCGCTTTAGTATTAAATTTAGAGG
Organism: Nettapus auritus; assembly: GCA_011076525.1. Taxonomy (NCBI): domain Eukaryota; kingdom Metazoa; phylum Chordata; class Aves; order Anseriformes; family Anatidae; genus Nettapus; species Nettapus auritus. The sequence continues at coordinate 7,319,090 of CM021783.1, forward strand.
GCAAAATACCATCTGGTTTTAGGAACTTGGTTTACTCCCATCTCTGGTAGTTCAATCCAGCGCCGCGCTGAGAATAGTTCATGCTATTTCCAAGTGAATTGTTAAGTCGGGGTCATCTTGGAATCACCTGACACTGATGCAGATGGTCTGAATTTATACACAGACTGGTTTTGGATCACAGGAGAGAAACCAAAATAAGTGAAGAAGGGAAATTTGGAATTTTTCTTGTTAGAGACCTGTCTATGCATTATAAATGCTCTTGTGCACGTAGATAAGCTGCAAGTCTGCCTGGTCACACTGTTCACAGCAGGGAACTAGTGGAAAAAAGTTGTTTTAGATATGCACTTAGCTATATATAAATTAAATCAGCAGGATAAACTTAAACAGAAAGCTCAAGATGTGCAATAAAAAATGATTTTCTTTATCTTCCGTATTACATTTGTAAATGGAGATTAACATTGGAAGTGCTGTCATGAATACGTGGCACGGGGTTATGTTTTAAGTACTCGGGTTACAATTTTCGTTTTTAATTTTCTGCAATGTTTCCACTCTCATAACGTGGACTAGCAGAAACGTGTTATCATTGGTAATCATCAGTTAAGAAGAAATAAGGAACCAAGCCTTTCCTGTGGACAGAGGAGCTTGGGAAAGGAGGATCAGAATCCATTATCACTTTCCAGGAGAGCCTCGACAAGGGATCATCATTATGTTTAAAAAAAGTGTGCCTTTAAACCTTATTTCTGTGTGCTGTACTGCTGAATAATTCAGCATAGTTGGATCTTCCACAGGTAGGAAAGAGATAATAGGTTCCATTAAGAAGGAGATAATCTGTTGTCGTAAATGTTAAGTAGAAGTTTCAAAATTAAAAAAAATAAAAGAAAATTGTTCTGGGAGTAACTCTTGTTACTGTGTCAAGCTACTAAAGGAGACCAATACTGAGAAGGGAACATGATTGTTATTTCTGTTAAAGCATTTGTCAGTAAACAAATGGCAACAGTGAGTTAATGAGCATGTGCTAGGGATGGGAGGGGAAGCGAAACTGTTTAACGAAGGGTATGAGGAAGCCTCAGTAGTCAAGGCTGTACGAGACCAGTCGGGGGACTAGCTCCGACGAGCCGTGTGTTTTCGTCTTGATTGTGCTTAAATTTATTAGTCTCAGGTTCACAACTATAATGGCTTAGGTAAACCAGCCAATGGCCTGAGTAATCAAATTATACATGAAGAACCGTGCTTTCTACTTGAATTTTGATTTCTGAATAGCTGGTATCCAGTAAGGTTCTTGCTTGTGGACATCACAAAGACCATATGACAGTAAAACTTAAAAATGGCAATCGGTGCCTTTATTTCTCTTCAAAGCACATCAGTAAGACCTACCCCATTGTGCTAACGTTTTTGAAATCCTGATGGGGGAAAAAAAAGTTTCCAACCTTGTCATCCATAAACGGTTATATTGTGCCTTTTTATAAGAATTGGACAGTTTCGCTCATCAGATACTGAAGTTTGAACCCTGTATTCCATCATAATCTGTAAGAACCATTTCCAAAGGCATGATGGAGGTGTCTCAGGAACACTTTATATCCTGGCAATCGCCTCATATTTTCACTTCTGTAAATTAATGGATGCCTTAATGAGTCTTTGGATGCATCTTATGAAAACACGTGGCTTAATTCAGGAGTGCATTGAGAGATGATGTATTAAAATTTCATTTGGACAAGTATCAAGCCGGTGTGGAGGCATAAGATAAGAAGCTGCAGGTTACTGAGCAAGCTTTCCTGTGTACAGCTACCAAGTCTTTCATTCCAGCTCAGTGCCTAATAATTCCAAATTCACGGAGTGCTTTTCTCAATAGCAAACCCAATGTTTCCGTGAGTTTGTTTTTTACTTACAGAAGCTAGAAGACCCATATGCTGAGTTGTAAATATGTAATCTGTCAAATGCTGTATCTTCTCACATAGGATGCGATTTGATATACTTACTGTTCTAATTTTGTAGCCCCTTTTTTCAGCCCTAGATCGTGACTGCTTTTCCGTATTGATCTACAGCTGTTATTCTTTGTTGAGAATTTCTGTTGGCACCTTCTCTGACTTGCTGTTCTTTGTACTCTCATGCACTGTTGGTAGAGGCAGTGAGCAATGCTGATTTTTATTCCTCCTGTTAAATAATTTTCACTTTCTCTTGTAGTTTTGTCCTAAAAAGTCAAGTTCACCTGAATGCTAATGTAACCTTAAAATAATCGATTGATCTGCCCCTTCAATGCACGTTACTCTGTTCACAAGGCCTTACGGTACAGATTTTTGGGGAGAGTCTTTTTACGTTTGCCTGGCACGTGATGTGAAGGCTGACAGTAGTATGTTGGGCTACTTGTGATGGAGCGGGTGGATTGAATGGAAGGGAGCCCAAATGAACTTACAGCTCCAGAAATCCTTTAGGGCTCATTGATCTGGGCTCTTTCCTTAAGATGCCTGTGAATTGTGCTGCTGATTTTTTGCTACAGGTTGGAAGGGACAATTGTTAGGCTTGGCTCTGCTGGCTTTTGCCGGCTATTTTTATGTTGTTGGCTGTAGCATCCTAGCGGAGAAGCCAGTGCTACATCAGGTGGTCCGGAGCTGCTCATCTCAGATGTTTTGTTCAGAGAGAAACCTGCAATGAAATACATCAAGTGGGATTCATTACAAAAATGTGAGGAATGCCAATACTATGTTAATTAAGTGCAGAAATAGTCTGTGTGCGTGCCGCTTCCTAGCAGATGCACCTGGGAAGATGCACCAAGGTGGGCGAGGATGCTTTGTTACCTCCCGGTACCAAAATGCCAGGTCAGCCACAGTATGTTAGTGTCAGAACAAAAGGTGTTTCAGCAGTTTAACTGTTAGGAAAAGATAAGCCCAAAGCCTTGAAACCCACATGAATTTGATATAAAACAGTGACTGGGAGTCGGATGTGTGGAACAAGAGCATTCACACAGTTCAGCAGTAAATATCGCTAGCTGTGATTTTTGTACTGTGCTTGGGTACAAACACCGAGCATGAGCAAGCATCAAATGCTCTTGAAAACTGGATATCTGTATTTGGTAAAAGATGTGTTCTCCTATCCATTCATTTTTCTGGGAGATGACAGCTTTAGTTCCCTTTTCTCGAGGTTCTCTCTGTGGTGGTGGCGTTCCACTTAACTTTTGTTCTCCCAGAACCCTTTCCCTCCATATTTTAAGGCTTAGAACTTCTTCAGGCACTTCTTTTAATCATTGTTATTCATGTAAGTATAGTCAATAGCAATATAGGTGTCATTTTCAGAGTTTTTATCCAGCAGTGTTGTATTTATGCCCTAGTTTGTGTCGTTCTGAAATGCTGCCAGCCGTGGAGAGCCGTATTTCTCCTGCTGTTCCTTCTTAAACACTGCATCTCCAGAGCCTAAACTTTTATATATTGTTTCTCTGTATGTGAATGAGGGTGTTTGTCAAGGCAAGGCTACTGCATTCACAGTAGCTACGTGAAATACTACCTGGGGCTATATAGTAATAGCATACCCGTTTGATTTTCATTGTATAGCTGTTGGTTTTATGGGCTGAAGGGAAACTTAGTGTTTTTTTGTTTTGTTTTGTTTTTTTTTTTAAAAAAAGCTGACTGTCTAAAATTTTCATTTAGATGTCTTATTTAAATAAAATAAAGCACAATTTTTTTTTTCCAACTTCCAGAACATTTTAAATGTGAAGTGGGAAACTTTATTTTATATTCACCTGTGTTGTGTTCTTGTATTTGGAGAAAGTACGTACAGCTGGACCGTGTATTATTAAAGAAGCAGAGCATGAAAAATGGTATTCCCACGTGTGACATTCTTAATTAGGACCAAAGTTCAAAAACGTGTTTTATCTGTGCTATGAAAGAAGTATCATTTGATATGATTTCATTGTACACCAGCTTTGTTAACTCCAGTTTGTGGACAACAGTGAAGTTGGGCTTGCTGGGACGTGAATACAGGAGAATCCAGGCTTTGCCCTCGTACCTGGAGAGAGGACAGGATTAGTCCTGAGTCAAACAAAGTAAACCCCAACACTTCATGGTGTTCAAAGGTCTTCAAAGACACGGTGACTGTGTTCAGAAGCCTTTTGTGTAAAGCTCTGTGAGCTGTGTTCTCAAACTGCCCTTCCATCTCCTCCCAACCAGCACGTTCCCTTTGTAAATTGATTTTTAATAGTGAAGCAGCTCTTATTTGCGTAATACTTCTATAGTAATTTTATCTTGATGGCAGAAAAGAATTTTAATATGCCCTCTAGAGTGAAAGTAAGCCTGGTGCTTTTCTGATTAAACAAAATTCTGAACTTTAAACCTTAGGCTGGAAGATTACCGTTAGGTGTGCTCGTAATGGAACATCCCTTCTGTTGGGGCTGGGGAGATGTTCCAAAAGCCCGCCTCTTTCAAGAAATTGCTGTTTTCAGTTGTTAATGGCTTATATAAAAAAAGAGTTTAAGTGTAAAAGATAGAAATTAATGGAAAAAAATGTTGTTTCATTCATATTGCTTCACCTCATTCATTGTTCTCTAAAGGAGCTCTCCCTGCTCGCTTTCCTGTTGTTGTAGCTGGAGATTATTCTTAGCACCAGCGACTTGATCCACTCTTTTCTTTCTCCAGCATCGCCATGGCAACTAAAGAAAATATGACTTCGCAGAGAGGGATGTTGAAGTCAATACAAAGCAAGATGAATACCTTGGCTAGTATCCTTTCTTAAAAAAAATTGTACTGCCGCAGCATAAGAAAAGGTACAGTAACATTTTTTTCAGCACATCATTTAGGGATCAAAACGCTTTGCGATGCTAATGGCTGTGTAGCCCACAGTGGTCTTGTCACTAGTGACAAATAGGCTTTTTTCCCCAGTGTCACTTTCTTAATCTAAGTGAAGTATCTTAATGATGAATGTGGTGAACAAGTTGGTTTTGCTTAACTTTGAATACCGTATATAGATCGGTATCTTTAATTTTCACAGCGATCTGCAACAGCATTTAATGGCCTTCCCCGCTATACATCTTCGTAAAAGTGTAACATCTTGCTTTTTTTTGCTTTCAAGATCATCCAGAGCTAAAACTTGGCATAGATTACTGCTTGTTACGGTTTACAGGCGAGTACTCGTGACCTGACGGTCTTGCAGACATTAAGATTTTGGTTCCTTACTTTCTCTCCATATTTTGTGGCTAAAAGAATGTTCCGGGTTGTCAAGTCATGCACGGTTGTCGTTCTTCCCCTTACTCCTTCCTTTCTGTCATAAGGGCCCAAGGAGCAGCATTAGTGTCATCTGATTAGACAGATTACATCCTGAAGAGATGTATCTTGGTGAGCCATAAATTTCATTATAGTTTTTAGCAACTGGCAAGAACAACAAAAAAAATCCAATAAGCTTTGGTCTTAAAGGATTCTTGGTTGCAAAGACATGAAACTGATTATCTTGCTGGCTGTTGTATTTCTGTACATTATGATTTTACAGTAGCAGGAGTTTTTTATGCTATACAGGGAATAGTGCATATTCATGCAACGTGCATGCTTTTCTCTGTCAAATGCCTTTGGTTGTTCCCTTCACCAGTAACTGTTAAGTTTCATTTTTTTTAACTTTCATTAAATATCACAGATGTTATATATAGTTGCTCCATTTTTTTCCATTCTCATTCAAGCATTATTAAAAGTAACAGCCTCACATTGGAGGTTATATCAAGCACTGGTAATTTAGGTGATCAAATACTAAATTCTGTGTAAATGTGAACTCTGAGCTGCTCTGTCACCTCTCTTCTGATTGATTAGTGAAGTAGAGTTGAAATCCTGCTAACTATCTGTAAGTTTTTGTTTTTAATTACATTTGCTTTCTCAGCTTGGGAGTAGTTCTGCATTTCTTGCAAAGTTGCTGACTTCCACATGCAGAATTTGGGGCTTGTTAATAAAAATGCTGGCCTTTGATTTGACCTTGACTCAGCCTCCTTAAAAGATCGGTTTCCAGCAGTGAACAGCCTGATTCAAAGGATCAACCTTCGGAAACGACGAGATTCTTTCATCTTGGGTGGCGTCATTGGCATCTGTACCATCCTACTGCTGCTCTATGCTTTTCATTGATGGATGTGCCCCCGTGGACTCTGCTAAACTCATCACCACCATCCCTCCCCCCCAGTCAAGGAAAAGCGAGTGGGGGAAGAGACAGACTCGGAACAGCCTGCTCTTTGTGGCTGGGAGTATCAGCATGATGTCTAAAGTTTAGGATGGTAGACTGCGACACTGGTTTTGGGTTGAAGCTGCAGTGTTTCTCCTTCCCTGCCATGCATCTTCCTTTGGTTAAATTAGATGGTCTTTTTTTTTTTTTTTTTTTTTTTTTTTTTCCCTTTAATTCCCTTTTTCACGGCAAGGTAAGTAAACATGGGACTCTTAACAAAACCAGTAGAACAGCTGCTGTGCTCAGGGGCGCTGGGAGGTCTGTTTTTGGCTGGTAGGTGGAAAAAGTGTTAGGCATCCCTGGGCTGAAAGCTGCAGGAAGCCTGCTTCCCCGCTAGGCCAAGCACAGTACTGAACACTTTTGCCCTACCAGAAGAATATTGCAGCTTTAAGCCATCAGGTTGCTCTACTACTAAATACATGTTCTGTAATTCTTTTTAACTCATGGCTGAGATACTAATTATTTCTGCGTTATTTGTGCTGTGAAAACTGTGCTTCACGCAAATTCCTCAAAGAAAAAAAGGATTGTTCAGTTCACTTTTTGCACAGAATATGAATAAACCACCCTCTGAGGAACATTTATAGTTTTTTTTCGTGGCTTTAAAGGGACTAGAAGTCCTGTTTTGTAAAAAGGGAGCACAGTGTCCTAGCAGCTGTTTACCATAGTGTTCAGTCATCTGAAACGTGACCAAACATGAGTTCACCTAAAAAGAGTCTTTTGGGTGTAAATAGTTGGATTTTGGATGACATCGTAAAGGTCTTTATAAAGACATGATTGAAAAGCCTATATTGTAATTTACATAAAGTTATTCTAATAGCATTAATATTTTTACACTGTAAGTAGGATATAATCTAAACTGTCAATTGGAAATTAAAATTATGATGGTTATAGCTGAGGAAAGTGTATCAAAGTGCAAAGGTTTGGGACATGCCTCATAGTAAAGAGCTGAATGTATGAATAGTGAACCAAGTTTCATTTACCATTATCTGGGGGAAGTTTTTTTTTCTTGTCCAGACATGGAACATGAACCGTGTTGTGTTTGTGTCAATAAACAAAACCGATGTCAGGAATGGCTTTGATATTGCAGATTCACAAGTTACGGATTTTTTTTCTGCTCTCTCAACGGCTCTTTTTCCATCTGTCATATCATAACCCACTAAATTGAAACCGAGGCACTGGAATCTCTTTCTAAGAACTCGATTAACTCTTTTCGCAGTGAATTTATAGTGCTCCTGACTGGTTTCACGTATGCCATTACCCACAAATGCCAGGTAGTCTCTGGGTTCTCTTCTGGAACAGAGTCTAGCGGGACAGTTGCGATACTTTTACTGCTTTTTATAGTGTCTGTGAAGTACCTGTCAGAGGGAATAGAGACTTGTGCCTGTCTAGTGTGCAAAACCACACTGTTGCGCCTAAAATGTTTGTATGGATTTGAAGGCTTACTTGCAGAATAGTAACTTTGTGCTAAAAAGTCTACGAGGACTTCTAATCAGTCATCTTGTCGTCTGGGACTTGAAAGAGTTTGGAATGAATACCTGTAAAATGGTGGGACTCGTATTTTAAATAAAGGGTGATTTATTTGGATGATCTGGGAATGTTCCTGGTTTGAAATAAAGTGTTCATTAAAGGGGTTTATGGAAAACCTTGATGGATAAAGGAAGTTTATTAATGAATCTGTGTGTCGGGAGACCAAACTTCATTTCCCCTGATGCTTTTTCTTTGATTCCACCTGCACAGGGCCCTGATGAGCAGTTGTCCTTCTGTTTAGGATTTGTAGGATTTGATTGCTATATAGTTGGCAGTATAAGATCTGCAGTATCGTAAATAAATTCATTTACTTAATCTTAAAACCAGTCTTTTTTACTGGACATAATTGATTATTTGGTGCATATATTTAATCTTATTGTGTGATAAAGCTGCTATGGAAAATGTGTAGATTATAATAAATATGTAAACATGATTGACTTTTCATGTCATGAAGATGTTATGGAGGAACTGATATATTTTAGTACAAAATAATAGAAATATGCCGAATTATCTCTGATAAAGCTTTACTGGAAGTGGTTTCAGTATTTACAACCCCTCTATGGTTTTTATTTGTGTTGGTTTTGCATTGGAAAATACATTTAATTAATCTTGTAATCTCCCTTTCATTATCTTCTCCGCTAGCTATGTAAGCAGGCATTTTGCATTGCTCTCTGAAGTGATGTGCTTGCATATAGCCAAAGGGGAAGGCTTTGCTAATTCTCCTGAATAATTCTCCTGAATGTCTCTGATAACATGACCCTATAGGTAGGACAGTGGACTGTTAAAAGGAAAACAGAGGGTTGTACATTTAGTCTCAAATTCCAAAATACAGGTTTGTGTGTCTCCTGTTGCTATATATGTTCTTTAAGTTTTTCCGTCAGTATAGTTCCTCTTGCTCTAAGGAAGAAAAAGTCCTTAAAGAATTCTCATTTCTGCAATTCCTGGCAAAGTTGCAATTTTGAAACTCATCCAGGCAGAATTGTGCTGAGAAAATTGTTAGTAAGCCATAGAAACGAAGTGAGTAAATGGAATAAACATTTCTGCAGGGCACATCGTTTCCTTCCCCTCGCCTTTTTAAATTTCTTTATTCTTGCCAGTACACAAGCACCAACTTTCAACCTGTCCACCACCCCCTTGGGTAAACACTGGAACACAAGGGATCCTTTTGATCCCCCAAATGGACACACACATTTTTAGGCTTTTTTTTTTTTTTTTTTTTTTTTTGTACACATTTCTCTGATCTTCATGCTCCAGTTGCTTGAGCAGAGGAGTGGCACGGGGGCAGCACCAGGTGTTGCACATTCAAGTGGTGAGCATTTGGGTGGCCACAACCCAGAGCACAGCTGAAGCTCATCCTCGCCCTCAAGGGTGTGCAAGCAAGGCTGGAGGCAGGGCTTCACCAGCCCAGAAGGGACCTGGGACCAAGCAACGTGGTGCTTCTCTTCTCCTAGGGTGAGTTTGCCCTTCCTTGGGGAGGCACGTTTTTCTAAATCAATTCTGAGTTCATCAGCTTTTGGACATCAAGGTGTGCTGTAGTGTAATGAATCCAGTAGGCATTTAATCAACCAGGCTTTTTCGTTTGTAGCTTTAAAAGTCATTTCTTTTGGAAGGCCTTAAGATTACTGTGAGAAGAAAGAGTCAGTTCCTCACTGGGTATCAAAAATGAATGAGCGAAAGTAGGAATTTTTTTAGGTGATGTGAAAGTTTCAGATAAATTTGCCAACAGCTTGTCCTCAAGGGCTGCACTCTCAGAGGAACTGCGTTCCTGCAGCTCCCCCCAAACTGCTACACAGGGGGTGGAGGCTGGTCCGCCACCTCGGGCTGTGAAACTCAATCAGGATGGTTTTAGTTCCTAAACCTAGCAGCTTGTTTCCCAAGATCACTTAATGCATGATCTTAGATTTTTTCCCCAAAACTTTCATTCGAAACAGGAAGGAGAGGTAACGGCTATATCACTTTTGAAGGACGAAATAATTCTTAAGCTCCTAATAGCAGTACTAGATTATGCAGTCCTGCAGAGCAGCGATCCTATTCAGCAATGTGAAAGGAGTCCACAATGAAAAACATACGGAGACAAAACTGAGCCATATTGCAGGTGAAATCCTCTTGGTGCCCGCATCTGATGTACTGACTGGATATTTGAAACAAGTGTGATGCTTTCAGCTCTGAATATTGTAAGTGGTTGTTGGTCTGTCTGCTACAGAGTGAGGAAAGCAGTTGAAATCAACACTCAAGACAACAAAAACCACACACGACTTTCTCACAGAACATCCCAACGCAGATTTTTGTAAATTTGTTTCTGATTACACTTTGATTTTTTTTCTTCTTTTCATATAGCTACTTGAAACTTATTTTATTGTATCTGTAATTATTTTTTTCACCTATTGTGCATTCTCTGTATATATTTAAAAAGCTTTGATATGTAATTTAATAATAAATTAGAATTCTAAGCAAGGTGCTTGTTTCTTTCCCCATGATGATCTTTGCCTACTTGAGCTTCTGTGAAGATGCAGAGAAGATTTGGTAACTCATCTCTCCAGTTTGGGATTTTTACTGAACGTACACACGTGTTTGTTCTCCCTTTTTGTGACAAATATCAGACATGTAGGAGCATTTCCTGACCCAGGTGCTTGGTTTGGTGGGACCTGTTCCTCCTACCTGCATGTTCTTGGAGCCCCCTTCTCACCTTCTGTTTCAGGCATCCACATTGGAGGGGTTTGAATGTAGTAAGATGCCTTTCTTTTGTAGTGCTTTGGCAGATGGAAACAAGGACGGTTTTCTTTAACGGTAAGCTTTAAGAAGGTTTCTGTATATAGTATGGAACATTAACTACGAAGTGCACACTAAAACTGATGTTGCAAAGAGCCTTCTGAGCATAAGGGATGTTCCCCATCCCCTTTTTCAATACACGTCTCTGGGCTTTGATACCTTTTTTTACCCTTCTCTAATCACAACACAAACCCCAAAATAAGCCAGTACTTTGAACACAGATCAAGCAGTTGTAAAAGCTCACAACAAAGTTGTGTCTCAGTGCGCAATTACCCAGCCCCGCTGTGCTCCGAACAGCCTCCGTCCCTGTGTGTTCAGACCAGGTGGTGGCATGCCTGAAGAACTGGAAAGGGTTCCTCCACTTGTCGGTATCTCATGTTGCTTGTTATATCTCGTAACTGGTTGCTGCATTTTGCAATGTCACTCGGTTTTATTTCCTCAAACAAGAAAGTCTGGCTGGCAGTGTGTTACCTGCCCATCTACATAAGAGCTGGTCATTAGCTTCCTCTCAGCACTGATGTGCCGTGCCTGTGATGCTGCTTTAAAGAGAAATTTGTGTCCTTAATGTGCCTACTAAATATTCAGGAATGACCATACACTTTCTCAAGGGAAGGTTTAGGCTGGATGTTCCAAGCTGGAGAACTACCTTCAGAAACTGCTCTGCAAAGGGAGAGGCGGCTCTGCCTTCTGACAGCGGGCAGCGCCGTTCGTTCCTCCAGCAGCGGCGCTGGTAATAAGTGGTGCATAAAATTCCATCTTCGCTTGGATTAGGAAGTAAATTATTGATGGAGCTGAATCCTTTTTTCCAACTCCCCGTACAGTCAATAATTCATAGTGGCACAAGCCTAAGATTTATATTTTTAACCATCCACCTCCCAGAGTACCGTTGTTTGTGTTGCAAACTGTTGTCCTTCCTGACAACCTCGGGCTCTTTGTGCATTATGGGGGAGCTCTGCTCTGCACCTTTGGTCCTGATGTGATTCCCCGAGCAGATTTCCTGCTGAGAGGGAACTGAGCATGCCATGAGAAATTCATAAGGAGAGACAGGAGTGGTTTTGTTTTATCTGTGTGGCTGAATGCGGGAGATGTGCTGCTATGTGGACTGGAGATTTTCTGTTGAAAGACTCAAAACTCCACATTTACCAAATGTTCCTTTATCCAGTACAGGGGTCTGCAGGTACAGAAACTGCTTGCAGTGTCAGGGATGTGCTTGTTGAACACTGAAGCCTTCATCTCACCCCTCTGCAAGCTGTTTGAGACTTCCATGCCTGTGTGCTGGCGCTCATCTCCTCCTTCGTCTCTTCCTGTCACTGCCGTCCTCCGTGCTCTTTGTTCCTAACGGGACCCTGAGGCTTTGCTAACCCACTTCTGGCAGCACGAGTACAGCAGGCGGAAAGCCCTGGCTGTGATCAGTCCCTCTGCCTTTGAAGCAGCGTTTGCAGTTCCCTCATTGTGTATTATTTGCCTGTTGTCTTTCCACTTTCACGCCCTGTGAATCCTCTGCCAGTGGTGTGATTTTAAGAAGTCTTCTCTGATTTAGTCCTTTCAGGTCTTTGCATCTTGTGATGCTTTCTCCACTCTGCTGCCCTTCAGATCCTCCTCCCTAGCTGGGTGTTTAGCTTCAAGTAGACATTTCAAACACATGAATTAATTTTTGGTCTCATCATTTTCATCACTTAAAAAATTATCCTTACTTTGAAGTCCAGAGAGGCTGTTCCAGAGCTACTTGAAGCTTATCAATCAAAACCCCACCTGGAGCTCTTCTGAAGCCTCACAGATGATACCCACCTTGGTGCACAAGCTCAGCGTGCTCTGTCCTCAATGCTGCAAACAGGTAGACCGGTGCCTTCAGATGTTTTGTTTCTCTTATCTTCCTTGCCCGTACACATCTGTCTGATGCAAGGTTTGTGGGAGAGCGGACAGTATTCTTCATCTTTTGTCTTTCTAAAGATCCATGGAAAAACCTGGTAGCTCTTTGCTGCTGGCTGCAAACCCAAATCCTGTTTTGCTGCCAGCTGTATCGTGGAAACTGATGGTGTTACTGGTACCTGTGCCTGGGTGAGTGTTACAGGCCTGTCAGGCTGCAGACCTATGCTGAGCTGGCTTCTCTCAGGGCAAAATGCTGTTGAAACATCACATTTTTAAGGAAGCCTTTTCTTGGAGCTCTGCAGGGTGCCCAGGAACATTGCAGGTGGAAAAAGGCATCGTGAACACAGTGACGGGGCATCCCTAGTGGGTCCAGCTGCTGCCACATACACATTCACTACCTTAGCAAGGAATGGGACTGTGAAAGGGCTTTCTTGCTACTGGACGCTGGTGATAACCAAATGAAGGAGCTGGACCATGGCAGAGGCCTGGAGCTGCCGGGCTGAGGCCTGGGCTAGGCCTGGCCTCCCTTGAGGCTGGATGGCGCCAGCCAGGTCGGGCACAGAATGGGCCAGGCGTGGATATTTCCCTGCTGTGCCACGAGGGGAGTTCCCTCTAGGTCAGGCATGTCTCACCAGCGCTAAATTTATTCTAAAATATTACCGAGATGGGGCGGCTTGTGAGTCAGGCCTATAAAAGCACGCCTCGCTTATGTAAAGAAATGCAGCTTGTGAGGAGGCAGGAGGCCATCAGCCTCCCACGGAGGCCGGGCAGTGCTGGGGTGTCTGCCCTCCCGAAATAAATGGGGCTCTGCGGGCAGGGATCCTCCGGGTTGGTCTGTGCCTGAGAGCAGGGCTGAGGTCTGCAGCCACCTCTCCCTGAGTTTCCAGGCGTTTCAGGAAAAGTAAATAAATTTCAACCTATGTTTGGCTCAGAGTTAAATAAATGGAACTGGGGGGGATGAATAAGTTCATCTGCTCTTGCTCAGGAATATTCAGCTTGAGCTGTGCTGCTGTGGGAGAGGGAAGGAGGAGCGATGTAAGGGATGCTGTCATGGGGATTCTGTTTTTTGGGTCTTTTCATTTCATTCAGATCCATGTATTTGGCCTTTGAAAATCCCTGCCACCTAGGCAGCTGTGCATTTGCTAGCTGAATGTCCCCGAGCACTGGGCTGCTGTGCAGCTCCCACCATGGCTCAGCTGCACCCAGGGGTGAGCTCCTCGCCCTTCCCGAGGTGAGGATGCTCCTGGGCTCAGTGACCAAGCCCTGGTTCCTCTGCGGGCACAGTGCTGACAGCAGAGGTGGGAGTGGGACAGGGGAGCCCTGTGTGTCCCCCTGCTGCTGGTTCAGCTCCAGGAGCTCCAGCTTATACCCTCTGTACATATTGCAATGTGGAAAACAAAATTGAGGTCTAAATAGAGCATCCTTTAAAGATTAAATGTATTCCCAACATTCTTTTAATGGTTTGCTGCTGCCCTAGCCCAGCTGCTTCAAACCTGTCAGGGGCTGAGTTGCCCTCTTTCCTTCTGCTGCCTAGATGAAATTGATGACGTGATCTTTTTGCATCGATCCTCACTGGGAAGGAGTGTAACATACGGGTTTTAAGGGATTGGACCTGAGACCAAATAATTGGAAGAAAATGCTTTAGAACCAGCAGCCTATAATTAAACCTCTCCAAGGCACGGCGAGATGCAGTGAGCTCAGCAGAAGGAGGCATTTTGCTGTGAAGACTTCCCGTCTTTGTTTCACGCTGTGTGCTATTAAAGCAAACAACCTAACAAGCTTCAGCAACGTTCGGCAGCTCTTGACCAAGAATAGCATCTAACCTTACAGCTAAGCTGGAAACAATGAGGACCATCAGTCTTCACATTTTAGCACATAAACTAGGTAGCTTGGCTCACGGAGAAATCCCCATGACTCTATTTTTGGTAATCTAGAGCTTGCAGGGTGAGAGATTTCATCTTCTGAGGCATCCAGCAGTAACCACCAGAAGGGAAAGGTCCCGATTTAGAGCAGTGCCCTGATCTGCTGAGGCAATTCGTACTTGGCTGCGCAAGCTGCCTTTTCCTGTTCTCAGTCATATGCGTTTTAACCACCACTCTTTCTACAAGGTTTGTAGAATATGTCATGCCTGATTTAAAAAAAATATGAGCTTGGGATGTGATGGAAATGTCTGCCTTGTGCCTGTGGGGTCAGCTAGGCTCCTGGTGGAGAGCCTTGTGCAGATGACTGAGCCGTTGCTGCGTGGCTCTGCCTGCCTTGGTGGCAGTCTTAATTCGGTCTTAACATCTACAGCTAATTACCTTTCTGTGAGGGAGAAGACTGGGGTACAATCTGTCTGTTTTGGCCCAGAATTGAGCTCCAAACCCCTCGTGTCTGTGCAGATGAGGGTTTATCAGAGCCAGACATGTTTGTGCACTGCTTGGATGCCTGGCACCCTTTCACACTGCTCCTGCCTGGTTCTGGGGTGGCTGCAGCACCTTGAGCTCTGGCTTGGTCACCCCACAAGCAATGTGCCAAGCCCTTCACTGCACTTTATACAAAAGCATCTGGTGTTATGAATGAGAGAGCAAATTAGTTTTCCCTGTGTTTAATTTGTAGCTCCCATGTACAGCAAAGTCACAGAAACCAGATGAAGAATTGGTGACCAACTTTTTGTCCCTTGCTTGAACCCCCAAACTCATGCGAATTCATTAGCTAAGACAAGCTTAAAGAGGTGAATGGAGAGCCTATAGTGTTTAGTAGAAACCATATGCAACATGGAAATGGGATGTAAACCTCTTGATGTTTCTTGGCGTATCTATTATACATGAGCCATCAGAGCAGTGTATTAATAAAACAGGAAGCTAAAGCACTTGGCACTCCCAGCTCTTTAGCAAAACATCAGAGCAGAGGCTGTCAGCCTCGGTCTTTGAAGCCTGGAGCTTGCGTCTGCCCAGCTGCTTCAGTGACACGGTCAGGATGCTCGGGGGATGCTCCCATCGAAGGGAGATCTCTCCACTCTCTGCATGTTGTTTTTTTTATGCTAGCAAGATTCTCCTCCTCCAGGACAAAATTATCCTCCTTTCCTGCTCAGCCTTCTTGCGTGAAGGATTTTTAAAGCAGTAAGTGACAAGGCCAAAGATGGGGTTAAAGCAACCTCAGACATTGGTGTGCCGAGATGCAAACCATTTCTGTTCCTCGAAAGCTCTCCCTACTGTGGCCACTCTGTCCAGCCTTGTGCTGTGCATGGGCCCCTTGGTTTTGCTGAAGAGTAACTGAATGACACTGAATTTTCTAACCATCTGAGTTGCTTCTCTATCAAGGCAGACAAAAGTGGCTTTTTGGACCTCCCTGGCACCAGGCTCAAGCTTACAGAGCTTATGGGCGAGCAGACGCAGGAAGGGAGGCTGCTTCGCGCCAAGCCTGACCTCAGTGCCAAATGGGATCAGCTGCAGTGGAGGGGAAGGCAGGAGCTGCTTGGCTCTAAGTGTTCATGAGTGGTAATCCCTAAAACAGAGAGCAGTTTGAGCAGTTGAAATCCTCGCCCTGCTACTCGAAGCTGAACATCAGCACTGGAGCAGTGTGAGGGGGGCAGTCAGGAGTGAGAACCAGCAGATGTAGCTGGGCTTGCGGTTTTCAAAGGAATGTGCACACCGAAGAAATAGGGTTAATTTGTTCACATATCAGCAAGCTACAGGGCCCTGAAGGAGGTAGAGAGCATGCTGTGGAAGATGGGGTGGGGTGTGGAGGGGAGGCTGAGCCTGGCTGTGGGGCTCTGAGGCCTCTTACCGGGCACCCCGAGCCGAGCATGGGCTCAGGGCACTGGGCTGTGGTGGATCCAGGGCTGATTGTTGTTCTTTGCTTCCCGAGGTGCACCTGAGGGTAACGGAGCTGTGTTCCCAGCAGTTTACAAACGTTTCGTTTGCACCTTTCTCTGCTTTGAGCACCAGCAGGGGGGGTGTTTCTCCTCCCCAGCCAAAACTACAGCTCGCTTCTTTAGGGAAGGAAAAGGTATTTATCGTAACGCTGCCTACGAAAATGGCAGGTGGCCCAAAGCTTTCCTGGGCTCCACCAGAGGCTGAGGGGCTTGGGTACAGACCACCGGGCTGTTCACCACACTGCAGCACAGGCACAATGAATCCCTAACCCTGGCTGTAGGAGTGGAAGAGCTGAACCCGTCCCATCGTGGGCACGGTGCTGCAGAGGAGAGCTGGAAGCTCCACGGGCTGCCAGCGGGATGCTGGATGGGGTGGTTGTGCATGGATACTGTGGCAGACTGGTGTGCACACACAAGCACTGCTGGTAGGGCAGGAGGTATGTTACACCCGTGGGTGGGAAGAAAAAGGGCTGCAGCCGATGCTTTTGGTGACGATGTGAATTGTCATGCCTTAGTTTAAGGATTTTTGGAAAGGGGCTTGCCTCCGAGGAGCTGCTTGCACTTAGGCTTTTTTTTTAGTAAGGACCAAGTATTGCTGTTTGTTTATGAAATCCATGACTTTGATCGATAATTTAGGATTTTGAGCAGGTTTGGAATTCATCTGTGTTCTCTCACACTTGGTCATGCAGCGGAGCACAGAACTGCGGTGGCAGGGCCAGGAGCGTGAAGCATCTCCTGGCTGCTGCTCCCCATCCTCTGTGTGCTGCAGGCAGGGGGGGAGCCTGGTGGCACTGCCTGGCCTGGTGGCACTGCCCAGCACGGTGTCACACCAGCCAGACACCTCCACGGTGGCTGAGCTCACCAAGAAGCTCAGCACCACTCGTCTCTGCAGCACCGGGCTGAGCTCTTTCCATTATGCTCTCCGACGTGCTGCTGTCTGCCAGTTGCTTGTGTGTGTATTTACAACCCTCTGCACCCAAATACCCCCTGATTTCCTTCCTCTTGGAGTGAGAAGCGATAATTAAATGGCTAGTTCAAATTTAATTATTTTTTTTTTTTCATGGATAGACAGAAGAAATAAGTTCAGCTGTGACCATGCATGTTACATTTTAATTTTTTTCTCATGCCAAGAAATACAAAGGAAGTATGTCAGGTATACCGCATCGTCCTGCAGGGAAAGAAACACCGATCAGCAAACCCAAGAGCCCAGCCGACATTCCTGCTGTGTTCGGACTGTTTTGTGGATCTGACTTTTCCAGCTGGACTTCAGAGGGGCTGAGGCTGTGCATGTCAGTGGTTACAGCAGCGGGGGGAATGCCCCAGGTGCTGCCATGCACGGATCCTGCCCTGGCACCATCGTGCAGGGGTTGGGAGCACGTGGCCCTGCATCGGGGTTGCCCTGGGGGTACAGCACACCTTCCCTTCCCGGTGCTTCGTATCCCACGTGGGTATTTCTAGGTTGGAGTTTTGCTACCTACTGGCGTTAGCAAATGCTTTGCAAATGTTCCCACTTTGAAAAGGCTGCTTCCCCCCCGCACCCTTTTGGCTTGTGCCCAAGCATGGGAGTTCTCAGTCCAAACCTGTCCGCCAAAATTAAAGGATGTACATGGGAAGAAAATGAACCTTAAATCTGCGATTACTTGAGGTGAGGCCCGGGCTGCGGTTCTGGGCTGTGGTCAGTAACAAGGTGCAAGGGCAGGGCTGGGGGATTCAGAGAGAAAGCTGTGGAGGCTTTTTCCACTGGAGGCCGGGTGCCGGAGGCCGGGTGCCGGCAGGGTCCCGCAGCTCCAGGTGCCGGCTCCTTCCCGATCCGTGTGGTTCCGTCCCACCAGGACCTCACACTTGTCGATCCCAACTCCTACTCGAACTCGCTTATAGATGCGTTTCCCACCTTCTGCATCTCCTCAGCATGCTGTCCTCCTACCAGCCGCACTGCGCTGTCAGGTAAGGCTGGGTGGCCACCGCGCCGCATGGAGCTCACCTCTTCCTGGCTTTGCTGGGGGGAGAAGCTGGCCAGATCCTGAGGATTTCATGTTTTAGTTGGAAACAGAAAGCCTGATGCTGACGTGGGAGCCTAGGGGAGGCTGCAGCAGGTGGCAATGAGCTGTGACTTAAGCCATGGGTCTTGTGAAATTAGGAGGAGAAGCCTTTCCGTGATCTGCTTTTCATGGTTGCCCATCCATGCTCTAAAAAAACCTTCGGGAGAGGAGCGGTTGTGCCTGGATGTGCAAAGCAAGGTGCTTGCACTGGACTGGAAAAAATCATGAGGGGTGTTCTTGTTTCCTTGTTTAAAGCCCAAAGGAGGAAAGTAGGGTTCCAGTGACCTTGGGGTGGATTCTCCCAGGGCTTTGCTCCTTGTAACACAATCCTGTGTGAGATGCCATCAATTGCTGGGGCTCATCAGCTTCTTCCTTGGCCAGCATAGGCCATCAGAGTGGGGTGAGACCATGGGTGCTGTGGGCAGCAGCTTCCCAAGGGCCTCCTGGCAAAAGCTTCGCAAAGGGTCAGGCTGCAAAGTGCTTCAGGAGGTTGTTGGAGAGCAGGGGAGGAGCCTCTGTGTCCGGCTGGTCCTGAGGAGTTGATTTCTCTGGTGTGACCCAAGGGCAGGATTGCAAGGAAAGGAAATATTTGATGTCAGGAGTGCCTGGAGAGGCTTTCAGCTGGATCTTGGTGCAGGACAAGGCCTAGAAAGGTGTATTCAAGAGTGCAGAGCAGTGCAATTGGCTCTAACCAGAAAGAAGATTAAAAAAGGAAAGGAGCTGAAATGTCTTCGGGTTTTATTATCTGTAATACCAGGCTGCAAAGTGGTCACCTCAGCAGCCCGGTGCTCCAGGCTGGGGCAGAAGGCACTAACCCCATGTGGGTGCCTACAACAGGTTATCACCATGGGTGTTTGGGGTGTTGAATTTTCGTGCCTCTGCTGCTCCTGCTTCTCCAGCCCAGCTCCGTGTGGCCGCTTGCCGTCCCCTGCCCATGCCAGGGTTCCCAGTCCAGCCTACAAGGCAGCATGCACATGTGGTTGTACAGATCCCTTTGGAAACATCGGACTCAAAGGAATTATGCACTCATTCCTATTTATATTGAGGAGGAGAAAGAAAAAACATAGTCTTTTCTGAGCTGCTCGTGCACGTGACTCGGAGCACCTTTGCCATCTGTGCCTTTAGCAGAGCACTATGCCGAGCTGCCACCTGCGGGGCTGCAGGTCTTCATCGTTAGCCAGAGGAAAGAAGTTCGGGCTCTTCAGTGGAAAGGTTTTATGTAATGATAAAAGTAGCATTTAAATCCTTCATTTGGTGCTCTCAAGTGCTGTAGTTTTCCCTGGATGCTGGCCTGTCCTGTCCTCGGGGGATCCCTCCTGGCTTTGAAGTATGCTGGCTGTCAGTGGCTCAGGACAAAGCCACACCTCAGACAGCCAGCAGTATTCAAGTCTGGGGCTTAAGAAGGAAACTTTTGGGGGATTTGATGGGACAGAGGCAGCAGCCACAGCTCACCCATAAGCTGAGGGAAGGCTTCTGGTGAGAGCGGGGACAAGAGCAGAAACCACAGAGCGCCCTGATGGATGTGGCACCAGGCTGAGCACAAAGCTTTCCCTAGCACCAAGGGCAGAAAACAGAATTGCTAAAGGGAAGGTAGTGAATTTGGTCCATTTTTAGAAGCTTGTACTTTCTAATAAAGCACAGGCAAAGGGGCAGATGGGGAGGCAGCCCGAGAAAGTGCTGTAGTAACATGCTATTGCTCTGAGTCCCTGGAACCCCTTTGAACTTAGAGGAAAACATTAGCGGCGTGTCCAGGGGATTTGGCTCCCCTATCCCCTAGGTCCAAAGAACATCTAGCCAGAGAAAACTCCATAAAGAGGAGCAGTTAAACAGGAGAATGTTCCCAGCTATGCCCCTGGGGCACTGCAGAGCGAGGATTTACAGCCTGCAGCTCCCCGTGCTGCCTCCCTGCGTGCCCCTTGTGTTCACCAGCTTGGAAGGGACGAGGGTGCCAGGATGCTGGGAGGCTTCTCCTGGCACACCTTGCTGTGCTGTGCAGCAATTCCCCGTGCAGACAAAGCCCTTGGACACGTTGGGTTTGGTCTGAGGTTTTTCCAGATTAACTCAGGGAGCAGGGGAAAACATTTCATGCCCCAGGGCAGGCCAGGGGTGCAGCTCCCGGTCGTGTAATTGTGCCAGCAAAGTTTTGCTAAAAGAGGCTCGGCTAACACGGAGCCAGTGGATATGGCCAGGAGCCATCTACAGAGCCTGGGTACAACGACAGGCGGTGAAACCTTGCATAGTCTGGGTGGCAAATACAGTACCAGAGCCTGTGCCAGCCCGCGGCAGGGACGGGCGGGAGGTGGGGATGAGGAGGGCAAAGGGGGCCGCGCATCGTGGAAGACTTTGGCAGGGCACGGGGGGGCCCAGGCAGACCAGGAGGAGCAAAAAAAGTCAAGTGTTCTTTACATGTCGTTAAATACAAAATGTTAAAAAATAATACCGTTTGTGAAACCGGCCCCAGCCAGCTCCAGGGATGCTGGAGATGTTCAGAGACGCAGAAGGGCGCATGAGGGGTGAAGAGAGGAGCAGGGATCCTAAACCCCTCTGCACCTCTGAAAAGCTCCTGGGAGGTCCTCAGCTGAAGCCCAGCGGGGTGGAGGGTGATGAGCACGGATGGTGACGGGGTCTGGATCGCTCTGCAGCTTTGGCTGATGGACAGGACAGGATGCAAATGCTCGAGCGGATAGCGTGGGCTCTCCGAGCCTCGGTGCCGCTGCTGCAGATTAACCAGGCTCTTTCCTCAGCGCCACGAGCATTAACCTCGCTTCAGGTGCCCAGAGAGAGAAATGTGTGGTTGCACGGAAAAAGCATGTTTCCTTCCATTAAAATCCCCACCGCGGGGCCGGCCGAGGAGGAGCCTGGCGTTCTGCTGCGGCAGCATGATGCTCTGCCGGCTCCGACATCTGCTGCAATTGACAAAAGAGCTTGTAGGAACAGACGTGGAGAGCATTCCCAAAGGCATGCAAATGGTCATTGTGTCTTTTTTTTTGCCTTTTTTTTTTTTTTTTCATCAAAAATACAAAAGCAACCCCCACACCCTCCAGCTCCGGTGGCCCCGAGTGGAGCCGGGCTCCTCCTGCAGCTCGGTTCTCCTCTGGTGCCCAACAGCTCTCCGCTCCCAATGGCAGTTTGAGCTTTTGTTTTTTTTTGTTGTTGTTGTAGAGATAGAGAATGTAATGATTTAAAAACCAACAACCCCCCAAAAACACAGTCGCTTGTGCCAAAATTCTTAGAGGGGATTCCTCAGAGTGTCCTGGTCCGTCCTTAGGTTTTCTTTAAAACAAGCTTCGTTCCCGAAACTCCCTTCTTGCCCTTGGCCAGGAGTTGTCTCCCCGCTCCGTCAGTTTTGCTGGAGGGGAATGAGGTAGTGGGTTTCCCCCTTCTCCTCTCCGCTTGGCACCCGAAGCTCTTCCCCATCCCTCCTCACGATGTTTCGGTCCCAGCCCTCGTCCGGGCTCGTTCCCAGGGGGCAGCGGAGCAGAAGCGCGCGTTCCTCCAGGTCGGCCCCCCTACGCTGTGACAAGTTTTTGTTGCGAGGCTGAAAGTAAAAACCCCAAAAGGAGAGTTGTCTTCCTCCTCTTCGAGGTATTTGCATGCTAAAATGTCTTCTAGGAAACTGTAAAATAAAGAGAGGCTTAGGGCAGCTTCCAGCAGTCACAGAGATGTCCCCGATGCTCTTGGCTCAGGCTTTGGGTTCGAGCGGCCGAGAGCCGAGCTTCCCGTTAGCCCGAGCAGTGCTGCCAGCAGCCCTGCTGCTCTTGGCAGGTGGCTTTGTGTCAGGGAAGGTCCCCAAACAGTGGGGGATTGCACCCCTGGGCAGGCTGGATCCCTTTGCTTTCACCCCTCTACACATTTCCAAACCCACCGCAGCCTTGCCAAGGGTTTGGGTTTTCACCTAAATGCCTCTTGCCTGGGAGATCTGCAGACACCGGTTATGGGGCAGCTCGGGGGGGGACTTCTCCTCCTGGTCACCTGCACAGTGTGTATCGCCACCACAAGCAACCCCTTCTCCAAGGTATTTTGCACACATGGGTGCTGTTGGTGGAGGTCCCATGGGGGAACTCAGTGCTCTCAGGCTGTGGTTGGGGTGGGAATGGGGCGTCCTACAGGCAGCGCTGCCCTATAAACTGCTGGGACAGCACCTCAGGCACCGTGTGGGGTTCCTGCTTGGGCTCGGCAGGGGAAAAGGGAAGGAGATGTTACCTCTGATGCTGAGTGAAACGTAGAGCACGATGATGATGGTCCCCAGGACGATGGAGACGATGCTGAGCAGGCGGGCCATGCGGCCGAGGCGCCGCGCTCCGTCCATGTCCCCCTGCTGCCCGCTGTTTCTCGACTGGGGGGAAGCAGAGAGAGGCTCCTGAGAACTGCACCAGGGTGATGCTCTGGCTGCAGTCCCCAAAATGAGAGCGGCTGCGTCAGCAGGGGCTGGGGCTCCTGTACCCTACAGTTTGGTGCCCTGGGGTGGCCCCATGGGGATGCTTCCATGGGCAGGAGCTGCATGGGACAGGGTCTGCCTGGTGTCGGAGGGACTACGAGGTGTTCCTAGAATTGGACCTCCTGTCTTACTGCCCAGTCCCAGCCCTCTGGGGCTCCTTTATGGGGAAAAAAAAAAAAAGCTGAGATTCTGGAACTCCCAAAAGGAATTCACTTATGGGGGGCCGTGTCCCCCAGGGGTGCCGCTGCATTGCTGCAGCTCGTGTGCAGGAGCACATCCAGCAGGAACCAGCATCGTAACGGGAGGTCCCCGAGGGACAAAGTGCTGTGGATGTTGGCTTTGGGAATGAGCTGCCTCTGTGGGGGCGAGGCTGGAGCCCCCTGGCAGCGATGGAGCCTCAGCTCTGGGATGTGGCTGCTAAAACTGGGGGAGCTCAACATGGAAAATAATGTTAGCTCGAGTTAAAGGTGGAAGGGTATTAAACAATCCCACATTCCGTTCTAAAAATGCGTCTCTCGGATGCAGTGCCCCACAAAGGGTGCCCTCTCATGTTTAAAACAGAAGAGAATGAAGGGCTGGGAGACCCAGCACAGCTCCAGCACCATGTCCTGACCTGGCTTAGGGTTAGGGCTGGGGCTAGGGCTAGGGTTAGGGTTAACCCAGGTGGCTGCAGCCCCACGGATGTCCGGCTGTGCTAACACATCCCAGGCAGAGCCATTTCCCCAGAACTGGCGTTGGTGTAGCTCAAGACCTCATTTCTTTCAGTCTCTACAGCACCTTTGGCAATGTCAAAAACCAGCAGTACGCAGCCAAGGGCCTTTTTGTCTTAGAGAACAGGAGGTGACAAAATGGAGCTCCAAGGGGTGGTGCTGAGATGGGGGAGCAAGTAGGGAAGCACAGGGATTGACAGGGTCCCTGCACCGCTCCCTGACAGCTCCTAGCATTTGGGATTTTTATAGGCTCAGATGTTTGCAACCAAGTGTAATATTTTTGCAGGGTGTGGGTTAGATTGCGGTGGAACACATTTGCAATTTTAGCTGTCTTCCAAGCAAAATATATGGGCTAACAAATTCAACATATTTATCGCCGCAGCTTCTGGAAGTGTTTGCTGATCATTTATCCTGAACAATTACGAAAAATGCATCAGCACTGGCATGGCGTGTTTAGCCAGCATTTGTTACTGTACATATATTATTCATCGGCGTGGAACAGTTTGATTAGAGCTGCCCGGTATCAGTGATGCTAACATTTTCTTTGTTTGTGAAAACACAAACGTTTTCTTTATTAATCAAGACTGGAAGAGGCAAAAGAGCTCTGAAACGCCTGGGGGCTGGGGCAGCATGCCATGGGGGTGCTGAGCTGCACATTTTGGGCATGGAGATGTGAGTCCAGGTGGCTCAGAAGAGCCACCCAAGATCCCTGCTCAGAGGGTGTTCTCCTAATAGGTAGCCCCAGTGGTCTCCTTGCAGATGAAGGCAGTTACTTTTCTGTAAATTTGGGGACTTTTTATAGTCCCAGGACAGAGGCAACCAACCCGTCACAGCCTCTTCCTTCAACCCTTCACAATTTAGGAACTGGCTTGGGATGCGTTCTGCTGACCTGGTATTCTGCATAACTGTTCAGTTATCCAGAATAAATCATTCAGATTTGTCACCAGTTATTTGGAATAAATCATTAATCCTCATCACTTAAATTGTGTTGAAACCCATTCCGGGTGAGGTTTAAGCCAACATCGGACACAGATCTATGGAGGCACCATTTAAAGGAGTAATGTGGGGCTTGGCTTCTCCCACATCGCTCTGTACCCACCACACTTACACCCCTGGGGGCTGCCAGGCCCTCGCTTTGTCAATAAAATGCACCCAAAGGGGTGGTGGAAGACCCTCCAAATTGCTCTTTTCCACGAGACCACTGTAAGCAGGAACAGGCTGGGGGCCGGAACAGTTTTTTTTCCCCACCCCTGGCCATGGGCTCTGGGAGGATCCGAGAGCAGGGTCTGAGAAATGATTTATGAGACACCAAATCCAATGGCGTTCATTTGCTTCCCTCTCCAGTTGCTGCTTATTGCCCGGAAAAGCTTTCCTGTGCAAAAAGCATTGACTTAGGAAAGAAGGGCACAGTCGTGGAGTTGGAGGAAAAGTCAGCACATCGCGGGGAGGCTGCCGGCCACCCCCAGCAGGGCTGCCAGCGAGGCACGGGGACAATGGTGAACACCCGGGTCCCAATTTGCAGGTGATGGGAGCCCCCCGTCCTTCGTCCCAGGGGGACACCGGAGCCCGTGGGAGCTTCGGCCATGGCTGGGAACTGGATTTGTCCCTTGTGTGAGCTGGTGGATCCCCAGCTGACGTGCTGAGAGCTGTTTTGGCTGCAGGAGATGTTTCCAGCAGGGATATGGGGACCCCATGGGGGTGCCCAGCTAGTGGAATTGGGGGGTGGGTTGGTTTGCACATCCCCTCCAGGGGCTCATGCGGCCCACGAGGCACATCCACGTCCCGCTGCGGGCTCTAGCCTCGAGGGGAAGAGGATTTATTTTGCCTGAAGGCTGACGGGGCTGGAAAATCCCCGTGAGAGCCCCCCCAGCCGCTCTCCTTCTTGCCCAGCCGGACGAGGCCGCCCGGCTTCCCTGCGCGCTGCCTGGGCGGCCGCCACCACACAGCTGCACCGTGCAGATGGCAGCTGGTTAAAATGGTGATTTCTGCCTCAAAATGGAAACTGGTCTCTCCGGAGGGCTTTCTTGCAGCACCTGCCACCAACTCCTCAAGTTGTTGCTGTTTTTTGGGAAGCGCTGTGTGTCCCCACATGTGTTTTGGTGTGGTGAGCAGGCGAGCGCTCACCCTGAGCTGATTTTCAAAGGAAAGCTTCACCTCGGTGGCAAATGAGGGGTGTAAAAGGTGCCAGGGGGTGTAAAGCAGTGGGTAAGGGGGTGGCCGTGCCTGCGAGGCTCTGCTGAGATGGGTGGGAGGCTGTCTGCTTTCATTCTCCTCAGCTCCGATGTCGGTGTGCGAGCTGAGCTGTGGGGGATATTTAATGGGGAAATTTTTTCTTCAGGACAAGTGCAGGAGCTGCAGGCACAGCCCGTCCCTTCAGAGTGCCTGGGAGCAGCAGCGAGCCCCCAGCCAGGGTCTCCCCAATGGATCCCAATGGCTCCCAATGCCACCGGGAGAGGAGCGGTGCTCCGCGGGGACATGGGCTTGGTGTGCCCTGCTCTGCCTGTGACCTCATCCTGCATCCCACAGCATCCTATATCCCACATCCCACATCATCCTGCATCCCCCAGCATCCCGAATCCTACATCCTACCTCATCCCACATCATCCTGCATCCCACAGCATCCCGTATCCCACCTCATCCTGTGTCCTGCATCCCACATCATCCCACATCGTCCCATATCCTACATCCCACCTCATCCCACGTCCCACCTCATACCGTATCCCGCATCCCACCTCGTTCTGCATCCCACCTCATCCCATATCCTACATCCTACCTCACCCTACATCCCACATCATCCCCTGTCCTTCATCCCACCTCACCCTACATCCCACATCATCCAATATCCTGCCTCCCACCCGCAGCTGGGGCTGCCCCCACCCCATCCCACCGCTCGCTGTCCCAGATAGCCCCAATCCTGGTGCAGAGCATCCCCCAGCCCCAACCTCCTCCCTGCCCAGCACCCCCAGCACCCTCAACCCCACGCCCCCCGCGGCTCACCATGATGGAGAAGACGAGGGCCACCACGTTGATGGGCCACACGGGGCAGAAGCAGGAGAAGATGGCGAGCACCAGGTAGTCCCGGGGGCGGCCCTGCTCGGGCGGCGCCGTGCTGGTGCCGGTGGAGGAAGCTCTGCCCAGGCTGAGCCGCGACGGCGACAGCGGAGCCGCGTCCAGGTGCCCGACGGACACCGACTTGTAGCCGAGCCCGTGCCCGTTGCGCTCCGCCTCGCCGGCCAGAGCCGCCGTGAAGGATTTGGAACCTCGCAACCCTTCGGTGGCCGCCAGCAGCTTCTCGGTCTCCTGGAGCCGGGAGGGCAAAGCCGAGCCCGAACCCGAGCCCGAACCCGAGCCCGAGCCCGGGGGCGCGGCGGTGCCGCTCGCCATGGCCCGGCCCGAGCCGACGGAGCGGGCTCCGAGCGCTCCCCACCGCCGCCGCTCTGCGCTCGGGGCTCGCCGCCCCCCCGGGGAGGCCGTGCCGGGGGTGGGGCCAGCGGGGCTCGGCCCCCGGGGCAGGAGCGGGGGATGCGCAACGCCCCCAAAAAGCCCCGGGGGGAGCCTCGTCGGATAGCGGGGAGAGGGGGTGCCGGGGGTAAGATGGGGGGGATTTGGGGGGGGAAGCCCCCGTGTCCTCCCTCCCCTCCGCCGGGATTCCTCGGAGCCCGCTCGGCCTCGCCCCGGGGTTTCAAGACGTGGGGATGGGGGTGGGCGGAGGGGGGTCCCCAGCGGTGCCCCCCTGCAGACCCAGAGGCTGGGGGCAGCGGTGTCGGGAGAGGGACAAAGGCAGGAGCCAGGAGCCGCAGGGGTCCTGGAAAGCGGAGCGCAGCCCCCGGGGGGGGGTGGGATTGTGCTGGGGGGGGGCGAGAGGAGGACCGCAAGCACCCGGCTGGGCTCCAGAGGCTCTCCGGTTCTGAGTTTGTCCTCTCCGTCTCGCCAGGGATTCATTTCCCAGGCGGTGAGTGCCATCTGCGGGCGCACCCTGCGCCCTCCGCCTGCTCCTGCCCGGCGGGGGGGTCCCAGCGCCTCTCCCACCCCACAGCCTGGAGAGCGGGTCCTAACGGAGAGCAATGCAGGAATGCTGCCTCGGGGGTTTCGAGGCCTTTTCCCCCTGCTCCTGCTTTGTTGGGCATCTATTTCCACCTGTGTTGCTTAAACACCAAAGTGGGGGGGGAGGGAAATGAAAACAAATTTGGGTGGAGAGGGCTTCGTGTGGGGTTATGCCTGGTTTTCGCTTCGTTGCCCCATGGTGTTCCTGGGCGGGTGATGAGAGCTGACAGGGGCAGAGCCGGGGGAGCTGGTGCAGGGGGAGCCTCACCCCACGGGGGGACCTCACCCCACGGCGAGCCGCCCAGCACCGGGGTGCTGCTGGTGGGAGAAGCAGGATTCCGTCAGCAGCCGTCGCTGCGGGCCCCTCCTGGGAAAGGGAACCTCCTGGAGATGAGAGCCAAGATGTCTCACACCGTCAGCACTTCGAGAGGCTCCTTCGCTGAGCGGAGAGCTCTCTCTCCTGGCTGCTGGGAGCTTTCCTCTGCCGGGTTCATTGCCCGGCTCCCCCACCCCATGCTGGGACTGAGGGAGGAGGAGGAGGAGGAGGAGGAAGCCAGGCACTTGGGCAGCACAGGGCTGAGCCCCTCGTCCTCCTGGCTGAGCAGATCAGGAGCACGGTCCCAGACCATCCCACGGGAGCCGTTTTGCAGTCATCAGGAGGCACCGTGGGGTTTATGAGCTCCTCGACCTCTCCTGCAGATTTGCCCAGGCACCAATAATCTGGGTTTAGCATTAAAAGTACAACCGAGTGAGCCTTTCCCAGCTCCTGCTCCCCCGATCCATCAGCCAGAGCCAGAGCTGTCCTCCAGCCAGCAGCCTTACTGCGATCCGCACGGCCCATCTGCCCACCTCACGCGTTAACAGGCAGCGCCCCGATGCTGGGCTTTTCACTCATGTTTTCTCACAAAGCAAGCAAGAGAGAATAAATAATCGTGACAACTTGCAGCAGGGAAACCTCACAACAAAGAAACACAGAGATTCCTCGAGCAGAAAACAGTTTTCCACATCCTCCAGCTCCGAGCTCTCCTGCGGAGCAGTGAGCATAGCCGGGCACCGTGTTGAGCCCCATGTCCCACCTCTCTCCTGCCCAGGTCCCTTCCCAGTGCCCCGTTTGTCACTCAGCTGCGTTACCTTCCCGGCACCGTCTCGCCTTCCCAGCCCGAAGGGTCAGTGGATGGGGAGGCGCTGGTAGCCTGAGCTCTGGAACCCCCCCAGCTGCCAGGGGAGCGGTGCCACCGGGGGGGCTCGCAAGCTGCCCGCGTGTTTCTGCTGGCAGCTGCTCCGGAGCCCGAGCTGGTGGCTCCCGATGGGATAAAACACGGGGCTCTCTGCCAGGCAATCCTCCTTCGGGCTTTCGTGGTGCTGGAGCTGGTTCTCAGGGGAATATCCCCCATATCCTGCTGTGGCACCGGGGAGCCGGGGGTGGCTGTCCCTCACACCCTGCCCGTGGCACTCGGAGTGGGCGCAGGGCCAGCAGTGCGCGGCGCCGTGCAGGGACAGGGACAGAGCCGCGATCCGGCTGATGGCTCGCCGGAGGGTGGCGATTTTGGAGAGCCTCTTGCCGCTGAGGTCATGCTTGAGGGCCAGCCGCAGGGCGTTGAAGGCTTGGTTGTAGTCCAGGATCCTCTTGCGCTCTCGGACATTGGCGGCCATCCGCCTGGCCTTGGAGCGCACCGGCCTGCTCCTCTTCCTCACCTTCATCTCTTCAGCCTCCTCCAGGTGGGCGGCTGCTTCTCTCCCCTTGGGGTCCCACAGGTCCTGCCTGCAGCACACCTGGGGCGCAGCACCCCTTTCCAGCTCCCCTTCCAAGCCATCTGGGGATCCCCGTCGCACTACACCGCTCCCCAAGGCTGCTCGGGACATGGCTATGGCTTGTGGGGACGGGGCCAGGTACCGCTGTGGTCCTGCCTCCCGTGAGGCTGGCAGACACTCCTCCGGGGTCACGCAGCCTCCCCTAAAAAACCCAGCGCCGCGCTCATCACGTGGCTCTGTCCCAGCCCCTCCACGCCTGCCCCCAGGTGCGCTGCCCTGGGGACACCGGACGGCCCTGCAGGGACACAGTGGTGCAGGACGGAGTGGAGACATAGGTACCAGGGTGTCAGCCAGCTAACGGCAGGGGACAGCCAGCTAATGGCTGTGTTTTGCTGCTCTCAGGCCCTAGAGGGGAAGCAGGGCTCTCAGGCACACCTAGCAGCGGTTGCTTTAGTTGCTGCAGAGGGTTTGGGCCCTGCAGTAGCTCCCCACATCGCTCTGTCTGCTCCTCTGCAGGGCAGCTCAGCCTGGGCTGGGTCAATCCTAAGCTCACTTGGGGATGTGGGGCAGAGCCCGTGGGTATCACTGTCCTGGCATGGGGCTTGGGGGCTGCTCAACCATGTTCACTGCTGTTGGGGCTTCTCTGCTGTCCTCTTGTTTCCCAGAGAGGGAAACTGAGGCACAGAGTAAGGAGAGCAGCCAGGCTTGTGCCTGAGCCCAGGAGCAGGTGAACACCTCCTGGGCAGGACGGTGCAGGCAGAGCTCCCTGCCTCACCTCCCACCCTCTCCCCATCCCTAAAAACCTCCTCCCAGGAGGAGCTGAGCCCCCCAGCCCCAGGGACAGGGCTGGAGCATGGAAGAAGCTTGGAGCCAGCGTGTCGGAACCGCTCACACTGCAGCATCCTGGCGAGCTGGGGACATGGCCGGACCCGGGGCAGCAGCAGCAGCCCCCACCACCCACCGGTGGGGCCCAGGCAGGGAGCAGAGGAATGCGGGGGCTTGGCACGCCTCTGCCCTGCGGAGCAGGAAGCAGGAATGTCGTGGGGGGACCGGGCAGGTGATAAAAGAGCTAAAGTGCTACCTGCCTCCTGCCTTCCTGTCCCCCAGGAGCAGCAGGGGCCTGGGGGCAGAGCTGGCTGGGCCGGTGCTGATGGGTCTGCCCGGTGTTTAACGGGGCTGGGGGGGGGCGTGGGGGGGAGATGATGCTGAAAGCATCTCCTTGCTCCCTGCACCTCCTAGCCTAGCCCCCAACCCCAGAGCCTTCCAGGCAGTGAGTTTCACATCCCCCTGCCCCTCGCCCACTGTTTCATTAGCGAGCAGCTGCCAAACGCCCCCATGAGTGCGGGGTAACAACAGTTTGAAAAATGGCCCTGGAGTCATGACAAATTGCTGGGGTTACTGGTGCAAAAGTGGGAGAACGTCCCCCCCTTATCCATGCTTCCTATCTGATTGTCCTGGACTGGGTTTGATCAATAGCTACAATTAGCGGGGGCTATTTGTCTATTGCCCTTCTCCTCTCTCGGCCCTTTGAAGTAGGATCTAATTTAGGTGCCTCTGCTCCAGGAACCCCATAAATCAGGAGCCAGGCCCTGGGGGAGCAGGGAGGACAACACGGCGGGACTTCAAAGGGAGGTGAAGCTTGCTAATATTTCTGAACACCCACCTGTGCTCACCAAGGCCCTCTTTTTTCTTCTCTCCAGTGGCTTCTGGCATGCTCAGCACTGGTGTGGGTGCTCCCCCGGCCCCTGGCTCAGCAGCGAGGAGCGAGAGGCTTTCTGGGGTGGTTTCATGCTGGACACTTAGAGAAATGCTGATGTGAGGTGCAGCTGAGCAGGACGGCTCCTTGGTGGGGGGATATTTTGCTGGTGCTGGATGCTGGCCCGTGCAACACGGAGCAGACACGGGGCCGTGCCCACCTGCAGCCCCCGTGGTGCCCCTGTCCTGCCTGCAGCCCTGGGAGCCACTGGGGACCTCCACTGCCCCCGGCCCCGTGGGGATCCATTCCCAGCCCTCGGAAGAAGGTAAGGCCGCCCCATAAATCACGGCTCTTCGGATGCCACCTGCTGCCTGTAATTAGTGCCTCCTGCCGGGCCGTCCCCACCTTGTCCTGGCCGTTTCCTATCTACTTGCCCATTACCGGGTGGGCAGGCAGGGAGGGACGCCTGCCTGGGGCTGCTCTCTCAGTCCCCCCTGATTTATCGCCCCACTCTGAGGAGATTTATGGGCCGAGACAGGCAGCCAGCAATACGTTGTAAGGATCTGCTGGGCCTGTCTGCCTGACAGCTGATGAAAGGGCTGTAATTATCCATTGCCACGCATAAATCAGGCCTCTCACGGCACACCCTCCTTCCACGAAGGGGCTCAGACCCCGGGGACACGCCACCTCCCCAGGATGGGACACATGGGACAGGGCACTGATGGCACCGGGCACCTTCCCATCCTCACCTGGGCACCAGCATCACCTCTCTGGCTGGTCCCGCAGCCCAGAGGTGTGATTTGGGGGGCTCCAAGAGAGGCAGTGGTGGAGGGAGCACACGGAGGCCGGCTGGGTGGCGTGGCGATGGAGCTGGCGGCTGTTGCGACACCGGGGCCTGTGAGTAAATAGAGGGTGCTTTGTTCCTGCTGCGCCACGGCCAGGTGGCCCCGAGGGACACGGGCTCGTGAGTCACCCCCTGTGAGTCACCCCCTCCGTGTCCCTCACGTGGCACGGGGGAAATGCCAACCCTGCATGGGGAACAAAACCTGTCCCGTGGGGGTGCTGGGGGCATGGTGGGTTGAATGAAGTGGGAATGTGAAAGGCATGGAGCCTGTGTTGTCAGGTGTCACCATCAGAGCATCACCGGCCAGGTGTCACCATCTGAGCATCACCAGGCCAAGTGTCACTGTCAGAGCATCACAGGCCAAGTGTCACCGTCTGAGCATCACCAGGCCACGTGCCACTGTCTGATCACCACCGTCCCGATGACGATGAGGACCAGGAGATGGGCACACATTGGTTGGGGCAGGACAGCCCTGCGCCACCGGTGCTCCCCACCCTTGAGGCTCATATCTTGCTGGGTGCTGTCGGTGCCGTCACCTCGGGTCGCTGCCAGCACCGGGCACTTCTTGCCCTCCTCAGCATCCTCCCGGCACTCCGGGAAGCTCTCGGGGAGCCCCCGGCGCAGCCCCGCAGCCTGGAAGCGGCTTCCTCCGGAGGGCTCCGTGGGTGCACCGGGAGCATCCCCGGCTCTCCGGCTGCCGGTAGCCGCCCCGTGCCGTGCCGGGCCGTGCCGGGGGCGGTGGCAGCGCTGCTCTCCGCCCCGTCGGGGCCGTGCTGAGGCCGGGGGCGGGCCGGAGGGGCCGGCCGGGAGCCGACGTCAGGCCCCGCGGCGGCGGCGGGGGGCGGAAGGCGGAGGAGGAGGAGGAGGAGGTGAAGAAGGCTGACGGCGGCGGCGGGAGCGGGGAAACCCGGGGCCGTCCGGGGATGGCGGCGGGCAACGAGGAGGCGGCGGCGGCCGCCCGGGCAGACTTCGCCCGGCACTGGCAGGAGGAATTCCCGGGGGAACCGGCGCCTCGCATGGAGCTGGGCTCGGTGCGGGCGATGGAGCGGGAGCTGGAGCGGTGCCGCCGGCACCTGCGGCGCCTGCAGCGGGCGCTGGCCGAGGAGCGCTTCAAGGTGCTGTACCTGGAGGCGGCGCTCGCCCGAGCCCCCCCGGTCCCCCCCGGCACCGCCGCCGCCGCCCCCGCCCCGCGCCGCCGCCCCCCGGCCGCCGCCCCCCGCGGCAGCTCCCCGGAGGGAGGCAGCGACGGCAGCTCCGGGGCGGAGGACGCGTCCTCGGCAGGTGGGTGCCGTGGCACGGCTGAGGGTACCGGCACAGCCCCGGGGGGGGGGGGCTGGGGGAGAGCCGAGGAAGGGGGTCGTGGAGTCCCCGGGGTGTCCCGTGGATTCCCCGCTGTGCCCCGTGGAGTAGGAGCTGCCGCCCAAAACGAGGTGACCTCGGCCCCCCGGGACATGTGCGAGGGGCGCTGTGATGGAGCGTGCCCCCGGACCCCGTCCTGAGCCCCCTGTGTGTGGCCGGCACGCTCTGCGTGGTGGCACGGCCAAAGGTCTGGTGGTCTCCCCATGACAGCCCCGTCTCGCAGCCAAGGGCACCCCATGCTGTCACGCACCGCAAGCCCTCGTGCCGTCAGTTAATGTCACCCCGAGTCCCCGTGCTGTCCCTGTCCCACTTCCAGGGGTGCCCCGTGCCAAGGCCCCGTCCTTGGGCACGTGAGGAGGGAGGGTGCAGCCTGCCCTTGGGGACCTGCCTCTGGCTCAGGAGCTGCCTCTAGGGCTGGGACGCTGCACAAGTCATTTCCTCCAGGTGTGACCTGGTTCACAGGGACGCCTCTGCTGGGTGACACCATGCAATCACCCCGGGGAAGTCCTGGAGCTGCTAAAACAGGAGCACGCTGGGGCACCGAGGTGTCTGGGCATGCTGAGGACAACGTCCTTTGGCGAGCTGCTGGCTGCTTCGTGGCACTGCCAACATCCCCAGCGCTGTCGCCTGTCACCCTGTCCTACTTCCAGCGGCCTGGAAGTTGTTATTGCATCATCCCGTGTGCTTTAATCCCGGCTCAAACACCGTCCTGACAGCTAGGGAATGGCACTTCTCGCAGAGCTAATTCTGCAGCTGCATCGAGTTAGTTTTGTTCTTGCTCAATTGTTTGGGTTTGGTTTGTAGGAAAGCTGCGTAGCGGTGGTTTAAGCACAAGCAAACACTCCAGCGTCAAACTGTGCTTAGTATGTAGTTTAATTTATATTTATCGCATTAGTCTACAGGGCTGGAGAGCAGCTCAGCTCCCATTTACGCCTTCCCCAGCTGTCTGTAGGTGACACGTCCAAAGGATGGCGTTGTGTCTCCGTGCCGCACTGGGCTCGCTCCTGCCTGCATTTCTGCCTCTCCCCAGCTCTGGTCACCAACCCATGGGGAGAGCCAGGGTGGGAGCTGGGTCCCAGTCCCACAGTGGGACGAGGCACCTCGCCCCCACGCAGCTCCCAGCCAGCCCCACCAGCGGTGATGCTCTGTTGTTTTTGGAGCTTTGGTGGTGGCTGAGGGGTAGGAGCAGTCAAAATGGCCAAGAGCCCATGCAGCGGTGCCTTTGGGCTTACGCTCACGTCCCGTGCTGTGTTTGTGTCTCGGGCATGCTCCTGAACAGTTCCCCACGCCGAGGATTGTGCATTGCTGCTCTTGGGCCGCTGGAAGATGTGTGTTGGTAATGGGGCTTCCCTGGAGCATGGGGTAAGAAGCAGCTCTCCAAGGCATCGTGACCCAGAGGGGTCTTCCAGCCCCCAGGGCGCTGGGTTAAAAACTGCTGCCACCAGGGGGGCTTTCTGGCAGCACCTTGAAACCCAAGGTAGTGTCTGCTGTGGTTAAATTTGGCTTCCTCTTGTCCTCATCCCCCCAAAGGGGCTGCAGTCCCACCACGTGCAGTTGTCTGATTGCCACCATCCCCAGGGGAGGCTCTGCTGAGCACACAGGACCAGCGGGCAGCCCAAGTGGGGGGCTGCGTGGCCACCGGGTGACGGTGACAGTGACAGTGGCAGTGATGGGGATGGGCTCTTCCCGGCCTTGTTCCGAGTGTTTCCTTGGCATCGACACGTCCATCTCTTGGGCCTTAGAGGACATTTAAATGTCCTGCTGGCGCTGACATTTAAAAGCAGAATTTGAGCATGCAATAAAACGCTTGTGGTCGTTGACTGGATCCCCCTTTCTGGTTACGCGTGGCTCATTTAGTGCACCCATTTTTTTCTCGCTTCTCCTTATTTTTCAGCTATAGCTACAGATTCCTGATCGTGGTTTGTAACTCAGCAAGCGCTGGTCTGCCTGGGGGGTCCCTCCCTCATTGTTTTCATGAAATTTTGGGCTTGTCAGTGCTCTCCTTCGGTGTCTGCAGCTCCGCGTGGTCGGTTGGTGGGCATGCTGCCAGCTGAGCTCCCCGTAACGCAACGCAGCGCTACCCGGGCAGCAGGGGCAGGAGCGCTGGGTATTGTCTTTACGGGAATTACCAGGGAAACACAGTGGTTTCCTTTAAGCAGCTTGTGATTAATCTGATTTAAGGGGAGGATATCTGCGAGATGCCTCCGTCTGCAGCGATTGCGTGAGAGGCGCGTCTGTGACAGCAAGATACGTGATCCTGGCGTCTGAGATAACGCCTCGCCGGCTCTCTCAGGACCGACAAAATCTGAGTGTCAGCGAGCAGATGGCCAGCACAGAGCACAGAGAGGGCTGAACTTCCCTTCGTCTCCGCCGTCACCTGTCTCGGCAGCCGGGCACGCAGCTGGCATCGCAGCCAAGGATGCGTTGGGGGCACGGGGAGGCTGCCAGGGAAGGGGTGCTTCTGTCTTTGGGCACCCAAAGGAGTGCCCTCCACTTTGGAGGTGCAGGTCTGGGCTGAAATGCTGGTGGTGTCTGCTGGTGCCTCAGGAATGTGAAGCGGGGACAGCTGCGGGGTGCCCGTGGCACTGAGCGCAGCACCGAGGTGCGGAGGGGTAGGCTTGGCTCTGTCCTGATCACCCTCGGGCCTCTCTTTCTCATAAAAAGCCCAAAAGCTTCAGTGAGAAGGGGAACGGGAAATGGTGAGCCAAGTCCAAGGGTTGTCTCGGCGCATCCCTTTCTGTCTGGGGCTGCTGGTGGCGTGCAACAGGTGAAGGAAAGTGAAATGTTCCGTTGTCACACTGCTGCCTTCTCTGTGCACCCGTTTCCTCCCCCTTGGAGCAAGGAGGGGACCTCGAGGTTGGTGCTGAAGCCAAAGGTGTGTGGGTGGCAGCTGCCGTCCCTGAGAGCCCGGCTGCAACATCCATGTCCTTAGCTTTTTATTTTATTTTTTAGTTTTTAAAAAACTTTATAGTGTTTTCCCACTGCTGGAAAAGCACTTGTTTGGCTCTGAGCGTCCTGCAAGTTCCTCTTCTGGTGCAGGAAGGACATGCAGAGCAGCAGTGTTTAATTTTAACTGCTTAGGAGGGAACAAAACACGTGTGTGTGTGTGTGTGTGTGTGTGTGTGTGCGTGTGCGAGCCCTGGCTGGGACCTTTGAACTGTCCCCATCTGCTCAGGGGCCCCGCGATGCTCCGGGAGGTGCAGGACATGGTGTTTCTCCAAGAAGCCGAATTGCACTCCCTGAAAACCATATATGTACAAGTTCACGAGGTGAACACGGTGCCCCAAAAGCCTTGGGGTGCAACAGTTCCTGTTCAAAAACCAGGAGGTGAGCGCTGGTTTTGGGACCGACTTGCCCGTGCCAGCCACGTAGCAGAGGGCTTGTACAGGAGGTAAAAGGGCCCCATGGGCTGGGCATGGCCCTGGAGCTGGGAGTCCCAGGGGCCTTTCCAGGGGGTGCCTGCCCCAGTGCTCAGCGGCGATGCTGAGCTCCCACAGCCCCGAGCATCCCAGGTGCCCGCTGCAGGGCTCGACTTGTGCCGGGCTCCGTCAGCCCCATGAAGCCCTCGTTAGGTTCTGGCTGCAGCCAGAAGTGCCCTGCGGGGCCTGAATACATTTGCATTGTAAGTCCTACCACAGCTGTGAAATTTGTTTAGTTATTTTTCTTTTATTCTGGGGCTGGAAAGACACTTTTGTGTGGTGGGCTCTTTGTTGGTGAGCTTCCCCCTCTGTCCTGCCTGGCCGGAGAAGGGAACAGAGGAACCCTCCTTTCCCCTGGTGGCAGGGATGTATTGCCTTGGGTTGGAAAAGGGATCCTGGGATAGCCAAGGGCTAAAACATGCATCCATCCAGGCACAGGGGAGCATTTTCCTACCGGTTCACAGCACCACCAGGTTCCTCCCGCAGAGGTTGCTGAGAGCATCCCCAGGAGCTGCGGCACGAGGCGCTGCCGTAAGGGAGCGCACACACCTCCCTGCCTCCCCTCCAAGAGGCATCTCAAAATAGACTCGGCTCCTCCATCCCTCCTCTCTTTATCAGTGTTTGCTAAGCAGGGTGATTTGCATATTCAGATGAACAGCAGGGATAGCTCCCTTGGATTTGGTTCAGGAGCCGAGCTTGGCCCGGGGCTGAGCAGAGAGGGAGGGTGCCTGCAGATCTGCCCGGCGATAAGGCGCAGCTGCAAAGTTCAGGGATCGCGGCGAGGTCTGGCACGTAGGGAGACCTTTGTGCTCAGGATGGGTGCTTTCTTCCTGGGCGGTTTTAATCTGGATCCTGCTAACCGCCTCCTCTTCCTTCTTACAGCCCCCTTCCAGAGATGGTGTTGGGGCTCCTCCAGCCCCGCTTGCCCTGGTTTTGGTTGGGTGTTCCCTGTGCCCGGTGCTGTTTTCCCTCTCCCAGCCAGGAAATTGTGTCAGAGGAGGGCATGAGCTGGCGGTGTGAGGACACGTGGCTGTGGGAGCGTGGTGCCAGCAGGTCTCCGCACCGCCGTGGTGACACTCCTGGGGTTTGCCTGTTCCTGCCTGCCTGGAGCAGGAAAAATCCCATGTCGGGCTGAGGGAACGGGCTCTGCAGAGCCCTGGGAATGCCATTTGCTCAGGAGATGCCATCCTCTACCATCAGTGGCTTCCCAGAACAGTCCCCATGGACTCACTGGTGTTGTTTTGCTGCTTCCCAACTGCTGCTCCCCATGGGGCTCAGTGCTGCGTTGCCAGCCCTGCAGCACCGTTGTCCCGGCATGGGCTGGGCAAGCACCTCCCAGGCAGCTGCCCTGCGCTCCCCTCAGCACTGTGCTCCTCGGTTAGGGGCTGGGGTTTGTCCCCATCGATCCCCGCGCGGAGCAGGGTGTGATGCTGCCTGGAATGCCCATCTCCCAGCCAGCACCCCGGGCTGTGCAGCTGCAGCCAGAGCCTCTTGCACAAGAGCCCAGAAATAGCAGTGCGTGGGCTGCCCGGCCGTGGCGCAGCAGATGCCAGGCGGGCTGCACGGGGTCGGCGGGTGATGGTGGGGATCCGGCCGCCCCCTTGCCTCGGCTCTCTCCGTGAGGATTCTCCTGGTTCTGAGAGATGGGTTGTGGTTGGAGCCGTGGGCAGGGGCAGTTGGAGTACATGGTGCTCAGTGGATGTGCCACCGCCTGCCCTGGGTGCTGAGCGTCCACGCAGCACCTCTGCTGGGAGCCAGGTGCTGATGTGCCCTGCAGGCTGGAGCTGCTGAGCAGGTTGTGTTGTTTGTTTGCTTGCGAAGGTGAAAAGAGAATGAAAAGAGAGTGATCAGAATAAAGCAGGGGGCTTTAGTGCCGCTCTTTGCTCCAGGCTGCGCAAAGGACCTGGGTTTGCCATGCAGAGACATTGGTGGCAGCATGGGGACGGCTCTGGGATGGGTGCGTGGTGCACGCAGGGGGTTTCCTTCACCCCAAATCCGTGGGCTGGTTCCATGTGGCCTCCAAACAGCTCCTGCCCCGAGAGCAGAGCTGCGCTATGCCCTCGCCTTCTTTCCTGAGCATCTCTGGGCTTGCTGGTGACACCGCTGGCTCATCGCAGGGGACACCGGGGTGTCCCTACTTCAGGGCAGATTCTCTTGGTTCCCCCAGAGCTGCAAGGGCTTCCCTCGCCCTCCAGCTGACGGGGTGATTCACCAAGCACTGACACCCAGCCGTGCCGGAGGGGCTGCGAGCTGCCTTTCCCCCCCTGCTCTGCAGCTGTAGGGGCCGTGCTGGTGCTGCAGCTGCTGCAGAGGGCTCCAGGCCGGCGCTGCTGCTCCTGCGCTCGGTTTCCTGCCGCGAGCGGTGGATGCATGCGCTCAGCCCCACCGCCGGCGCCTTCCTGGCCTTTCCGTGCAGCCGGGCCCTGGTTTGGCTGCACGCGTGCTCCCTGCTGCAGCCCCAGCAGCTGCTGCCTCCTCCTCCTCCTCTTCCTCCTCCTCCGTCTCCAGCCTTGGCGCTGGCTCTTGCTGCGTGGGCTCTGAGGGTGCTGCCAGGGCACAGGGGCTGGGCTGGGAGGATGGTTCTGAGCCAGAGCCTGAGCTGGTGCCAATGGGGGCTGGCAGAGACACAGGAGAGTGGTGAATGCACCCGCTGTGCCCAGCACAGGGTGTGCAGTCTGGGGGCTGTCACTCCACGGCCACCCCTTGGCACTGTGTGTGCTGATGGCTCGGGGACAAGGGGAGCGTCGCAGCCCAGTCGCATCCTGCTCTGGGGATCCCCGAGGTGCCCAGGAGCGGGGCACGAGGGGTGGGGAACGGCAGCACCTCCTGCCCTGACTCAGCATGCGCTGACTCGCTGGGGGGGCTGCAGGCGGGGGGAGCTGTGCCAGGGCTGGATAGGGCCCTCGGGCTGGATGCGGCCCTCTGGGGAAGCAGGGCTGTGCCCAGGCGGCACCGGGTGCTGATGGCAGTGCCAAGCTGAGCTCCCTCAAAATGCATCGGCCACCTGCGAGGGCTGCAGCATCCCTGGGGGCAGGGGACCCCCCTCCAGGGTTTTCCAGGCATGGCAGCTGCCGGTGCCCCCTGTGTCCTGGCACTTCACGCCCCGGTGCTCTGCCTTCCCCGCGTGCCGGTGGAGCATCATCCCTCCTGCACATCAGCCCTCCTGCACGGCTCCCATCTGGCCCTGGCACCGGGTCCAAGCCCATCCCTGAGCAGGGCAGGATGCGGCCGAGGGCAGCGGCTCAGGATGCTGCCCGCACCCCCTGCTCGGGGGGCAGCGCTGTGGGCACGGGCAGGAGGGGGGCAGCCTGAACGCTTGGCTGGCTCCTGACTATCGAGGTTGATGACTCTGGCACTTTATTTCCTTTGGCTACAAGCAGATGGGGAGGGCAGTTTAACCCCTGCCTGCCCCAGAGCTGAGCCCTCTGTGGGGGGCACGGGGGGCTCCCCGGGTGCTGGCTCCTCCTGGGGAGTGGCACCGGGAGGGGTCTGCGTGCTTTGCATCCAGCAGCAGCAGCTGGTGGTGAGGTTTCGCCGGGTTGGGGCACAGCCTGGGCATCCCTAGGGCATAGCGAGGGGATGGGAATGAGGTCAGGGAGGGGGCGGTGGCGGTGGCAGTGGCACAGCTGGGTACCCCCTTACCCCCCAATGCCACCGGGGCAGCCTGGGGACCCCCGCACCCCGGTGCCCACGCTGCCACCGTCCCCACCTCCCCGTCCCCAGGCACCGCGGGGGGCTGGCGTGGCTGCGTGCGGGGGACGCCGAGCTTGGCTCCCCCCGGCGAGGCAGAGGCGGGAGGCGGGACGCGCTGCCATTGCCAGCCAGCACCTCCTTCCTTGGGTGCCCCTGGCAGAAGAACCACGGTGGTGCTACCGGGCAGGCGGCCGTGTGCCCCCTTCTCCCAGCCAGCCCCCCGCCTGGGCCTGCGGCCCCCCGCCTCCCGCCCTCGCCGCCTTTGTTGTGAGATGAGAGCCGGCTGGCGGAGCTGAGCGCCGAGCATGGAGCCGCTGAGCCACCGCGGCCTGCCGCGGCTCTCCTGGATCGACACCCTCTACAGCAGTACGTGCCCTGGGCAGGGGGGCCGGGAGGGCTGGGGGCGGTGGGTTCCCCCCTACCTGTTGGGTGACGCTGCGTGGCGCTGGGGACGGGCGCTGCGCCGGCGATGCGGAGCCCAAGGCGGGCAGGGAGCAGGTGATGCTGGCGGGGACCGCGCTCCCCCCTCCCTGAGCATCCTGCACACCATGGCAGCGCTTGCCGGGGTCGGTGCAGGACCTGTGTTGGCTGCGAGGGGCTGCATGGGTGGGCTGGGTGGCGGTGGCACCGGTGTGGTGGGGCGCATGGGTGCCGGAGCGGAGTGACAGCTCGTTCTGCCTACAGGGTGCTTGGGGACTCCATGGGGTGCTTGGGGACAGGGGGTGCTGGCTCTGTCCCCATCCTTCTGTGGCCTCGGGATATCTCCTCTCCCCCAGCAGTGATTTTAGCAGGCACGGTGCTGAGGGTGCTGTGGAAAAGCGGTCCCATGGTGCTGGGACCTAAGGGCTGGCAGCTTGGGGGGGCTGCAGCAGCACCGGGGGTGCAAATCCCTCCTGGTCCCATGGATAGGCAGCTGGGACGTGGTGCAGGAGGAACGAGCCCCCTGTGGTGCTGGTCCTGGGGCACCTGGCGCAGGGTGGCTGGCTCAGCAGCATCCGAGGGAGCCTGGGACACGGCTAGGAGGTGGGGGGCTCGGTACAGGGTCCTTGCTGTTTGTTTTGGGGAGCACTGAGTCACCTGGGTGCACCCGTGGGTGGCTTTTGGGGTGTGAATTCCCGTTAGGGTGTTTGCTGGGCTTGGAGCCCGGCACTTGTGGGGCAGGTTTGTCGGGGGAACAGTGATGGGGTTGTGCAGGAAGGGAGCACGGCTCCCTTCCTGAATTTGGTTCTGCTGTGCCCACGAATGTGGAGCTGGGGTCGGTCAGGGGTGTGTGTGTGTTGCGTGGGGCTGAGCCCCCCAGAGTTTTCCATCCTCAATCCCCTAAAGCAGACACTCACAGCCGGGGGCATCGCGCTGTGCCAGCTTGTGGGGACAGCCAAGCTGGAGCCCAGAGGCTTCATCCAGACCCAGCCTCCGCACGCTGCTTTTTCCCAGCAGCTGCCTCCCTGCAGAGCCCACGGTGCCTGCCTGCGCCATCCTCCTGGGCACCCAGCTCCGGAGACCTTCATGCCCGGGGGACGGGGACGTTTGGGAGCGGTGCCCACACCTTGCCTGGCTCGTGAGCCCCCCAAGATGCTGCGGCGGCGGGGAGGAGGCAGCGCGGGGTGCGGAGGAGATGCTGTTTGTGTCGAGGCCCGTGGAGGCAGGTCTGAGGCCAGCTCACGCATCCCTGTTGTCATGGTGAATTTTCACCCAGCCCCAGTAAAAACGTGGCGTTTTCCCAAAGCTCGCAGGCTGGGAATAGCAAAATCTGCTCCCACCCCCCGCTCCCCGTGTGGATGCTGAACTTCTCCTGTGGAAATGAGGCGGGCGAGCGCTGAGGTGTGCGGAGCCCTGGAAGCGGTGTGTGCCCAGCTGGGAAAGCGAAGAAAATGCCACCCTGTGCCGCTGTGACAGTGCTGTCACCTGCCCGCGCTGGGGAGGAGCTGGTGGCCGCCCTTGGCTGCGCTCCCTCTCGAGCATCATCTCACTGGCGTTGGCTTGGGTGGCAGAGCTGAAATGTGATTTTCTTTTTGGGGAGGTGTTCCTGGTCCTGCTGTGCTTCAGGACTGTGAGCCAGCCCACGGGACCCCCGTTAGTGCTTGGTGTATGTGGGGCTGGGGTCTGCAGCGCTGCGGGGGGAGCCTGGGCCTCTGCTCCCCTGTCCCCATGCCTTGGGTGGAGCAGGAGGGTTTCCAGTGCTGCAAAAACCCGGGTGCCTGGAGCAAAAATAGCTCTGGGTTTGGCATGGGCACAAGAACAGGCTGCAGGGGCAATGCAGCTGCGGGGGGAGGAGAGAAGCAGTGAGATTTGGGCTTGCTGGGCCCTGCAGGCAGGGCGGTGCAGGGGACGGACCCTCTGAGTCCCGTGGGCATGAGCAGGGTCCCCTTCCCTTTGTGGCATCGGGCACAGGTCTGTGTGGCAAGTGATGGCGCTTCCCTGCGGGTCTCTGCCCTCGGCGCATCCTATCTCTCATCCACCTGCCCTTGGAGGGAGTGCAGTGATCCTGCTCCTTGGGGATCAGGGGCTTTGCTCCAGAGGCCCCGAAGAGGTCAGGGTGGTCCCTGCTTACAGGACAAGGTGTGGGCACAGCACAAGGAGGCCTTGGGGATGTGCTGGTCCCTCCCTACTGCATGTGTTAGAGCTGTGATGTGGGGGAGACCTCTGCACGTCCTCCCAGCGTGAGAGCCTGGTCAACGACACATGGCTGTGGCTCAGCCAGCAGGGTTGTGCCAAGAGGTGACACAGTTGGGGACACCTCTGGAGCTGGAGCCGTGGGGACGTGTGCCCCTGGGTGGGCATGGGGGCTGCGCAGTGTGAATCTGCTCAGGTTGGGGACTTGAGAGCTGGGTTGTTCCTGCTGGTCCCTTCCCTTCCCAGCCTCCATGCCATCAACACCACCTCCTCCCCTTGCGCTGTTGCCAGCATCACCTCTGGCAGGTGGCAAGGTCCCCAGCTGCCTCATTAAAACTGTTCCTCGTTACCCGAGCTGCTCCCAAGCCAGGCAATGGGGTGGAGAGGTAGCCAGGTCCCCTCCAGT
The DNA here is from genome assembly GCA_011076525.1 of Nettapus auritus. Taxonomy (NCBI): domain Eukaryota; kingdom Metazoa; phylum Chordata; class Aves; order Anseriformes; family Anatidae; genus Nettapus; species Nettapus auritus. Next base: position 7,362,304 of record CM021783.1, read on the forward strand.
GCTGGTGTTGGGCTCAGTGTGGGTTTCCCTGGCCGCTGCTGGCTGCCTGCCCCATCCCTGGCAGGGGGGCTGTGTAGAGGTGGTGGCTTTGGCAGGGCTGGCATGGCCTCAGTTGTCCCCATGTCACTGTCAGTGGATGCTGGGGTGGATGGCAGGGGCTCGGGTGCTGGGCTGTGTATCAGCCTGGAGAGGAGGAACTTGGGCCTGGTCAACAGGAGTTTGGGGTTCCCCCATCCATGCTCTGATTTTTTGGGGGGGGGAGTGGTAATCTTAGCTTTGCCCACCATAGCAAGGGCACCTGTCCCAGCAGGGTGATGGTGACAAGCCTCAGGGGGATGCTCATTAGGTGCTAATTGCTAATGAGGAGAGGTCTGAGAGCAGCTGGGCTGCTCTGGCAGAGCAAGATACACCTGGGCAGTGCTGGGGCTCTCCTCCATCCTGCCCTGGGGTGCAGGAGAGGTTCCCGACACCCTGCTGGCACCTGCACGGCTCCTGACTTCACAGCACTCCTTGATTTACAGATTTATCCACTTTAAGCTGAGTGCAATATTAATGGGATGAGCAACACTGCTGGGAGCTGGGGACTCCTCAGTAGGGTGAAGTGGTGGCGTAGGGTTTGCTCTGAGCCGGGTGCGGGCCATGCGCCCCATTTGTGTGGGGTCTTGGCTGCGGGGACACCCAAGCGGGGCACAAAGGGATGGCTTTGGGGCTTGATTGGGGTCTGTCGGGGCCAGGGGGCTGTGTGCGGGGTGCCAGCTGCACCCCGCGGCCGCCTGTGCCGCAGCCGGGCTCCCTTCCCCCTCGCCTTTGTCAGCATCTCGGGGCTGCTGCAGCCGCCTCTCCGAGCCGCCGCCGTTTCCATGGGAACAGGTTAGGAGGCTCCCCTGGCCCCCGCTGCGCCCCCGGCCCCGCCGCAGGCCCTGCACCCCCCCAGCTCCCCCTCAGCTGCTCCCGGCTCCCCATTTTCTTCCCCACACTCTGCCGAGGGCTCCGGGCCCCCAAAATGGCTGTGCCCAGAGCTGTGGGGCCTCTTTGGCCTGATGTGGTGGCAGCCCCTTGGCAGCAGACCCCTTGTGCCACCTCAGTGGGGTTTGTGGCACGTCGGCATCGCTGCCACGTCTGCCGCCATCCCCTTCTTCCAGGTGGGGTGGTGATGTCCCCTCACTGCCCCCATGGGCCTGGTGTGATGTCCCCCTGCTGTCCCTATGGGCCTGGCACTGCTCTGGGGTGGATGGTGGCTGCCAGCCCGGCTCCATCACCCCCACCCAGGGCTGGTGAGGAGGGCATTTTGCTGCTGGCATGGGGCCGGGGTGTCTGGAGGAGCAGCTGCCCCTGTGCAGACGAGGCCTGCGGCTTCCTGGCACCATGAATTATGCAGAGGCAGGGAAGGATGCCTGTGCCATGCCCTGCCTGCTCCGAGGGCAGGTGGAAAGCCGGTGGGTGTGTGCCTGTCCCCACACGGCCCTGCGTGTTGGAAATGGGCTCGTTAGACCCCTGGTAATTACAGGTTGGTGTGCGGCCACTATCAGCATGGTGGCAGGGTTCCCCTGGTGTCCCTGTCCCCTCCAGCCACCAGCCCGCTGGTAGGCAGCATCTCCTGGATGCTCACCCCCATCTTCTCTTCCTCTGGCAGATTTCAACTATGGTGCAGACGACTACGACGCCGAGGGCAACGAGGAGCCCAAGGCGCTGCCGGAGGGCTCGGAAACCATGCCCTACATCGATGAGTCGCCCACCATGTCCCCCCAGCTCAGCGCCCGGGGCCAGGACAGCGGCGACGGCGTCTCGCCTACGCCCACTGATGGTCTCGGCACTGGGGTAGGTGGGCTGGGCGCCGGGGAGCTGTGAAATTCAGGGCTGGGGGTGCCCAGCTGGGAGGGGTCTGCGGTGTTGGTGATGGTCTGGTGGTGCTGTGACCTCGGTGGATGTCCCCTCTGCTTCCCGAACCCGGTTCCTTATTCTGATGCTGTTTGGGATGGGGCTGTGCCCATCCATGGGACGTGTTGGTGTCCCTGCCCCGGACAGCAGGCTCTGGGTGCTGGAGCCCAGCCGGGAGGTGCTGGGACCCCCCAGTCCCCTGCCCCTCCATCTGGGGAGCCTGGGGACAAGGCGCAGCCGCGCTGCCGGCTCCATCTAGCGGCACTTGGGGACACCCTGCCAGCTGCAGAGGGACACCGTGGCCGTCCCCTCCTCTTTGCAGGGAAACTTAGATTTAACTCCTTGGGCTCTCACCCGAGCATTCTTGTGCAGCCACCGGGGTCTTATCCATCCTCTTCCCGAGGAAGGGAGCTTGGAGAGCTTCGGAGCGGGAAATTAAAAGCGGAAAATGTGATTTATTTATTTTTATTTTTTCTAGAATCAAGGTTTTCCTAAAGCCCAGGGGGTGCCGTGCTGTCCCAGGGACCTGTGGGCTGCTGCCACTGGGTGCCTCTGCTCCCTGGCACAGGGGCTGCTCTGGGGAGCACCGAGGCTGGGAGGGGGGGGTCCGCAGCGTGGTGGGACCACGGCATGAGGTGGTGTGGAAAATGTGGAGGTTTTTGCCGTGGAAGGAGTTAAGGCCTTAACCCGGATGTTGAGGCGGAGGAGCGCAGAGGTGTGGCTTCCTCCCCCAGGGTGCTGCGCAGCATCCTCGGCGCCCAGACCACAAGGGTCCCTCGGGGCCCTCCTGTGGGTCCCACCAACCCGCACCGAGCTGCTGTGACCCCGGGCACAGTCCCCTGGTCCTGCAGTGGAGGACTGAGGCAGCCCCTGCCCCGGCACCCTGCTTGCAAGGGGGTCTCGTCCCCTAGCAGGGTGGTCCCAGGGGGGCAGCAGGGTGGTGGGTGGCTTGGGGGGGTCGCAGGTGGTGACGCCGTCTCAAGTGGCCGTCTTGGCTCAGCGCTGGCCCGGCGCTAACAGGATTGGGAGCTTTAGAGCTCAGCGCCGGCTCTGCCTCTGATCTCTTTATCTGCAGCTGCTTGGGCTGGGGCTCAGGAGAGTGCCCTTTGGGTGCCGGCACCTGAAATCTTGGGGTACCCCCAGCCTCACGGTGGGCACACGTGTGTCAGCTGGTGCCTGGGTGGCACGGGGCTGTGGTCACAGCGCAGGGTGGTGGCCAAGCCTCGGCTTGGGTGTTGCTGGGTTTGGTGCTGAAAGTGGCTGCTCTGGTCATCCGGTGTCTGTGTCCTACCAAAAAAGTGCAGAGCCTGAGCTGCAGCATGGGGTTTGTTACGGGTTTTGAGAGGAGCGGGGAAGAGAGCGGCTTGTAGGGACTGAGCAGCCACTGGTTCCCCTTTTGCTGCTGAGGAGAGGGGGGAAAACGGCTGATACGGCTCTTGCGTTAGCTCGTGCAGATGTCCACATCTCCTTGCCCCATCTGGCAGCGCCCACGAGGCCCCGCAGAGCCGTTGGGGCCAGGGCAGCAGCCGGGTGCTGGTCCCTGCTGGGTGCAATGTGGGTGCTCTGGGAAGCACCGTGCATCAGCAGCGTTTCCCTGCCGAGGTTCCCTCTGGAGCAGGGAGGGGTCCAGGATCCTTTTCCTGGGGGGCTGAGGTCGGGGGTCCAGGTGTTCCTTACAGGACCTGATCCCTGCTGCTGCCTTTTGGGGCACTGGAAAACCCCATGGTCCAGCTCTCCCCTTCCATGGGGGGGACTGTGGGGACCCCAGGCAGGATGAGCGCTCTCCCATTGCTCACCGCTCTGCCTGGCGAACCCGAGGAGGCCATGGGGGGGTCCGGATGGAGGCAGCGGCGTGGGCGGGATGCCCCCAGCTCAACGCCTTCCCCCGCCGCCCAGCACCACCTAACTCCAAAAAAAAAAAGCGGGCGGCGTGCTGCTGCGCCCCAGCCTTGACCAGAGCTTGGAGCAGCCCCACCTCCAGCGCCGCGACGTGCATTTCCTGTAGCGAGAGCGCAGGGCGGAGCGGCGGGGCTGGCTGCGAGCAGCGCGGCACGGCGGGCAGCGGCCCTCCACCTCCAGCAGCCCCCCTGGGGGAAGCGTTGGCCTGGTGGGCAGAGCCGGGCACCCCCTCGGCCCCCCAGCTCCGGCGGTCCCACCGTCCTCGCCGACGCCGCGGTCACCCTCGGTTGGCCGTGGGAGACGCTGCCCGGGGAGCAGCTCGCAAAGGGGCCGACGGCCCGAGCTGGGGCAGGCGGGAGCACCGGGGATCCCATAATGGCTCCTTTCATCCAGAGGCTGTGGCCGGCGTCCAGGGCTGAGTCAGGCCGGGCTGGCTCAGCCGCGTAAGCTTTCCCAGCCGTAGCCTTGCGGGGTCCCCGTGTGCCCCCAACGGTGCCCGGCAGGCCATGGAGGAGGAAGAGGAGGCCATAGGGTACCTGGATAAAGTCCTGGAGGATGAAGATGACTCTGAGCCGGGAACCCCCACCAGCCCCGTGTCTCCGTTCTCGGCCAGCGAGAAGGTGGGCACCCGTGGGACACCCTGCTTTGGCACTGGACAGGGTGGGGACGGAGACGGGCACCTCACTGCTGCCGGCCCAGGTCTTGGGGTTTGGGTGTGAGGTTTTCCGGGGCAGCGGTGGGGAGGGGAGAGGGTGCCGAGGGCTCAGCCGGTGCTTGCGCATGCCAGCTGGGGTGGGATGCCGTGTTGGCAGAGCTGGGATGCTCGGGAAGAAGCTGGACCGCACTGTGCCACTGACTCCCCACGCAGCACCAGGCAGACCCCCCTAAAGTGCCCCCAACCCCGCTGGACCCCGGGGCCGTGCCCCTGGCCGGCCACAGACCTGCGCCTTCCGTCGCCCACCTTGCTTGGGTGCCCCGTGGGGACTGCCATGGGGCTGGGGGAGGTCTCCATCCCTGCTCTCCTCTGAGTTTCTGACACAGGATGGCTGCACCCTGCTTGAGGGTGGGCTCCTTGCCCCCCGGGGCCATGGGGTCAGGCTGGCACCGTCCCCGGGGCGTGTTGCGGGTCCCCGGCACAGACAGGGCCCTTATCTCCCCAGCTCTCACGCAGGGCCCAGCCTCTGGGGAAGCAGGAAGAGCCCGTGACTAATCGGTGGCAGCGGGCCCGCCAGCACCGAGCGGGCTCCCTGTGCACCCTCCCGCTGCTCACCGCAGCCTGGCCTTAAAGGTGCAGCTTGGTGGGGGGCACCGGGCTCGTGGCAGCCGAGGATTGGGACCGAGAAGGGCAGGACGGGCGATGCTGGTCCCAGAGACAACATGCACTTCCTGGCTGCGCTCCCATCCGGGGGGGGTGCTTGTGCTGCCCATTGCACCCGTGTGTGGCTGCTGCTGCCGGGCCCCCGGCACGATATTTGGGGCCAGCAGAGCCGGGTGAGGGCACAGGGGTCTCCGCAGGCATTGCGGGATGGGGGCAGACAGGAGCTGGTGGTCTCTGAACCGTCCCACATTGCCTGGAGCAACGAGGTGGGAGTTGTGATCCTCTCCAAAAGGGGCTGCACCAGCTGGGTTAAGGCAGGAGATGAGGATTTGGGTGCCGCAGAGCTGGGGCTCTGCCTGGTGCTGCTCTCGGTGGCGAAGCCCAGCTCCTGAGTGTGGTTTTTAGTGCTGGGCTGGGACTGGGCACGGTGGTTCGAGGTAGTCCCAGGAGTGGTGTTGAGGGCCGTGCTGGTGTCGGGGACGGGACGTGTGTCCCACCAAGCAGACTGGAGGCTTCTGACACACCAAGGAGCAGTTTCAGGGTGGGTGCAGCTCCCAAGCCCCCTCCCCACCCTCCCAACACCATCCTTGTCCCGATGCCACCGCGTAGGGGCCGGCGGTGACCGCATGGGGTGGCACTTTCCCAGAGGAAGCCCCAGGCGGGGAAAAGGGTGGTGCCGGCTCGCATGGCGCTGCCGGGCACAATTCCAAGGGGTGCCTCTGGACTCTGCCCGGAGAGAGCTGTGCCGTGCCATGCCATGCCGCCCTGGAGCGCTGCCCGCAGTGCCGGGCTCCGGGCCAGCAAGGAGCAGGGAGAGCAGCACTGCCGGTGCCTCCCCGGCTCCCCAGCTGGCTCCAGCCTGGCCGTGCTGCCCCACCGGCACGTGCTTGGCCTCGCCGTGGTGTCCCCGAGGTGGCAGGGCCATGTGTCCACGTGGGGATTCCAGGGCTGGTGGGGTGTGGGGGCTCTGTCCCGCACCGGTGGGACTGAGCCGGGCTCCTTGCTGTGTCGCGCAGGGCGAGCGAGACGCTGGCAAAGGGCTGGAGATGCGGAAGCTGGTGCTCTCCGGCTTCCTGGCCAGCGAGGAGATCTACATCAACCAGCTGGAGGCACTCCTCTTGGTGAGCACAGCCCGGGGGGGTGGGCCAGGATGGGTGGATGGGGTCCCTTCTGCCGGGGCAGCCCCCCTCCCCGCCAGCCTGCCCGGCACAGAAGTATTTCCAGCCCCGCTTCCTCCCGCGGACACGCCAGCCCTCGCGGTCAGGACGTCGTTGCACAACGTGAGGGTCGCTGCTGATACAGACGGGGAAGTCCCAGGGGTGCAGGAGCATCGACACACAGCGACAGCCCCTCGTGCAGGGGGGTCTGGGGTCGTCCCAGAGCTGTCCCCCTCGGTGGGCTGCAGGAGCCCCCCGGGGCTGATTCCTCTCCGCGCCCCGGTCTCAGACGCTCTCCCTTCTCCTCGCCCGGCAGCCCATGAAGCCGCTGAAGGCCACGGCCACCACGTCGCAGCCCGTCCTCACCCTCCAGCAGATTGAGACCATTTTCTACAAGATCCAGGATATCTACGAGATCCACAAGGAGTTCTACGACAGCCTGTGCCCCAAGGTGCAGCAGTGGGACAGCAACATCACCATGGGCCACCTCTTCCAGAAGCTGGTACGCGCCTTCCCCGGGGCTCTGCTCCCCTACACCTCAAGGGGCAGCCCGTTGCAAGTTTTGGCTCCCGTGGCTTCTGCCTGGCTTCTGGGGGTGCTGAGGGCCCCAAGGGTGCCTGGCTGACCCTCCACCCATGCCCACAGGCCAGCCAGCTTGGGGTGTACAAGGCCTTTGTGGATAACTACAAAATCGCGCTGGAGACGGCCGAGAAGTGCAGCCAGAGCAATTACCAGTTCCAGAAGATCTCGGAGGTGAGCAGGGCTGGATCTGCGCTGCGGGGTCAGAGCATGTGCCATGGGGTGGGCAGGGGACATCGTCCTCGTGGCCACGTCAACCACGTGCACCCACAGAGGGGCTGCCCCTGCCCGAGGGAGTTTTGGGGACCGAAGCTGTGCCAGGATGGTTGTGGCCTCGGTGCTGTGCTGGATCCCTCAGGATTTGGCCCCTGCTTGGGGTCCCTCAGTGGGACCAGTGCTGCTCCGGGGGGACCTGAGTGTCCCAGGGGGGCTGCTCTGTGGGGTACAACCACAGCCCCAGCACCCACACATGGCCAGGATGGGGCTGAGGGGAGGGGGATATCTGGATGCATGGCGGGTACGGAGCCCCCCAACTTTGAGCAGTGACCTGCCCCAGCCCTTGGACCCCCTGACGGGCCTCTTCCTCCCTAGGAGCTGAAGGTGAAGGGCCCCAAGGACTCGAAGGAGAGCCACACGTCCGTCACCATGGAGGGTACGGCATGCGCAGGGTGGGCGTGGGGAGGGGGCTGCAGCCTTTTGTCTGCGGGTGCATTACCGAGCGGCTCCCGGGAGCGGAGCCCTTGTGTGTTCCCGTTGCGTGCCGCTGGTGCTGGTGGTGGGGGGGACGCCCCTCGTGAGGATGCTGCGGGCGTGCAGCAGCCCCCCACCCCCTGCCCACCCCCTCCTCCCTCGCTGGGAGCCGTGCTGAGGGCCGATGCCGCGGCGCAGCCGGGCTGAGCTGCCGAGGGGAGGCAGGGATGGCTGCGCGGAGACGGGGCTGCCATGGAAATCCTCGTTATCGTCCGCCTGTGCTGTAACTGCACCTACGGTGAGGGGCTGGGGGCGGTGGGGACGTGGCTGGGGGTCTTTCACCTGCTGCAGGGCTGCCGGCCGCTGTCCTTGCTGGCTGGAGGAGGCATCGTGCTCCGCGGCCCAAGTTGGGCGCGTCTTTGTTCCAGGCTCCATCGAGCCGCCTTGGCTCGGGCACGCGTGGCCACGCGCTCGCCGGGCCCACGGGGCTGGGGCTCGTGCTGGTGTTGGCGACGGGGGAGCCCCGCTCGAGGAGGGCTCTGCGCCGGGGTGGCGATGGGGAGGGGTCCCTGCTTGCTCGCCGCAGGCTGCGAGCTGCTCGGGGCTGCAACGCCCTTCTCAGCAGGGCTGGAGCAGCTCCTGCCTCCCTGCCCGCTGTCATCCTGCGCTGCCTGCCCCCGTGCTGATGGGGATGGGGATGGAGGATCGTCCCCTCCCGGGGACGCAGCGGGCTCCCAAGTGCTTTGCATGTACCTGTAGCGATGGCAGCGGGAGGCTCCATCCTCGCTGCGTGCGGGGTGGGAGGGCACCCTGAGCATCCCCTCCCTCCCGGAGCTCTCGCTGGGTGCCGCAGGGGCTCCGGCTTTCCGTGCTGCCACCGAGGCGTGGGGACCAGCCCCACATCCAGACCCCAGCTTGCCACAGCACCCTCTCTCGAGCTCCTTGGGAACGGGACCGGGCCCCCTCCGTGACTCATTCCGTGCTTGGGGTCGGCGTGTTTCCCTCTTCCCCTCTCGCCTGCAGCCCGTCCCCACCGGGGCCCTGCAGTTTGGGGAAGTGGTCCGAATCGTCGGGAAAATCCAGATGCCTCAGTCTGGGTATAAATAGCCCGGAGACATGCGAGGGGCGCTGGGACCTGGCACCGCGTGCACGCCCCATGCGAGGGGATGGGGAGGAGGAGGAGGAAGGTCTGGCTGCTGGGATGAAAGGAGCCCCAGAGCATCTCTCGGGGTCAGGGGGAGCAGGGCTTGGGGCAGGAGCTGCATGGGACCCAGCGTGGAGCAAAAAGGGAAACTGAAAAAGCTTCGGGCTGCTGGTGGTGCCAAGCGGCTCTTCCGCATCATGGAGGGGTGCGGGGCCACCGGGGGTCTCTCGCCGGGAGCCAGCAGGGACCGGGGGCTCCTGTCCCCACCTCTGTGGGTGCTGTGCTGGCTCTGGGGTTGGGGTCAAGGTGCTGAGCCCCCTGCTTTTGGTGCTGGCTGACCCCTCGTGTCTCCCGCAGCGCTGCTGTACAAACCCATTGACCGTGTCACCCGGAGCACCCTCGTCCTGCACGTGAGTGTGACGCCGGCCCCGGGGCGGGATGGGGACACCGAGGGGTTGTAGGGACAGGTGGCTGGTGATGGCTGCATCCTCAGGGAGACCTTCCCTCATGCCAGGCCAGCCGTGCCCTGCTGCTGCTGGGCACCCACAGCCTGGGGGGTCCCACGGGGGGCACCCCAATGCGGGTGCTGCGGGGTGGGGGGCACCTTCAGGTCGCTCACCGGTGCCCGCCCCATCCAGGACCTCCTCAAGCACACTCCAGCCGACCACCCCGACTACCCGCTGCTGCAGGACGCCCTCCGCATCTCGCAGAACTTCCTCTCCAGCATCAATGAGGACATCGACCCCCGGAGGACGGCAGTCACCACCCCGAAGGGGGAGGTGAGGCGGGCAGGGTGGCACGGGGTGGTGGCCGAGCCCTCTGCAAGCCCGTGGTGGTGCCTCCACCCTGAGGAGCTCCACGGTGCTCGGCCAGGAGGTGGAGTGGGGGGGTCCTCTACAGAGTTCTGGGTGCGTGGAGAGGGACAGGGACATCCAGCCCCTTGGGGTGCTGGCCCTTGCTCTCTGCCCGCTCTCACACCAGCCCTGCTCCCCCCAGACCCGGCAGCTCATCAAGGATGGCTTCCTGGTGGAGCTGTCAGAGGGCTCGCGGAAGCTGCGGCACGTCTTCCTCTTCACCGACGTGCTGCTCTGCGCCAAGTTGAAGAAGACGGCGGTGGGGTAAGGAGGGCGCTGGGGGCCCCGTCCTCCAGTGGGAAGGGGCACGGGGTGGGGACGGGGGACTGGGAGTGCTGGGAGGATGCTGAGATGCTCAGCACCCGCGTCTCGGCCGCAGGAAACACCAGCAGTACGACTGCAAGTGGTACGTGCCCCTGGCCGACCTGGTGTTCCCCTCGCCGGAGGAGTCGGAGCACTGCCCGCAGGTGCACGTCATCCCCGACCACGAGCTGGAAGACATGAAGATGAAGATCTCGGCCATCAAGAGTGAGGTGCAGAAGGAGGTGAGAAGGGTTGGGAAGGGTGTGGGGTGCCCACAGAGGTGCCAGATCCACCCCCGTGGGGTTGGGGATGGACAGGTAGCACCTTGGGGTGCTGGGGGTGCTGGAGAGATCTCACCTGGTTGACCCAGTCCCTGCGTCCTCTCCCTGCCTGCAGAAAGCCAACAAGGGGCAGAGCCGTGCCATCGAGCGCCTCAAGAAGAAGATGTTTGAGAACGAGTTCTGGCTGCTCCTCAACTCGCCCGCCATTCCCTTCCGCATCCACAACCGCAACGGGAAGGTGAGGGGGGCTGGAGGGGTTGGTGACATGCTGGACGTGGAGGGACAAGGCTCAGCCCCACAGCATCACATTCTCTCTTCCAGAGCTACCTATTCCTGCTGTCCTCTGACTACGAGAGGTCCGAGTGGAGGGAGGCCATTCAGAAACTGCAGAAAAAGGGTAATTCTCAGGCTGCCGAGGCCCCCTTGGGACTCCTTTTCCCTAGGGTGCTGCCATGGATCAGCCCCATGGGATTGCAGCCCGTCTGCTCCCTTGGGGCTGGTGCTGGTTGTGTCCCTCTGAAGCCCCTCTCGTGCCCCAGACCTCCAGGCCTTCGTGCTGAGCTCGGTGGAGCTGCAGGTGCTGACGGGATCCTGCTTCAAGCTCCGCACCGTCCACAACATCCCGGTCACCAGCAATAAGGACGGTGAGTGTCTGCTGGGCTGCTGGACCCTCTCGGCATGGGGGTGATGTATGGGGGGGATGCGGGGTCCCTCTCCTCGAGCGGGGTCCCTGGCTGTGCAGGGGGACGTGTCCCCAGCAGGTGGCACTGCCGGAGCAGAGCTGGGCTCCCATGCACAGAGTTCCCAGCCCTGACACAGGGCTGGTTTTGGGGTCCCAGCGATGTCCCTGCAGGCTGGGTAGGAGTAGGGTGACCCCATTACGACCAGCCACCCCCAGCATCAGGGAGCTCGGGATGTCCGGCGGGGCTGATGGACAGCAGGGGATGCTTATCCTTCTCCAGACCCTCAGGAGGAGCCCTCCAGGGGGCTGGGGATAAGGGGGTGTCACTGCAGGCACCTGGGGGCTGTGCTGGGGCTCGTTATGGCAGATACTACCTCAGGGGGCTGTTGGGAGGGGTCAAAACCAGAGCCTTAATGACCCCTCTGCTCCTTGCCTCGCAGACGATGAGTCCCCCGGGCTCTACGGGTTCCTGCACGTCATCGTCCACTCCGCCAAGGGCTTCAAGCAGTCGGCCAGTAAGTGCAGCACCCGCCCTTGCTTGGAGGGGCCGGGGTGGTAGCTGGGTCCAGCACGGGGCCCTGTGAGCCCCCGGGGGTCCCAGCAGCTCCACGGGGATGTGTTATGGGGGTGCTCAGCGGTGTCTCCTCCCCCAGACCTCTACTGCACGCTGGAGGTGGACTCGTTCGGCTACTTCGTCAGCAAAGCCAAGACCAGGGTTTTCCGGGACACAACGGAGCCGCAGTGGAACGAGGTGAGAGGAGGCTGGAGGATGCGGGGAAGGGATCGTGCCCACCTTTCAGCTCTAGTTTTGGAGACATTTCGGGTGCTGGGGCTGAGCCACGCTCTGTCTGCTCCCAGGAGTTCGAGATCGAGCTGGAAGGCTCCCAGTCCCTGCGCATCCTCTGCTACGAGAAATGCTACGACAAGACCAAGCTCAACAAGGACAACAACGAAATCGTGGACAAGATCATGGGCAAGGGGCAGATCCAGGTATGTGCTGGGGCTTTTCGGCACCTTCTCACCCAACCCGTACCTCTTGGGGCCAGCCTGCTGGGAGGCAGGGCTGGGAGATGCCAGGAGCCAAGTGCAGGGGTCTGGACTCGGGGCTGAAGGCAGTGAGGAGGATGAGCATCAGGCATGCAGGTGATGATCCTGGGGTGTGATGGCCTCAGCAGAGGTGGGACAAAGCGAGAGGGGATACTGGGGAGGTGGCAAAGATCACAGCCACCCACCAGGTGTGTGCCCAGCCCCGTTCCTTGAGATCAGCTCACCCCATGGGCTGTGGGCAGGGGTCGCTCTGGCCAAGGAGGGGGCCGTGAACATGACGTCCACCTGCCAGGGGGCTCTGGGCATTCAGCCCCACATCTCCCCCGCCGGCCGCTGCTGTCCCCTCTGCCACTATCCGCATCCCTGGCGCCTCCATCCGCTGCCGCTATGGCAACAGGGGGGTTGCCAGGGCAACGGCCCGGCCGCCTCTGATTGGCCGTTGCCAGGCAGGGGGATGGAGGCTGGGGCTGCCCCGAGATGCTCCCAGGTGAGCAGGGCGGTGGGAGAGGGGCAGGCAGCCCCCAAACCCTGCGCCCTGTGGCACCCCTCTTGGCCGGGGGGCAGCGGGGATGGCTGAGGACGGCGATGCCCACTCGCTTTCCTGGCGGGACCCCTGCTCTGGATGCCTCCCCCCGCTGTGATGGGATGCTTGGGACATGTCCCCCCCTGCCTGAGGACACTTCAAAGCGCCCGGCTGCCTGCTCCGTGGGAAAGTAGCTGAGGGCAGGTCCCCGGGGAGGAGGAAGGAGCACGGAAACGCTGCTGGGAAGGAGGTGCCGGCGTGGGGCAGCACCACGTTGGGTGCAGGATGGGAGATGGGGCTCGGCTGGGCTTGGTTGTACCCAAAATTGCCCGTCTGCTGCCCTCCCTGGTGTGGGGCAGGGGTAGCACGAGGCCACGCAGTACACAGGGGGCCGGGGAAGGGGCTCGGTGCCCCGCGGGGCTCAGCCCAGCTGTGTGCTTGGAAATAGCCCGTGTCAACAAACATGAGTCACGCCGGGAGACCGGGGGTCGGAGCAGGGACAGCTTGGCTCTGCCGTGCAAAAGTCCGGGAAGGAGAAAGGGAGAGAGAGGAGGTCCTCGAGGCTGCTTATCCTGAGGATGGAGCAGTGTCCATGCCATCAGGAACGGGTCTGTGGGGCTGTCACCTGGCTCCAGCAGGACAGGGGCAGTGGTAGGCAGGGATAAGGGACAGCACAGGTATGGGCAGGACTGGCACCGCCACTCGTGGGCGACTGGGTTGTGGCTGTGTCCTGAGTTAAGGCAGAGATGCTGAAGTCCCTACCTGTTCCTCCCTGTGAGCTGCCACTGGTTCCAGTTAGCAGCGATGAATGGGAGGCACTGGCAGCACTGGGAGCTGCATCTTGGCAAAGGCCTGTGATGGGCAGGGAGCTGCTGGGCTGGCCAAAACCCCGCAGCTGTGCCGTGCCCGCTGCCCGGTTCCAACCTGGCAGCCCGGGCATCCTGGCAGCAATCCCTGAGGCGTCTGTGTTGTGCTGAGCGTCGGACCCTCATCTCGTACCCCATCTCTGTGGCTGGCAGAGGGAGCCCCTGCAAGTGTTTGTGCCCTGCTGCAGAGGGCAGAGCATGGATCTGGCCCTGCTGCCCTGGGGTGGGCAAGGGGATGGGCAGTGGGCATATGGGGAGGGGGTCTCGGAGCCAGGGGTGACGGGGCAGGGCAGAGCAGCCCCTCCTGGCCATGCGGCCCCGTTTTGGTGCAGGGGGAGGAGATGCGGCTGTGGAAGCGGAGGCTGTGTTGTCATGGGCACGGTGCCTGCCATCCCCGCAGGGAATCGCTCCCCGGCCGGTCCCCCTTTGCGCAGGGTTGGCGAAGGCTCCAAAAAAAAGGGGGGAAGATTTGTGGTGTCGGGGCTGTCCTGGACCTGCAGGGACCCACAGGGCGCCCCATGCCGACGTAGGGACTGGATCCTGCCTGGTGCTGAGCCCTGTGGAGGCAGAGTGCTGTGCAATTCCCGTTGCTGGCTCCTTGCCCTGGCCGTGTGTGTCGGGAGGAGCCGTGGTGATGCTCCAGGGCACCCCCACCTCCCTCTGCCCCACGCTGTCCCCACCTCACCCCACCGGCAGCGGAGGTGACAAGGACCAGGGCAAGCTGGGGAGCAGGGACTCCCCTGCGCCTCACCAGACCTCATCAGGACACCCCAAAAGCTCCATCCCCTTGCTGTGCCCAGCCTGGCTGCTGCGGGGTGCACGGGGATGCTCCGGCGGTGCCTCCCCGGCCCTACGTTCAGGGCTGCGCAGCCCTCCCGAGCGGCTCAGCGGGCGGCAGGGCGGGAGTTAACGCGTGGGGGATGCCGGGGGGGCTGCTTTGAGTCACTTCCTCGCAGTGGGAGGGAGGCTTTGGGGCTGCCGAGCTGCCTCTCGCCAGCCTGGCTCACACCCTGGAAGATGAGCCCAGCCTGCTCGCCTGCCCGCCGCCCGAGCCGGGCTGTCCCCGGTCACCGTTGACCTCCGTGCCCAAGCAGCAGCGGAGATGCCGGTGCTTTGCTAACCCCCCTGGGACCCCCCAGCCTCTCTTCTGGCATCTCGGGAGCCGAAGCGGTGGCGATGATGACGGACGTGCTGGTGCAGCCCGACAACAGCCCCAGTCCTGGGGGCGAGCGCCTGGAGCCTGGCCCGGAGGAACCCGAGGGCAAGCGGCCCTCCACCACCGGCGCCCGCCTCTGGGGCCGGGTGCGCAGCAAGCTGCTGAGGCAGAAGGTGCCCGGGGGGCTCGGGGGGACGTGGAGGTGGTGGGGTGCACCCTGATGGCTTCCCTGTACCCGGTGGCTTTGTTCAGGACGGGGGGCTCGGGTACGGGTGCACCTCGGTACCCCCTTGCATTGGGGAGAGGGCTGAGGGGCTCTGTTTGGGTGCTTTGGGAGCTTTGTGAATACTTAGCAGCCTGCTCAGCGCTTGTTTTCGTCTTCCCCTTCTTCCCGGGGGGATGCCGAGCTGATTTCTGCCAGGCTGGTTGTGTTGCACGGGGTGCAGCCCCGTGCTGGGGCACCCTGGGGTGCTGTTTCCCTGCCCCAAGCAGGAGCTGCTGCCTGTTTTGGGGGGGAGGATGAGGGGCAGGGGTGCTCAAAGGGGTGACGGGAGGACACGGCACCGTCGCAGGCTGTCCTGGGGGACTTGGGGACACCGGGGGCTCCCCTCCCGTGCGATGCAAGGCAGGAGCTGCCCCGGCACGTGTGGGTTCAGTTTGTCAACAGCGAGGGGGGCTCGGTGGCAGCAGGGCTGGCTGTGACGCAGCGGCATTAACCTCGATTCCGTGCAGCTCCCGCAGAGGGGATTAGGGGCCGCGAGGGCTGCGGCGGGAGCTGCCTGGCGGCTGTTGCTGGGGCAAAACCCGAGGAGGTTTTTGCTTCCCAGGACGCGGGGCAGATGGGTGAGCAGGGGCTGTGTCACCGTGAGCTGTCCTGCGCAGGAGCTCGAGTGCAGCAAGTCCGTGCCTGGGTCTCTGCGTGCAGCAGGCACGTCCTGCTTTTAGGGTCGGATGTGGCTCCGAATCGCTGCTTTTTTGGGCTCTGCTTTGCTTTGGGCTGGTGCTGGGGCTGCTCTGTCCCAGTAGTGTGGCTCTGTCAACATGCGTTCCCTGGGTATGGGGGTTGCTGTGTGGGGCCCCGGAGCATCCCCTGCCTGCCGGGGCCGCTGCTGTTGGCCAGGCTGGGTGCCCACGGGGGCTGTGCTGGGGGAAGTGACCCCAGCAGTAGCAGCTCCCCCGGGATCCCGCTCCCGGGGTGACACAGGGGGAGACAGCCACGCCGGCTGAGTCACTGCTTTGCTCAGGATGGCTTCACCCTGGGCTGATGCATCGGGTGACCTCACGGGTGAGAGGCACGAGGAGGGGATGTGCCCGGCAGCATCCCGGTGCTCGGGGCCCTCAGGGCCACCGCGAGGGCTCCTCTGCCACCAGAGCCCCAGGACGCACACAGCCCTGCAAGACTGCTCGTTGCCTGCCCTGCTGTGGCCTCTCCCTCTGTGACAAGGGGCCTCGTGCAAGGAAACACCTTCAGATAATGTGGGAGAAGAGGCTGAAGGTGAGTCTGTGTGTCCCGGAGCTGGGGGTGCCTTCCTCCCCACCAGCTCGGGGCCGTCCCCACGCCGTGCCGGAGCGAGGCAGCTCCCCGTGGTGCAGGGGGAGGAGATGGTGACAGTGGCAGTAGCTGAGCCTGGGTGTTTGCCAGCGCCATGTGGGCAGGAGGTGCCTCTGGCGCCGTGGGCAGATGCTCCCATCCGTCCTCCCACGCGTGGGAGCTGTGTCCCGTGGGGACGTGGCAGTGGCTGTACCGAGGCTGCGGGCAGGGCTTGGAGAGCACCGGGGCCAGCTCAGAGCACGGTGCCCCACGGGGACCGTCCCCAACTGCAGGGGAGCTGGGTGAATCCAGCTGAGCCAGCTCAAATTTGGGGCAGTGACAGAAGTGGGGGGGTTTACGGTGCGGCTGGGGGAACGCACTGTGCTCGGGGTGAGGTTCGCAGTGCTCGTGGCAGCCAACCTGGCTTTTATTAGGGCTTTGCTCGGAGCCTGCTAAAGCCCTTCCAGATGTGCGCTGCCAGGGCCATCGGAGACGGGGGACCCACGGGATGGGGCTGGGGAAGACGTGTGGTGTTTCCAATTAAACTTGCGCCGTGGAGGGGAGGCCCACGGCTCCCGACCTGGCTGAGAACAAACGGCTTCGCTGCCGCGCCTGGGGCCGGGCGCTTTGCTCCTCGCTTCTGGGGCTGCGGAGACCAGGCAGCTTCTGCATCGGTGCCACAAGGGAGACGTGGCTGCGTGCGGAAAAGGGGTGGAAGCCCTTTGGGACCCGGCCAGAGCCCTGCTGCTGCACAGGACATGGATGTGGGTGCGTGGTGGTGATGCCCCGTGCCCAGCATCGGGTGCTGCAGGGCGGGACTGGAGCTGATGGGGGGACACGAGGGGCTTCTGTGGCAGGGCTGGGGTTGGCCAGGGTCCAGCTGGAGCCTCATGATCCTTGTGTCCAAACCTGCTGCGGGGCCCCTTGGGAGCCTGGGGCAGCTGCAGCCTTCCTCCTCCTCCTCCTCCTGCTGCTGCCCTCCCCTCTGTTTCCAGCAGCCGCAGGGCGAAGGCTGGAAAGTGCAGCACCTCACGTGGCAGCGGAGGGTGGAGGAGATGCCCGGCCTCGTGGGAATGGTGCTGGGGACAGCAGCCGGGTGCTGGGCAGGGTCTGGCCATCTTGGATCAGCCAGCCCAGGTGGTGGCTTCCTGAGTGGCCCAAAGCTGGGGCAGGGGAACGGCAGCTCCGTGGCTGAAGTGAGAGCTCTGGACATCTTTGTGCTCACCCCGGGCATCTCCCGAGCCAGCAGTTGCTAAAGGAAACTCCCGCGTCCTTGAGCAGTGACCCCGTGCACGTGGCACGAGCCTCGCCTGGCAGCTGCGCGCTCGCAGCCCCGGGACCCCCGCCAGCTCCGCGTCCCGTCCCCTTCCCCGAGGGGACATTAGTGCCAGGCGCTGCCCTGTGCATTACGAGGATCGATGGGGCCGGATCGATGGCACCAACTGGGGACCAAAAAGCCCCAGAAGGCAACTGGAGCGAGGGGTGGCTGCCATGGCAGAGCCGCTGTGCCCTCGGGTGGGAGCAGACCCCCCAGCCCTGCAGTAAGGTGAGCTGGTGCCAGCCTTCCTTGTCCCAGTGCCGCGTCCTCATCGTCCTATCCCTGGGGCTGAGGCCCCCAATCACCGTCCCCTCTTGGGACTGGGGTCACTGCTGTCCTCTCTGCCCCAGTCCTGTGTCACCGAGGACTGGGGACAGCTCTGTGCCACCTCGCTGCCATGAGTGTCGGGGCCTTGGGAACGCCAGAACCTCGCTGTGGCCCTGGGGAAGCATCACCGAGTCCCCTGTTAGCCTGAAAGCCAGAAATAGCCGAGCCCGTCATTCCCAGGGGTTATAAATAGCCCTGGCTATTGGGAGATGTTGTTTTTTTCTGCATGGAAAACACTGCCCTAGTTCTGTTCCATCAATCTGCCTCCAGAAATAGTCCAGATTCTTGGAAACTTCTTGCTGCTGGGGTGTGTGTTCAGCCGGGGGCTCAGGGGACCGATCCCACCGGGTCCAGTGCCCAACCCAAGGGACCCCGGACTGTCCCCGCTGGTGTCCAACCCCATTGTGTTGTCTCTCCTCGCAGCTGGACCCGCAGGCCGTGCAGACCAAGAACTGGCACATGGACGTGATTGAGATGAACGGGGTAAGCGGGGCTCAAAGCCCCTTCCTCGGGCGGCAGCGGGGTGGGCGAGCCGTGGACCCAAGTTTTGGGTGCACTGCGGGGCCGTGCCTCCATGTGACGCCGAGGTGACGGCCAGGATGTCCCCGCAGATCAAGGTGGAGTTCTCCATGAAGTTCACGAGCAGGGACATGAGCCTGAAGAGGACGCCGTCCAAAAAGCAGACTGGCGTCTTCGGAGTCAAAATCAGCGTCGTCACCAAGTGCGTGCGGGGCTGGGGGTGGCTGCTCCCTCCCTGTCCCTGCGGGCCGTGGGGTCTGGGGACACGGGGGACCTGCCCCATCCCTCCCACCCTGCACATGGATCCTGCCCCATCTTGGGGCTGGTGAGGCTCCAAAAATCACCGCTGACACCTCACACCTCTGCTTTCTGAGCCAGGCGCGAGCGCTCCAAGGTGCCTTACATCGTGCGCCAGTGCATCGAGGAGGTGGAGAAGAGGGGCATCGAGGAGGTCGGCATCTACAGGATCTCCGGCGTCGCCACGGACATCCAGGCCTTGAAGGCTGTCTTCGATGCGAGTGAGTGATGGCTGCCTGTCCCCTCCGTGGGCACCGAGCACCCCCCTGGTGCTGCAAGCCCTGGGGCTGCCCGTTGCACTGTGCCACGTGCGAGGTGCACGGGTGGCTGCTGATGGGACTGGGGATGAGGAGGTAAAAGCTCGGAGTTGGTGCTGCAGGAATTGCTGCCCTGCCATGTGTGGGGCACGGGCAGCTCTGGCCCTGAGCCCCCGCAAGGGAGCCCCACAGCCCCGCTTCGTCCTGACCTATTTTCGTGGTGTTTGTGTGCCGATGGCTCTGATCTGCCTCAGTGCCTGGCCGGCTCCCAGGGAGACACTGAGTCAGGGCAAGGTTGCAGATGGATTTGCAAATTGTTCCACGGCCTGCTGCCCAACCCTGCCGTGGCCGAACTGCCCGCTCCCGATGGCAGCGGGAGGGTCAGGAGCTGGATGAATGCTCACGAGGGTCCCCACATCCCCTTCCTGGGGCTACCACGTCCAGAGGGGCCCTCGGTGATGCGCCGGGGCTGGGGACTGTGCTGTTCAGGGTGTTGGCGAACTGGAGGTGTCACACGGGGCTGCTCTCTGGACAGATAACAAGGACATCCTGGTGATGCTGAGCGACATGGACATCAACGCCATCGCCGGCACGCTCAAGCTGTATTTCCGGGAGCTGCCTGAGCCCCTCCTCACTGACAGACTGTACCCCGCCTTCATGGAGGGCATCGGTAAGGGATCAGGGACCAGTAATGAGTCTGGTCATGCTGCCAGCGCCTTCCTCCCTGCTGCCCCACTAACATGTGGCTTGGTCCCTGCCCTGAGCCCTCTCTCTCCTCGCCTCCAGCCCTCTCAGATCCTGCTGCCAAGGAGAACTGCATGATGCACCTTCTCCGCTCGCTGCCTGACCCCAACCTCATCACTTTCCTCTTCCTGCTGGAGCACTTGAAAAGGTAACGGGTGTGGGGGAGCAGCGTCTGTCTCGCTGCTTTGCCTGGGGGTGGGCCACAAGCACAGGGGGAGCTGTTGGGGGTGCCCTCACACCCCGTGGCCGTGGCTGGTCCCCATCCAGGTGATGCTGTGCTGGTGCAGGGCAGGATTTGGGATTTGGGCAGCTTGCAGTGGCCTTTCCCTTCTCCTGGCCCCTCCGCAGGGTGCAGCCCCAGGGGTGAGCACAACTCTACATCCCTGGGCTGCCATGCGTACACCGAGGGGTCTGTGGGATCCTGGAGCTGTTCTGTGACACAGAGCAGACCCTGGAGGCTTGGGGTCGCTGGTGGTGGTGGCAGCGGGGACCCTGCAGAGCACAGGGCCCTTCGCACAGCTCCGCTCTGCAGGGAGCATGCATCCTTTGGCACGAGGCAGCTCTTGGCTGCCTTAGCCTGCGTGCAGCTGCTTGGATGAGCTCCCCGTGGGGACCAGCTGGCCTCAGCACGGGGCGGGGAATCAATTTGGGACCGTGCGGTGCCCTCTGAGCAGGAAAACTGAGCGCTGCGTCCCCCAAACCTGCACGGGAGCAGCCCCTGCCCAGCACATTGCTCTGATCCCTGCAACTTGTCTGCGGCGGGTGGCCGGGCCCTGGGGGTGTTCAGCTCAGCAGCACCGTGCAGCTCCCCATCACAGCAGCAGCTGTAGCTCCCCTGCCCACTCCATTTCGGCTGCTCCTGGCTCCTTTTGCAGCTGGGAGAGCCCGGCCGAGCCTGGGGAAGAGCAGCACAGGGACCCCAAAACCTGCGGCAGGCACAGGGCTGTGGGCAGGACCGCGGTGCGGCACGCAGGGCCCAGCCAGAGCGTGCCACGAGGTTGGGAACGGGGCTGGCGGCTCGTGTTACTCGCATCGTGACGTGTTTTTCTCTGCTTTGGCTAAAGGCAAACAGAAAAAGTGATTGCTGCTGGGGGTGGGGAAGGAAAATCCATTTCCACTCTGAGAACTGGGCACAGCCAGTTCCCACATCTGCTCCCCTGGCTGGGGCTCAGCCGAGGAGCGTGGCCGCCTGCTAACACGGTGGTGTTATGGCCCTGCTCCCTTCTTGGGGGCTGCTTGGGGTCCCACGGGGTCAGGGGACGGTGCAGAGCCCCCCGTACCCTGTGCAGGGGCTGTGGCAGGGCGGAGGCTCTGCAGCTCGCAAACAAGCCAGGGCTCGGTTGCTGCCACATCACGCCCAGGGCTCCCAGCCAGGCCCGGCGGCTCCCGCAGAGGCCGTGAAGGGGGCAGAGCTCCCTGCCCTGCCCCTGGGTCTGCCGGGGCCACAGGGGGCTCCTGCAAGCGGAGCTGTCCTGCCGGGGCTGGAGGGTGGCAGCATTTGTCCCTTCTGTGGCACCTGGCAGCTGCACTGCTCCACGTGGAGGCTTTGGGAGCTCACGGTGGTGCTTTCCCCTTATCCCCCAGGGTAGCGGAAAAGGAGCCCATCAACAAAATGTCCCTCCACAACCTGGCCACAGTCTTCGGGCCGACACTGCTGAGACCCTCGGAGGGGGAGAGCAAAGGACACCTCACCCTGGCCTCCGACATCTGGTCCCACGATGTGATGGCCCAGGTGAGAGCCGAGCTGCCAGGGCTGGGACCCGGCCCATGCCAGCACCCAGAGGGCTTCACTGGCCTGTCCGGGCGGACTTCTCCCTCCTTGCTGGAGGTGGCTGCACGGGGCAAGCTGGCACCTGGCAGCTCCCCCCTGTCTGGCCCTAACACCCCCAATTTGCCTGCCGCAGGTCCAGGTCCTCCTCTACTACCTGCAGCATCCTCCCATCTCCTTCACCGAGCTGAAGCGCAACACACTTTACTTCTCCACGGACGTGTAACCTGCGGGGAGGAGGCACAAGCTGCAAACACTCCCAGCTCCCCGCCGGGGGCCATGGACCGGATCAAGGCCCCCGGGGAGATCGGCCTGGCCCCAGGATGGTGCCGCCTGCAGCTCCTGTACAATCGCGTACCGACGGCCCGGTCCCACCCCAGGTGCCGTGCCGCTCTGTAAAGTAGTCGTGTCTTATGTCCCTTCTCGTGTTCAAGAATTGTTTTCTGTATATTTGTTCAACGGAAGAGGTAGTGACTGACAAGGGCTGTGGACACAGGCTTCCCCCCTTGGCTCGTTTTCTCCCGGACTCCTTCCCACCCGGCGCCCATCGCCTCGCCCCGCTCGGAGCCTGCAGCATCCCACGGGTGCCCGGCCGTGGCACAGCCTCGCTGGGAGGCTGGGAGCTCGCGGGGCTCCCTCCCTGATGGCCACGACCAGCCTCGCTTTGCCTCGCTGCCTGGATCCTGCTCTGCCCCGCGAGAGCCTGGGAGCAGGGTGCCACTGCCTCCTCGCCGCGTCGCTGCCGGGTGCTTTCAGGCCAGTCCCCTCCCTCGGTCGCTCTCACCCCGCGCTTTGCCTGTGTGGGTGCAGCAGGGTGGTCGCTTCCCTCGCTGCTTGGCATCGCCACGTAGTGTTTTGGGGTATCCCGCTGGAGCAGGGCTGGGACGAGGTGCTACGGTGGGCTGACTGTGGAGCCATGAGCTGGGGGGCAGCTCCTGTTTCCCCAACAGGGTCTCGGCCTTGTTCTTGCCAAGCAAGAGACTGGAGTAGTGCCCTGCTGTGTCTGTACAACCGTGTCCCTGCCTTAGCTCCCCGCGTGCCCCTTCCAGCCAAGCACTGCCACCCGGTTGCTGACTCCCGGGCACGCCACGAGCGGCACCCCGCAGCCCAGGGCAGTGGTGCTCCTGCTGCAGCCACGACAATGGGGAGGTTTTTTTTTCCCTCCTTGGCTCAGGGATGGGGAGAGGAAAGCCCTGGTGGGCTCTGTTTGGCCTGGCCGTCGCTACCGGAGGCAGAAGTGCTCTTGCTAAGTGGTTTGATGGCTCCAGCTCTTGACCCCAGGCTGACGGCCGGGGCAGCCGTGCCGTGTCCCATGGCAGGGTGCCCGCATGTCCTCGAGGCTGTTCCCTGGCTGCCCCCCCAGCACCTGGCTCCATCCCCCGCCCTCCCACGCTGACAGGGAGCTGCTGGTACCTGCTGGGACACAAAACCTTTGGCTCTGTGAGCCGAGTCTGTGTTCTCGTGGGAAAAGCCCCCTCCTCGATTGCGTTGGCCCTGCGCGCTCCTGTGCCAAAGGGAGATGATGAGAAGTGACCAAGTGTGTCCCTGCTGCCGGCAGTGTCGCCTTTACCCACCCGACCAACTTACTGGTCCAGGTAAAGCCCGGCCGATGCTCCAGGTATGTCCTAAGCCCACCTCCCCGGGGAAGGCAGCACCTGCCAGCCCCCCACCAGCAAAGCAACTACCGGAGGGGAAGCCTTTCAGTCCCCCTCTAAAGGGCTCACACTCCAGACCCTGCTCCTCTCGACTACCAGCTAACCAGAAGGGAAACAGCAGCGCAGAAAAGAACCAGGCGTCTGTCTTGGCCCTGGACCCAGTAAGGAGGCCGAGCGTTAAGATCTGACTGCACAACGGATCCCTGTGTGTGTCTGAGTTGTTACATGTGTCCAAGTCTCTGTCCACCGTAGTGTCATTCCAGATGGAGACTCTGTACAGCCAAAATCCCCCCCGCGTGACGGCAGCTGGAGGCCCGCGCCGCGCAGCCCCGGCACAACAGGCTGCGGCCAAAATCCCCGTGACGGGCTTTTGTTTGTTCCCGCAGGAAGGAAAGGCGGGGGGGTGGACTTCTGCAGCTACAGGTAGAATAGAACTGTTAATTAATATTTGACTTTCAGAAGTTGTTAAGGATATATTTTTGTTCGTGTTCTGTTTCAATTTCTGTAGATTATAAACTTTAAATGGCTGTAAACCATGTGAAGAAAAAAAAAAAATGTTAATAAAAATGCAAAGCCCCAACGTTTGCACAGAAGGAGCCCTGTGGTGTTGCTGTTTGCACTAACTGATCACCTTGGCTTCGCAATTTCTTCTCTTTCAGCCGTGGAAATCTTGCTAGTTGTGTTTCAAGCCAGTGGTATAAGCACGGGCGTTGTGCCAGGCAATCTTTTAAGAGACATCTTATGGTTTGGGCTACATCCTTGCATTTCAGTACATTCTGGAGGAAAAAAACCTGGACTGTCTGGAGCCAGCTTGTTTAATCAGCCCAGAATTACTCAAGCTTCAAATTCAGCTGACTTGCACAGCTTCTGGCCTGAGGATACTGAGCAGGCACAGCGAGGGAGATCAGGCGATGTGGAAACCTCATCTGATGGATCACGTGGAGCTGTTGCCCCGCTTCTTTCCGTGTGGTCATGGGAGACAACACACCTCCAAACCGACCACCTTATCAGCTAAACTACCCTGCTGGTGTTGCTCTCCCAGGCAAGCGAGTGCTGTCAGTGTTCTGGGATACCAAACCGTGAATGAAAAGGAGGGGAAGCAGGTGAGAGAACCCCCCAGAAGATGTTTGTGCTGAATCTGAGTTACTGCTGTGAGGCACTGGAACAGGCTGCCCAGAGAAGCTGCAGATGCCCCATCCTTGTAAAGTGCTTAAGGCAAAGCTAGATGGGGCTCTGAGCAATCTGGTCTAGTGGAAGGTGTCAATATCCACGGCAGAGGGCTTTGGAATTTTACAATATTTAAGTTCAATTCCAACTCAAACCATTCTGTGACTCTATGACTAAAGGGTGGGTGTTCTCCCTTGCACAGCGGCTCAAGGACGGTTAGAACCCAGTCTAAACTATTTTGAGTGTGAAAGTTATCCTCTATGGTCCAAGAACAGACTGTGGTTAGAAAAGCAAGACAGCTAGTAAGAAAGCAAATCCAAAAGGGAGAGGCTCCCCAAGCTTGTGAGCAGGTGTTCTGACTTCAGTACCAATGCTCTGCAGAAGTGATGTTTCACTTTCCCCCCGTTTAACACTGGGGTGCTCAGAGGTGGTGCAGGAGCATGACAGGAAACAGCATGCTAAGTGAATGTCTGGTTAGCTGTCTAACGGTGGTTTAGTCTCACAACTCTGCTTTAAAGTCCAGCCATCAAACTGCTGGAACTGATGGTGTGAGCCTGTGGCAGTTAAAGCAGTAGCAAGACTATTTGTACTCCCATGGCGAGGTTAAACCAGGCTAGCCAGGTGGCTACAGAGAATTATACATCTGCAACAACCTCTTTTTTACCCTTCAACCGTTTTGTTCATCTGCCAGTAACCACACGGTTCTAAGGCTAAGGATTCCTTTTTGCTTTTCCCTTTAAGAAATGGTAAAGAAATCTGGCTCTCATTCTGTGCTTGAAATAAGACAAGTTGTACAGATGGTGGTTTGTCTTCAGTTGGTATTTTAAGAAAAGCCTGGAACAAACTATTTCTCCACAGGATCTTACCTCTCCCCAACAGAACAGCAAGCTGCAAACTGGTAACTGCTAAACACTTGCAGCACGTTCAAATACACGGTCAGCTAAACCACTGCATTTCTTTACGAAATTGTCCTCCTGCCTCTTTTGATGCTAGCAACAGACTTAATCAAAATCAGACCCAAAGGATCCAGAAAGCTCAGAGTCCAGGCTTGTTTCCTGGAAACTGACAGTCAGCTGATCCGTCCTGGTGATACTGCTCACTGCGCCTGGCTCCATCCTTGCATATTCCTGCAAGTCTGCCTGAAGCAGCATGCCAAGGCTCAGAGCCAGATTATTGTTAGTCACTCAGGAAAAGCAGCCAGCACCATCCAGCTTGCGCTGATCAGGACTCCAAAGCAGTGGAAAGGTAAGCTCGACGGTTCTTCTGCTGTGATGCAGGCTCTTAGCAGCAGCACTGGAACACAGGGAAAACTTGCTCCCGAGGGATCCCGCCGTTACCGTAGGTAGTAATCAATCGCTGCGGAGAAAGCGGCAAATCCTCCACAGCCGATAACGCCTGCCTTCAAACCAGCTGCAACGTAAAAGGATGGGAAAGAATGAGAAAATAGGAAAGAAACTTCTCCTCCCAGTAACTAGCCTGTGCTGTGTGGGCTTGGAAAGCTTATACCTGTAAGAGCCTGGTGGTCCTCTACCAGGGAACACTGCCCGAGGTGAAGGAAGTGACACGGCGGTGACTGGGTGCTGTGGTCCTAACTTTCCCTACAAGTGCTGGGAGAGAAAACACCCGTGGCCACCAATGATTTCAGTGTGCTCTGATCTGAGCACTGCAAGTGGCTTTGCCGCTGGACAAGAGATGGATAGGAAAAGCAGCTGCTGCTTGGAAAGCTCTAAGAGGATTAGGCCCAGGACAGACGCAACTTAATAGGCTCGATTAGAAGTTCTTTTGAGAACACTGTTTCTTTTATGCTCTGTGAACTGTTAGCTTTTTTGTTGGTTTTGTTGTTTTCTTTTGTTTTCTTAAGGATAGGTGAGAGCAGTTTGATACTTTTGATAAGCAGCGCAGCTCTTCCTCCTTGGGTGTTCTTAGCAGTCAAGGCTTCCCCCCAAAAGTCCCCATGAGTGCCTGCTGGACTAAAATCCCCGTGCTCCTGCTCTTGTACAGGAGCAAGAAATAGAATTGCCTGTTTGATTTGATACAGGAGAAAGGAGGGAAGCATTGTACACGCTGTGCAAGTTAAGAATTCCTGTCAGTGAAATAGTATATGTAAGTACGGCTCTGTTAACACAAGAGCTGTAACTTCACTAAGTTGTTCTGCACGTATTTTTGGATCCCTCTCGATGACACCACAGAAGCATGTGGATAGCAAACGCCATTTCCTGATTTTCTTTCAAGTCACTTCTGTTCATTTTTCTCCAATCTTGCTGTCCTGTACAACAGCCTTCCCTACCCACACATATCTATCAAGCTGACAGGAAAGCGAGAGAGATGGCAGTTCTGTCAGTTTGGCGTACGCTCTCATGCTGACATAACCATAACCCCGTGCAAAGAGATCTGTAGTGCGTGTTGCCTTAAAAATACTGCTTGCTACCTAACTGAATTACAGCCTTATCCCAGAAATAGCAGGCACCACCAACCTCTGAAGCCGATCGCTCCTCCTGTGATGCAGCCACTAATAACGCTGTTCTTCCAGTCTGACTTCCCACGATACTGAGCAATTAAAAAGCAGAGACAACAAATAAATATGGAATGAGAACTCAGTGCCTGTACTAATACTAAGAGAGATGAAATGACCTTCCAGCCCTGTCTCAGATGAGGATGTTTTTCCCTCTGTTCTCAGCAGATGGCCCCCTGCACTTTAAAACACAAGCCTTGCAGGGCCAGGAGGAGGGGAAGGAGCAGGTCACTAGGAGAGGTAAGACAAATCCATATGGTGCAATGCAGAGCTACAACACAGACTCTCAGGTGAGCAGACACAGCCCCCAGAAGGCAGCGCTGTGCACTGGCACCAGCTCAGAAATTTTAAAGGTGCTACAGTCACCAGAGTGCGGGACGGAGACTGGCCATGCAAGCTGGTTCTCAGCACAGAGAGCCACAGCACTCTGCTGACAATGATGTACAATCTCCATAGCCAAAGCACGCCAGTTTTTCACCAGTGCAAAGATATGTTTGTTCTGCTTTATTGCACAAGAAGATACACTTTTCTTCTAGGTGATTTAAGAAATAATTGTCTTTCAATTAAAAGACAGTACTGAAATTCACAACAGGCTAATTTTCCTATTTAAGAAAATGGATGGTAGATTTACCACTGAGCTGCACGAGGTCATTTCTTGTTGTAGGCGCAAGATGAAAATAGGCCCTGTTACTTCACAACTTTGATCAAAGGATCCCTGTCTGCATATGCAAATTTTACAGGCTCAAACAACCATGTTGCAAGTTCGTAACTTTCAGTTTGATGTTTTAAAGTAATAACAGATTACTTGTAGCTAGGGTTTCAAAAAGCAATGCCCATACTTGCAAAATTCAGGACTTA
Organism: Nettapus auritus; assembly: GCA_011076525.1. Taxonomy (NCBI): domain Eukaryota; kingdom Metazoa; phylum Chordata; class Aves; order Anseriformes; family Anatidae; genus Nettapus; species Nettapus auritus. The sequence goes on from CM021783.1 coordinate 7,389,634, forward strand.
GACTGGAAAGGACTTCACTGCTGTGTGCAGTTCTGCTTATTCCATCAGAGAACTGCGGTTCTGAAGGCAGGTCTCAAAGCTGTAAAGCTTCAATGACTAAAAGGCAAAACCAAACTAGCCTTGTCCCTCACCCAATTACAAGGGGGGCTATGCATACTTATCCAAATCCATTAAAGGAGATAACTGAGAATATAATAAAATTATTTCATAATGCTTATAGAGTCCTTACTCACCGATTCTACCACGCACTCAGTGCAAGAGAACATCGCGCCTACGATGGCGAAGTTCTTGGCGTAGGATATGCCTCTCTGCCCCATGTCCTTCAGCACCTCCTTCGCGGTTGGCGTGCGATAGGGATCCTTGGGATCAAACCCAACGTTGGTGTCGATGCCAGCTGTGAAGACACCAAACGCTCCTCCAAGAACAAATCCTGTGAAAGAGGAAAGGGATAAAGTGAACCTCTGCTGGGTTAGGGCGATATGAAGGGCTTGTAGTGTGATGCTGTGGGCACTGATGCTGACGCTTTCCCTGCTGAGGGCCTGTGCTGTGTAGGGAAGCACCATGACCACCTCTTCCTTGTGCAGAAGGAAAAGTGGATGGAAATCCCTTCCTGGGCCCTGTGACAGCCCGGGGGTGCTCTGAGGGCTGAGGAAAACCCAGGGGGGCACAGCTCAGCAGCCTCTCCTCCAGCCTAACGTGCCCTGGGGCTCGTCCCTTGGCGGCTCCTTCACCTCTCCCCGATGCCAGCCCCTGTCCCCGCATCCCCCCCATCCCCTCACAGCCCCCACATCCCTCACAGCCCCCCGCGCACCCCCCACGCAGGCCAGCGCCGCCTTGAAGGCGCAGCTCTCCATGGCTCGCTCCACCATCTTCTGCTCCTCGCTCTTGGCCGGGCTGGGAATTCCTCCCAGGGCGGCTGGGTCCCAGGCTCGGGGCCTCCGCCGCTCGCCCACCAGGTGCTGCAGCAGCTCGCTGTACCGCACCGCCGGCGGCTCCGGCTCCGGGCCGCCCGGCGAGGACGGGGACGGAGCCGCCGCCATGACCGCGGAGCCCCCTCAGGTGGCCGCCACTCCGCTCCCGTCACGCGCAGGGGACGACGGGAGTTGTAGTTCCGCGGCGCTGCGACTCCGCACCCCGGCGCGCGCCGTGAGGGCAGGGAGAACTACATTTCCCGTCATGCTCCGTGAGGCACCCTGAAGGCGACAGGGAGGGGGAAGGACTACGTTTCCCAGCGTGCCTCGCGGCCGCCCCCTAGCGGCGGTTGGGGCCGATGCAGCTGAGGCGAGGGCTCCGGAGCATCCTCGGCAGCGGAGCGGGGCCGGCGGCAGGTGGGGGCCGAGGGGCTGTGAGGGGTCCGGGGGGGCTGTGAGGGGTCCGGGAGGCTGTGAGGGGACCGGGGGGGCTGTGAGGGGCTCTTCGCCCCGCCTGAGGTGCGAGGAGCCCGGGGGGAGCCCCCGCGGCGCCATGCGGGGGCTGCAGGGCCCGGCGCCCCCCGGGGGCTGCGGGTCCCTGAGGGGCCCGGGAGCGAGGGGAGACCCTGGGGGGGTCTGAGGGGGGCCCTGGGCAGGGATCCCGCAGGGCTTCCATTGTCCGTGGTGCTCAGGTGGGGAGCTCAGGGGCGCGGGCATCGCCTGTCAGCTGCGCCTTTTGCTTCCTCAGGTGGAAGGAGGCGGTTTTGCCTCAGGACGCGTTTATCAGGCGTGCTTGGAGGAGGCACAGAATTGGTTTTTCTGTCACAAAACGCACGCTGAGCCCACGTGAGGTCTCACAGAAACCCCAGCTCTGCTGTGCTGGGTCCGCTTGGTAGCGGGGTGAGAAATTCCTCTGTGCCTTTTACCTTTGGCGAACAAGGGGCTGCCAGGATTGAAATCCTCCTACCTGCCTTGCTTGTGTTTCATTTTATGTAGCCAGTTTTAGTGTCTTGTGGACTCGAACCAGCGTTCCGCACAGCCGAGCACACGTGCGGATAGGTACGCTTCAATAAAATGCGCCGTTGACTTCTTTCTGAGATTTTTCTGCGTTAATTTTAAAAGTTGTCTGTAAGTTTTTAGTCCTTGAGGAACAGCTGTGATCGTTTCAGTAGGATGCTTCAAATTGCTCCACTTTGTTAACTGAAAATGATGTAAAAGGTTAATTCGTTGTTTAAGAGGAATTATTGCAGTATGAAATCTTCCTGACAGCATGCAACGCCCTGAAAGGTGACTCCTGAAGTAATCCTGAAGTAATCTTTTTTAAAATTATTTGTTTTATGCTTCTCACTGTGTCTTGTTTATGTCTCAGTTCAGGGCTGGATACGTAGGTTCAAATAACTATTTAAATTGATGGGTTTACCTCTTCAAATGAAGTGATGAAGTTCATTTGCAACAACTTTCCTCTTTTCCTCTTAAATTCCAGTGCCCTCTGCTGGCTGGACCATCAGAGCTGCCCGGTGCTCTTCCCTCTCTCCATCTCTATCCTTTTCCTTTTAAACTGTCTTGGTTTCCTACCTTTCTTCTTTTTAAGGTCAGAAGCTGTTGAAAAGCACGCTGTTACAGTCTACTAAAACATTATCTTACATAAAAGAGCAGGTTGCTGGCAGGATGATCTCCCTAAGGGGCCCTTAACTGTAGATTTCAATCTTCTCCTTGATCTAAACTAACCTAGTTGGGCTGATCTTGAAGTCACGCTGCAAAGCCTATTTTCCAGGGGTGTAAAGGGAAGAAAGATGTGTTGGATCTGGAATCTGAGCTCTGAGAGTTCCCATGTATAGCTGGAATGTTATTTTTGCTTTCTTTTATCTGTTCCTGGGTTTTGGACAAAATCACGGGTTTGTAAATATTTTTTTTTCCTAGAAATATTTGTTTGTAATAGTTATATTTATTTATACATACACATATAGATTTAAATACATATATAATTTCTCCCCTTAGGTATTGAAATAGTTTTCTCCTTTTCCCATATGTATTCTTTTCTGTTCCATGTCTGAACAAACACGTGGCTTGACTGTTTGGATAATCTCAGCAGCCTGAAAGGACTTCTCATGTGTGTGAAATCAGATGGAGCATTAAGTCTTTGAGAGAGAATGTGTGAGCGTGAGCCACCTCAGATAAGTTACTCATTTGAAATTTTAAGCTGTTTCTTCTTTTTGTATGAACCTTCCATAAACCTGTGAACCTTCATCACTACAGACGCGTGCAGTCAGGGCATTGATCCTCTTCCTTCACCAGGCTCTTAACAGTCTGAGCGATGTGCCTGAAGTCACGCTTTCATCTTGGAACTGTTAAGGCCAGTACCGGCTATTACAGGCGAGCTTAGGTTATTTTTATCCTTGCCTAGTCCCGGATGAAACACTTCCATTTTGTGTGAGCCGCTCTTCCCCAGGTGATGACAGCATTAGGTGCAGCTGATCATTAGTTTTTCACTGGCCTGTGATGGACCCAATGCATGAACGAGCTCAGCACTTCGGCAGAGGGCAGCACGTAGGGATATGAAATAATTCTATTCCACTTGACCTCTACAGTGATCCAGCCTTCATCCAACACTTCTCCTAACAGGATCCCAAAGGGCAGAGTCTAAACCTTGGAAGGAATATTTTTGTCTGAAATCGTGGTTGTGCATGGCTCTTAGTTGTAGAGCTCCATCGTTTCTAATAAGCGTTGTCATTTTTAGCGTCGCTATTTTAAGAACAAAACTTTTCATAGCTCTCAACGTTTTGTAAAACATGGACAGTTCCCAGAGTCTTTTCTGAAATTAACTGGGCAGGAAGTGGCTGAAGACGGAAGTTAAATATAGTTAGATTAATCCATTCTTTTTCACTCTTACACCTACCTGTCTGCCCCCTTTTCCTTTACCAGAACTACGACGATCTAGGCAAATGAGAGGAGGAGAGGACAGATGAACTGAAGCTTTCATGGGGAGGGAAAAAGGAGAAGCTTTCAGTCTCACCACAAGCAGAAGAAAGTACGGCTGTTTTGCAATCGTGTTGGCTGGTCACGCTGCAGACCTTGCCTCTCCTGTGGCAAAGAGGCTTCCAGTGGCTGTCAAGGGGCTGTGTGGGAGCCTGCCGGGCTCTGAGCGTGGTTCTGCAAGTAGCACTTCACATTTCCACTCCAGTACCCTCAAAAGATAAATTTAGGCTGGTGCTTTCTTACTTCCCATCCGGCTTGTGAATGCAATAATTTTTTATAAGATTTTAAGATCTTATGTTTAAAAGGGCATTAGAGAAGTAAATTGCTTTGTGGAATATCCCTAAATTCAGTGACTGGAAGTTGCTGTAATGTCTGTACTTCCCTTGGCTTCTATGACTTTAACCAATTTTATCTTTCTGAGTGCAGTTATTATTATTATTATTTTTTTCCTGAGGTGAAAAGGCTTTCCGTGCTGGTGGATATTGACACCGTGATGGCCAAAACTGAAGTACTAAGAAAGGATCATACTGTAGCTAGATGGCAGCTATCTGGGAGTTATAACTGAAAGGACAGCCTGATTTCTTTATTTTTTTCTCCAGGTCAATGTACGAGGCTGCAGAGATACAGATATGTGCGTTTAAATAAGATCTCCTTTTCGAATCAGCAGACTGTTCCTTGTGACTCCTTGTAACTCGGCAAGGAGCAGGATGTGGGTTTTCAAGCTGTTTGATCCCGGCTTTCTTCTCTCATTGACGTTTTAGATCTCAAAGCTCACATCCTTTTTGAAAGTAACGTGCTTCCTTGGTGTTTGTCCCACTGCAGCGAGCTTCTTGTTCCCTTCTTCCCACGTCCCTGATATTAAGCATGCTTTTGTTTTCATCCATGTTGCTTGCATTGTAACGCACGGTCTAAAAAAAGATCTGCATAAGGCTTCAGACATCATCATCTCCCAGGGATTTCAGCTGTTGCTATAGAAGCCTAAATTCTCGTTTGAGAGACCTTTCCGACAGAAAGAAGTTGGTACTGGGGGGGGGGGGAGGAAGTTGTCATGGAAATATGCAGCAAAAAGAGAAAAGAAATCTCAATTTGCTAAGTGCTGCATAGGCTTAGCGTGCTCGGTGAAGTGCTTCCATAGCTGGAGATCTGGTCTTGTGGACTTCCTTTATGTTTGATCCTCAAGACATGATCTGATGATTATGTTTCTTATTCACCAAGGACGCTGCCTATCTATCCGGCTCCGTGCTTCCTGACTGCACAGCGGTGTTCAAAAAGCAGCCTGGCCCCGTTCCTTTGCCCACCCGGCTGGAGCCGGGCAGGTTTGGTGGTGTCAGCCCCTGGGTGGGCGCAGGGAGCGGCGGTGCCCGCGGTGGTGTTCCCCTCCTGGGGGGAAGCCCCGGTGGGCAGGGTGCTCTCCAGCAGCCCCGTGAGCCGTAGCACAGCTTCCTATTCAGGCCAGGACAACCCTGTAAGGATTTATAGAGCTCCTGCTATTGAAACGTGGCCTTCAGAAGCAAATTTTAAATGGCTTGCTAAAAATAGTTCATTCTGCAAACTTCAGCGCTGTTTCAGGTTTGGACAGAAGGAGCCCTTGGTGCCCAGCCGAGCGGTGATATAAGCAGCTCCCTCTCTGTAAATTTCCTGTCCTCTTACACCATCCCTGGGCCCGGTTCCCTGGTTCCAAGCTTTTTATGTCTTTCTTACCAAAGCTGCTTGGTACCTAATAGATGTGATTACGGGTGGGCTGCCTTTAAATATCTATTACGGGTGTCACCATGGTAACTGCTGCAAGAGTTTCTTGCTGGTAGAAGGCCTCCAGCTCCTCGAGATACCACAGGGCAGAGCGCTTAGGCTGTTGTTTTCGTGGTTTCAATGAGATCACCCGCAATATCAAAGAGGAAATAGAATGTATTTCTTACTTTTAATAGCAGTGGATGTTAACGGTACTGGAAGGTCTTTGGATTGATGATTCTGGAATTTGGTGTCCTCAGGTTGGAGAAAAAGGACAGTTAAATACGCAACAAGGGGCCAGACCTCCCTTAGGAAGCACGCCTTTACCAGCAAGCTCCTGCAGGAACAGGAGAATGTTGCTTTCCTTGATCAGTCCAACACTCGGCCTTTCTATTGATGCTGCCAACAAGTGAACTAATTAATCCTCATGAAGGATGCAAAACTCTGGTACTCTGCCATAGAAACAGGCAGAGGTGTTCGGGCTGATTCAGCCTGGAGTAGAAAAAAAAAATGAGCTGGCTTTTATGTTCTCTCCTCTTTCTTTGTATTCCCAAACTGCTGCCTTTTGCCCTAGGCCTTCAGCTGTTGCGTACCAGGCTAGCAGTGCGAGTTAGCCACTATCTAGAGTGACTTTCCTGCTGTGTTTAATACCCTGATCTTCCCTTCCTTTCCTCCTGTCAGCATTCTTTCCCAAGCTCCTGTGTGCTTGGCCAGTCAGTCCTCGTGCTCTTAACGCCAGTTCTGCAGGCTTCTCCAGGTGGCTGGTCGCTCATGTCCCTCACGCTAACTCTGTGACCTCAGGGGTTGTTCTGCTTTCATTTATTTATAAAACCGGTTATGGTGACTGGTCACAGGCTCCATAGGATACTTCCTTTTCACGCACTGATATCTTGGTTCATTACTCTCCTATCTCGCTGTCTGCTGGAGATTTTAAATTATCATTTGCTTTTATAGCGACTTGGAAAGCTGAGCACCTCTTTCTGCTGCTCTCCCACTTTGTTAGCTGTGTGTGTACCTGCTGCTTCTGGCCTTCCATCTTTCACCACTCGGTGAGTGAAGTCCATTCATGTAACTTGCTCTTCGGTCTGGCTGCACTGGACAAGAACGTGGAAGGAGACCTTGAGGAGAGGAGCAATTTGCGTTCACTTTCCAGGTCAGTGTGTGGGGACAACCGACATGCCAGAGCAGGCGGTGCTGCCTACCTCTGTGGCCGAAAGAATTCCACCCGTTCTGGAGGAGGAGTTTGTGCTGACAAAGCAAGGATATTTGTCCTTACCTGCCTCTTAGGCAACACGATCCACACAGGAAGATCCCTTTGCTGAGTTTAAAAATGCTCACAATTGATTTCAGTTGTAATAAGATGTTTATAGTGTGCTGAATTTGGACTGAGAGGTCCAAATCTGCAGCAACTATGATTGGTAACTGAGAAATTCAAGGAAATAACTTCCGTAAGGAGTCTTGAAAGCAGAGCCAGGATCTCAGAATGGAATTTGCTTGCATTATATCACTGCATGTTTCTCAATACTTACTCCATAACATGACAATTAATATTGGAGGGATCTCAGTGTTTGAGTACTTCACATTTCAGCTGCATAGCTGTGCAGTGTGCTAAGCTGGCTTAAAAATTCAGGCAGCAGCAAGTGTTCATTCATACGAACTGTCTGGAAGCAATGAATTGCTGCAGTTTAGATTTTCCCTTTTCCTGGCTTCGATTAGGCCACCAAAGCCAAACTTTTCTGGGTGCCTGATCTATACCAAACAGCCTGTCTTCTGCAAAACTGCTGACTTCTTATTATGCAGGAACTAAAATCAACGGGTACCATAGGTCCTTACTAGATCTTGATATTTTGTCAAAGGTGCCTTTGTTTCCCTACCTTTAAAACAGGTAAGAGTTACTAAGCTGCTGCAGTGATTAGCTGATTCCGTTTAAATCTATTAAAAAAAGCAGAGAGTAAGAACAAATGGAAACTCTAGGATATTACTATGTAAGGTATCAGACTTACAGATACCCTTTCTCTGAAATCCTGATCTACATTAGAGGGCTTGTTTGTCCCCTGGGGTTCGAACTCCTTGTGCTTCATCCTTTTTGTGCTAATTTGTCCTACTTTCTGTTGCTGCTGGGCTCCCCGTGATGCTCTCGCTGCGCCCAGGCGTACCCCGCGGTTCTGTCTCCATTCAGGGCTGTCAGCAGTTCTAGCACAAGTCCCTCTGAAACGAGGCTGGCAACTCAGGTCTTTCATTTGCATCTCCCTCAAATGCGCCAAAAAGTTCAAAGCAGTGGGGCATTCCTACCCCGTCCCATCGGGGATTTAATTTCAGGCAGCCTCCAGCACACGTCTTCTCCAGTCCTTAATTTCCCTGCACAGCTCTCTATTGTTAGCGATCAGCAAAAACTTAATGAAATGAATTTCTGTTGGAAGCTCGTTAGCGTTTCTAATGGATACCTGTTCCAATTTCTCTGCTGCGAGGTGATCAAACGCTCGCTTTTCCAGCCTGTGATCCGTCTCGGACAATAAGCAAAGGGAGCAAATAGGGTTGTGCAGGATTTTTCCCGTGTAGGTAGAAGGAACTTGCTGTGCAACTTGAATATGGTAATTGTTGGTGTTAATGAGGGCTGTACTCCAGCCTGTGCGCCAGAAAATGAGCACTGAAGAATAACAAAGAATGGAGACGTTCCCCCTCTGCTAAGTCTTTAATTTCAACGTTGAAATCGAAATTTTCAGTTAGGTCGGAAAGAACACGGAAAGTCTTATCTCCCCCTTTCAGAGAAGGGCATTGTGTTGCATTTTTCACCCCTTCGGATTTGTCTGCTTTTGAGCAGAAGGGTGGCTGTAGTGAAGCGATCCCTGGTCTGCTGCTGTGCCTCTTATGCGTAAGGAAGTGCAGAGACGTTTGAAAACTGCAGAGAAAAATGAACTTCTCTGGATAAAACTGTGCAAAAATAAAGAGAGACTTATTTAAATAATCGAATGACAGTGAATCCGTGAATATTTCTTTGCCACGTAGGTTTCCTTCCTCATTTAGTCATGTTCTGGGGGCTGGGTTTTGTTGGTAGATAGATGTCTCTTAACTCTTCAGTGATCTGGTCGGAAATGACAGAAATACAGAAAAATGCTGGCTCCTCTTCAGACTCTGACTTCTGAAGCAGGCAGTTTCCTAACTCTATTTTTGATGTACTTAGTGGCTGTTCCCTTGGAAATTTGTAAGTTGTTGTCTGGTCTTCTGAAATTTTGGCAACAGGCAACAAAGGAAGCTGCTTTTTCTGTCTCCTGTAGCACTCGTGTTCCGTAAATCCTATCTGCTCTCCTCCAGCTTTAAGGATTCTAGCTTCTCCCAGCAAAAGTGTTTTCCCTAGTTATGGGACAAAGCCGGTGGCTGCGCTCTGCAGGTGAATAAACGGGAAAATGGAACTGCAGAATAAGGACAGGGAAAAACTGGAGTTCTGCGAGCGAGTGCGCCCAGCTTCCTTGTGCCGGCGGAGCCTTTTTGGCAGCGGTTCCGGGAGCTCGCTTGTTCTATCCACCCATTCGATCGGCATCATCTCGCTAACTGAACAGCAGTTGTTTTTGTCAGGGTGGAAAGCGGTGCCCCATGATTCATTCTGCAAATGTCGACTGGCTGCTCGAACTTCCTGACATCTGTAGCGGGACTGAGAAAATAAAGAAGTTTGTATCAGTTATGGACAAAAAGGAGGAAAGAGGGAGTGAAGCCATGGCCTGGCTCCACTAATCCCCACTGTCTGGTGCAGCCTTTCCTTTGTAATTACTTCTGGTTTTATAACTCCAGACAGCGCTGTTCCAAGTCTTCTGACTGAATTAGAGACTTGCTTTAAGACATTGTTATTGACATAATAGCCTTGCTTATGGAATCTCTCTCTTTGTAATTAAGGCTGTTGCATGCACAAAAGCAGTTAAACATAGCATAAATGTCTGTAAATGCAAAGATATTTTTAATCTTGTTCCGCATATGAGCCCTTTTTTTTTCCACGCTCTTTGTGCGTTTGAATCTCAGATGAGCCGTGCCACCAGAAATTCTGCCCTTTGCCCACTCCATTAAGTTGTGTGTCATCCGTGTTCGTTCCTGTCAAACTGCCCGGACCGTGCAGGTTGCAACACAAAGCGTTTCAATTCCTCAAATGCAGAATTGTCAAGGCGTGTTGATGAGCGGGGTTTGGCGCGACTCCTGGCCCTCGTTGCAGTCACGGGGGCGGCGGGTTGACCACGCAAGCGATATCCTAACTGTCCTTTTGGCTATCGACCAAACGCACAAGTTGGGTGAGACCCTGGCAGATTTATTTATATATAAAAATATATATTGCTGCTTGAAATTGTTTTCTCATCCCGGCTGTGTGAAAGTAATTACAGTTAATGCCCTGGACAGGCCACAGACTTTCTTTATGACCTTCGCCAACTCATTTGAGCTGTCTGTTTCTGGGCTCTTTGTTCATTAAGCAGAAAGGCAATTTTTCAATTCAGAAGGTTTTGTGTTGAATAATTCTTCGGTCTAAGTAAAGACATCAGGTAATTATAGCAATAAGCGCTACCAAAAAAACTAAATAAACAAGCACTGTCTGGTCTTGTTGGGTCTGGGGAAGCTGCGTGGCGCTGCTCTCGCCCGTCTGCTAAAGCTGCAGCATGTAAATGCTGGGACTGTCCCTCACACCCATTTTCATGTTTAGGTTTTGGTCAAGTTGTGTTTATCAAAGTTAAAAAAAAATCGAAATATAGTAGCTCCTCTCTCCTCCCCACAGCCCTCATCTCAGTTGTTTATTTCTCTTGGCCTGAGGATAGGAAAACCTACCGAGCTGACACGGCTGCTGTCCCACCGAGCCCACAAGAACTCACCAGAAGTGGCAACGAGACGGCGAGCTGCGGTCCTCCCAGTGCTTGTTGTCTTCAAGGAGGCTTTGCGGCAGGGTGTGTGCAGCTGATGGGCCTCTCCTTTACGTGCTCAGGTCCAGGGGTTTGCAATCTTCTGTCGGTGGTTTTCGGCTGCATCTGCCCAGCTTTGAAGGTGGTCTGTCATCGCAGCAGAGGGTGCTGAGCTGCGTACCTGGGCGACCTCAGTGTCTGTGCACGCAGCGCTGAACGTAGCGTGGCTTCCCTGGGGAGGAGAAACAGTTCCGGTTAGTAGGAATGACAGAAAGTACTGCTGACTTATCGGAGCTGTGAATAGTATCTAAATATCGCATATATAGAAATACGGAGGGGATAAGTTCTGCCTGTGGTCACGCAGTCTGTCCTCAGGTAGTGAAGTACCCGCATGAGGCAGGCTGGGTAGAAGGGTTGGTGCTGCAGGTAGGTGGGGACTTCCAGTAGCAGCTGGCACGATGGGGTGAATGTTCAGGGACTGGGAGCTAATCAGGTAAGCTTGGCACCTGCCGTTAGCAGTTGTGAAGTAAGCCATGGTGTGGTCTTTTTCTTGTTCTGGTGTTCTAAGGTCTGAAGGTACGAGTTCTCGCAGGGATATCGCAAAGTTGGATCCAAAATTGTAATGTTTAGAAGGGACTCGGCTTGGACTCTATGTTTTAGGGTCTGGTTGCTCTGCAATAACAATGAATGTGGCAACATTGAACTGAAAAGTAAATTAACCTGTGGCTTCCTTTCAGTCCCTGTGGCACCCAGAATACGGAGTTCCAAGAGGTGCGGTTTGGCTGAACCATTCAGCTGTAGCAACTCTTCCAGGATCGTATTGTAAATCTTGCCTCTGTTATGAGGTTGCCTGTATGTTAGGTTCTCACTGGTGGTGCACAGAGCCCCTGCTGCAGCCCAGGAGGAGGTTCCTGATCTCTAGTTTCAGTCTTACGTGAGAGACATCCTCCAGGGAGCAAACATCTCCCTCTGCACAGCCTCAAACAAAAACCCCTGTTCTAAACACCTCAAGTTTCTGGGTTGTAAATGTACATCTGGGTTTGATTTCTCTCTGCTTCCTCTAACTTGATGCTGTCCTAGCCTGATGTAACCCCATTAGAACCTAAAAATGGCCCTGCCCATTTTCAGAGATGAAATGCTGCTCAGATTCGGCAAGTGGGATATTCTCCAGCATTGCTCCCCTTGTCCCTTAGTCTCTCTCTTCTAAATGCAGAACAGACTGACGCTTTTTGGTCAGCTCACAAGAAGTTGCTCAGAACTGATTCTGCCCAATTCTTCTTGCAGAAGCCTTGGTCTTAATGCATCTTCCCTCCACTCACACACATAAACACACACACACACACACCTTTTCGTTTATTTCTAACAATGGTGCAGGCACGGGAAATGTCGTAAGCCGTTCTGGCTGTGACTGCTGGCATTCTGTGGGAGAGATTTAGTGTGGAAAATAAAAGTTGCTGGAAGCTGTCCCTGTGATTTCCTCTGCAAAATGCCTTCTTGTATGGCCACCTCCTTGCCCTTCCTACGCTGTAGGTACCGCATGTTTTTACACCAGCCTGGGGCTCGTGCCCTCTGCCCAGCACCCGGCTCTGCTGCTGGGATGAGGAGACACTGAAAGAAACTGCCTGCTTTATGGACTGAAGCACCCTCGGGTTTTGGAGGGGGATATAAACAGCTTTCTTGCATAAATCTTCCTTGCTTTGATGAAAATATAATATTTCTCTTTCCCCTGAGTAAGCAAGTGTGCATATGTGTGCGCGTGTGTGTGCTGAATGCCAAAGCGCTGGTGAAGCCAGCTTGCTTCCGTATGTGAATCATTTCTCAAGCAGCTCTGTGTCTCGCTGCAATGTGGTTTTCCTCTCAGGGAAGAACTCAAGCCCTGAATTTTCAGTCTGGCTTGCACATGCTGTCAGAAGCTAGTGGGAGACAGTTTTCTTCTTAATGCAGAAAAGAGGACAAGCTTCTCCTGTAAGTATTTGATTTTTTAAGGTGGGAGTTATCATCTCTGGTGGGGCTGTGGGAGCAGCGATGTAATCCTGGAGTCAATGGACCTGTTCTGCTCAGCAACGTTTTTTTTGTAATATCTCACTAATTAAAACTAAATTGCTGGAAACAAGAAATGCACGGTGCAAACAACTCTGCGTTAGGAGAAAACGGGCTGGGGGTGATGTGAAAACCATTGCAACAACATAAAAGTGAGTCTGGAGGGCTGCCTACTGTGTTTGCTTCTGCTCGGCTACGTGGAGTCTAGAGACGGAGGGGATGAAGAGGTTTCTGTGCCTGCATCTCCTTTCTTCTCTGGGAATTTAGCGTTGTGCTCCGACAGTTAAACCAAGCAGGAGCACAAGCCCGCTTGCCTCTGCTACTGCGTGTTCACGTAGTCCGGTCGGGAAAGGGCAGAAGGGAACAAGCTGCTAAGCAAATCGCTTTGGCAGCTCGCTGCTCTGCAGGGGAGCACTGAAAGCCCGGGGAGCGTGCCAGGCGGGTCCCCGCTTGTGAGAGCAGAGCAAGGAGCTGCTGGGATTCTCAGCAGGACCTTTACGTGTAGCAGCCTAACAGCTGGCCTTAAAATTGGGCTGAAGCTGGATCGTAATGACAATAGTGATAATAACAGCGTTTTATAGCAGGTAACATAGCTCTGCAGAGTTATAGAGATGTTAATTAAGTCCTGCTTATGGAGCAGCGAGGGCTTACTGGTAGAACTGGTTTGGAAGCAGGGATTCTCTGCCCGTCTTTTGTACCCTGTTTTAAGTTCTTCTGGATGTCCCCTCCTAATGCTTTGTCTCCCCTCCCAAATACTGTTTCGTCCTTTTTCTTCCACCCTCTCTAAATTATAAGGTACTTTCTGTCCCTGTAAGCTCAGCTGGATTTGCTGAAATATACTGGGTTGTGCTGACAGAACGTGACAGCTAACAGAGGGCTGCCTCATCTTAACGTGCACGTGTGCAACCTCTGGTCTTTGCTCAGTTCTGACATTTCCTTTCATTATGCAGTGCACCAAGGTGGGCCTTCTGCTCCCGTAGTGGTCCTGTGAGACATAGTCATCATCCCCTGCTAGTTTAAATCAGTTCTGTTTCCTGTTCAGTGTGAATATTTCTAAAATGCAGAAGTCCTCTAGCTTCTCCTGCAGTCTTGGAATTTGCTGCTGCTGTCTTCTTCCCGAAGAAACCTTTCGGTTAGTTCACGTCACCACTCATGGAAGTTCAGAAGCTTACAGCTGCTAAGTGACCCACTCTGCACTTCATGCAGGATAAATATCTCCTTAAGGGGTAGGTCCCAGGTCTCTTTATTTCTCTGCATCGTGATGGATGGAAAAGGGGAGTCAGGGAAACATCGCAGCATGCGGCGATCTGCAGGGTTGTTGTGCACTCTGACAGACGTCGATCTCTCACTTTTACTTGGTTTCTCAGTGGGGTGTCTTTGCAAGGCACGTGAATGCTGCTCATTCATGTGTTCATAAGCTTGCTGTATAGCGCCTGAGCCTGTTTCTATAAATGGGGAATGGCCGAGGCAGTACAGGAAATCCGTGATGGAGCTGAGGATAGAATCGGGTGGAATCCCAAGCCGGCGCACTGACGGCGGTGTCATCCATGGATGCTTTGAGAAGACGGGACCTGCAAGTGTGTGTAGCGGCATGCTGGGCATGCCTGCCGTGCTAACACATCGTCCTTCCTTTCCTTGTACCTGTAGCTACCCCCATGCTACAGGAAAATGTAATGGCGGGTAATTACCCAGCCAACCACTGGTAATTATTCCTCATTTCTTAAGCAATTACACAGCCCTTGCTCTATCTGAAATGAAATATTTTCCTTCTCCTCGCTGGCAAAACGAGATGTGTTAACCGGCTGTGTCACTCGTTTTGTGCCGTGTGCCCTGGGCCAGCACTTAGACAACCTGCGTTACTGGGCAGTAGCTACCTTGGAATGCTTCGAAACCATCTCGTTCCCGTCTGCAATAAACGGAACCTCTACGCGGTATCGCACTGTTCCACGCTTTGCTTTACGCTGCCCCAGCCTGGGAACATGCCGCCCACGAATGCGTGCTCCCGTCCTCTCCCTTCTGGTCCAGCTTCTTCCCTTGCACGCAGCCATGGGTAACGTGGTGTGCGTGATTCAGAACTGCCACGTTCACGTCTACGTCTCTGCCCTGAAGTTCTTATCGGTCCTCTGTCATTTCAGCCGTCCTGAGACAACATCCCCGTGCACCAGAGAACCGCGGTGGGTGGTTTGCTGATGGCCAGCACCCTGCTGTGCTTCACGATTTCAGGTCTTGTCCCATCCAGCTGGTAGCTGCTGCTGTCGTCCGGAGGGCTTCACAGGCACAAAAAATTACAGATCAGTTGGTATTTTCGTTTCCTTACCCCCACGTTTGCAAGATCGAGGGTCGCACGGAGGAAGCGTAGCTTCTCTTCTGAGATGCGTGGTGGGGACTGGTTAGATAATCAGTGCGAGGGTGGAGGAGAAAATCGACTATCCACGTACAACCAGCATTTAGATTACTGGGGGAGATGGTTCCCAGCCATTTCAGAGTACGGCTTCCGCTTGATTTTTTAATTTTTTTTAAATATCAGTCACTGCTGGATGACATTTCTGGGTATTTCAGCGAGAGGAGCAGCAAAGCTGCCTGTTTTTTTCCTGTCTTCTAGATGGCCAATAACGTAGAACGAGGACAAGGGAAATACAACTAAGTATATTCTTTGTCCATACGCACCCATGAGGGTTTTGTTGTGATTTCTGCATTCTTTGAGATCTAACTAAGCATAAAAAACTCGCAAATTAAACCTCCAGGGAGAGTGTCTGTGGGGGAGGATGGACAGGAGGTTTCGTGCTGCTCCCAGCCGTCCGTGCCTGGAAAAATCATCAGTGACCCTAACGGCTGCTGTGGGAAGAGAGGATTTTGTTTGCAGCCGTGATGAGAACTGGAGGCCTGCAGTGGCTGACCTGGAGCCCGGCAGTCTGCTTGGGATGGTTTAGGAAGCTGATGGCCAGAAAGCTGTCATTTGTGGCTACCTGGAGCTGTCTTTGCTATTTCTGCTGCTATTTACAGGTGCTGGTAACCATTTGGTGTATTTATATCCTGGTTAGTAAATATCCATTTAGAAAATTACGAATGCTAAGGAAATAAGCAAGAAATACTTTAAATAATACAAAAATGAGAGATTCTCTTACCACTGGAACCACAGGTAAAGAAAGTGCCTTTGGAGACAAAGGGAGTTTCCACGGGCTGTGTGCTTCCAGCTGCTGCCCTGAGGGGAAGGGACAGGGACTGGCTCTGCGGCAGTTGCTCATAGCGTAGGGGAAGGGGATCCATGCGCTCTGTAAAGAAAATTCTCATCTGATGCCAGGTTAAAAGCTTTCTTCTGAGTTTTTTAGGAGTCCCGCAGGACAGCAGGACTGTGTGTTTTGTTTTCTTTTAAGGACATTTTGCATATGAGGGTACAGTCTTCAGACAGCCTTAACAGAAGATGCTGAAGATGTGCCCCTTAAGCTATATCACAGCTACTGCTGGTTAAATCCTTGGGCTGCTTTCTTGTTTTGTATTCCCCGGTGATTAGCTGGGTGACCTTGGGCTTGTTTCTTCGTTTCTCTGTAGTTGTTTTCTATCTAAAATTCACCTACGTTTTAACTCCTCGGAAAACCACTTGGATGCTCTAAGTGCCTGGCTGAATTATTACTCTACATTTTTCCTCCGCTCTTGAAAGTTAAAAATAATAACCATGAAAACACCTTTGCTCGAGGCATGCATAAAACCAGCGGAGTTTTCCCTGCTGTAACATGCAGTCTGGACATGAAAATTTCCAAGCGTTGTCTTGTCTCCTTGTACTTTACCAGCAAAACATGAAAATTCAGGTGCAAATGAGATGGGAGAGCAAGGCTGCTGAGGTAGAGCAGAGGAAGAAGCTGCCCAGGTGATTGGGGTCAGGTTTGAAATTGATTTTCTGTTTCTGTGGCCGGTGAGAGCATTAGGGATGAGGTGCTGGGAAATGGATGTAGCTTGTCTGCTCCTCTGGTTTGCTTTTGGGTGGAAGAGGGTGGTTTGGCTTGTGATTTTTGTGGGCTTTAAATCCAATTCCAATGAAAGCTTTGTACCAGGAAAAAATCCTGCAAGTGTCTCTGCTTGGAAGAGTAATGGAGGAGGGTTGCACGGAGTTCCCTTGTTTTTGGTGTCTTCCACGCTAACAGCAACTAGAGGGAAAAGGGGATGCGTTAGATACAGAAATACACACGTGGAGCTGAAATGAATGATGTCTTGGGAAAGTCGTTAACGATGACCACAAGGGAGTAAGCGGGTTGTTTGTAATTGTTAGCCCAGTCTTATTTCCAGACGGGTTTTATGTGCTACCTCCACACGGGCAATTGCTGTATGGGACCGTCAGCTTCCCTGGTTTGCAACCCTGGCTTCATTCCTGGTATCAGCTACGAAATCCCAATGACTCATACGGGAGCATCTGTCGAGCCTGAACGTTGTTTAAAAGGGATTGATGTGAAAGGCAGAAAAGCACTCTATCTTAGCATCAGTGGCCTTCCAGCTGGCTGCTAGGAAAGGCTGTACGGCATCCCGAACCTGTGGGTGTTTCTGTGTTCCGGTCGGTGGTTTGTCTGAAAGGAGTTTGATCAGGTCAGAAGGAAGACAGGGGAAGCATGATGCAAATCTCACGTGGCAACAAAAAAAAAAGGGGGGGGGGAAGAGAATTGTGATTCGTGTTTTGATTTCATGAGAATTTGTAATGAAGGTCCTGGACTAGTCTGACCTTTTGATGTAATAAAAGTAACAGAATTACAGGAAAATGGCACTGGGGACTGGGGTTTTTAATTCACAGGTCTCTGTGAACCTGCCACCTGTACGTTACCCTCCAGATCTAGTAAGGAGTGTTCATCATTCCTATTTCATTGGCTTTGCCAAAGCAAGTTGAATGACTCTGCTCCAGTTTCACTGTCCTGTTGAGCAGCATCACCCACAAACACGAGCACCGAACCCAAATTCTCTAAATACGAGGGGTACAGACAAACTCTGTCTACCATCATCACCCAGTTCAACCAATCTACTCTTTTTTAGTTATTCAGAGTAAAGCAGCATTTGGCGGCCAGCAGTGTTTCCTAGTGTGTTCTGCGAGGCTGGCGAGTTACTCCTTTGATGGATAGCCAAGCCTGGAGACCCAAGACCTAGGTTGTTTCTGCTGATGCTGCCTGCCTGCAAGAGTCAGGATGAATTCTGAATCCAGTTTTTCTAGCCATAAAATGGGAATAATTCCAGGCTGGTTCTCAGGACTTTATTAATATATTCATGTGGACTGCCTAATAACAGATGTCTAGGTTTTCCGTCTTTAATAAAACAATCAAATTTGAAGTCGACTGGACCGTCTTTCCTCTGCAAGGCTTCTGACAACTGCCAAAAGAGTCCACATCAAAAATTTCCAAAGGCCTTTTAAAAATACAAGTGAGAAGGGGTGAGCTATATGTTACGGCCTGAATTTTTAAAGCCTGATGCCTGCAGGGAACTCTGAGGATTACCGAGAGCAAAGGCTCTGTCAGGACCAGCTTGCCATTTTTACAAACCCTCCAATTATTTCATCTGCAGCACCCGTTTCGGAGGAGGGGGGCACTCAGACACCAGCAGGTTTGAATACAAAAGATTTATTCCAAACAAAACACCTGCACTCTAGTTCTGAAAATTACTGGGGATGGAACTGACTTTGCTGCTCTGAAGCAGCGCGGCCCTGGCACGAACCCCCACTTACTTTGACGTGGGACCGCTGCTTCTCTCCAGCTCCCCCCCATTTTCCGAGCACGTCTTCAAGCAGAGCGTATGACAGGGGTATGATTGTGGCCGCTAGTCCCTGTAAAATGCTGAGAAAGAAAGAAGAATTGAAACTGTGGAGCTCCAGACATCGCTTGGAGAGTCATCTTCCAGGAAAGGGAGCAGAGGCAGGTCTCATCTGAAACGTATTGAGACGAAATGTGTGTAAAAGCAGCCATCGGCTTTGTATTTGCAGAAGCAACTTGGCTGCATCCCCTGTGTAAAGCTGCTTTTCTTTTTTTGCTGCTGTTCGCTTTCAGGTTTCTTTGTGGGTAGCCTAGAGATGGTGTCATAATCTCTCTGGGGTTCTTTTGAAGGGGAATGCTGTTATTTGTTTAAAATACAGTAGGCTTGCCTCTATCAATACATTCTAAGCTAACTGGGAGCCGTCACCTGCTGGCAGTTCCGCACATGCAGAGCCGCGGATACACACGGCTTGGAAGGTAGGGTGCCAAAGGGTGTCGAACAATCGCCTTTGTTGCAGTGGTTCCAGTATGAATACATACACAAGTACTGCGTTTGCCCTGACTTGTAAAAGGGACAGTCTTTCAAGATTCATTCGGCTGTGATGGGAAGTCAGTGGTGATCCTGTTCCCAAGCTCTCACTCAAGGCTAGTTCATGACGATCGGCTGCTTTCAGTCATTTCTGCAGCTCAGAAGGACGGCCTGCACAAGCTGCTGCTGCCACCCTCACCCTGAAAACCACATCAGGAAGCAGAGGCTGCCACTGAGCACTGCGAAGACTGCCCAGCTTCAGATCTGGTACAGAAGGGTGCGTTCAGGATATATTGTAGTTTATATTAGTGGCACTTTGTCCTTACGCTTTTTTTTCAGCACATTTATCCTTCCTACCGAGCCATTGCACGATACTGAACTTCTGGGGTTCCCCATTGCTCCAACTGCCTATAACCTCCACAAAATGTTGTGTTTTTTTGGGGGTTTATTTTCTTGTAATGCAATAAATTGAATTTTGAGGGTAGAAAAAGCTGAGGTTGACTCTTAGAATATATTCCCTGCTCTCATCAAAGCACAGTAGGATTTTTTTTTCTTTTTTGAGAAGTAGTTTGTTTTGTACTGCTCCCAAAGCAGTACCTCTAATAAATGTGTGTCACCTGTCTAGGAATGAAAGCAGCTTAATATGTGTGAAACGCGGCTTTATTCTTTGAAGTAAGGCTTGTGGAAAGTGTTGGGATTCTACTTCAGAGATTGAAACCTTTTTATCTGCAGCACAGGTTCAGGTGAGCCAATGACATCAGCAGCATTGCCTCCATATTTTATAGATGCTGATTCCCGTACAAATACGTGGAAAAGCAAATCCAAATGTCCTCTTCTCAGTCTTAGTTTTATCTGCTTGATGTGGTGCAATCCGATTAAATCCACATGGCACAATTCAGCTATCATTACATGAAAAAGCTGGTTTGCTTCGGGCTACTGGCTGGGTTTCTTGTGTGTGGTTTTTGTTGCCTTTTTTTTTCCTTTTAGTACCTCCTCCTTTCACTTCCAGCATCGTGGCCTAACGAGCCTAGCACTCCACTGCAGCCCGAAGTGCCACGGGTGACTCAAAATTAAATTCTTTTGGATATCAAGAAAGCATCTGTGCAGCTTAAGGCAGGAAGGTATGAGATAGTTAGGAAGAAATCCAGAGGGTATGCGCAACCACTGACTCTGCAAAACCCCAAATCTGCATAATTTGGAGATTAATCAGGAAGATAGTTTGCATGTGTAATTGCTTGTTCACCCATATAAATACAGTGAATGGCATGCTCGTTATAAAATGGCTTATTAAACATGTGCAGAGCACCAAAGCTTGTTAAGGTAGATCGTGAACTCGGAGAATGCCGAATATTTTCCCTTGTAGTATAGCTTACAGATCTTAAAAACAAAAAGGAGCCAAGCGATCGGCATCGTCACCAGCAGAGACAGTACTGCTCTGGCCTCCCACGAGATCGGTGGTGGCTCCGGGCTGCACATAAGAATTTTGATGCAGGAACGACTGGTTAGTAACACTAACTTTTCTATTTCTGTATTTAGGAGCTGGCAGGTTAGAGCTGTGCAGGAAGTAGGAAGCCCTTCCTGCAAGAGGCGTGGAGGATAAGCGGGACCTGCCACTTGGTAGCTCTGTTCTGTGAGGCGGCGGCAGAGCCCTTGGCCTGTCCTTCTGCCTCTGTGCTGAAGCAGCCTGTCGTGGCACCCGCACGGTGCTCAGCACGACTTGGCCCCAAAGTGGTTTCTCTTCCCTGTGCTCAGCGAGTGTTCTTATTTGTGAACGTGGAACAACGCAGAAAGCAAATTGCGCGATGTGGGATGTGAGCGACCCCCTTCTACTGACTCAGCCAGGGAGAAATTGTTTTGGCGTCTCTCTCTGAGGGTTGCTGACTGAGCTCACGCCAGCCCAGCTGGACTCCTACCTGATAAACGGCGGGTGCTTACTGGGTGCCTTCCCCTCGCTGAGCCTCTAGATATTGATCTCTCTGTAGATCTTTGCTACCTGTTCAGCACAGAAAGATGCAAGCTAGCTTCTGCCTACGCAAAACTGGTGTGCAAATACATCCTGTGTCTATTTTAGAAAGTGAAGCTGCAGAAGACTGATGTTGCTCACGCTGAAGTGGGGGAAGCGACGAGATACCAGGCAATCTCCCCTCCCTCCCACTCGCAGCCCAGCGGGCTTGTGGGATTTTAAATATAATGATTTTATTCTGCTCCTGATTTGGATTGGGCAATGGCTGGTTGAAAACGCACGTATTTAGATCGACGAGAGTTGAGCTGGCTATTTAATTGGCAGCAGTGTGCTTACTGAGAGAAGCGCTCGTTGTTCTTGCTGGCAGATTAAATTTATTCCGCTTTATCCAAAAAAAGAAATTGACTTCTATTTGCTGATTCCTGGCAGGATTCCTCTCTTGAAGAAGCTTATCTCTGAGGAATAGTGGATCTGGTTTTCGTTGTGTGTTTGTTTTTTTTTCTGTTTGCAAGGAAGTTGATATTTTTACCATGTTTTGTAAATCTTGGTATTGTGAAACATCTCTAATCACTGTGGCAACATCAACTGCTTCTCTGGATGACTCGAAGTTAAAGGTATTCTTTGTACGACTGAGGAAACTTCCTTCTCGTGACTTTCTTAAAGTGCTTATTAGATGCTAAATCTAATAGTAAGAAAAATAGTTTTCTTTTTATGCCCCAGCTGTCATCAGTTGCTGTGGATTTCTGCACATCAGTGTCCTCAGTTTCTCTGTCCTCAGTTTCTCTTTTGTTGTGCTTCAGCCTTTGTAGGTGTCCTGTGGCTGACAGAGGTTTCTGGCAGTGCGAACAAAAGTCACTGTTCCTTCTGTGTTGTTTCATGTCACCAGCCAGCGTTAAAAATCTAAGTGGCAGCAGCCTGCTCTGAAGGATTCTCTGGGCTGAGTAAGTGGAGTTTTTATTTTTACAAGGGAAGGAATAAAGCTTGACCTGTCCTTTTCAGCCCTTTAAACTTGTTAGATATCTCTGCTTCTCTTTTTATCTTTCAGTTGATATAAAGGCTTTTTTTTCCCTTTTTTTTTTAGGGTCTGTAAACTGAATTATTTGGGGGAAAAAATGAAGAGTACGGCCAGGCCTTGGAACGCAGTGGCAAAGCAAGCGAGTCATGGGGTTGACAGAGGAAAGTCGCTTTCCACCACCACCTCAACAGGAATGAAGACATCCAAGTCCTCAACTTCACTGGCCTTTGAATCTCGGCTCAGCAAGGTACTAACTGGTAGGGACGGTGCAAACATTACAGTCGCTCCAGGATAAAGCTTTGCTTTAGTCCTGGAGCATTATCACAGCCTGAGATTTAGAGTGGCCTTGGCCACTCTGTTAAGCATAGGGAGATAATAATTGTGTTGTATATTAGCCTAATGCACCTTTCTGAAGGTGCTTCGCACGTGGTGGTGGTGACCTTGTATCTATACAAGGTGTGAGCAGGTTCTCATACACCATCCGTGTGCCAGGGAATTGCCTTAATTCTAAAGACTGAGAAAATTAAATGGCAAATTCTTAGCTCAGCTGATATATTACATATGTAAATTAATTGAAAGTCATTAATAGATTTCTAGAATTTTCTGGATTTCCTAAAAATCTGTGCTTCTCTTCCCTCAAGGCAAAATATATTAACGAAACGTGTTGATGGCAATGGCACACAAGCATTTTTTTGAAACCTATCTTTCCTCATAGGTATCCTTCAGAATAACCCTACTTTGCCAGAAGCTTGTTGCTATTTAAGAAAACAGTAATACACCTGAAATGCCGCAGCATTTGTACTCCTGTAATCAGCAAACAGAAATAACCTTGTAGCCCAAATACATACCAAGATAACAGCGACGAAAAGAGCCCAGGGGCTTCCTGGTTATTACTGTTTCCGATAGTCAAGTTTAGCAAACGATATATGACATGCTACAGCACCTCGATCAACAGGAGATCTAAGTATCCCTGATCTTCACAGCCACTCAAGTGAAGGATTAATTTCCTTATCTTGCTTTGTAGACTCCTAGATGCCCCAAGCATCTTATCAATAGGGCATTTCAGTCTCCAGGCAAGTTGTGTCATTCGAGTGTTGTGTAATGGCTGAGGCAAGCATCTCTGGAGTGCTATTGAAGAGAATAATCAGGAAATCTGATGTGGTTGATTTGTGTCTGGTGTTAAATGTAAAGGATTTTCTTCCAAATTACAGATAATATTTTTCAAATTGTTGAACGGCTGCAAATGCAAGATGATCAATGTAGTTTCCCCAGAGAAACAGAAAAAGGCAGCACAGTTGCTGCTGTTGAAAGAGGGTGCATTGAATAAGTTACTTCAGATGGTTTGGAAGGGTTTCTACATGTCAGAAAGTTCAGTTTCTTTCTGCTAGTAGGAGGGAGCTGACAAAACCTGTGCCAGAAAGCAAAACGTTAGATGTTTGGTTTCCTGGAGTAGATCAACACCAGCTTTTGAAACTTGCATGCTCACGGGGTCCAGGAAACCACAGACTCTGAGTAAGAGGAAGAGATGAAAGGGAGAAGGAATTGGAGTTGAGAGAGAGATTTCATTTTGCTCGAAGATTTTACATTGAGGAACTTCTAAACAGAGAGAGCTCTGCTTGTGTGCGTTCTTTTTCATTTAACCTCAGGAGTGGTTTCAGCCTGTGGGTTATGGCTCCCTTGGTGTCCCTGGACAACTTCTAAGGAAGGCATTTGATTTGTGAAAATAGTTTAGGTGTACACAGACTGAAAAAAGGTGGAAAAATACTGTTCTAAGGAGGACCTCGAGCCTTGGTTTTCTAAAATGCTTAAAATATTTCTCTTGAAATTATTTAGAAGCTCTTATTAGAGGTACACAGGCTGTTATGGAGATTCCCACAAATGCGGAAGCAGCTGACCAAAAGTTCTGAGATAAAATGCCACTTCTGCTTGTTGAAGCAACGCCATTTAAGTGTTTCTTCTTGGATCTTAAGTTCATCGTGCTTGAATTACATGGTTTTAAGTACGCATTTAGAGTAAACTTGCTTAAAAGCAAATCCCCCTCCCCAAACCAACAGCACAGCAACAATGGCCCCTTGCTTTGTCATGTACAATAAGGCTTACCAGTAAATTGGTGACATCTAATACTTTTTTAAAGACACATGCTATTAAATAGCAACTAAAGCAAATAGTTCCCCTTCTTCCAAGCTTATGAAATGTATTAGTATTTATCTTTAGAAGTCTACATTTCATCTGTAGAACAATGCTTTTCTTTGCTGTGAATGATTTCCTTGGTGGCCGCACAACAGAACGCTTTCTTGTGAACAGACTTCTGGTTTCGCTTGTACTGAGTCCTACAGTCCCTCGCAATACCAATAGCATTAGGCCCCGTCATGCTGCTGTTGGCCAGCTTTGTTCAGTGCTTTTCAATAAACAAGGAGCTTAAATAGCTGAAATTATGGCATGCTTAAGATAAAGGATTTCCAATTTGTAACTGTGCTGGATCTTATACTGGCTGCTTCGTATTACTGTGGCAGTCTGAGCTTGTCAGCGAAGTTATTTTGGGGTTTTGGCTCAGTCTCCAGCGTGTTCTTTGTTCACGTTAAAAAAAATAATAATAAAAAAATCCTGTTTGTGTTGCCACAAAGTTTGGTGACTCCTGTTTGGGAGAAACACAGGAAGAAAATGGCAGTTATTGGAATAGCTCAGAGTCTGAGGTCACCACTGGAGCAAAAGCGAATGATCCTGAATGGCGACACAAAAGCCAGCAGGATGCTGTTAGGATCCTCGTTTTTTGACAGACAGATTAAGTGTGGAGCCAGTTATTTGCAGCTTTGACCTGTGCTGCATGTCAGGCTCTAAAGCTGGCACTTAGATGCAGAGGCCTAATTACTTCAGTAAATGTAAACCAGTGAGGAAATATGATGACTGCTATTTGGGGCAGTGTCTGAGAAGCTGGAGGTACCCAGTAGCCTACTACTGTAAGCTATTTTCTCCCCGCAGCTTGGTTACTTGCTAATTTAAACAGTCTTTCCTGGTTTTCTTCTTTGTTATTGGAACAGTAGTCTTCATAAAAATCTGGAATGCGATACAAATAAGACACAATTAAATTATTTAGTAGTGTTATAGCAATGTTTCCATTGGGTTACTTTACAGAAATGGTCCTTTGCACCCAGGAACCTGGCCTTTTGAACAGCTTGATAGGAATAATCACCTTTTAATCTTCTGGTTGCTTATAACATCCCTTTCCTGCAGCTGAAGAGGGCGAGCAGCGATGATATGCTTACAAAACCAGGGGTGACAGCAGCTTCTGGAGTCTCTAGACTGAAGAAGACCATTACAACCGGAGCCATTTCTGAGCTTGCTGAGAGCCGGCTGAAGCCCAGCACAGGTAGGTACAAAGATCCTGGACCAGGGTCTGCTTTATGTGAAACTGCTCGGCTTGCCAAGGGCCTGGATGAGCCTTCCTTGTGCTACAAGGTGGTGACAGCTCTGACATCCCCCGGCAATACTCAGCGTGCCGATGGGACCTGCTGAGCCTTGCAGCCTCGCCCTTCGGAGCATCCATCCTCCAGCCCCAGGTCGGTGAGAAGCAGGAGGTGAGAAGCCGGGGGAGGCCGAGCCCCGAGCGGCCACACGGGGGTGCCCTCGTCCTGTGTGCTCCTACCGGGGGGCGCAGCTCCCTGCTCGCAAAGCATCGCGGCCCTTTTCATTTATTCAGTGATTTTATTATTATTATTATTTCCACCCGGCATCTATAGAATTCTCTGCTCTCCCTCTAGTGATTGAGCAGAGAGGTTAGCAATCTTCCCAGAAGAGATGCAAAACCAAAAAGCCAGCACTTGATGCATAGCTTGTCCTCCTGAGCTGTGTGGTGGCACGCTCTCTCCCTCAGTGCTGTGCCGATCAGCTTGTTCCTATTGGTTTCAAACCTAAGCCTGTTTCTAGAGGCAGCGACACCATCTGCATACCAAGGACTTCAGTGCAAATACTCTCCTCTCCCCCAGGAGCTCAGCAAATGCTTGCTTTTGTCTGCTCCCTCGTGGCATTTCCAGGGGAATGTGAGATGTTATTAAATTTGATCGTGACCTCCCTATTTGTCACAGCCTCCGCAGGGTTTGGCTGTGTAACAGAACAAGGAAACTAAATAGAAAGGGATTTCTTTGGGGGAGGGGGAATATTTATATACTTCCCTTCACCCCCTAAAGAGCATCTTATAGGAACGCAAAGACAGATCCCGTTCTGCAGTTAATCGGCGTGTAAATCCTCAAATTTAATAGTGACTACTTGCATCCAAAGATATATGAGATGTGCCAGCCAATAAAGAGGCAAGATGCTAGCTAAAGAGGCATGGGAGGAGTAACAAGGGGAGAAGAAAACCTGCACAGATGATGCAGCGCAGGATCCTGGGAATACAGCCAAGGAGACGGCTCTGCAGGGAGTACGGAATAGAATGCATATGTCAGATACACAAATACCAGCACTGGAGCAGAGAGCCCCCTTCTGCATGTGTGGATAATAACGGCATGGGGGAGGGATAAGATTTATGGTGATGACCGCTTTAAATACAAACGGTAAAATGGTTTATGGAGGTCAAGTTACCCCAGGGTATTGTTTTCTCAGTTTAAATTGTATCGTTAGGACTGATCTCATACATTGCTCTGCGTCAACATTTGTAGAAATATGAATGAGAATATTAGTCCTGAGCACAAAGAGTCTGAGTATGAAGCTGCATAGATTGCGCAGATAAACACTAACAATATATGTGCTACCTCTCTTTAAACTCTCTTTTAGCCTAGAGGGAACTGGCCCAGATCTTATAGGGGCTGTCCTCAGGGGTATGTACAAAAAGAGCTTTATCTTGAATATCTTAATTTTTACAGTGGTTCCACGGTCCAAAACGGTGCTTGGAAATCTAGGCAGACTCTGAGAATATTTGTCACCATCTCAGCCACTAAAAGGTGCTAGATATTTATGAGCAAGGTTACAAGGCTGAGTGCTAATTCTAGATGGTCTCACTGTTACAAAATGCCTATTGGTATTTTTTCCATACAGTATATTGTTGCTTAGAGAAAACTTGAAAATCAAATATGACAGAGGACAGAACATGTTCCTGGAAACATTAAGTAGAAAGAGAGAGTTTCAGCTGCTATTCTTCACTGAAACAGCATCCCAAATAATCTCTGATTGTGATCAAGACAGCACTGCAATGCTAACTGACTGTGGAACTGACCCAAGCAGGAATGTTCCTGTAGTTGGGAAATGCAGATGTTTGTGTACACAGCCAACTGAGTAAATCTTCATTTTGTTCTGAAACCACTTTCTTTGGCTTCTCTGACTGCCTTCATCAGTTCTGCATTTTCCTTAATGTCTTAAAATGCAGATGTCGTGGTTTTTTATGTTGGGCTTTATTCAAGTGAATGGTTACTTTACTGAAAAGATATTCTGTTAGTTCCAGGTACGTTCTGGTGGTACTCAGTTGGTATTTCAGTATTGTGTAAGAGAAAGAAAAGCAAAAAATCAGGTATGGCAACTAAAATTAAAAAGGAATTGCTTAGGTTTCTTTCTTCTTTGGGTGTGACTGTCTGGTATTTGTGTGACCTTGAGCAATAGCACGTGTTCCCAATGCTGCAGATAATAAATTATTGACACCAAGATTGCTTGTTTAAATAGGGCTGTTTGTATGCTGCCCTTGCTGCAGTTTAACTTATTCATTCTTGCCTTTTGCTGACATGTGCTCCCCTTGTCTGCCTTGTTGGAAGCTAACGCAGTAAATCATAAGCAACTTAAAGGAAGATGAGGCCACTCTCATGTCTCCGTTCCTGGCAAGTGGAGTTGAGTAAAAAGAACTTTAAACTCTGCTATTTCACTGAGCATTTCAAAGCTTCTTATATGGTCATTTACTTTTTGTGAAGAGCGTTGCATGGTAGTACTGGCATGCACATAGAGAATTTGACATTCAGAAAGGTGAAATCACTTGCTCAATAGATCCTAGAAGTCATTCCAAATCCTGTCCGTCAGTTCTCTTTCACTCCCGATTCAAGCAGTTTCTGAAAATTTCCCTCAAGGCTGTCCAGTTTAATCATGTTCATATGCTTCCTCGCTGTTATT
The DNA here is from genome assembly GCA_011076525.1 of Nettapus auritus. Lineage (NCBI taxonomy): Eukaryota > Metazoa > Chordata > Aves > Anseriformes > Anatidae > Nettapus > Nettapus auritus. The sequence continues at coordinate 7,417,474 of CM021783.1, forward strand.
TCAGTGCCAGCAGCTATTATCTGTCAGGTTCAACAACCGGGGAAAAAGCCTCGTGCTGTGTGTTCTGGACATTAGAAAAGAGCAAGAACCAGGAATTGTGACAGGTCGGTGCTGTGCACAGGTAGTATGAAAGCATCCCCATTTCCCACAGCTGTATTGATTTTTCTATCAGCTACAACATGAAGTATCAGTTATCCTTGAAATATAAATAGCAGATAGCCGAACTTGTTTTCCCAGGCTGCTTCATCAGCTTCTTTCTTTAATCTTACGTAAAGCCTAAATCTATATAGAACTACTTAATTTGCCTTAGAAACAGTAGGAAATGATCAATGATGATCTTATAATCATCTAACTTACTATTTCTAGAGATCCTTAGCATTTTATGGAAGCCAGCATAAGCAATGAAGCTGTACAAAGCATGCTGGTAATGCCAGGAAATTAAGCAGTAGAAGGAAAACACTGAGAAATTTGGTCTAATTGATGAAGGCTCCAGAATGAGCCAGGGAATATATTCTGTCTGAAGACTGGTTGGTTGGTTTATACAGTGTTCACTTCGAATAAGGAAAGCCTCAACTCTTGATTTATTATTATTATTATTATTTTTGTAAATTGTCATTCATATTGCTGAGCTGTCAGAGTTAATGTGCCAATGGCTAAATGTGATACCGGTGCCTTCAATTCCTTCCTGGGTCTAGCTTACTGTTAGTCCATTTGTCCATCACTCATTGTTTATCCTGCAGTTTATTTAAAAAATGAAAGACTCGGCTTCCCTGTAGAATGTTGTTGCTTGTAGCTTTCGTGGTGGTAGCGATAGTATTCAGAAAAGAGAGCCTTTAACTAAGTGAGGATAACTGGCTGCTGCCAGGTTTAGTGTTGGTGCTGGGGGAGTTCACTTCCTTGGGAAACTTGGACAAGAAAAATTCAATCGTGGTTTATTTTAGAAGGGGAAATGGTGTACGGTATTGTGCATATCATGTGCACTCATTAGTTATGTTTCTTTCCCATCAAAATTGAAAGTGTTGGAGACTGGACATTTCAGAGCTTCCTGCACGTCTCTGGCGTTGTCATTTCGAGGTTCCCACGTGAGAATAATACACGGAATCCATCAGCATTACTGCCTTTCTTTCTGCTGCTTGCCTGCTTGCCCAGTGTTTGTCATTTTTCCATTGCGGGGTAACTGCTTAGATTTAGGTGAGGCTAATCCAGACTAAAGCCTTTTTTATGTGGTCAAAAAAAAAAAAAAAAGGCAAAAGTATTTATCTTAATAAATGCTTTTTTAAAAATTTCAATGCAAAATTTAATTGACAGTTTAATTCTTCATAAGATGCTAACAGCCCCCAATTAAAACGGGGAAAAAGGAAAGTGATTTCTTTTGAAGGACAGCCCCCTGTTGACCTTGGGACCTTTCTACTCCCCCATACATCAGTTTTTGACAGGGTCTGCTTTTTGTGATCTGTGACAGATCAAAGGACTACTGTAGGTTTGCAGAGGATTGCTGCGTGTTGCATTCAGCCTCGTTACTGTCTCATTTCTGTGAAAGATACAGACAAGTGTGAGAGACATTAATGAGACTGGTGCATTCTGTTCCACAAGGCTTCACCAGAAACCAAATGACTGATCTCATCTGGGCTTTCCCAGGAAGAATAAATAGGCTTGAAAACTTCTGGAAAGCTGGTTGCATTTTGCTACCCTTTCCATGTACAAGAGACAGCTTTTGCGTAATTCTTCTTTCATATAAAAATAAAAAAATAGATTTTAGCTCCAGAAGTGAAGAAGTGATATAAAAAGGAAAGGAGGACTGGGGGAGGGAAATGTGTTGGCAAGATGTCATTCAAGTAGGCAAGGAGTACTGCAGGAATTTAGCATGCAAAACAAGGTGAAAATATACATCCGCATGTGCATCCGTAGCTCCACATGTGGCTGTGTGCACACAGACATCCACGTCTGCATGGTTGGTTGTAAGGTGTTGGTGCAGCTGTGAATCTGAACCTTAACCTCTCACCTTACAAAACATTATCTGTGATTTCCCTAGGTAGGAAGTAATCAGGCTAAGTTTCAGCACCATTTTAGGAGATTTTACCCGTTAACCTGTAAATGGAAAGGTCCAGAATTGAGGTAGATGAAATTTGGCATGCCACATTCAGTTTATGGAATCTTGTATTTGTATTTTATAGTCTCTTCGGGCATTTATTGTTCACTCTGCATCCTTCCACTGTGTCAGTAGTTTGAAAAATTTGGCCTATCACTGTTTCATACTTCCTACAATGAAGGTTTAAAAGATTATGCTGGCCAAAGAGCTAGCTCCTCACATCTGCAAGTACAGAACCTGTACCTAGGATATGTTACAGTCTGTGCACTGCATAGAGAAGGGCTGGAGTCTGCAGTTTTCTTGGATGTCTCCTACTTGTCAAATTGCTTTTATTTCTTCTTGCAATGATTTTTCCCTCATGAGAGCCTGCACACTCAAGTGCATCTGTTCACCTCTAATTCATCTGCTGGAAAAAGTTTCTGTACAACGTTTATTGCCATGTTAAATTTCCACTTTCCTTTGATCTTTGTTCTTTCTTTCTGTAGCCCATGGACAATTCTACGTCTTGGCATTGCGCGGAATGGGTACTGCTTCATGTGGCTGTTCTACGGGATTCTTTTTCTGGTTTGATAGTACTGTGGTAGGATATCTTAATGAGAAAAGGCACTTATTCCAGGAGGGCGGAAAGCACTCACCTGTTCTTTAATAAAAAATTGGAGTCATGTTATTAAACTCTGATAACCATTGGCTCAATATCTGACTCATGATTCCTTGAATTAGTGAGATCTATTCACTGATGCTCTCTTTCTGTTCTAAAGGTGGCACAGGAAGGTTGCCTAGCATAATTATTCATTTGTTCTGTCACTGTATTGTGAGCCGCCTTCTATAACCAGGAATGGAGTGAGAGCAATTCATTACGGTGACTTGGGATTTCTGATACCTGATTCCGTTAAGGATAACAACTTCGTCGAGAGGCATTCACAGACTGTCTGCAGTCATCCTGCATTATTAAACAAGCGAGAATGAACTTGTGCTGACAGCACAGTCAGCGCTGTGTTCCATTGTCGTTTTGCTGCTGTCCTAATGTACTGCACAATTTACATTTACTGCACTGAATCCGTATTAAAACATCTTCATGTTTTGCAGGCAACTTTTTGTTACAAGAGGCTGTGAAATACACAGGTTTTTTTCTCCTTTGTATATTCCCTGAGAAGGACTCCGTTGGCACATGTTTACAGCCCCAGGACCTGAGCCAGTTAAGAGGATTCAGCGTGTGGTAGGGATACTGAAATGCAAAATCTTGAAGGCTGTAATGACTTGACTCATTAAATTGTTAACAGTTAATTGGCTCAAGCCAACACATAGAGGGAAGATCCATTACAGCTCTAAGCAAGCTGTGAGGATCACAAGAGCCTTGCTAGAGATAACAGAAAGGAGATCGTGCTTGGATAGTCCTAAAGCAGTACACATCTAGAATCCCTTGGTTTGTGTTCATTTTCAGGCTTCTTTGCTGAGGTTGTTCAGCAAAGTCAACACAACCTGGTGTCGACTACCTGCCTTAGGTTAATAATCAGCTTTTCCTTCAGCTGGCTTGAAGAGAAATGATCCCTAGCACACAGTCTCTAGGCCTAAACGTATCACAGCCAAAGTGCCTTGGCGGAGTGCCATTCTGTTTGCACTTTGAGAATGGGAGGGAGGGAAGGAAAGGAATGCAAAGCTGGCCTGGTCTAACAAGTATGCATATCGGGAGAGGGCTTGGCATTCCTTCTGTTATTTTTTCACTGTTTTTTCAGCAGCTTGTGGCTTACACTGGATTTTAATATTATCAAGTAAAAGGGACGGTTTGACAGCTACATCTCAGATGGATTCATAAGTAATATTAGTGCTCGTAAAGCCTTCAGCGTTAATAAAAGTAGAGCATGGTGGTGTGAACACAGGTATTGATGAGCATTGTGCATACTTAGGGCCTGTTCAGTTCAGTCTCAACCAGAAGGTTCCACCTCTGGAGGTCCTGCTCAGCATCCGTAACTTCTTTAGGTCTTAGCCTTGCGAAGAGGCTGTCAGTTATCTGGTTGCTGGAAATTTGGGAACATTCTGCAGCACTTTCACCCTTCTTTTGACAATGGATTATGGTTTGAACTTTCAGTAGTTACGCTAGTTAGCTGTGCTGTGAGAGCAGGATGCAAGGAGAGTTATGTCTGCCAACTAAGTCCTGTCATTTAACTAGTCATGTGAAAAAGCTGAGTATTTCACACCTTGAGTAATTCATTCCTATTCTTGCTCTATAGAAAAGGCATGTTTGTGTGTATTTTGCTTGGCAGTCCCACAAGTGGATAGTGCAAAAGATGAGTCAGTCTTTGTGCCTAGGAAGAAACCAGCTCATCTACATTATAGTGATGAAATTGTTTGTTCATTCACTTATTTTTGTTCCTTTATTACTGAGGAGAAGGGGGAAAATGTTCGGATAATAAATGGTTGCTTAAAGGATTGAGCCAGGTGTCTGTCATAGCTCATTACCTATGAACCGTGCTGGAAGCTGTGTGCCGTATTCCTTTTTCTTTATCCTCAGTTTGAGTTTCAGGCTTCATAAATGGTGATCTCGGCCTCTGTGGTTTCTGCTCAGGCTAGCTTTATTTTAAAGCTCACACTCTACCTTCCACTATGGGCTTGGCCCTGCAGTCTTTTGTCTGACGTAATTCTTCCTATCACAGTGTCAGAATTTTCTGACTCATGATTCATGCTGTTGTAAAAACCAGCAGATTGGTTCTTCCGGTCAGGACACTTCACAGTGTTCAGCTTTCCAGTGTGTTTGCCCTGACTTGGTGATTACGTTTTATAATTGCTGCACGCTGTATCCCGCACTGAACTGGGACTGTAATACCCTATTCCCTCTGTGTTATAGAAGTGGAAAGCTGGTGATGAAATAATAAATGGTCAGTGGCAGGATATATCAGCCCAAGATTATACTGACTAATGCAATTCTTCTGGAGAATCCTGCTGAAGAAAAGCAGAAGTTACTCTTTAATCTATAATAGAAGAAAATCTTTGCATTGGAGGCATAAATCAAGAGTGGTTGGAGGACATTTACACCTGCACCCTTGAGAAAACTGGTGGCGTGTTTAATACCTCCTAATAGGATGCAAAGTTTAAGAGACCATAAGATGACTTTTAGAAAAATAATGCATCATCAGTCATCCTTTTTTACAGAACTTATATGACTTATTCGTTAAACAAAGCATTTTGTACTTGAGAAGTCATAAAATATAGTAGACAGTTTTGTTTAATGTCATCCAAATACAGACAGATGTATGAAAGCTTTTAGCTTCATCCATGAAGTGTCAGAGCAAGAACGACGAAAAATTACAATCGACAACTAACTCACCCTGTTACGCTGAAATACGAGAAAAATTCTGGTTTTATCTTACGGAACAATCTCCTTTCTTATTTGAAACCATGGATTCACAACAGGCTGTCTTAATTTCTGTCTGCTTTATTTTCAGTCTGGTTTGAGCCTAAGTGTACTGTTTTAATTTGGTTTTAACCCTCTTGTTGAAACCAAGACTTGAAGAAGATGACTTTTAATTATCCACGCAATGGAAACTGCTGGAGTCATTGTGTTCTCGTTTGCCATGTACGTCATGGCTCCTCCAGTAGCGAGGAGCATCTTGAGTTCTTCCTGTGAAAGATCTGCAATGGGCCCGTCCCTGGGGATTGACCTGCCTCATGCACCTCTCCTTGCACTACAAGGCATGATGAAAAATACTGATGATAGAGATACCGCACGTGGTTTGTGGTGAAACTTACTAGTGTGTGCCTCAAAAAATACCGTGGCCATCACCTCGCTACAGCCATGGGTCCTCTTCATATGGCTGTATTGGGGTGCTGAAGTCCTGTTAAGTTTCCAAGGCAAGCTCAGGTCAGTGGTGGAGCTTGGTTTTTGACTGGCGAGGGGCTGGATGAAGTCAGTGGCTCCCTGAGCCGCCTGCAGTTTGCTCCTGCTGCCTCTAAGTGGCCTACGCTGCTCGGTGAGCCGCTCTTTCTTTCTCTGCGAGCAAGCTCCCTTTTTCTCTGCCTCTCTTTCTCCCCTCCTTTTATTCCAGCAGTCAGGCAGCTAATTAACTGCACAGGCCGGCCTTCAGTGCATAATATTGTAATGAGGTAGGAGGGAGAGCCACAGCTGCTCCAGCATGAGCAGCAGGCTCCGTTCCTGGTGCCAGGAACTAGGAAGGAGCTGAGGTTTGTTGTTTTTTTTTTTTCCTTTGTAAGTTGACTGAAGCGTAGACCTTCCGAGCAGATAAAGGCAGGTCTGCCTCCGAGAGCATGAGCTGGGTGCCGTGGTCCTAGAAGAGCCTGGGGAAGAGCTGGCCAGGGACCGAAGATGGGCAACCAGCCGGGGCGAGCGGAGGAGCACGACCAAGGTCTGTATGGGCCGGGCTGCTGCCTGGCCAGCCTCTGCGAAATGCCGGGGCTGCTGCCTGCAGCTTTCGGGGCTGTAACCGCAGGGCTCGGGGTTTTGTTCTCGGGGGGCTTAACTGCAGCGTCCTACCGAGCGGAAAAAGGGGCTGTTGTCATAGAAAATGCTGAGGGCTTCGAGCCTGCTAGTAAAATTACGGCTGTTTACCTTGTGAATGGTATTCACTGCTGCTCCATACCTGAGCTCCCAGCATCGTCCTTAGGGAATTTCTGAAAGAAATCCGTTGCTGATCAGAACAGAATGCTTACAAGGGAGGGACCTCGGTGCCTGACAGATATTATTTCACAGTCTGCATGATGCAGCTAAAAAGTTACAAAGCTTATTTTGCAACGTATGTACAACTTGCGAGGATCTGCAGCTCGGCGTGTTAGCCTTTACAATTGCTTGTGGCCTGCGCCCTGAAATTGTCCAGGCGGTAGAATTGAAAATGATGCCTTTGTGGAAGTCTTCCCACCATTGTCTTTTCAGAAGTGTAGCGCTTTGCATGTTAAACAGTAGCAGATTTTATAGAAAGCCAAGAGCTAGCGTCAGGTAGATCTACTTCCCTTTGTGCCAGATGTCTATAAGATACGCTAGGAAAAGACAGTAATTTGTTCCCGATGCTGAAGTATTGTTTTGGCTGCCCTTTGGTTTAATTTGCTTGCTCCTCTAATACCGAGTGAGGAAAAGCAGTAGGCCCACGGATCTCTGCAGTTAGTTTCTGTTCACGCTTAGAATGCTCTAACGTCCAGAACGCTGGCATCGGTTGGGTTTCCTGGCGCTTTGCACCTTACTGTTTCCATGGGAATTCCATTCACAAAATTTTGTTAGAGTTGTTATAGCTTGATCGGGGTTTCTTCATCACCTTTAGATACGCAGATATTGTTTTAAAAGCAAACACACGTACCTGATCCCTAGTATTGTGAGGAAGACCAAGGGGCAGACACCACTGCATCGCTGCTCTGGGATCTCTCATAACAGATCTGCCTGGGAGTGCTGGAACAGCAGTTAGGAGTAGTGGAGAACTCTCTAGCAGTATGTTAATCAGCAGGCTAATGAAGAGCACAAAAGCTGCCAGTATCCAGTCACCAGCAGAAATGCTGCCCTAAGGGAAACCTAAACTTCAGGCGAGGAGGCATGGCTGGTACAGACCCGGGGTCTGCAGTCATCCACTGCAAGCTAGAGAAGTCCAGCTGAAACTAAACACGTTACTTTCATTTGAGGAGGGATAACGCTGATGTAAACTAAGGGGAATGCACTAGCAGAATACACTGCTAACTTCTAGCCAGAGTTCGGGAAAACTGGCCATGGTTTTTCAGGGCCAGTGGAGGAATTTGAACAGCTCATTATTATCAATGTAGATGATAAATGAGTGTGCAGGCCCCATGTGCATTTTGAAAATCTTACATTCTTTGTTTTATCTTGTCCTGTGATTCCTTGAAGGGGAAAGGGTTATATTTCTGCCGCGTTAAACAGTTTTAGAACTCTTCTCAGGTTTTAAGTGTAGGCTATACCAAGTCTTGTTTTAATATGTTCTCACACCTCAAAGGTACGAATACCGAGAGAGAATTTTCTATTGATCTACATGCTCAAAACTTGGTTTAATTATGAAAAAAAGTTTCAGGACCATCACTGCTGACAGAAAAAAATCTGACAACATATTCTGTGTTCTGTGTGAGAGCTCAGGCACTGGAAGTCAGAGGGTAATGTGACGACATCTGAAGTAGTATTTGTGTTCATTTTTGACAAATAAGTGAAAAACACGTTTTTGCATCGTTTGAGTGTGATAGGTGGGCAGTGTGTATGTTTGGCTTTGGTTCTGCTTGGATGAGCTTAGTTCAGCTCTTATTCAGAAATACGTAACTCTTGAATAATTGTGGTTATTCCAAACTTGGTCCATTTAGAATAACTAAAATAAGACCCAGAAATGGGCCTCTTTATTGATGTATATACCCATGTTACATCCTTCACTACAGTCCAGTCTTGACTTGGGTTTCCCCTTATGATATTCAGAGTCATCTTGTTTGTTTCTTTTCTGGAAATCTTATAGACACTGCATGGTTCATTTGTAAGTCTTTCACCCTAAAACTTATCTTCTTGGGTTACCAGGGACAGATTTTAAAACATTTGTTCCTTCTCTTGGTATCACTGGACACAGAAGTCTTTAAAAAATCGACCTGAATGCATCCGTGTAACCTAGAATAAAATACTTATTTCCATCTACTTATGGAGCATGATGCATTTTGGCAGCTTTTTCTGTTGAGTGTACATACAAATAGTAGGATGTGGGCGCACACAGCTTTTGGCTAACGTGGCTGTAGTTGTACAACACAGAGGTATTTTAGTTTAAAAGCTGTAAATAAAAGAAGGTAGGTCCAGAAGCAACAGCTTCAGAGCCTGGCAGTGCCCACGTGGGTGATCCTGGCCGTACAGCTGAGAGCCAGGAGTCAGGGAGAACAGATCCAGCTGTGATAACCCCGAGTTCTGGGTGGGCTGGTCAGTGCTGCCAAGGAACAGGAAAGAAATCCCTGGTCCCAAACTGAGCTGTTTGAAGCTGACATGTCTGCACAGGGGAATCTGAAGGAAAAGCAGTTAGATGAGGAAGGGGTTGCAGAGAGGTGAAGACAGAAAATGAACGTTATGTACATTATGTGTTTCTTGCAAAGTAGTCCGCTACTTGTGTCTAATGGTTCGGGTTTGAATGGGTTTATGAGATTCTCTAACAGCCAAGTATCTCTTGTTACATTGCACTACTTGTCGCTAAGAGTGTCTGAAAAGGTGTCAGGGAGATTACTTGTAATATTGTTATATCCTAGAGGCTTTTCCTGGCTTCTAATTTAAAACGTGTTTAAGCCATTTTTACAGTCATTCGTAAGAACATTGTTTGGTGTGTGTGACCCAAGTTTGCATCATGTTTGCCAAAACTCTCCTACTTGCACAGTGGGGAAGCGGTAACTCTTCCTGCTATAGCTGAGCGTCCTGAATATTCACATTTATTAAGCGTGTTGAGTACTTAGAATGAAAACACCTATAAAACTGTACAGAAAAAGAATTAAACCAATAGTGAATTACTTGCTGCACTTCATCAGAAGAAAGTTTTCTGCTCCTGAGACTGGCTGCCCTGAGCTGAAGGAACCATTAATATATACAAACACAGGCCGGAGCACCTGTGAAGTTGTTGGAACATTTCATGGGAGTTGTATGAAGCAGTATGTGTTATCCAGTGCGTGAGTATTTATTGAGAGAAGCCTTTCAAACATTGCTTTCAAACACTGCTTCGCCTGGAAGCGGCGAGGCAGCCTGTCCTTCTGAACAGGAGTGCTAAGACTCTTCGACAGGGGTTGACTCCGTGGTGGTGGGGTTTTGTTTATCCTCTAAACATCTGCAGGTGATGTGGTGATTACTAATATCTTCGGGAAGAGGTGGAAAAAGTGACTCAATACGTACAAAACCTTTGAAAGAAGCAATCAAATGGGAAATGTTAACTTCTCTAGTTGGAACAAGGTAACGGGTGGGGTTATCCAAGGGTTAGACTTTTTTTTTGGATCTGTGCTTATTTGTAAAACATGCTTACATGGCTTGGATGAGAATATCAAATGTCAGTGTATACATGAAGCCAGTGTTGATCTGTTTTCTTATGTCTGTTTTCTCCTAGCTCAGGGGTGGCTGCAAGTTACGTTTGAGGAAGGTATTCTTCAGTGTAGGGCATGTAGTCTTTAAAACATACAGACTCTGTCAAGATAGAGAGTGTATTGTAGAAAAATATTAGTTCTAGTGATTTCTGATTTTCTTTTTTTGGGAGTGCATTCGCGTCTTTTCTGGGTGCTGCCTTTAGTCTCCGTCATCTGCTTCTCTTCCTTTCTCCTTCTAAACATGGGAACCACTCTTTTTAACTCTGTTATATGTCAGCACACCATTTCTGCCAAGCGAGAGCTCCGGAGAACAGTTGAGTTTAATGATGGCGTGGGGGGAAGGGAGGGAGGAGAGTGGGGCCAGCAAAGCTAATGAATCACACAACAGCTTTCATGGAAATACCGACAGCAAGTCATGTCCTCCTCGAGCTCAGGCAGCGAGCCGTAGACCTTTTGTTCCCAGTGGAGCCAGCAAACCACAGTTTGCTCTCCAGCGGATAGTTTAATTCGTTATTCACCTCTTCCTCCCACAAGTCATCCTTGCACGAGAGTTTTACAAATGCTTTCATTCTTCGGAGCAGTAACGCGCTGCTGATTAAACCGGTATTGAAGAAGTTTATTTTCCCCCGGAGGGTAATTTCTACTTGACTTAAGTCTCTCTTCCAAGGCCAGTTAGGGCCAGCTCTGTTGATTAGTCTTGTGATGTGACTCGACTGGGGTGACATTATTAAATCATTTCAGAAATACTGACAAACAGATGTCAAATAGCAGTAGTGTTTTCTGCTCTGTAGGCCAGTGAAACGAGTACAGCCAAGAGACTATGTCACAATTTGGATGGACCTCTTAGAGGAATTTAGTCATGACTATGACTAACTAGCTGCCTCTGAAATTCTGTTTGAGGCAGAGTTCAGTGATAATCAGAGGTCCCCTGATCCCAAGATGAGAAGCCAATGAATGCTAAATTAGTGGAAGGCATCGTTCCTTGATCCCCTGATCCCAAGATGAGAGGCCAACGAATGCTAAATTAGTGGAAAGCATCGTTAAGTTTCCTACTTCATGCAAGGGCCGCTCCGACGTTCAGTGTGGCTGGGAGGATGAGCTGAGTGGGAGCGCTTGCTCTGGGGGCAGGACCAAAGCTCTTACAAAAAGCACTGCTAGGGCATGGCAGGCAGCAGGATGTGGTTTATGTATTTCGGTCTGTGTTAGATTGTTGTGCTGTTGAAAATTAAAACCATTCTTGGAGGGAAGCAGAGAGCTTCTGCTGCACTTGGGAAGCCTTACTGGATGAGCTGGTCAGTGATGGCTTGTCTCTACGGTCAGAGCTTTGCAGTCTGCTTCTGCCCCTGTGCTGCTGGTGGTTTAGAATCTGTGAATAGTAGATCTAGGGTAAAAACAAACAAAAAAAGGTAAAAGCTAACTTTCTTGGCGACTGTTTTATTGGTTTAGTTAATGTGCTGCAGTTGTCTCCTTAGAGACAGCCAGCGGATGGCCGTGGCGGTGCGGTGCTTCGGACACAATGCTGCAGGACTCTGGTGGGGGAAAGGGCGAGGGGAGCAAGGGAGTAGGTTGGCCTTGGAGAAAAAGCCAAGTTTACTTTTCGTTTAGGTTATATTTGGCTCCTCGTGATCTTAAAATCACAAAGCTAGCCAAAGAAATTTGAGCAAGGATTGCGTCTTGGTCTTCCTACTGAGAGCCTGCAGAGCCCTGCAGGTATTCATGAGTTCATGGCAAAGCAGGCCTGCGTTTTGGAGCTTCTACCATTAATTCAGCAAAGCAATTATTTTTTTCCTCTTTTTCAATTTCTCCCCTAGTTTACTAATTTATTTTTCATAAAATCTCCTGATTTCCCCCAGGGAATGTAGCTTTCAGAACAACACAAAATTGCCGCGCTGAAGCAAATACCCATCTGATGTCATTGGCACAGTACTGGCTGAAGAAGGCTTAATTTGTGTGTGAACAGACTGCTACTCTCAGGCTGACCATTTTTTGGTACTTCCTTTATTTTTTCATATTTTTCCTTACTGTTTGAGTGGGACAATTAAAGGTTATATAAAGATGAAGACCTCTGATGACAGACGCTGCTAGATTTTCCATGTATCACCTTCTTTTCTCCCATAATCTAAAGTAAACTTGTGTTCACAGATACCTCTTGCAGTGTTCTGTCTATTATTTTTTCACGGAGGGTGTTTTTCCGTAAGCATCGACCGATATGGATCGTGTGTTCTGAAGCAGAGCACTCTGTCCTTGTATGATGTGCACTCATCAGTCAATTCTCGTAGGCTACAGAATTACGGCAGAACTGCCGTTTTCCATCCTTTTAATCCCAACTAACAAGCTGTATATATTTATCAAGAGCAAAATTTTAACTGTAAGGCTGTTAGAGGCAAATTTGCTTTTGAATGGAAAAACAGATCCTTGGGAAAAAGTGTGGCTAACATGAGTTTGCAGGGTTCGGCTCTGAGTGGGGATGTGTTGGCTGAACCAAGGACATACGTTCTGTTTTTTACTAAGCTGTAAGAACGGCATAGTTTTTGTTTGAAACTGAATTTGTTCAATTGCTTCGGAAAAGTATTAGAGGCTAAGTAAATAGGTCAGTATCTTGTGGGAAGAGTTATTTCCCCTCATTCTTGTCCCTCTGGACACTTTGATGCTGTTAAAGATGATCAGTGGAAGTAGGACATCACTGAACCAAGTAAGAATTTGACCAGTTACTTCACTGAAGTCATATTTATTGAATTATGGAAAGGGGCTGTAGGGACAAGGTTCAGTTAGTAGTTTGATATATATTGTACTTACGTTGGCTGACTCCTCTTTCTTTCCCTGCTGAACTGTAGTTTGTCCTTAACCCTCCTTTCACATTTCTTTGCCGTGATCTGCGAACAACATTCAGAATAATTTGCTTTACTTTTCAACTTGCAATGAGCTAGTAGTTGCATGCATAAATTAATGAATGGTAATTGGTTATAATTTAAGAGTTTGGTTGCTTTCCATGATCTGATCCTCTTCTAAATACAGATGATATCTGGAAATATGAAGGCTACTCAAAATGGCTATTGAGCAAACGTAATCTCTGAGAACACGGCCCTCCCACACAGCGTCTGCCTCAGGATGCAGCGGGCATCTTGAATTCAGTGGAAGAGCCTGTAAGACGCTGTGATCTCCTGACAGCCTTTTTGTTTTGATTTATTTACCCTTTACAGGTGTGAGGTCACCTCGCCTTTTACCTTTAGAGAGGTCTGTGCAAACCATGCTGACACACGGCTGTTCTGATAGGGGTGTGTGAAGGAAATGTGAATGCACCAAGGCAGTGCTTTTGAAATGCCCTAGAGGAGGAGGTGGAGACTGAGCATATTTTCATCCTGCCCCTTCCAGTTTGAACTGTCTCATGTCCAGCTGGCTGGAGAAGACCCCTACCACGCTAAGGATACAAAGCTGTTTTAATTAATATGTACTAAGTAAATACGTACAAAGCAAACTTGTACAAATTAACATGAACAAACTAAAATGCGAAGGTGACTTCTCTGTATCTAGAGGGGTTTTCTTCCCTATTTTTAACGTTCTAAAGGTCTTTTGCCATTTTCACATTGCAGCATTTATAATGAAGATGTAGAAATTCTTCTAATACCATATAATTATTCTTCTTGTAATAGCTTTTGTAGGGGATGTTTTACAAGGGTGTGGATAATGATGAATTTGTTGGCAGGAATCTAGTTCTCTGCAATACAGGGAAGGGAAAGACCTTCCAAAGTGTATCTGAATATTTATTCTCATAGGGAAAGAAAATCTATAATAAAGCAAAGGTGATTCTCCATACTTGTGCAGAAAAGAACCGGCTCAACGACAGTTCCATTAGTCACAATTAGTAACTGGTAAGTGGGGATGAGACCAAGCTGTCATGAACACCAGCCATTACAGGGTTTGGTATTCCCCAGCTGGGGAAAGAACTCCCAGCATCAGCTTAGTGACTGTGATAGCTCTGCTGTCGTCCTGTCGGTGCCATAATAAAACAGTTGGTAAACTGCAGCCTGTAGAACAGAAGTAACGTTTTCTCTATTCTAGGCAGAATTGTCAAAATCTTGTTTTCTCAGAAAACAAAAAGAAAGGCATAAAAAATATATATGACTAGGCAGAAATGTGTCTGCCTTGTTCCCAGGTAATGTCAGCCGTAATGCTGCTATTCTGCTGCTGGGATAAGGGTGGTGTCGTCCTCATTTCTATCTGCAAATATCATTCCTTGGATGGAAAGAGTGCTCCAGAAAATGGTGAAGAAGATGTAAATCTCTAAAGGTGTTTAAACACTCGTATAATGGAAGGTTGTGTGCAGAAGACAGCGTGTTTTATCTGGCTAAAGCAGTGTCCAGACGTATGTACAGACATACTTCGTTTTATGTTTGCAGGCCTCTTTAAGTACACGGCAGTGTCTTTGTTTGACCCTGAGCTGAGCATCCATCTCACAGTCCATCAGTTCTGGGCTTACTGTCTATTTCATTCAGAGGTTCACACAGCTCTGATAATGTTCTTCCTGAGCAAAAGCTGCTGCTGAGGAGGTGTCAGAAGGGAAGAGACAATGCTCTTTGAGGAGTTGAAGGTATTTCCACAATCCTTATCTATTTTTGAGAAATTTTGCTTTCATAAAACCTTGTTGGGTTTGAAGAATGGACTAATCAACTTAGAAATTACTCCCTGCCTCCTCCACGCACCGTGTCTTTGAGGCTGCTTGACTGTGGAAAATCTTTGACTGATCTTTTAATTAAAAGCTGCTTTTTTTTTTAACCGAGGAGTCGAAGCTCTTCCTGCTTTGAAGTGGGCAACTTTTTATAGATAAACATCTCATTATGTTAGAGACTTCTTCCTCTCTCCCCTTCTGTCTCGTTCCTTGATGCGTTTCATCCTGTGTTGATGGAGTTTTAATGATTTCAGCCCAGTTCCCAGTGTCAGCTATTCAGGACAGCGCTGCTTGGCTCCCTTGCTCTACTCGGCAGACAGAGCTAAAGCTCTGGATGAGCTGTGGAAACTAAATCGCAGATCTGTCCCCACCCCCTCACTGAGGCAGGCTGGAAACTGCAATAAAACTGGGTTTATTATGTGGTCATCACATTTTGGTAAACAAAAGTCACTTGTAATACCAATGCAATGTCTACTGGTATTAAATATTAAGCAAACAAAAAAAATGGCCTTTAGCTTTTAAGTCCTGCCCTCTGTTTTACAGGAGAAGGAGGAACCTTCTTTCATGTTCTCATTTGTGATCCACTTTTTCCTCCCTCTATCTGGATTTAGCAGGGTTTGAGAGCTCACGAGGAAAGAAATGATTTTGGCTCAGTCAGCCATGGCCTTTTGGCCAAGCGTGGGGCAGCATTCCTGAACGGGAGGGTTCAGGTCATGGTTTCCTAATACAAAGCACTCTACAGCACTGCTGTCTAAAGGCATTTTCAGCTGCTCCATTCCTCCTAGAGTGGCTTGCTGCTCCCTTACTGGTACAAGCTCGAGTGTTTGTGGGAAGGACGCGAATTAGATCAGGTTCTGTTTTTAACAAAGAAAGGAGAAGGAGAAAACAGCATGTAGATAATTTTTATAGCCAAATCAGTTCCTTGATTCAATTCACAGAGTGGCCTCATGAACAGTTAAATTAGCAGGTTGACTAAATTAGCCTTCTAATTGTGCAAATGTTGATATCGACCATTTTCCTACTTAGGATTGCTTTTTGCTTACCCTTTGTGCTTGTAGACCCATCAGGTAGGTCTTGTAGCTTTGTTCTTCACAGCACCCGACATGGCTGGAAGCAGCAGGGTTCTTTTCACTTTTCCTGTTGGATCCTTGAACCAGGAGGTCTTGGGTAACTGTTCCTCATTACCCACCCGACACAGGTCAGACGGGAATGTTCGGTTGTGGCAGCCATCGTGTACGCACTGTGCTCAGAGGAATGTATCTACTTGCTACTCTGAGATGGCCACAGTTAACTGAATTTACACTGTTGGATTAAGAGTTTGTTTGTTTGTTAAATTTCCTGTGCTTCTTGAAACACTCAAAGCTGCTATTCTGTCTAATTTAATGGTGTTTCCCAGAAATGGGAGTAGAGCTGTCTTGTCCCTCCTGTTAACCCAGCAATGCCTCACTAATAGATTTCTGGGCTAGATGAGCAGGGAGGTAATTTTCTGAGCCGAAGAGAATTATCTATTGCCTGCAAGCTAGAAACGAGGAAAATCCTGGAATTCTTAATCCAACTGACAGTCATTTATCCTAGGGAAAACTATATTGCAGCCTTCTCAGTTGAGAAATTAGTTGGATTTCTGTAAATTCTTCCAGATTAATGTTGGGATAATGTTACATACAGAATGTTTTAATCATCCTTTTTTGGGGGGAGACAAGGAGTACAGTCAGCAGGTGACTAAGTTTTTGGCAGACCCACTGGCATTAACAGTTCCCAAAAAAAGTAGGCTTGAGTTTACAGGAGGACATTGCAGTAAGCATATGATATAGGGTTTCTCTCAGCATCTGCTAGAGCACTTGCTTTGGATGTGTCTGTTTGTTATGCCAGGTTGCTGGGTACTCTAAAAATCCAAAGCAGTGCAGTGGTGGATTATAATTACAGTCTTGTAATCTGCACCCAAACTGCCAGAAATGATACACGTGGTTATTTCATAGCTTTTGTGCACTTTGTTTTAGAGGTGAACACAATTGTACCCTCCTGGTTCTCTGTACACAGAAGGCTTATGGCACGGTGAAGCCCCTTGGATGCCTCGTGGACTCAGAGCAGATTTGGAAGTGAAGTTTTTATTTGTGAAAGCAAAAGACGGGAAATACTGGCTAAGGATAGATGTGTGAAGTACGGATCTTGCATCTTGTCAGTTTTGCCAGTGTATTTCACAAATGTATCTTTGGTCCCTAGGTTCTCCTGAGCAAAAATGTTCATTCTTACAGTAAAACCTGCACTGCTTTGTAATGCAAAAAAAGTCTGTGCTATATGAAAAAATAAGCATATCCAAACTCGAGTTCTCATTTGAGACTTAAACTTCCAGAAAGCCTAAGCAACTAACCTGAGAAATGTTCAGAGGAATTTCCCTTTGTGTGGATGCCGCCATGTCCGTCAGGGTGAGGAGATTTTTCCTACTACAGTTCCTCAGAGAGGAGCTCTATGTGACCAGGCCCATAAAGAGAAAAGCAAGTGCACGTTATAATTACTCTTTAGTCTCTGTTTACTAAGTGAGTGGAAGGCAGTATTTGAGCAGATGCTTCTATATAATTAGCGTTAGATTATCAAAACCACCTTTGTCATTCCGCAGCCATTTCCTTGCCTCTTTCAAGGTGAGGTGGAGTCCAAGTGAACCTTCCCAAAGATTTGCTGACCTGCAAAGGTGTTGGCTCTATGACTAATATTCTGCAAACAGACTCGTTCAGGAGAACCATGCCTGGCCAAGCCTAGGTTTGCTTTGTTCGCTGTTGCATAAAGGTAGCAGAGAGCATTGTCTTTCTGCAGGGAATCCCTGAAAGAGCTGGAAAATGGCGTGCCCTTCTGCGTTACTGAGGAACATCCAAAGGAGTGTCTAGCAATGTTGTCACTGGAAAATGCTGACAAGGTAACCCACTCAGCTAATTCCCTTGATCAAGCAGATCAAGCAGTAATTGTTTGTTGCCGTACAATAGCGTCCTTCTTTATCCTGACTTTTACCTAAGCTGGTGGCAGACCAGAAGTTTTCGACATTTTGCTCTCTGAAAATCTGGCCTTCTGCATCCAGTCCTGCTCTCGCTCTAAGCCCCAAGAAGCACTTAAAACTGATTCAGATCTTCCTCCTAAATTGATTGAGTCACGTGCGTTCATTCAGTATTCATTATCAAGCTGTCTTGCTGTTAGCATGCCCAGAGGTTTAAGGAGAGGAACATTAAATAACATGGCAGGACGTATATAGGGATTTTGTCTCAGTGGGGATTTCTGTAAAAAGAGCACTCCGGAGCAGTAGAGGACTGCTGTTTTATTTGCCCTCCTTTCTAGCAGTTACGCCTGCTTTTTCTCATGCCACCCTGAAATGTGTTGATGTTTCTCTCATGTGGAAACTGTGTTTCCTGTTAATTAGGATATGGGAAAATATCTGCTTAGCAGGAAAGCTCGTTTTTAACTTTTTTCAAGCAAAGCAATGTAAAGGCAGGGGAAAATAAGGCATTTTGCACAAGATTCCTGTGCAAAACTCTGAAATCTTTTAATGAGAAAAGTACTTAAGAGTCAAATGTACACCAGTCCTGCTTTTCGTGCTGTGTAGTCGTCATTTCCCCAAAGACATTCCTAGTTCACTCTTAATCAATCTCAGCATCAGTCACAGGCAGGAGCAATGCTGGAGCCAGAAAGGTGAAAGTAATTTGCAAATTCACCTGGGCTTTCAGTTGAAGTTGGAGCTGTTATTGGCTTAGCCACTTTTGGAAAAGTAATTTTAAGCACCTGGGTTAATCAGGTTCTTGTCAACTCAGAGGAAAATTTTCATGAGGCCACAGAAAACGCGGCTCAGCTCCTTGCGATGTGTATTGCTTTACAGCGGGCAGTCAACAGAGTACAGCGGCTTCTAGCCAACGCTGTCTTTTGTAGTTCGACAGCCACTAATTTCATATTGATGGTGTCACGAAGTCCCACGTTAATGCGTTGTGTTAAGTCGTAGTTCATCGTGCGGTTGGAAGTCACCTAAGTGGTAGCGGAGTCATTTTGAAAACAGCACCTAGAAGCTGCTATTACCCGTCCTGTAACACCAGCTGGTAAATCTGGTGTGAAAGTCTGACAGTTCAATGCTCGGTGCCATTTGAGATGTCTTCAGCCATCTGTTGGGCTCTTCCTGCCTCTCCAGCAGAGGACAGGTCTCCCGCAGGCACTGTCAAATCTTCCAGGTGAGTGAAGGTATTTTAAATGCACTTACAGAGCATCTGTATTTATGTATCTGCATTTTGACTTCCTACACAAGGTGTCATAAACTTGGTGGGATTAAGGTGCATCTGTGCCCCAGGTTTGTTTTGCATAAGAAACTCCAATTAGGTTAAAATAGCGATAGGGCCTTCTACAGGCAGGAACGAACACACGAGTACCTGGCCGTGTTACCTGTCCATTACTGTATGGTACCAGTCTGCTGCGGACCCTCAGCACGATCTTGGCAAAGCCTGGGTAGGAGCAGTTGATGCTAATCACCTTTCTGTCTCAGACCTGGGAGTTACGTTTGGGTAGGAAAATGTACTAAAAAAATCTTGGCTCATGGGAGCAGAATTCCAGAACAACAGAAGAAGCACGGTTGTCTTTGTTGGCAGGGAGGAAATTAGCCCGTCATTTCTTGTTGTGACGTCTTTTGTGTCTTTATCTCTTCAGAACCACTTTGAGGTGGGAGGGATGGCAAGGAAACACAAGACAGCGAAATACTTTGAGCTAGAATGAAAGAGATGTGCCTGTCCTAGTGCAGCAGGTGATCATGAGTGTGCAAACTTGTCTGCAGGCAAACTCGCCTGTTTTGAAACATAAGACTTTAACACTGCAGAGTGCTGTGAATAGTTTTCTTTTATTTCTTGTTATCCTGCCCTTGCAATTCAAATAAGGTACCCATTGTTTTAAGAAATCACACCCAAGATGCGTCTGTCTTCATGGTTTAATCTTACATGACTGAAATGCTTTCTGAAATGAATCAGCGATCAGCATGCTTGAATTACACAGATGGACTGTAAGGGCAGGAGAATCACTGCCTCCTCGGACTTTGAAAGAATGATTTCTTAACATGGATTTTTAAACATGCTAGGGAATGAAGTGTGCTTTTATTGTTTGTAGCTCAAGAGTTGCCAGAATTAAAATTTAGGAAGAAATTCTAAAATGGAACATTCCCTATTAGTTTGTGCCTGGAAGAGCTGAAGCCCCTGGTATTGACCTTTGGGTTATTAATATGTTGATGGAGAGAAGGATTAAGAAAAGGGCAGGCTGTGGGACACAAATGACACGCGCACCAGAGGCAAATAGTTGTGGAGTGACTCCAGGTCTGAAAACCAGATTCGATGCAGAACATTCTGAAAGGTGGTTCTGTGGTCAGATGAAGTCGCTCCCCAGCTGAGGTTCTTCCTCTGCTCTGGGAGTGGAGAAGCAAGTATTTGAGCTGTTAATTCTACTTGAGAGTCGAGTAAAAGAAATTTAACTTCAAGGCTAGCGCTTTACTGAAGAGGCAGTGCTAATGTGTTACCTCAGAGCATGCCAAGTGTGAAGGCAGAGAGACTTGTCTGAATCTTCATTCCGAAATGTCACCTGTGGTCCCCCTGTGACTATGGTGAAATGTTCGTCACCTCCCCTGCCCTGCTCTGCCCTACGTCGGCCAACCTCCACGACTTGACTTCAGAACAGCAGCCCCACCTGTTCCACTTTGGGGGTTAGGACGTGGTTTTTTCCATTCTCTTCTGCTGATGGATGCTCCTCTGGGAGCCCATGTAACAGGTGATGAGAGCTTAGATCAAATATAGATCAGAGGCATCGTGTGGAAAAACTAAAGAGCAGTCCTGATCCATCCTTCTGCGAAATAGAATGTAGTCGTGCTGCAAATGGGATTAAAAATGGCTGAAGAGCATCAGGAGGTGTCACCTTTTATCTCATTAAAGTCCCACTTTGCTTCTGACACCAGCTGGAAGGCAGCAAGTATCCCCTGGCAAAAGGCAGCGCAAACAATCAAGCTGCACAGCAGGCTGTGAGCCACGAGCCCCAGGGTCCTAATCCTCGCTGACTTACTGTGTGACCTTGGGTAAGGCATTTCTCGGTGGGTCTCCGTTCTGTAACCCGGAGTTAACAATTGCCTGTATCCCCGTGGCTTTGAGCATTAAATCGTTGTTGATTTTAAAGCACTTTGAAAGTTAGAAATATTAAGTGAATGTTGAGGTTTAATCCCTGACACCTGAATAGTGCGGCTGGCTCTGAGAATGAAGGAGCTCGAAGGACTACGCCTGGGAACGGGATGGTAAGGTGACCTCAGTTCGAGCAACGCAGGTTTTCAGGAAATAACTCCCAGTGGATTATTCAGGAATAATTCCCAGTTCTGAAGTGGAGGAACACAAGCTAAGCCCATTGGCAAGCTGCGTGCAGCACTGGGGGAATGGGAGGTTAAATATGGTGCAAAGGGAATTGCAAGTGTGTCGTTGGACAGAGGTGAAGGAGACGCCCAGAGCTTGGACACACGGGGCAGTGAGGAGGAGGTTGTACTCAAATTTGTCAAGGGGATAGTTAAGCTAACAGTCTGGGCAGGAAGGATGAATGGTGAAAACAGGAATGAGGTGCCATAGGACCGTTTTGGCCAAATGGGAAGATATTTGAGGGGTTGAGTATTTTTCCCAAGTGTCGCCCTTGAGATGCAGGGCAGGCTATTTTTTCTCTTCCCGGCTCAAAACAGCAAGCACCTTCTGAAAAATGCATTTTCATGTGATTCCAGCCACTTGAAACAACAGCATAAATCAGCCCCAAATTGGGTTCTGCAGCTTGGCAGGCGTGCGTCTGTCTGGAGCCTCCCTTGGACCTTACCCAGAGTGGGGTGCAGAGCTAATCAGGTCACCCGGGAGGCTGTGCAGCCCGGAACCCAGCGCCCGCAGAGTGGGTGCCTCGGGCTGCGGGGCTGCCGGTTCCATTTATAACCGCTGCGCTGCTCAATTTCAAGGTCGTTCCAAGCGGGAGCCATCCATAAAATAGACTTTATATTAGTGCCTGTGTTCGGTTTGGTGCTTTCTAATCAACGTGTGCTGAGAGCTATTGCTTTTCTGGGTTCTCTTTGGCATTTTTGTACTCCACGGCACCGTGTAGGGTGGAGAGAGGAAAATATACACACACACTTCTACTGCATGAAAAACCACACGGGTTGGTTAATGGTTCCCGGTGGATTGCGAATGCGTTGTGATTTATGACAGAACAACTCAGCGGAGTATGGAGTCACAAAACACGGGGCAGGTTGAGTAAGCTCGGTGAAGTACAGGTAATCCCAGTTAAATAATCCCAGTTAAATATGCTTGAGGGTTATCCTTAAGCATCCATCTTCCTTTGCTCTGGATCGTGTTATGGTTGAGAGCTGGTGGCAATTAGAGGCACACCGGCATCGCTACCAGAACTGTTTCATTTCTCTCGGGAAGAAGTATTTTTCGTAGTGCCATGCAATTCGTCCCAGCGTGTAGCAGCGTCGTTCTTCGTTGTGATGTGTGTGATACTGCCCAGTCAACGCTACCCACTGCTTAGCCAACGCTGCCCTGTCATGTGCTGACCAGATGACAGTCATGGCCTTGCGTTCATTTCAGCAGTGCAAAAAACCAGATGAGTTATTTGGGGCACTTGCTTTGTCATGGGATTTCGTTATGACAGTAGAAAAACCTTTCAGACTGAATAAAAGTCCAGGGCGTAGCAGAAGGCTTTAAAAGCATGCCTTGGGCTCCATCAAAGAACATCTATGGCCACGTGTAATGCGTATCTTACATCTTAAGCCTGTGGTGTGGTTATAGCTCGTGTGAGTACTGCTCCTCCGCTCAGGACTCTCATATTGCTGCATTTTCAATGAATGCATGCCCTGGGAATCCCCATATGAACCTTTTCCCTCTGAGCAGGAAGGAGCTGTGCTGAGCTGGAACGACACGTCGCATCAGTCCATGCAATTCCCTCCTGTCCTTCATCCTACAGTGCTAGCTGCGTCAACATCAAGAGCTTTGACTGTCCGCTGAGCTCAGTGAGTACAGCTTGCAGGTGCCAGGTTAAGAAATGGGATGAGCGGCGAGCCCAGAACCTTCGGATACGACGAGAAATGTGTTCCCAGGTCTGGAGCCGCACCAGCAACCATTTGAGCTGCAGTGGAAACACTCCCATCCCTGCTTGCCTTGCACTTTTCACTGGGGAGCCGGGTGCTGCCTCGATACAGTGGCGCCTCCAGATGTAGATGACAACGTGAAACTGTGTGGGCTGCTCGCTCTCCGGCCAGCCTGTCCCCGCTATCTCTTCCCATAAACACTGGACCCTTTGTCTCTGGCCTTATCGTGCCCCTGCCGTCACAGAGCCCTTTCTGTGCTCTCCTCCCAGCACAGCGCCTCTGTGTTCAGGGGGCTTTTCTTCAGCTGCTCTTTGTCCCTGGGTGTTTATTGTGCCTGCTGCGGAGTGTGTTTGTTTGGGGGAGAGGAGGAGGGGCTCCTGTTTGTGTGGCTTTTATAAACCTCGTGCAGTCTTCAAAAGAGATGCTGAGCAAAGGGGGTGTTGTTAACATTAACCCGTCGGTACCCTGCGCTACTGACGGTTGCAGAACTGGACCGAGATTCCCCCACTGTGTGAAAAACGTTTTGGGATGCTTCTGAAGTCGCCTGGCTGTGTAAGGCCGTAGGCACGCAGCTGGGAGTCTGCTCCCCCTTTGGTCTTAGCAGACATCTGATTTTCTGTGCTTTTTTCCTGTGTATATCAGCAAAGAGAGCCTTCCAAACTTGGAGAGAGGTGGCTGATTCTAGGATTTACCCCCAGAGTGCTTCTGGAACTTGTTTTTACTCCAAACACTGGATCAGTAGCACTTTGTTTGCTTAACTGACTCGTGCATCCTGTTTGTGTGGCTACATCAGACAAAATCTCTTCTTTGTACCATATTCCAAAACTTTATTCTGTACTTCAGGGCTTTCCCTTTTAAGTAAATTTCCGAAAGCAGAAATTTGAACATGCTCCTCTTCTGTAACTGCTTTGTTAATACTTCCATGGTTGGGATGGTGGTTATTGTTTCTTCAGTACCCGTGGTTTCATCTTCCAAAAGACTTGAAAAATGAAGATCAGCTACTCAGAAATTTTCCCATGTAATCACGTAATGCTTTGCCATGAGGTTTAAAAAATAATAATAAATAAAATGAAAAAGGAAGAGCATCAATTTTCTAACCCCCTGTTGTTCTTCCTCCATAATGGAGGATGGAATTTATAACACGAAAAATGTCCGTCTCTGTGACAGGCAGCAATACAATTGTCTTAGTGTTCAAAGTGCCAGGGGAGACAGTTTTGTATTTGTGGCTCCATTTCACTGAATCTGCAGACAGGATAAGTATTTCAAGCCTTTTTATGATTCTGTTCTGCATCAATTGAGCATGATGGAAATACTGTTTTCCTGAGTGTTAAAATACTCGTGTGGTTTAAAAAAAAAAAACATTTTACCATCAAAGACTGTATCTTTTTCTCAAGTTATTGAATCTTCCCCAAAAACTAATAGGTGTAAATTCAGCATTTCACAAGGTAGTATAAAGAATTTTTCTATTTTTCAGGTAATTAATATCCCAAGATGGGAGGTTGCAGTCTGTGTATGGCAGCATCTGCATGTTAATAATATAACGCTGGGAAGTAGTTCAGCAGACTGTGTCCCTTTGCAGGGGGTGGGAGAGGAGGAAATGCAAAATAATATGAGCCTTTGTGAAACGAGAATCCACGCACTCAGTCATGACTAAACCTATTCAAACATTCAGGTGTTTTTTTTCCAAGCCTGCTCTAGGCTCTAGTGTTGTAGTCCTGTGACGTGTTTTCTTTTATGAACTCACTCAGTTTGCCTCATCTCTTTTCTCTTCCAGGAGCGGTCTCAGCTGCAAAGCGCACAGGGATTCCAGCACCCCGGGAAATATCATCTTCTGTATCGAGAGAGAGAGCTGTATTGCGTGGTCAAGCCAACACTAGGAAAACTCAGCCCAGCCCCACTTCTTCTGGTACACCGACTCCTACCAAACATGTGCGTCCCACTAGCAAGTCCAAGCAGGAGAGTGAAACTGGTGACAAGGCTGTTTTGGAATCTCAGGTTAAAGAACTCCTGGCAGAAGCAAAGACAAAAGATTCTGAAATTACCAGGCTCCGTTGTGAACTGAAGAAATGCAAAGAGAAAGGGTCGCTTAACCCTGAACCTTCAGACCAAAACTTAGAACCATCGTCACCCGTTGACATAGACCCGCTAATAAGGACCCTTCAGGAAAAAAACAGGACTTTTCAAAAAGAACTTGCCAGCCTGGGAGAAGAAAATCGTGCTTTGAAAGAGAAATTGCTTTATTTAGAGAACTCTCCTCTCTCGGACACAACAACAAGCAGTGGAGGTGACAGCAGCCTCCCAACCCCAACTACCCAAGAATCCAGTTTTGGAAGCCCGTCAAAAACTGCATTGAGAAATGAAACAGATGAGCACAGGCAGCGAGTGAATGGGGGCGCGCTGCGCAATTCAGCCTCTTCCAGCAGCGATGTCACTAAAGCTTCCTTGTCACCTGATGCGTCGGATTTTGAACATATAGCAGACATACCTTCCAGGCCAACATCCTCCAACAGCAACCACATCAAAGGTTCCAAATGCTCCACTACAGGAAGTTCTCCAAACAACATTAGCGACCTTTCTGTTGCGTCTCTTACAGAGAGAATACAGAAAATGGAGGAGAATCACCACAGCACAGCAGAAGAACTACAAGCCACTCTGCAGGAGCTGTCGGATCAACAACAAATGGTACAGGAGCTGACGGCAGAAAATGAGAAGCTAGTGGAAGAGAAAGCTCTCTTGGAGACTTCGTTTCGTCAACATAGAGATAGAGCAGAACAGCTGAGTCAAGAAAACGAAAAGCTAGTGACTCTCCTCCAAGAGCGGTCCAAGAATGAAGAAAGCAGAGCTCAGGAGGGGAAAGTCCTTGAACTGGAACAGAAGTGTGCAGAAGTTCTTGAAAAAGCACAGTTTGAAAGAGAGAAATTGCTTAACATTCAGCAACAGTTAACCAGCAGCCTGAGAAGCTTAGAAAGGGAGCATCAAGATGCCCAGCAGGTGATTAAAGGCCTGAGAGGTGAAAATGAGAAGCTGCTTAAATTACTAGAAGTGGAGCAGCAGAGCAACAGCGCAGTGACGAAAACTCTGGAGGACTGTAAAATTGCGTTGGAAGGTCTAAAAATTGAGAATGGGTCTCTAAAAACCCAGCTGGAGAGCGAGAAACAAAAGGCCGCCGAAATCAATGCAATGGGATGTACTACTGACACCTCGGAGGTGCAAGAGATGCTGAAGGTAGCCCATGCAGAAAAGGATCAGTTGGAAGCATCTTGTACCGAGCTTAAGCAAGAGCTGCTGAAGGCTAACAGTGAACTGAAGCATGTTCAGGGGCTGCTGTCTAAGGTAAAGCAGTAACAGTTGTAAAATTTAATTTATCTGTCTTCCCACAAGTAAGTAATTGTTGGTCTATGGATTGCTATTCAGCAATTGATTATAAATGTCCGTGATTTCAATTGCATTCATTAATTCTGAGTGGAAGCTGGGGCCACATGGTATTTTTTGTTTCTTAGAATCATAGAATATTCCGAGTTGGAAGGGACCCATAAGGATCATCAAATCCAACTCCTCTTCTGCTATATGTGTGCGTTTTTCCAGGAATAACTGGTAGCATAGCTTTGCTTATAAGTTCAAAATTTATTTTCCGTAGTGTTTTCTGCAGAATTTACCACTTTGGCAAAAAGAAAAGTATTTATCAAAATTGGAGCAAGAGAACAGGTTAATAAAAATTACTTTGATATTATGCAGACAAAGATTAGTGAAAATCACTTTGTAATCCAGGTAAAGAGAAGGACATAAGTATTTATCAGCAAATAATAAATCCTTGATAAGTCATGAAGGACAGATTAGTTAGTAGTGAATATAGATGTTGCTGGGTACAAGAACATGCGAACATGCTCAGAGAAGTTGATAATTACAGTGACTTGACTTACGATGTACAGTCAAGCTGCAGGTGAGATAATTTTGGTGAAACTAAAGTATTTTTACAAAACTGAAAAGTACTCTTTTGGGATAGGTAAAATAACGGCCATATATATATATATATATATACATAATATATTTAGAACATTTTTTTCTCCCTCATTTGGTGGTTTGTAGCTTTGCTCCAAGCAAGCTTAGGTCAATTACTGGTTCTGTTTGCTGTCTGATCTTGGGTGCTCAGAAGAGAGCCACAATGTGGGGTGTCACAGAACAGGCATTAATACGGTGCCAGGCAGTGATTAATGCCCCATCGCTGCAGAACGAGTGATAAGCAGTGTGTGCAGCCCTTCCTGTCCGGGAAGGGATCACGGGAAGAGCTGGAGAATTGGCTAGCTGCAGAGGAAGAGAGCATTGCCAAAACTCACCTCTGTGATACGAGTGATTTAGAAGATCCAGGTGTCTTTTGAGTTTAAATAGGTGACCGCAGCAAATGGAGTTCGTAGAGGAAGTTCCCTCATGTTTTGGAGTGCTTGGTGGAGCTGCAGCGTATGAAGAATAAATGAAAAACTGCTGAGTGCTCCGACTCCGCACCAAACTTTTATTGCTTGGTTTTGAAACCACAGATTTCCTCCTTTTTACTCTTCCTTTCCCTCAAATTAAGCTGTTTTGAATCATTGGCTATTTATGACACCCAAACAAGACCACAGGCTTCTGTAAGGCTGCCCTCGAGTCAGCCTGTGCCAGTGCTACTCACTGAATTGGCAGCCTACACCTTGCTTTTCTGTAGCTTGGTCATACTCAGGGATCTCCCCCAGCCCTGAAAGCATTGATCTGTAGGTAGGCCTGAGCCAACAAACTGAAGTGCAGCAGTTCCCCCTTCAGCAATTCCAGATGTCCTATAGCCAGAAAGTGTACTTATCTGCAGCAGCAAGCTCTCCTACGTATGTTTTCACAATCCGTCAGAAACGCGCATGGTAAAAGCAGTGAAGTTGTTAATATGGCCAAACTGATTACCATCTTGGCCCTAAGGCAGAGATTTCATTCTCATAGTGCGAAACGGGAAGAGATCTGGAGCTTTCCAGGAATATTGTTCCTCTCTTTATTACCTGCACAGACTGGTTTGGAATTATGGTAATTGTATAGAAAACTTAATTCCCTACCTAGCATCTTCTTTTGTTATCTATGACCAGGAAAGAACTCTGACATTCATAACTCAGGTATGTTTCCTGAAACTGTCTTGTTAGCACTGAAACTCAGTTCCTACAATACATAGAACAGAAGTTCAATTCTCTCAGTAATCAGTAAAATCTGAGCGGTATCTGTTAAGAAATAAAAGGCAGCCTTGCAGCTTTCTTCCCTCGTTTCCAGGCTGAGAATGAGTGTGGTCAGCTGAAGGAGGTGTGTGACCGGCAGGCTGAGCAGCTGAGCAGAACCAGCCAGAAGTTGCAGGAAAAAACATCAGAGAACGAAGCAGATATCAAAAACCTGAAGGAGACCATTTTCGAGTTGGAGGACCAGGTGGAACAACATCGTGCTATCAAACTTCACAACAACCAGCTCATCAGCGACCTAGAAAGTAGGTGGAGCTGAAAAAAGGATTTAAGCAAGCTTATTCTGGAGGCTTAGTTGTGGCCAGAACTGGGAGGAGAAGGTGTGTCTTGAGGTGTGTGACGAGCCTCGCTTCAGAGTGATTTGTTTTGATCAGTCCTTCCTGTTCATACACACAAGTCACAGTTTTAGCAGTTGGTGCTACGGGAAGAAAATTACAGCTGGTCTCCAAAACTCGTTCTTTAGCAAATGATGTGTTGGAACTAGAATTACTGGCCTTTTAAAGAGCCTGTAGGTAAAATTGCTAGGAACAGCTGGGAAGTGGAGTTTGCAGCTGCAGTGTGGAAGGGGAGCTGCCACCTGGTGGATCGAGTTGCTCATTTCTCTTACCAGTGTTACACTGCTTATGGGTGGGGGTACAGACCAAGTGATCCCGTACATGCAGTTCTGTAAACTGTAAAAGTCTGGTAAAATACCTCAAAATAGTGAACCATTTTAGAGGTGTTTGAGTAATATATCTATTGTTGATTCCATTCCTGATCACTGACAGAGTATCTTAATTTCCATTACATCTGTTAGTGGCATCGCTAGAGGCAAAACCAAACGGGCTGCTTTGCCCTCCCGTTTTCACTTTTCACATTACCCTCGTGTTTAATAATCTTTTCCTTTTTTAACTGTTTTTAGGTAAAACAATGAAGCTGGAGGAACAAAAACAAGATATAGAGAGGCAGCTGAAGGCTCTGACTAAGCAGATGAAGGTAAGGCTCAGACACCATGCTGAGCTAGGCTGAGCTTTTATAGTAATACTGAATTTTAGTTAGGCGTTGTATTTTTTTCTTCAACAATTGTAGAAGCTTCTACATCTTTTAATTCTCTGTCCTCTTTGTTTATAGCTGATTCTTGTCCTGTGAAGGAAACTATAATATATCCTTTGCAAATTACTTTTGCTTTTTGTACCTATGAAATTCTGCTACCTTGGAACATCTGTTCCTGCTTTATCAGTAGCAGTGAGCTCTTTTCAGCAACAGTGCTTGTAGTAGTATCACAAGTCTGAATGATCGATAGCTATAGGAAGAACCTTGATTGTGCTTCTTGTATTGGAATGGAGAGCTAAGCATCAGTTTCTTCTTTTTCAATCAACTCAAAACTGTAAGCAGGCAAATGTTTACTTTGACCTCAGCATCTTGAAATTGTGGTGAAATTCTGGTCTCTTACGATGACTGAGAGATTGATAACAAAGTGCTCAAAGTGCTTGTTTTTACAGCAAACAGTTTGGGGTTGTAATTGTTTTTCCTAGGAAGATACAGAAGAATGGAGGCGTTTTCAAGCTGATCTGCAGACTGCAGTGGTTGTAGCCAATGATATTAAGTGCGAAGCCCAGCAGGAGCTCCGTGTGGTGAAGAGGAAGCTTCAGGAGGAAGAGGAGAAGAGTGCTAGACTGCAAAAGGAGCTGGATGAAGCGAAGGGCAACAACAGGTTGGTTACTTACAGAAGCCAAGATTTGATCTCTGTGACTGCTAACGTGCATGCAAACAGTGCTTTGTCAATAACTATTCATTGGCTTGGATGTGCATGTTGTCTGTTTTTAACTCTTCTCACAGATTTTGTGGTCTTTTATTCAAAAATGTTTCTGTTCTTTTTTCTTTTTGATGATCCAGTTCTATCACGTAGGCCATGAAGGTTTTAATGAGCAAATATTAAGTAATAGCAATTGCTAATAACTTTTCATAGCTTTGTTCTCACTACTGTATTCCACTGTGTTTTATTGCTTTCATAACTCTGCACAGCTGTATTAAACCATCTGTTAAAAGCTTCTTTAGCTACATATGGGACATCCAGAAGAGAATTTCTTTCAAAGTAAAATGAGGACTAGCTGGATACTTGTTCTGCAGGTCTGCAAGTCTGATACGTGCTGATTGAGTGATCAATGCAAGCACTAGGATTTTCTGTCCTGAAGTCGAAACCTGTTGTGTGATTAAATGCTCTGGCCTGTGGCCTGGGTTAACATTTATCCCAGAAGTGATTTGTCATGCAGTGGACCCACTTGAAATTCAGTGGCTGTAGTCTGTGGTTGGGGGGGAGCAGTAAATGTGAACTGTTTAGAGATATACCCTGGCATGGTGAGCCTCTGGGGGAGCATGGTAAGAACAAGTGACTTACACAACTGAATTTGGAATCATTACAGCTGCCTTACAATGTGGCTTTTATTCAGTACAGGAAGTTTTATGTGTGACCTTTTATTCCAGAAGTCATAGTACAGTTGAAGCACTAAATAATAAAAGATGGAAAACAAAAGATGTATTAGAAGGAGGAACTAAAATTTATAAAGAAGGCAATGCTCTACTCTCATTGCGTTTGCACAAGCAGAACCAGAGCTTCGGGGACAAAAACTTGTACAGGGGGAATGAAGAAAGACAAAATAACATAAACAGTAATACCATTTACCAAAAACATGCCAAATTAGCTTTGCTTCTCTGGATTTATCCAGGTAATGTCTCTCACAGAAGGTCCATGGCTTCTGTTAGAATAGCCATGGGAAAACAGTGAACGCTCATTTATTTCAGGTGGAGTAAGCGTCCTGCTTAATGTTGCATGTATTTTCTCACTGTTTTCCATTCAGAAGTTCCCACAGCAGCTGGACAGTAAATGGAAGTACAAAGATGGGATGGCTTTTATGTGGAGGCATGTAGTTCAGAACTGATGGATAGAAAGAACACATTCGTTTCTCCTTTTTTCGAGAAAAAGAAAAGTGCATTTAAGTTCCAGCGTCATTATCAGAGTCCCCAGGGGATGCAAAGAAAAGCTGTTATGCATTATGTATTAAGGCAATGACTAGTAGCCAGTGCTAAAATTCTGGGCTCTGTTTTCATTCTTAATTTGTTCTTAATGAAATTTCTCTTGTTTAGAGCAGGGGTGTGAGGTATATAACCACTTTTCCCAGTTTATATGTTACTCCATATATATATATAACAGCAGGAATCATTTACTTGTAGTTTCCCTTTTTTATTCTTTCACTTTTTAATCTGAAGATGTTTATAATAATATCTAAACTGAACAAAAGATGACCCACTAATTGGTCAACTGGGATATTTATCTTACGTGTGTAAGGAACACACCTGCATTGTCAGTCCTTTGCTCTGAGAAGCCTGAGCTGAACATTTCACTTCTGAAATTAGACCACGGGAATCCACACATACATAGTTTCAGAAGGACGCATTCAGAAATGTATCTAAGTCACTTTTAACGTTTGTGTCTTGCTCTTTCTCATACATCTAGAGAGATACGTGTGTCTCTTGCGTCATGTTGACGGTCTGTGTAGCTTTCTCTGAGTATTATGTTGGTCGTGGAGCCAGTCGTACTGTCTGCAGTGGACAATATATGTTCTCTATCAAAAGCAGGTAATGAGACCAAATTTTGCATCTGTCAATTTAGGTATAACAAATTTGACTGAGTATCAATCACAGTGTACGTGCAGAGAGTACTAAGGCAAAGTTTCAGTACCGAGTGGTGTGGAGAAAATAATGAAGTCTATGTAAGTCATTGCCTAACCAACCCACTGATCGACAGCAAAGCAGTGAAATTTTATAGCTGTACTGACCTATAAAATGAAATCTTGAAGCTGCCAAAGCTACTGCTGAGAGCCAGTTCTATACTTCTACACTTACTTTTGCATTCCTGAGGTTTCTGTCTTCCCAGCACTTCAACTTCTTCTACCCAGAAGGTTCTGGGGATATTCTCGTCATTGCTTTTAGTCATTGTTCACAAATGCTGCTGCTCAAAATCAGCAGTAGATGCTGGTGCCTGTGGTGACTTTAAATGCATGCTCAGCACTGGTGGAAACAGTTTGTAGCATGATACCTTAATGCAGTCTGTAAAGTATCCCTCGTATTTGTTAATGTTGAGCAGCTGTGCATTCAGCTGAATGTCTGAGAGTCCCTAGTGAGTGTTTCCTGTCTTATTTTTAAGTTCTGATTGGAAAATGTACCTTCCAAATCGTTTGCTACTCAAAGTTTTTTTGGCAAAACCTCATCTATCTCTTGAGGGTCAGTAGACTCCACCTCATAAATTGATCTTGAAGCCAGTTTATCTCCTACGACATCCTGCCATTTTAATGTTTGCCTGTGGCTGCCTGAATTCCTGCCTCCAAGTTTGATTTCACCATTACATTCTTCTAATCAGACAAAAAGTCATTTTTGGTTCAGGAAGAGCCAAAGAACTTGCAGAAAAAATCCTGATGAGGTCATCAGAGTTCATCTGAATGAAGGTAAGAGCCTCCCAAAGGCATCTTTAACACAGATTAAATGTCTAATTCTATGACTAAGAATGTTGGGGGGAGGTTGGACAACAAACAAATGGAATAAGGAAAAGAGTTCAGTTGGCCCAAGTTAGTACTGATTAAAACCTACAAATTAATTAACCCATGTTCCAGTCTTCTATGATACTTTACATTCTAATTAATGCTATTTCTATTCAGTAAAATGTAAAAGCTTACAGTCCACTGTTGCATAACTGTTTTCTCAGGCATGGTGGAAATAGAGATAACGTAGTCTCCATCCTTGGAGGTTTTCAGGACCAGGCTGGATAAGATCCTGAGTAACTTGGTCTGGTCTTTATAGGTGACCCTGCTTTGAGCAGGCTGTTGGGCTAGGTGACCTCCTGAGGTCCCTTCCAGCCTGAATTATCCTATTATCGATCCTGCAGCAAATCTTTTCAGAAAAACTTGCCTTAGAAATAAACTCACTTTTTGCAGCTATTCTAGGATCAGATATTCCATTATTGGTAAAAACATTGGGTTTGTAACACCCAGTTATTGACAAATGCACCCAAATTTCACACGGCCCTTTTTTGGCTTCATACCCACGTGTTTCCAGGCCTTCCTAGCAGTACAGTGTTTAGCAGCAGTGAAAGTTTCAAGGTCTTCCTTGGATTCTTTCCCTCCCAAGTTCTCAAAATTATTTTGGCATTAGGATATTATATGCATTGAACCAGGAACATGGGGGGAAGATAGCTGGGCTGGGAGCAGCATCCAGAAGGCAAAGAAATTATATCTGTAATTACACGAGCCACTCCTAGAATAAAGAAAAACCTAACCAAGTCCTCAAAGAAAAGTGTAAAGTGAAATTTGTGATGTACCCCACTAATTTGCTTCTGTTCTTCCTCCTAAAGTCTCAAATGCCGCAGCATGGCAGTGTTACATGCTTTTTCTCCTGGAAATAAGCTTGTACTCTATGTGTATTAAAACCTGCTGTCAGTCTGTATGTGCTGATGTGCTGCTCATTTGTGCCTGTGTTTTGCAGCTGTTCTGTCTTACGGAGGTTCGATAGTTCATTCTGCTCTCACTTAAAGTAAGCAAAGTAGAATGTCGCAGCAGGGCCCTTGAAGTATTGTTTGTTTGCTCCAGTTAGGCGCTCCTCAGAATTTTTGGGACCAAAGGGAGATTGTTCCAGCCCCCTTGGTGCAAGGACCCTGAAACAAACTCCGAGGTAGCACGTGTCTAATTACCTGAGCAGATTTGTGTACCCATTTTGACGGAATAGTCCTAAATGATTACAGGCAAGGAAAGCCAGGAATGCTACCATCTCTGTCCTTTGAAATTGGGTCCTTGGCTCTGAGAACTTAATCTCTGCCTATCTGAGCAACATAGGTTTATTTTTATTGCTGGTTGCTCATAGTGTCCCAGAGCTAAGTTGGTGTGGTGGAGTGTTAAGGCACTCCTTTAAGAGATGGGCTTTGTGCCACCACCAGCATTTCCCCCTTTCCCCTTTATTTAGTGATGATGGGATGGATGATTAACTAGAATAGGCATTGTATTGCTTCTTATAACGTCATCTGCTGTTGTCTGTATCTCTGTAGGTGCCTGAACTCTACCAGCTAACACAGCCCTGGATGGATGCATAGCCAGGCCTGTGAGACCCTTCAGGACATGCCTTCAACTTGCAGCTGAAAAAGGGAAGTTTCAATTGGAGAAAAGCAACTCCAGTTTTTTATTGCCGTGCAAAAGTCGAATGTATCACAAAGTGTGAATGCTGCTCTGGTCCACCTTCCTTCCACGGGCAAGAGCCTGTTTCTTTGTTTCAGAAGGCTTCTATCTTCAGAAGACTCCAGGAGGCTGAAAACATTCTGAATTAGCTTAAAGCCAACTATTTGTAATCGCAGAGATTTGGGGGACTGAAATAATTTACAGTCCTTCTGGAGGGATGGGGGTATTTTTCCTGGAACAGAAGTTCAAATGTGCCATTTTAAGCTTAAAAATAAAACTGAGTGTGTATGTCTGTAAAAATACACATTGTGTTCTCCATATAATATTATATCCATAGATCTGTGCGTGTCTAAATACACATGCATACAGATCTGTATGTATACAGACACACAAACTCAAGTGATTCCCACCTTTGCAGCTGGGTGAGTTGCTCATGGAAATTAGATTACTGAAATCCAGCAGGAAAATTGAATAGAAACATTAGGTTACTGAACTGGTATCAGCTGTTGTTTTTTTTGTTGTTGTTGTTTGGGGCTTTTAATATTGCATTGACAATGCACTCGCCACTTGGTGGCATGTCTCACTCAGTGTGTGTTAGGAAGCAGTGGGATGCTCGAGGAGCATATCCTGCTCTGACTTTCACCGTGTTTGTCCTGGCTGAGAATTGCAGATGGATAGATCCAGAAGAAAAAACAACGAATATATCAAGCTCCTAATCAATATCCTCTCAGAAGGTGTCTTTCTCATGCCCTTATTGTCAGTGAACCAACTCAGGTGAAGTATACGATCAGGGAGAACTTGCTTTAATTCACTTTTGCTCCTGGAGACACCTGGAGAAAGCTTTCGTTGGATACCAACAAGAAACTGAGAAGTTACCATCTGTGCCAGAAGATCGTCAATTCGTTCCAGGACTAGAATTTTGTATTTTGGATGTGGGTTTCCTGCCCTTTTCTCCTGGATGCGAAGACGTAGCAGGGGCCTGATCTCAGAGCAGGCGGAGCTAAAGAATTCTGCGGCATGTCCTGGCTCTGGCACGGCCTTCACCTATGTGCCATGCTACTGGAGTGTATGCACATATGCACACTTGTGTTGCCTTTCTTTACCGTGCTGGCAGCTGTTGAATGTCGGTTTTTATGTTTAAGAAATATATATATTGAAGTGCCAAATAAATGTTTGTGTCCAGAATTGTCTGCTGCCTACTCTTGGCATCTCTTCTGTTCTGTGTATCAGCAGCTGTGTGTCTCTGTGTCCCTTGGAGTTCAGGAGGATTCACAATGACAGGAACTCTGTCAAAGACTAGATTGCAGAGCAATTATTTCTGAAATGTGGTTCTGTTGTCCTAAGTCGCTTGTAATGGAGAGATCAGAGCAGTTAAACTTTCAAACCCACGAAGGCTGTTGTTGCCAAAATCTATACGTTAAGCACAAAAAGACTTGTACCGCGTTATGGTCCACAAGCAGACAAACTCTTGCCTTTAGAGAAGAGCTCGCTGCATCTACTTCTCTCACCAGTGAATGAAGCTAAGCAGTGGCTTTGTGAAAAGGGCTCTGCACATTAGAATTCCTTTGTGGCTGAAGTGCTCCGCTTCCTCCTGGAGCAGCTCCACTTGAGCCAGCTGCAGCTTGCAGCTTTTTTCTATGTAAACCATTCATCCTTGTTTTCAAGGAAAGCATACAGCAGTAGATGACACTTCTTAACTCCGTCCTCTTTGTGGCAGGGCTTAGTCAGTCTTCTTGGCTGGCCTAAACTATGCTGAGCTAAATGAAGTGTGTGCACAAGGAGCCGTTTTTGGTTTGAAGGTAGGGCTCAGTGTTAATCTTAGTAACTCATGTTCTCCTACAGTGTCCTCCACAGCTTGTTACTGCAAGTTCAGTTCTGCTTCTCTATCAAGAAACCCATGTATGTACACAAAGGTGCATCCCCTTTTGCAGATTTTTCTCTTCAAAAATGGGAGGTACTCACCGGGTTTCACAATTGTTCATTGTTTGTTGGCTGCTCTCTGTGGCATCAGATGAAGCAAGTAGGTCTCAGCATTTTTCTACCTGCTTTCATGCCAGTGTTTGCAATGTGAGAGGCCTCTGTTTTCTGCTGTGATGGTGTTTGATCTAGGAGGTTGTTTCAGGGTGCGTTAGGAGGCTGTTACAAATATACAGACTTAAGGTTACAGGAAGCATTGTGACAGAATTGGACCCAGTAGCAGCTCCCGTGCTCGATCTTTCATAATTAATCTGTACAATGACAGAATAGCGGCATGTCATTTCTCAGTGGACTTGTCTGTGGCATGGCACACAGGCTGGTCCAGCTACACTAACTTTATTTTAACGTGTTTGCATCCTTTTGCAATGAAAGGCTAGACTAGTCTGGGAGGCGTGAGCTTTTCTCGGAGTTAAATCCTGACCCATGATTTGTAGCCTCGCTGAGCCAGGTGGCCGTATTGGCAGCCATCAGTCCCTTGCAGTGTCTTGTGATGCCGTTCAGTATAATTCCTCTCTGAATAAATGAAATCTGGAGCCAGACCCCTTTCCTGCTGAAGTGAGGGCTGCCTGGAGCGTACCTTTGGCTTATTTTATTCTCAAGATTCACCAGTTGACCTACAGGCATTGACCGTTCCTTTCCTACTATGATAATGTCTTACAAACCTTGTGCTTTTTGCTCTTTGCCTGGTTAACCAGACAGAACTCTATAATTGTTGAAAGTGCAATGGGTTGCGTTGGGTGGCTTGGTGTCCTGAGGCACAAATCTGTCCTCTCTCTGTACTTTATTAGGAGCAGGGCTCCTTCAGCTTGTGTGTTGTCTTACAAATGGAGTGCAGGCACTATCACCTGTTGATTTGTTGCTGATGTCTTATGAAGCCATGAAAGAAAAAGTGAAGGGCTGAACGTAAAATTAGCCAGCAAAACACTGGCTCCCTCAGAGCTCAGTGGATCTTATCCAGTCTGCCTTTCCTCCTTATTGGATTAAATGGAGAATGGAACTGAAATGGCTTTTTCTATAGCCATCTGCCTCTGCAGGCCCCCTGGCACACAAGTAGCTTGAATGAATTAGCAAAGAAATGTCTGCTTAAAGACAGCACCTCCTTAAGCCCTGCCAGAAATAGAAGCGTGAGTCACTCTTATTTTCGTATTCATTGACACCCTTTAGCCCCTTGCATTTTGTACGCTGTGATGCCAAAAAGGAAAGAAAAAGTGTTTGACTTATATTTTTAGCTGAACAGAAGTTCTTCAATCTCATGGGCACTTTCCTGATGGAGTCTTCCAGATGACTTACGAAATATTTTCTATTTGTGTGTGTGTGTGTGTGGTTGTTTTTTTGGTTTTTTTTTGAACATGAAGTTCTTGGCCCCTACCCTACTTCAGAGTAGGGGAAGGTGGTGAAGCCTCAAATCCTGTAGATCAGCATGCATTTATTAAACAGCTAGGAGATTGGGAAAACAATGTGATAAAGACTCTCTTTTTACACCACTAGATTTTATCTAATTGCAGCTTTCCTAAAGTAAAGCTAGGTAATTGACTCGAAGTCCACCTGAGACCTACTGGGTAAGTACGGTGTCAGTGCAATTTCAGCCAGCTCCATAAAATGCATGACTAGAAGCAATGGTTATACTACATGATTGCATTTGCTGTTTAACACAAATGTGGACTTTCCTGTACTAATTCCTCGCAAGTCCAGCACCTAATCTTGACTTTAAAATTTCCTGTTGATGGAGCAACTTAATGACCCATGTTAAAATACGGGCCGTATTTCTATGAGTTTGTCTATCTTCATTCCAGCCACTGAATTTTGGTGTTCCTTTGTCTGTTAGGATGAAGCACTATTAAGTTTTATTCCCTATTTAATTGTTTATGGATTGTGATTGAGGGTTTACTTGTTCAGCAGACGTCCTTGTTGATAAGCTGTAAGAGTTGAGTTTCAGTATTTTTCATTATGAAGCAAGTTTTCTAGTTTAATTTTCATGGCTCTTAGCTGAACCTTGTCCATCTAATTATTTTACTTTCAATTATGGTATTTTAACTGCTAACAATTACGCCAGCAGTGGTCACACCAATTAAAAACACAGAGTATAAAATAACATTTTGCTGTTTGGTTATTTTCTTTGTTAGATACTGAGGACCGCGTTAGGCCCTTGGCCCTTGTGCTGTGTTGAAGGCCCATCTTAGATGATTATTAGTGATTACTCCCAAGTCTCATGAAACTCCTTTTATTCCATGATAACCTTCCATCCTGTGACAGGATGGGGAATGGAGATGATAAGGTAAACAGCACAAAAAAATTAAGACTTGATGATTTTAATACCTGCTAGGCACTCCAAAACAGGAGCACGAACATTGTAATAGTGGGTACATGTTCTGGGTGTTACAATCAAAGTTGTGCATCGTTGGATTTGCCTTACTGCATATAAAGACCTTTAATCTCTGCTTGCACTTCCTGTTGCCACTGACTTTGATCTGCTTTCTGCTTTGCAGGCTGACAGCCGAAGAGGTAGAATCTATAGAGGCAGATACAAGCAACCGCTGGCAAGGAGTCTGCATTAACAGAGCATCTCCCACGCCGTCAGAATCTGCAGCCACTGTGAAGTCGCTGATAAAATCATTTGACTTAGGATGTTCAGGTACAGTGTATTTTGTAGTAAGCCTTTTATTTTTGAGTAGTGAATAGGTGTTTTTTGTTGTTTCGTGATGCAGTTTCTTAGTGCAAATTCTCTGTCAGTGCTTGGTTCAGAAGTACAGTCTATGGAATGTCACTACACCGTTGGTTCACTGTTCTGATGAGGGGAAGATAGCTGGTTTTGAAATGCGATTGTTTCCATATTTTTTTCTCTTTCAGGTAGCACTGGACAAAATATCTCAGTTCACAAGGTCCCCAGGAGCCCTCTAAGTGGAATTCCAGTGAGGACAGCCCCCGCAGCTGCTGTTTCCCCCATGCAGGTGAAAGGAACGCTTTCCATCATCGCAGTTTTAAAACGGGTAGATGCAGTGTTTGCATGACACTGCTTCAGCATGCCAACATAGATATGTT
Organism: Nettapus auritus; assembly: GCA_011076525.1. Taxonomy (NCBI): domain Eukaryota; kingdom Metazoa; phylum Chordata; class Aves; order Anseriformes; family Anatidae; genus Nettapus; species Nettapus auritus. Next base: position 7,456,808 of record CM021783.1, read on the forward strand.
GACAAGGGGAAAAGGAAACTCATCTGTTTATTTGCTGTGAGACATCAAATGCTATAGTACTAACAACAAGGATCAAAGTGAGTTTGCATTTGACCTCAGTTTAGAGGTTTCAGTGGACGGATATGAACTCTTTGGAATACAATTCTGAACTTTAATCGCTGTTAACCAGAAAATAGGTTTCGATTATTGGTAGTGAGTTATGAGAAACATCAGCCTAAACTAGGCATGTGAATTGACAAGGAGTAATAAGTTTCAAAGATGTATGTTATCCAGTGAGTTCATACAGTGCTGACTGAAGAGCTCTTATGGTTTGATTTTTTCCCCTCACGGAGCATAACTGTTGTGGAATATAGTACTTCCTAAGTCACTGCATCAATTAACTTTCTCTAAGCAGTTTTCAAATCTTTGGTATAATGTTGTTGGAAATGCTGTGTGTTAGCACGTTTCATTCAAAGAATCAGCAAAGGAAGTTTAAAGAAGGGGATTAAACAGAGGTCTGAGAACTTTCTGTGAATGCATGGGTGGGTATTAATGCTGAAAACCGGAGCTGAGAATCCTGGCTTATGATCCAGGGTGCTGTGGACAGAGACGTAATTAGGAACAGACATTCTTACTTTGGGTTGGAGACACACTAGGTTATGTTTGGCAAGAGAAAAACATGCAAATAAGAATGCGAAATAATTCACGAGCTGATCTCTCACCACCTAAAAATATTGTCCCTTTGTCCTTTTATGTTTCATCACCATTTATCCAGCTCTGGGTACAAGCTGATACCTTGTAGAAAGCTTCCTGTATTCCTCAACCTGCTTTGTGATCTTGAAATAGCAGAATAGCAGCCTGTTCAAGTGTCATGTCTAGTATTTTTAACCCTTTTGTACATTTGTTTCACAGAGACATTCTGTTTATAACAACACAAAGCCAGCCAGCAAAGGAGTTGCCAAGCACGCAGAACTTTCAGACCTTCCTCTTGCAGGTAAATTGCAGTAAACGTACAAATGCTGCCTCTTTTTACCAGCAAAATCTTACCATTAAATTTGTCTCTCTGGGCTGTTTTTCCTCTTTACATATGGTCAAAAGAAACATGAAGAAGTGTCTTTAGTGTCTGTTTTAGAGAGCTTTTTAATTTTGTCATGTTTCCATCTTGATCGTAGCCTTAGAATTATTTTTTTTTTAAAAAAAAAGCTGATACAATATGATTTGCCAACACAAACTTGCCGTCTTTATTTCAAAGTATCCATGGCACCTCTTTAATCCATGCCGTGGAGCTGAAAAGTACTGAATTTTGTTCAACATGTATTTATCTGGAATAAACCCAAGGCACTGTCTTCTGGGGGCCTGTTTGTTTTTAAATTGGGCTTCATTTGAAATACATGAAACATTTCAGATACAGATGCAACTGTTTTAGGAGCAGTCATATTTGGGCTTGAAGCAGTTTGTTTTGTAAGTTCTCAAGAGAGGCATTTGTTTTTCTTTCACACTTTGCTTTTGTTCTCTTGTCATTTAATATTCTTTTCTACCAGTGTTTGTTTCCCTTTTCTCTAGGGCCCTTTATTTTGCTTATCTAGTCCTGAATGTAGTTATTGCATTGGAATCAAAGCTAGTACCAATAGATTATTGAATTTTTAAGGACAGATGAAGTATTATATTCATGTAGTCAGGCCTCAATGAAACTGGAGGCAGTTTCTGCAATGGTTTGTTAGCACAGGAGAGAAACTAGAACCTGCCTACCTCTTAAACTCTTCAAGTAATCTGCTAAGATGTCCCTTCCAGGATTCAAAAGTGAAGAGATACTGGATCTGAACATTAAAACAGTTTATAAGGTGGATGGCAACATAAATAACCATTAATCTTGTCTGTGCTACCAGTTTCTCCTGTGAGAGTAAATGATAAGCAAATAGAAGTTATTAGTGGAACAGACAGTTTCCTTATGTGTGTCAACTGATTTCCAGAAAACGTCTTGCAGGAGAGTGTACTCTGATCCTAAACAGAACATAAAACCATTTTAGTATCTACTAATTTACTGTACGGTGAAGCAATCTGTCAACTGTAATATAATGCTGTTTCCTAATAATAGGTATCCCAGTTCAGGCTGTGGATAATTGCTGTTATTACCCATAGACAATTGTTCCATGAAAATCTGTTTAAATCAACAGATATTTTATTAGCCATTGTATGGTAAAAAATTTATGGTCACTTGCCTAACAAGTTCCTGCATCTACCACTTCACTCTGTACCTGGGATTGATTTAGTTCCAGTAATCCATAGCAAATGCTTACTCACTATAAAGTTGTAATAGCTCTGGTTCCAATCTAAATACTCCTAGAAGGCAGTTGATCCAAGTCCTATGCAAACAAGACTGAATTAAAAAATATCCCCAAGGAAATTCAGAGTGAAATAGTCTCCATAATAATAATCTTCTGGCTGATTCTGTCTGACTAATATCATAGCAGGGTTCTGTGATGTCCTTAATCTGACCCAAATGTTATATTATTGCAGAGGAGAGCGGATTACTTCACAGAGAGAGCTGATTTTTGACCATGATCTTTTCAGTTAGAATCATAGGTTTACTGGTTCTGTCCTGGAGTTTCTGGGAGCCAGAAATAAGTCAGAGGAAGTATATTACTCATGCAAGAGAGACTCAAGGTACAAGGCTGGATACTGTTACTTGCACCACTTTGGCACTACTGTATAATTCAAGCCAGTAGCCAAAAAGTTTCTTTAAATAGTGCAAATAGATTGTGCTAACAGGATGTGATTTTCCTTAATCATTATTATCTCATTTCTTTTTCCAAATGGCTCCTAATATACCCTCATCTTCAACCTCCTTTCTTTGCAGCTATATAGCACAGTACTTCCAATAGCTTTGATTCCTGTCTGGGACCCTTCCTTATCCTTCTCTTTCTTGTACCACACATGAATGCATCCTGAATGATTGGCACAGCACTTCCTAATTGCACCATGCCATTAGCCAAGTCCAATTATGTTAATGACAATTTAACAGTGCGCTTTTTTTGCCACCCTTACAGGCTAGTGAGAAACCTACATTCCTCTTCGTAATGTTCAGATTTTACCAATTGATATGCCCTTTGTTGTAGATCTGTTTCTCTAAACAAAATATTGTTAAGTTTAAAACGTCAGGAATCATTCATTGGATGCCTGTCTGACTGGCATGGCTATTTAAATTTGAGATAATTGGGAGAAACAGTTGGCAGTTCTCCATCAGCTCAACCCAAAGAGGAGTTAGAAGAGTCATATGCATGTGGACCGTACAGTGGAAAACCACCAAAAGGCATAAAAGCAGATTTTCTGTATTGCCTTCAAATAACAGAAGGGTAATATATCCAGATATACACAGACAGACATGTGGAGTTACTTCTTCTAAATAAGCTCAGCAGGTTGGGAAGAGAGGGCCTCCCTTTTCAGGGAGGTAAATGAAGTCTAGGATTTCTGTTCTGCATTTTCTAGTATGCGGTATTTTAAAGCATTATTCTGCATGCTATTTCTTGTTATGAATTTATGATGTATGCGAAGAAAGGGCGGAAGAGTGAAGGGAAGGATGATCCTGGCTGAGCAAGGTGTATGCAAACACAACAGAGCTCTGCCAGCCAGGTTTCTTGGAATAAGACAGTCTCCCAGGACTGGATTCTGTCCTTTTCCATCAAGATGACTTAATGGATAGGAACTTAGCGGCCTTCTCTGCTGTGGAAAGAAGGTGCAGGAATGCCTGTAGCTCTCAGCAGCTATAAATGCCTAATGACTTCCAGGAGCCAAAGCAAGGGCAGCTGCATGCCTATGGTTACCACGCTCCATTTAGGAGGATGTGCTTGTCTGGCAGCTGCTGATACACCCCAGCTAAAAAGAAATGTAGGACTGATTCACTATCCTTTGCTGAAGCTGAGATAAGAAGGAATTCATACATTTAGGAGATCTGACATTATTTAATAATTAACATAGGGAAGTAGCTGAAAAGAAAGACAAAGTTAAATGTTCTGCATTCAATTAATTTGTGATACCTCATAATGTGCTGCTCATAGATCCTGGCTTGTTGACAGTCTGTCTACAGAGAAAAAATGGACAACTCTGTTATTCATCACTCTCAGTCGTAATTGATGTGCATGGAGAGATAATTTCATTTCTATGATCTCTGGCTTCTGTTCAAAAATTTATCAACATTGGGTTCCATGGCTACTAATTTTGTTGATTTTTTAAATATACACACACACACAAATATGTATCGTAAAACCAATATGTAATATTTAAAAATACTTAATATATGTCATAATAATACAGATGCATCTGCTATGAACATACTGGGACTTCCCAAGGTCATGTTAGATGGGATGCCAAGCATCATGTGATAATAAATGCCTTTTACTGCTGGGTTGTATTCAGAAGACAAGAGGTCGTCTTGTTACATGAATACTAGTGGCAGGAAAAGAAATTATTATACTAGGGCTGGTCAGTCATCTGCTGAAGATATCTGGTGATCAGCTTTTGAACCTTTAAGTCTGTGGATTTTGGTATTTCCCTTCATTCACCTGAGGCCCCTACCCCCCAGCAGGAGTATCAATCACAGGAAACCAGGCAGCCTGTATTGTTGAAATCATCAAAGCCATTCCTTGTTATGATCACCTCTAATCTGCTCAAGGTTTCCTAGCCCCATGTGTGTTTAATGAACAAATGAGTACATTTGTTTAGAATCAAAACAACAGACTACATATTGTGTGCTGGGTGGCAGGACAGTGATTAATCGAATTCCTCAGACTGCAGAGTGACAGCTTTTTTTTTTTTAATTCCCACAGACCTTCTGAAGGGGAGAAATGACGAGCTGAAACCAGACCATTACCTCCGTAAAAGCCCCTCCCTGGAATCCCTGAGCAAACCCCCCATGGCCTTCAGCAGCAGAATGCTTACCTCAACCTCCAGCAGCTTGAAACCCCAAAGCAAACTCAGGTACCAGCTAAGTTGCCTGGGAAAAACAGCACATTGGAAAGACTGACAGCATTACCCGGCACCAAGATGAACATTTCAATCCGGTGGTTTCTTGTCTCCAGTAGAAAGTTTGCTGGCTACTCTATCCAATTCCAAATTACCAGGCTGTGTAAACTACACCAGAGCCAAATACCAAAATTCAGGCTATAATAACCACAATTATCTGTAAGATGAGCAATTGTGACAAAACGAGGATAGCAAGTTTTCAGGAGTCACTCTGTTGTACGCCAAAATCCCATCATTATCTTACTGTAGATTTGCACGTTATGGTGAGTTTAAAAACTAAAAGATTTGAGGTCTAGGAGAAAGCCAGACACATCATTTTCTTTTGGTCTCCACCATTATTCACAGAAGTAAAAGTTGTAGGATGAAGGCAGTGTGGATGTTTTGACTGATGGCCTTTAACTGTACTCTAGGCCTTGACTGCAATACAGATTCCAGATATTTCAGTTTATTCGAGAACTCGTTCTGCAGCAGCTAATTGGATGTGAATTTGTTGTCACAGATTCTTTAGATAGAAGGTGTGCTCTGAAAGCTATTATAGTTTGGTTTCCAGCGAGGTTCTGTATGCTGTCTTGCTTTGTCATAAGGATATTATTTACACACTGGAAGAAAAAAAAAATGAGATTTCAAACATTTGTGTTCTCCCTTACGTCCCCCTGGATTAGTGTGGAGAGAAAGGACCCACTGGCAGCCCTTGCCCGGGAGTATGGTGGTTCGAAGAGGAACGCTCTGTTGAAATGGTGCCAAAAGAAGACAGAGGGCTACCAGGTACATTTTTACTTTTCTCTAGAGAACAGTTCCATCATTTTTTTATAAGCGTTCAGTAAGCAATGTCACTTCAGAAACATGTATTCAGTCTTCTCTTTTTACATGTTTACTTCTGTTGAGTGTTTTCTGTGCTCTTCCTTCAGATTTCCGTAACACTGCAGACCCCCATACTACATTGTCATAATTCACATGCAAAAGCTGAAGTATTTGCTGCATCAAAGGTCATTGATGGTGTGAAACGGTGTATATGAGCAGTGGTTCCATTTGGTTTCAGTTTTTGAAATGACATTCTAACACTTTTCTGTAGGCTTCTGTAGATGGCATGTTGTTATCAGCATTGTCTTGTTGCTAATGTCTGCAAAAATGAGTATTTCTGTGTGTGGCCTTGACCAAACTGCAATTTAGGGCCCTGCTTTTTCTAATCTACTGCAGTTTAACTGAATTTTATAAAGCAAGTTTTGACGGCTTGAGAAGATTTCTTTAGGGATTGATTTTTCACTGCTGAACAGGCATAATAATTCCCCCAGTTATTGTACGGCCATAGCTGTGTTCATAAAGCTCTTGCTGGTGTTTGTATACAGTTTTGTTAGACCTTGGGCTCTGCTTGTAACGGAGCTGTAGAAGGCAGCTACAGGCAACAGTTCATCCTGTGATATATGCTGGGTGTGCAGGATGGTCTTAGTTGATATAATGTTGAGATTTTTTTTTTTCTTAAGAATAATATTGTTTGTTACTTAGAGCAGAAGACAAAAGCAGTTATCACCACATGATATGCACCCTGGAGCAAGTCTTTAATAAAAGCAGAGCCCATCTTTTAAAGTAAATAATAACATATTTTGTTCTTCACAACTGGCTCTTTATGAAGCGTTAGCTGCAGGGCACAGGAGTTTGGAAGAAAAGACAGTAGCTTTCCCTTTAAATAAGCTCATCTATGAAAGTGTGAGTTGTTTCTTAGCACATAGCACACGTTCATGCGCACATGAATGACTTGCACAAACTTCACAGAAGGACAAGTACCAGACAAAGCTCTTGCCTTTAGACACACCTTAGAAGCAATAAAGCCAGTTAGATTTTAGCCTCCAATCATGTGATACTGCGTCAAAGGCTCTAGTGTTGTCCTGTGAAGTTGCATTTTCAACTCAAATTTATATTTACTTGTATCTCATCTTCTAAAATTTTCCTGGTCTTTGATTAGAAGTTACTTGGGGAGAGGGGAAGGGGTGAGGACACGTGACACATTTCCATCCAGTCCTCAGAAACTGATGGGTGAAATACAACTTTTCCAAGTCTAATTTGTGTTAAGCCAGAAAGCCCAACCCCTGAGTAAGACTTTCTCTTGACAGCGTTGCCTTTTTTTTGTTTTAAACATCAGATATAGGAACTTCCTCCACTTCTTTTAAAACAGTCTCACTCATCTGAGTTCGCTGTTCGAAGCATTCTCTGAGAGGCAGCCTGTAGTTACCTTTGTCTGATTATATCCAGGTAGGACTTGAAGGTACTGCTTTTGGAAATTACTGTGCCGCTTGCAGACATAAAGGCCTGCCCTGATGCTGGAGGTAGCAGACTGGTGACAAGTATTCCCCCTGTGACAGAACAGAGAAGGAGTTTTGTTTTTCTATCCTGAACCCAAGTAGTGGAGCTAACTGGATCGGATAGCAGGCCACCCAGGAGGTATGCGAGCAGCCCGGGTCTATTTGTTTTTCCTTTTAGTATTAGTCTCTGGAGGAAAGCATGTCCCTGGCTCAGAGGACAATGGAAGTCTTTGCTTTATATATGGCTGCTGTTGCTACTAACATGACTGTCCAGCTGATATTTTAGAAAAAGCTTTGTCATTTTGGTTCCTGCTCTGCTGAGGTTCTTGTTCTGTTGATGGCTGTCCTCTGTCGTTAGTCTAAAGCAGCAGAATGATCCTTCAGCAGTTTTCAAAAAGAGCAGGTACAGCACCGGCACTGACAAACACTGCGTGGGCCAGCAGAAGCTGAGAAGTTCAGCCTGTGGGGTGTGTGTATGTGTTTGGGGGGCTCATTGCCCAGAGTGTTAAGATCTCAGAATAAAAATTAAAATCAGATGTATCAAAGGACAAGCAATGTCTTGATTTATGGTGAGAGTCTCGCCTCTCTATCCTCTTTGCTTCATTTAGAGGCGTTATCTCTTGGACAGTCTTCCCCAGATTCTCGTTCCCATCGTGCTCACTGTGGTGCATTCACTGACTCTTCGTGAACTAGCTTTCCCCTGACCCTTGCACCCTTACGATAAGGCTGATACTGAGCTCCACAGGGAGTTTTTATCATTTTTGAGTACAGAGAGCTGGATTGGAGGCAAGAGCGTCATCCTCCTTCCTGCCTTAGCCACTGCACTGGTGGGAATGAAGTCATGAGCTCCAGCAAGCAGAACCCCAATGACGTGCATCACTTATTTTTCATGCATAAGACCCCCGTCTGTGAGGCATCATCCGTGCAGATCCCAGCACACTGCTATGTTCTTTCTAACATGAAGCCCAGAACCACAAGCAGTTTGGGAAGCAAACTATTTTCAGCTCAGTGACGCAGTGGAATGAGAGAAAATAAGACTTGATGCTTGGCTGCCTAACTTATTTTCAGTATCACAGTGTGCTGCCTTTGAGGTTTAATACAAGTCTGTCTGCAGGTCTGTGAGCTGAGGAGGAGGAGGGGGATTCCTTTCTGTTTAAATTAGGCAGAAACCTGATTTCATTAGACGATACGAACAAAACGGATTAGAATAACCGATTCTCTCAGTAGCAGCTACTACCCGTGTCCCACATCCCCTGAGGAAAGCTGGATTAGTGACCTAGGAGAGGATCTGGGGATAAGACCTAGGGAGCAATGCACAAGGCTCCACTTTTCAAATGCTTTAATCCATACAAGGCTTCTGCTATAGATAGAAATTTACATCCAGCTCCTGGCGTGTCCTTTCACTGACTACGGGGGAACATTCCCTGGCTTTTTAGTTCAGTGTGGTGTTCCCTAGGAGGCAATCTCATAAAACAAGAGAGGGACACTGGAGGGAGTCGAGAGAAGTGCAACATAAGTGAATGTTGGCCTGGAGGGTTTGATTTGTTTTTTTAAACAAAGAAATTGCATGAGTTTACAGTAACTGAGGGGAAACATGAAAGTGTCTACGCGTCTCTAATCTGCTATGCCATTTCTAAGATCCCTATTTAAACAGTGATTTGATATCAAAAGGTTATGAACGCTAAGGAGAAAGTAATATTCTAGAAAATGGAAAAGTACTAGAATGGAGGTAAAGCTGTTACTGTTAAGCTGATATTCAGTTTAATGACTAAGAGGAAAAAAATATGGTAGTGAGATCTCATAAACTATGATATGTTCTGGTATATGATTCCAGTTGTCAGGTTTCAATGTCTAGATCAATGTCTTCTGGCATTTTGGGCATCTATTTTGAATAACTGTTCAGGGGAAGTGCAAAGAAATCACAGCATCAAAAAGAATTGCCGTGAAATAAGGCTTTGGGCTTAGTGGCTTTTTGCAACACTTCCTTGAGGAAAATCTCCAGCTTAGAAAACAAACAAGCAAACAAAACAAACCCAACTCCATCCGAAGCGTGGTTGCCTATGAGAAATGTACACTGCCACATCTCTTTTGCTAGACACGCAGAGACTGATCCTCCCGCCTCTCTGAATTTGTTGACATCAGGGTATATAATGTAGGGTGGTGAGGTGACCAGACTTGAGAACTGCTTTTGTGGCTCTGCAGCTCAATTACCACAAGTCCTTTAAACCACAAAGCCTGCTGAGAATAAGTTATTTATGTTAAAATAGCTTTTTCTCTGTTGTCTTGTGTTTTTTTTCTCATCTATTTAAAAAGATTATACATCATAGCAACAGTGTGAAGTAGAAATTTGGTGCCTCTTTTCTAATAGGCTCTGTTCCCATGAGTCATAACTCCTGGAAGCTGCTGAGAGCCATTCTTGTTGCATTATCACCTTCCATAATCATATCATTAGTGACTAGTGTTATTTAAGTGCTCTGGTTCTATTTGCTCTCTGTGGAGACCATTTGTCAAGGGGCCAAACCTCTCTAGATTAAGTCTATTGCTATCCACAGAAGTATTGTGAAAACACGGAACATCAAGAGGCACTTAACCCGTGATCATTAAAATTTAGGATTATTAGTTCTGCCACATACCCTCTTCAGAGACAAAATGAGATTGCTACCGTGTTAATGAAGATGGCTTGCTTAAAAGAACTGTTTTTGCATTTTTTCCAACTACTACACATCCATCCTATGACACAGAGGAAAAGAGAAATTGAGACCGAGTCTTTTTTCCAACGTACCGTGATGGTTATTCCTTTTATCAAGTCACACTTGGTGTAACAGGACCCATTTGGGATCCACTTCTCGAAGAACCACCATCTTTTATTCTGAATCTGCCTGTGTGGTTGTTTTGAGGAAGGAATGCAAAGTAGGAGGAGATAAGAAATGCTGTGGAACTAACAAGGGGGAAATAGTAGCTATACCTCCAAAGATTTTTGTATCATATATTCCGTGCCCGTCCATACCCGTACTCCAGCTCCTGGAGACAATAATTCCTTTTCATTATTCTGCATTAAAACACTAGCAACTACGAGCAAAGCTAGAAGAGAATTTTGTTTCCCTGTCCTATTTGGTGTCACCTCTGCAGCAGGTCCCAGGAACACTGTGCAGTATTAGGAAGTATTCTTAGGAGTACACAGGAACTATTTTTAGGGCAATACTCTCCAACATTATAGTGTTTAGCTGGAATTAGTAAAGTACTAAAATCTGTACCCTTGGTCATTCTGAATATTTGTCTGGAAAGTTATTAATTGTTTTTTGATGCTTGCTTTTCTTAAGACACCGTTAGTGTTCGGGCTCTGATGAAATATCCTGATGCTGTCGGCAATACTTGAGCCTTAGGCTTTGCTGAATATATTAATACAAGTGCCTTTCCGATGTAGTGCCTCAGCGAACTATTCAAAAAGAAGAAAAATATCTGCCCTGAAGTATTCCTGTTATTATGGCGATTCCAGCCCTGAGAGACAGAAATTGGAAACAAATTTCTTCCAAACATAACCTGAAAGTCACGAAGTGTAATTCTGAGTGCTCTTGCTACTAGAAGCATGACGCTGGTATATCAGACCTTGTAGAAGTGGCAGCGTCTGCGTGATACTGCATTCTTCTTGTCGCAAGGATGCAAAAGCTTAGGGAGAAAAATAAAAGCCATGTCAGTATTTGCTGTTTGTCAAGTAATCTAGTGGCTTGGCAGCAGATATAATATAAAGCTTTTTTCCCTTTTGTATTCAATTTAAACTCGGAATAATACTAGCTTTATGTTTATGAATTTGTGGCTTTCTTTTTCTCACAGGAATTTGCATTCCTTTTCTGTTGTGCACTGGATAGTATTTCCGCCATATCGTCTTTGTTCTCGAGCCCTACTCCGTGGTATTATCCTCTGCTTCTTCCCATGTTTTTTTGATTGGTTTGGTGGCTGGATGACATCCAGCACACATTAAGTACTGCCCGAAGACATACAAAAGCAGATAGGCTGATGAGGATCTACCACGTTCCCTTTGGTCTCGTGGCCGTAGGACCAACGCTCACACGTCAGGGAGGACTTTGGGGCTAAGCCCACCAGCCAGGGTGCCGGTTCCTTGGCTGCTGGTACAGCAAGCAGGCAGGTTCAGGGGCTGCGTGTTGTGGGGTCCTGCTCTATAACAGGTCCACAAGCTCCGTCGTGGTCAGTTGTACATTAACAGGTCTGTGTTTGACAGTTTCTTCCTTATTCTGGAAACCAAGGGTTATATTTAGAAGCAAGAAGTCCATCATTTCTTTGTACGTCATTAGGGTGCGTAGCTGACTATCTTCTTAAGCAACTGCTGTCCCAATCTTTTTTTTTTTTCTTTTTATAAGTCTAGACTGAGCACTTTGCCTCACTTCAGCTTTGCATTGTCTTGGACCATACAAAGGGAACAGACACTACTGCAAGTGCTGCTGCTGTCCTCAGGTTTGGTGCTCAGGCTGGCAGTGCTAGTAAAGAATCAAAGAACAAAATGGAACAAAAACCAGAATCAATCCTCTCAACCTCTGAACCTGGGCAGAATGTAATTCCTGGCACTTGGCTCGTGAAACAATCAAATCAGATGTTTCCATTGACGCTAACATAATGGGGCTTAGTTTTACAGCCTCGAGAATCCTGGCACAGCTGGGCGCTGTCCTAAAGAGATCAGAAGGAACCCAGTTGTTTAATCAAAAGATGTGCCTGTGGATACGGTAGTGATTCTCTTACCCTTTTCTACCTTACTTTCTGTGTTTGTGTCAACAAGTAGCGTGGAACTGCTAACAATCAGCAGTAAAACAAATAACTCCCAGTTTGTGTGATATGGCTGAAGAAAAACGCTGAACAAAACCCCTCCAGATGTAAACGGCAGCCATCCACGCATTCTGAACAGCATTCATGGAGGAGTCATCCTCTTCTGGGGAAGGGTGGGAAGATTTCCATTCTGCCACACCAACCTGTGTGCTGGAGATTAGAAGCTAATGGCCAGAGCCTGCTGAGTACACGGAAAAAAGCTGTCTGTCTTAATATTTACAAATGCCATTAACGCTTCAAAAATCTTCTCTGGTGGACGGTGACATTTTCTGAAGTACCATAGGCCAGCGTATCTGCTCCGGTAAGAGAGGGAGCGTACGCTTGTAAATAGCATTGCACCCACATTGCTTAAAGCATTTTGACATTTAGAAGTGGAACATATGTGCAATGGGGTTTTACCAGGAAGTTATTTTTGTATTCTGTGTATTTCTGAGAACCGGGTAAAATTTCTGTCTCTTTGAGTTTCTCTGATTTTTGCAGAAAACTTTTTAGTTCACTTCAAAGAGACTTTTCCTATCTATGCAGTGATCAGAGGGAGTCTTGGTAAAAGCCATTGAGATAGGAGGGCCTGCCCTGTGTTTAAATAAAAATTGACATTAGGGTGATCAGAAGTTTTGCTCTCAAGGCTGTTTTGGACCACCTCTGTGACCTTGGCTGTTTTGCATAATGCCATTGCATCGATTTCCTTGGCCGTTAAAATATAGATCATCTTGTCTCAGCGGATGATGATGAGTTTCAGTAAGATTTGGAAAGATACTCTGATAAAAGGGTAATACGGAGGACTGTAATTACTGAAAATACAAGTTTGAAATTTCAAGATATTCCCAATTCTTTTCCAGAATCATTTTTTTTTTTCATCTTCTAAATAAAACCACAGTCCAGTGGGTACACGCAGTTTCTCAATGTCCCAGCTGAAGCCAGGGTTGGGTCTGGAAAATAAATCTAGCAGCTAAATCATGGCTTGTTGGGAGTAATCAGTTTAATTACGAATGTGCGTGTCTCCTTCACAGAGATGCCAATTCATAAACGTGCTCCTTCAGTGTAGCCAACTAACTTGAGGCAAATTCTACCTTTTTCACACAAGGGGCTTTATCCTGTAAACAAATACAAGTCTTTTGATTGGAGGGATAAATTAAATGCCCATGCAGCTCTCTCATGCGTAACTTTCTATCCTGCTGGGTAATTTTAAAAATAGCATTTACATTCTATCCATCCCAAAGTCCAAGACGCTTTCCTCATGTTGCCTGGATGCAATGACAATCAGGGAAAACACTTGAATTGATTGGTCACCAGCTGGAACGGCTCCAAACTATGAATTTAACTGGGAGAGCGCTGAGCCCTGCTGCCTCTTCCGTGAGTATTCTTTGCCGTTGAGACCTCTCCCTAAGTTGTCCCCATCCTTTGCCGTGAGCCTGCCTTCCTCTGCAGCTCACCCCTCTTCGCAGGAATTCCAGGACGTGGCCAAGCTCTGAGCTATCCCAGCAGATAATTAGAAATAACTGTGGGAGCTGTTGCTGTGGTCATTAGTGATTCTGTGCCAGGGCTCCAGGCAGGAAGTAGCTAAGCTGCTGCCTTGGATGCATTGGGGAGCTGGTACCTCCCCCTGCTCCCTCCCTTCTTCCCCAGAATGTCTGTGTGGTCCTCGGAGCCGTGCTGCTGCATCTTCCCTTTTGCAAAAATAAGAAGTCATCAACGATTTGATGGGATTGTGACACGAGGAGAACCAGCTAGTTCCTGCCCTCGCTGTGGCACCCACCTCTGCCTCTCCAGACATAACGAACACGTTTTGTCCAACTCGCTGAATGGGACGGTAGTGTCAGTTACAAAAGCACCACCCACACTTGGTATATATCTCTCGGAACCATTGCTTCACCCCTGAAATGGCCCAGAGATGTTTATAAAATAGGTTTTGCTTATGCCAGCTCTCATTTGGTCCTGTATGTTTTTATAATAAAAAGGGAGCTCGCTGTGAGCCCAGCCTCTCTCTCTCTGCCCCCTCTTTAGAAGCTGGGGTGCAAAGTGATAATTAAGGCCCAAAATGAGAGATATGTACAAAAACCTGCTACTTTACTAGCCGCTAAAGAGATCTTTGAAGTAGGTGACTTTTAGTAATGAGAATGTTTTCATGGGGTAATTAGTATTCAAAAGAGCTTGTGCTGTTTGCTAGGAAGAGTTCACATGCATTGTGTGTGTTACAAGCACCGTGCCAGCACCGCTCTCAAGCTTTTCCCTGGTTTATCGGAATCTGTTTTCATTTTTAAAAGTTGGTCTTTATATATATTCCAATAAAAAGAAATGTGGACGAAGCACGGTGAAATATTTACCCGTCCACACAGTGCTGGGAGCACCAGACCTGCTGGCCGTGACCAGATGCTGCTTGGCTTATTAAGGCGGTTACTTGTATGTATAGTTACAGTGATGATTTCCATGTCAGTAGCAACTGTATTTTGCCTTGCAAGCAAAGGAAATGGGAGGTCACATAATTGCATTATCACATATTACCATAAATATCTCCCGTTCGGTACCACTTCCTTTTTTTTTATTCTTACGACAATTTTAGTTACAGCAGCACCACATCTCTTGTAATCAAAATGACGGAACCAAGGTGCCTTGTAGAGGTCATGGACCTCCTCAGTACCTCAGGAAGGAAACGCTGAGCTTGAAGAGCACACGGATTATTTTATAATAAGCTTTACAGTCTACTCTGAATGATGTTTCTAAGACAGCTCATGTCAGATTAGGTGGTTTTGAGTGCAGAGCTTTAGAGAGCATCGTGTTACCCGTTCTTGCCAGTCTGACCAAACGAGGAAAGGTAAGGAAGAACATGGGACGTGCCTGACTTTCCGCTATCTTCTCAGACCTCTGGCTTTTGAGAGACTGAAATAGTCGGGAACTGAAAAATCTGTGTGGAGTGCATGACAATAAGCTTGTTAAATGTCCTCTTCAAATGTCCCTGCTCCCTGTGACTGTTCTACTCAAGTGATGCTTCTGCCAAAAAAAAAAAAGAAATGTCACGAACTCGGTTTCATCTTAGCCTTGGCTATACTAAAAAGGCTCGTTAACTCAAATTTGCTAAAGCAAATGATAAGTAGGAAAGCTGAAACAACACCCAGCAACAACCAGCGGTGAAGAAAGGAGCGAGGAGAACCTAGGAATGTGGCAGGAAATGGGGTTTCTTTATAAAAAGGAAGGTACTAGATGGGATAACCTTTAAAGAGCTGACACCACTTCCTTATTTCATTGTGCTGTGATTATGCAATTTAACAGCATTTTCACGTGGCATTTTATGTTATCTGGAGCTACGTTGTCTCATCCATGTACAATCAGTAAGATGCATGGCGCTGTCCGGTAGCAGTGTTAGAAATACGGATGGTGGGATAGAAGCACAAAGTTTCAAAGAGAGGTTAAAAACAATCGTTATGGAGGCTGCAGCTGCCTGAACCAGCTGAACTGGGGATATTAATATAGCCTGGAGGATAGAAGGTCATTTGGCTTCCTTCCCAATCTTGGCTAGCCACTTAATCTCTATACAATAAACAGTATTGCTGTTCCACAAATTATGCTGGATTTATTTTTTTTTTAAATCAAGAGACAGTAGTTTATTTTGTCTGCCATTTCAGAGAAAAAGGTTTGTCAGGGAATTCGGAAAGTTTCCTGGTAATAGATTGACTAAATGTGATATGCAAATCGCTTTAGACTTGCCGCTACCCATTGAAAATAGCTGAGTGCAATTGTCCAAGTCATCTGAGTGCACCCTGTAATTACGCAAGAATCCAGGCAGTCTTTAATTTTAGGCATTCGTGCCTTTCATCCATGTTAACTGGACCCGACCACGCTTCTAATTCACCCGCATTTCCAGTAGATTGCCCAAATGTTTCATATCTTTGGCGGAGCATTTCAGCCGAACTGGAGTGCTTTGTTTGCTCAGGTTAGGTCGCGTTATCAGGAGCCCTTCTTCTCTTGTATTTCTTCCTAGGAAGGATTTACAGCTTGCCCAACCAGAGCTCGCCGTTTCCATGCTTCCTCTGCTAGAACCTCTCTGGCTGTAGCCCGCTGACACATCCCCCACCAATTAGGGTGTGATGAATCCAAATGAGATTAGCAGTTTCACGCAGCTATTGTTGAAGAGGTGCTCCTGGGGAGTTGCCTTTCAAGGCACCTCCATCAGATTTTACCCTGGAAAGGTCAGCATTGAGTTTTGCAGAGATGTAGCTCGTGAAAGAGGTTCCTGTCCAGACACCTGTGTCTAAATATAACCACTAAAAACTGCTGAACGGTAAGGCTTCTGCTCTGTGAGCACATGAGGGTCGTAAAGCTTAAAAATCTTCAAGCTGAGCTGCTTGAGGGGGAGCTGCTCTTAAAAACAAAGCAATTCCCCTTGGTTTTCTTTATTCTGTGTATTCTGCTTATTCTATTATTCTGTATATTTATTTTAACTAGTTCTCTCTTTGCTGTTAAAGTTCCTATTCTCTATGGACTGAAACTCAATGATGAGCCACTCGGGCATGTTCCCAGCGTGCTGCCCTGCAGCAGCGACTCCAAGGCACGCAGTGTGCCAGGGAGGGACGGGGAGAATGATGCTAAGGGTGTAGTTACTGCAGGCTTTCTTCCACAGAGATCCTTCCAGCCTGGCTTCAAGCTGACTCATGTCTATAATTTATAATTCTGGGTCTTACAAGAGAAAATTACAACTCCAAGAGCCACTGCTGCAGGCGCCGGAACATCGGTCGAGCACGAATATCTGGGGTCGGTACGTTAATGAAGAGCCCGTGATGTCGTTAGTTTGTGCTGAAGGCTCGGAGTCAAAGA
Organism: Nettapus auritus; assembly: GCA_011076525.1. Taxonomy (NCBI): domain Eukaryota; kingdom Metazoa; phylum Chordata; class Aves; order Anseriformes; family Anatidae; genus Nettapus; species Nettapus auritus. Next base: position 7,473,748 of record CM021783.1, read on the forward strand.
TCTAGTGAAATCTAACGGGGTGGTTGTTTTTTCCTCGGGTAAACAAGAAGTTGTTTTTAGTGAGAACAGATCACACGGATTTCCCTGTGGGCCTTCACCGCGGTGCTCTCAGCGCTGTTATCTGCAAGCAAAGGTCCTGCTCCTGGGGAGGGGGCTGAGGTTAATGACTTGCAGGTGTTTGGTGTCTTTTTAGACTTGGCCTGTCACTAATGTTATAGGTAACGTATTTGCTCTCTAAATAACATGGATTTTTTATTTTTTTAACTTTGCTTAATGTCAGATAGTTTAATATGCATAGAAACAAACCAGAGCGAGTACTCCACATCAGTGAGTACTCCAACCGTAACTCCACAGGGCACGCAAAGATTCTGATGTCATCTTTCTATGAAAAACCACACCTCTTGTGGCCGGCAGTGAGACTATGGATATGGTGTCTGCTCCAAAGGAAGCTGGTAACCCTGAGCTGTGCAGAGCTAAGCTGCTCAGCACCCTTGGCCCATGGATCAGGAGCTGACCTCTGGTGTAAATGCCTCTAGCAGTGTGAAGCCACTGGTGGCATGCTAAGGACTGGGACACTAGTGACACCAGATATTCTGTGACCGTAAGGTGGCAAATTTTTCATCCTGGTTTCTGAGCACTAGAACTCGATCTGCAGCACCCATTCTATTTTCCTGTTTCTTCCTGCATTCATTCTGTGCACGCTGTGATGGGGCATCTTCCTAAAGCCTGCTGTCCTACAGGGTTTAACTTTGAGGTCTGCCATGAGAAGCCGCATGCATTTTGTTCAGAGCTTGGGGTAGGATTTCTGCTGGAGGGTTTCACACGGAGCGAGAAAGAAATCACCAAGCTCTCCATGCTGCAGTTTGGAAGTGCGCTTTAACAGCCACCACGTACACAAATAGCTCTTGCATATCCATGGGTTGTGTGCTGAGGAGAAGAGAGGTGTGGCAGAAACGCTGGGATAGGTTCTGCTGCCAAAATAATCAAGAACAGTGAATAGTTTCCAAGGTGTTCATTCCCTAAATTGTTTTCCTTTTTTAATGGCTTCACTGGAGCCAGTGATCTTCTGAGAAATCCGAGTGCCTCTCGTTTGAGTTAATGCCTCTCGGTGTGGTGTGGTGGGGCGGTATTGCAAATAAAGCCTCAGTGCAGCCAAACACAGAAGATCACTTTTCATTTGCCATATCCTTATATCCCAAAACGAAAGGTAGTTAACACAGAATCAAAGGTGGGATGCCAGAGGGGCATGTATGAAATGGAAATGCGTTTGTAGAGGAAAAAAACACAACTCAGTGATGCTTTTGGGGTGGGAGAATGGCAGCTAGTTGCTTTTGATTATGCCTAAGTGTATGTTATTGCGCTATTAACTGAACAGTTGAGCTGAACCTTCAGCTACTCATTTCAGCTTTGCATTTACATTTATTTTGGGTTTTCAATTAGGACAAAAATTCAGATTTGTGTTCATTTTCCCTGCAGTTGATGGCATACCCCTTTGCTGTAGATTTAATCTGTGGTTTAAATGTTGTCAGCAGAACCCGATCTTTGTTCTCTTGCTTGTTTGTAAGACACGGATCCAAGAATCACTGAAGAGAACTGGCTGGACAGTGCTGTTGGAGACATTAGGATTTTTGGACCTCGTTCTCATTTTACTGCTGATTTTAGCACTTCTCTAGGTATTGTTACATGGGAAGAGAAGGGTTTTAGGTATAGTTAAGACCACGAAGATGTGTAAAATTATCAAACGGACTCTGGGCTGGTGAAGTACTGTAGGATGGAGCAGTTTTGTATGCCGTGTCTCATCATAGCGTCACGAAGATGAGGATGGGATGTAACGTTCCCACACAAAGCTGACATCTTTTTATTTAGTCCTGCTGCTTAACTAAGGCTTTGTTTGTTCCTGCCTCTATGGCCTTTGGCAGAGCGAGTTAAAACCCCTCCATTTTCATTTTTATTATAGGGTATAAAATCAGAATATTGGCGTTTGCTGATAGGCAATTTGCTGTTAAAATTTATTGCCCTCAGTAAATTCAACACTTCGGTAATGTGGCTGTCAATTCTTTCTCGCTAACAGAAGATTGATAAACAGTAAGTCACTTTTTTTAATCTGAAACTTGACTTCCCAGTGCAAATTTATGGCTCAGGCCAAGACAGAGTAAAATAGTTTTTTCTTGTGATGGTATTCAGGTGTTTTTATCTCCACTGGCAGATGTGTATAGCCTAAAATCCAGGGTGGTGCGAGTGCAGCGCAGCAGTGACCACTGCTCGTGGCCTGCTTTCTAAGCTCATTACATTTGTTGATTTATTACAGCCAAAATATTTTACCCTGAACTATTCTGTACTGTTTCAGTTTGAGTCCTATTTTATTGTAGACATTTATTACTACGCTGAAATCCTGTCTGGCTGGACAAAGTCCACGTTGGACAACCAGTCAATGAGGCATAAGTGAAGAGCATGTGCTGAAACACTTCCTGCCCGGCTTTTAGTGCGCCTGCATGAGATTTGGTAGGAGATGCAGCAAAAGCCTTTGGGGAATCTTGGAAAGAAACTGGAAATCAGCTAAATAAAGGAGGGTAAGCGGCAGAGTGAGAGCTGAAACGCAGCACCCTGAAGGTACAGCTAGTAAGTGGTGTGAGGGCAGCTCCATGCCTGCCACGGCATGAGGGATGGTGCGGTACTGTCGTGTCCTGGAGCCGTCCGTGCTCTGCAGTGATTGTTTGGAAGTGTCCAGCCACTCTCACTTACTTCGCTGATCTGTTTTTAGCTGGTATTTGGAACGAGAGCACCAAATCTTAGCCATGAGAATGCCTGAGCATGCTGGCATGGCTACATCCGTGCGTACAGGAAGGTTAGAAGGGTCACCTCTCACAGAACCAGAGCTGGGCCCCAAGTGCTTGCGGAACCACAGCTCTGCCTCACAGAGCTCCCTGTGGAGAGCCCTGCCTGCAGTCTGTATCCCCATGATCTTTGTACTTTAAAGCGTTCTTTTTAGATTGGCTGACTTTAGAGAAACAGAAAGGGATGTTTTAATCACTCTAATCCACCTGCTGACCATATCATGTTCTGAACTTCACTCTAGCCAGTAAGTAATGTTAAAATCCTTTGGTTGTCTTGAGTAGGAAAACTGGGTTTTCTCTGTACACCTGCATGCACCCTTGCAGTGAGTTATGTGACCAGCAGAGAAGAATCCCACCGTCTGGTGACAAGGAAAGACGTTTTTGACCATTTAAACTTGCAACCATATTAGACTATTTCTTCCAAACTATTTTCTCTTCTCTGTACTTCTGTTGGAGCTGGCAGAGGTGGGAGCGTTGCTCCCAACCAGACAGATTTTTCTGGCTTCACTCTGGAGTGCTCATTAATACATCCGTGCCCACTGAATTATTAGTTCCACAGCAAACTCAGAATTGTTGTCATTAGGAAACATGTGTAGGTAATGCTGTTTCTGTTTGTTTCTGTTCTGTAAGGGTTTTACCAGAAACACTGCCACCTCTTTTTTGTCATTGGCTATGGAGAGCAAGCATCAGGAAACTTCTGTTCTCTCTTTGACTTCTTAGGGCTTATCCTGTGAATTTGGGTAGAGGATTAAATTCTGTACCTCAAACTTCGCATCCTTTATCTGCTTTTTTTAAAGTTCTATGTGATGTGCAAATGAAAGATGCTGCGTTGATGAGGAATAGGAGGATGCAAACATGCATTCGTGCAAGTGACTGTGCAAATTGGGCGCGTATGCCCAGCTCTTGGAAAGCTGCCTGTTCAGCTGTTGGTGATGCCAAGTTTAAGCCTCCCTATCATACAAATAAGTGCATTATTTAGGTCTTGAGTACTAGGTTTCTACCGGTTCAATTTGGCTTTTGATAAGGGGCTGGATCAGGTCATAAATGTTGATTACACGTTCTCATTAAAGCACATAACCTGCTGTGTAATATCAGAAAGGTAACACTGGTCAAATACACAGAATCACAGAATGGTTGAAGTTGGAAAGGACCTCTGGAGGTCACCTGGTCCTACCCATGTGCTCAAGCAGGTTGCCCAGGCCCATGTCTGGATGGCGCTTGAAACAGATTACACTACCACATTGTTCTGCAAGTCCATCCCTCAGACATGCTAAGGCAAGGCAGCGTGGAGTGGATTAGAAAATACCACTTTTAAGTAACGATTACTTAAGCAAAGGGAAACTGCAGCTGCAGCATGTGCTGCACATGGTGTTTCTCACCATCTAGAAAGCATTGGAGAGCATCTCCCCGTTTGGAGCCTAGTGTGAAAAACATTGAACTTCTTAATAATTCCTTGTCCAGGATTTTGAAACCTTCCATACTACTTGGTGTCTTTTTACTTGCCATGAAAAATAAGAGGAGAATGGAAAATGTAAACCTATGTTCCTTTAATACTCCTGAGTTTTCATTCCATGACTGCACAAAAACTGTTGTTTGCATTTTTATTTATATATTTATGGTCAAGTAGCACTATTCAGGACTGGTTTGTGTTTCCTCTTTCAGAATATTGATATTACCAACTTCAGCAGCAGCTGGAGTGATGGGCTCGCCTTCTGTGCTCTGCTGCACACGTATTTGCCTGCACATATTCCTTACCAGGAGCTCAACAGCCAGGATAAAGTAAGTTTTGTTGTACCTTTTCCTAAGCAATCTGGAATTCACAGTGAACGTTATCCATTTTGACGGGCATGTGGTAAAGATGCAATGTTGAAAGATCTTGGTATTGATTCATTCAGAATAAAAAGGTGGAAATAACAGTAAGAGGCAAGTGGCTTTTAAGAACTCAGCAAGCAGACTGGATTAAAAGGGAAGGAAACCAACAGTGAGCTTCTAGAGAGAAACACAGGGGCTACTGAATAAAGAGTCTGAGTCTAGTGACTGCTGCATATTAATATGACAGCATCCCTTTTGAAAGGCTGCATCAGACATTTCCTGCTGCTCCTACTGTCCTAAGGCTTTCTGGGGGTGGCTTCATTTCCTCTAACAAATACCACAGGCAGAAGAGTAGTGAAGGACTTGGCTCACTGTCTATATTGATGCTATAGGTTCTTCGGTCAGGTTTCAGTTTCAAGGTATGACAATCAATGGCTTACCAATCAAACTTAATAAGTTTAATTTTGTGATGATTTCTAGATCTGCCTTGCATTTCTTTTTGAGGTAGGCAGCACAAATTCAAGTGCTGGATCGCTAGGTAGACAGGTCATTTATTGAACTAGTTGGACAGCAAAGTCAAACCATGTCAGTACATTCCAGGTAGGTTATTAAGACCCTCACAAACAGGCAAAAACTATTTACTGGATTTACTTCAGACACCTAGTATTCATTACAATATTAATTATGGGAATTACAATATTAAGTATGGGAATGCTGTGTTATGCTATGTATAGGAATGCCTCGTATTAGTTAGCACCTCTCACTCGTAATAAAGACAAGCTCAGAGTGGTCATGGTTTTTTGCCCTGTTTATTTGGTTTCACAAGAACCTATTTGTGAAAAGCAGGACTGTAGCTTAGGCAAAAGTGGATGAGCTGTTCAAAGACAAAGAGGTTCTTTGTCAGTATGCCTCACTAATACAAAAAAAAGTGGGGGAATGCCATAGTCACAGAAAAAAAATATTTAAGTTTGGCAGCTTCTTAAGGAAACAGATCTGAAAAGTCTTTGCAAACTTTGACAAAACACACTTAGAACCCCGAGTTTTAGTTGGACAGGAGATTTATTGCACCTCATGTTCCTAGCTTTTCTTAACCTGGGATCTAGATTTAGCTGTTTATGTCTATGTGAAAATATTTAATCTAATATTTTTCAGTTTTGAAATACACCTGCTCATTTAAACTCCGTGATTAGCCAGATGCAAGACAGGATTCAGGAATCATACTTTGATAATCTTTTTGAACCTTTGTTTTATTTTTACAGAAGAGGAATCTGCTGTTAGCATTTCAAGCTGCTGAAAGTGTAGGCATCAAACCCAGCCTGGTGAGTAACCTACGTTAAACAAGGGAGAAATTGCTGCCTGCACCATTCCAAAACCTTCACTGTCACGGGGCCAGTCAGTCAACTTGCACCGAAATGTTCATGTGGTCCTAGGGAGGGCTGCACCATCACCTCTGAAACTTCACACTGTTCTGAGAACTTCCAGGAGACTAAATCTGTAGAATCATGGAACTGATATAATTTGAAGTAGCTTCTGGAGATCATCTGGTATTGAAATGACAGTATCGATTGTCTTCCATTCGGAAGCTTATTCTAGAAGATGACTCCTGTTTTCATGGGCAGAGCCCTATATCTGCCTGTTAGATCTTTTTTTTTTTTTTTTCCTTTTGTTTTAGTGTTTTAAGAAACAGAAGGATAATTTTCTTGTTAAACTGTTTAAAAAGCATTTGCTAAAATCGACAATATGATGGCAAGAAATATAAGATTAATATGAAGGAGGAAATATTATGGGGTTCATGAGCTAAATTACAGAACCAAAGACATGCAAAGAAGCAGTAATTTAAATAAAATGAAATTACATAGAGAATTAATCTTTGATTACAGATGGAAAAGGTCTTTTCAGGATGTACACTACATATGGCCACTTAACTTGTGTTTGTTCTTTGGCATGAGTTTTACAATTGCAGTAGGCCAGTAGATTGCTCCCATGGGCCTCTGTATTGTATGTGGCTTTAAGATGCTCTGGTATGGAAGAAGCAGTGTTCGATAGCCACAGCTGCTCAGAGGACCAAGTGATCTTCCCAGTGGTGGTGCCTGACTAAATCTCGACAATTTGTCCTATGCAGGAACTCAGTGAGATGATGTACACAGACCGGCCAGACTGGCAGAGCGTGATGCAGTACGTCGCCCAGATTTACAAGTACTTTGAGACCTGAGACACAGAGCAAGAGGTGGACAGAAGTGGGGAAGAGAACAAAGAATGCCACAGATGCACTCGATCACTTTAAAAATCCCCTTGCTCCTCTTCCACAACCAACCTAAGCTCTTAGTTTGAAAGAAAGCTTTTCCATAATTTTGCTTACATCTCGGACTACAACCAAATAAATAACCATTGTCCATCTATACAAACCAAATTCACCTGCGATTTTATTCCCACGTGAAAATTGCAAGATGTTTTCAAAGAGGCCTGGGTTATTTCTGAAGAAGATTCCTTGTGCTAAACAATGTTTGCCTCAAGCCAGGCTCTACCAACAGGAGACCTGCCACGAAATGAAGTTTTAAATCGATGTGGACTGTGCTGGCACTCAAGGAAAGCTGGGAAGTTAATACAAAAGCTCACAAAACTGCTCTTCTTGCCAAAATATGTTTAACTCATCCCAAATATGTTTTGTTTTTTTCCTCCATATATTTTATAAGACAACATGACAAACTTGTGTGTGTAAAACCTTAACCTGAGTTATTCTCACGCATCTGACCAAGTCTGCTAGGTTGCTTGCCGTAGCTTATCCAGCAGGATAATACCACAGTCATCTGTAACTTGGAAACCACGCTGTGTTCAACCACCAGTTAGTGAGAGAACTTTAGAAGAACAAGTTAGGCGCTGGGACTCAATTTCAGATCAAACCGAAGTAATCTCAGAGAAAAGTAGCCTTAGTTCTGCAGTTTCATTACTATAGCTTGACTGTTAAAGGAAGCAAGAGCCCTATTACCCAGCTGGCCGTACAGACACTTACCATAGGAATATTGCAAACCTAAGTTACTACCTTTAGTTCTACAAGGTGCCAGTAATCAGGTGGTGCCTCTCTGAGCAATACAGTGACGTCTCAGTAGTTCATCTTTTGTGGAGTAACTTCTCTCCTGTGCTTAGAAGTACCTTCTCTCCATGCTTAGAAGTGGTGTTACCCTGTAAAGGAACACAGTGCTATATTGGTAATGATGACAGCTGAAACTTCACTCTGCAAGCTGCCATGTAGTGCTGTGTTCCTCTCTCTGCATCACGGAAATCTCCAAGGCGCCAGAGAAGAGCTTTTCAGCTCAATGATACCGTTAGTAAAATGTCTGAAAGATACTGTTTAATTTACATCAGACCATTTCTCTTATTTCACCCTGTGAAGTTAAATGTTCTGTTTGTCTCCAGCAGGAGCAGGATCGAGCAGGCTGCTTAATTTGTTCTAGGAGCAAGGTCTTAGGAAGGATGCTGTACAGGATCTTATAGAAGGCTGCCTAGCGGCTTTAGATTGTGCTGGTAGAAGAAAGTTTAGTTAAGTTGTTTAACCCTGGGACCCCGACCGAATGCATCATGGAAGTTATTCATAGGCAGCTAGGGATCTTGAAGAAAATAATAGCATGTGCTTACTGCTCGTAGCACCTGAGCTCATGAAATAGACAGGTGATTTTGCAGAGGAAACTTGTTGTTTCAGGTTTTCTAGGGCTTTGCAGGTGGCTGATCTCAGCCTCTGGCTTCCCCATACTACTTTGGTGGGGGGGTATTGTTTGTTTTTTTTTCTTCTATACCATTTAATTAGTAAACAACCTATTTCAAACTTTGGTTTTCTCACAGCAAAACAGAGAACTAGGGGATAGATGACAGCAGCCAAGGTCAGTGAGTGCCTTGAACAGGACGGAAGCTGGAGGAATACAACGTATGCCTGTTTCACAGAAGGAGAAAAGCATCCCTTGCTCCCGAGCCTGACATTTATTCTAATCCACCACGCCAGGAAGGTCTGATTCCAGTCTTTTGAGAGTCCATGTGATAAAAAGTGGCATGCACTTACAGTGCTCTTGCACTCTTTGGGGTCATCCTATACTTTGAGAAAGCAATTGTAAATGCTGGCCAGAGTTATTCCCTTGCAAGAGAGTGCTTTCTAGATTAAATTAAGTCCCCAGTAATTTTTGGTGTACACTACTCTGGCATCCCTAGAGAACATAGGATGCGTTGCTCTAAGTGTTCTCAAATATAAGTTTCCCATTATGTGATAAGAGGGAAGAGAAAAATAGTTGCTCAGCAGAGTTCTTTTAGGAAGAGAGCCACACTGCACAGCTCCTTTGCCTTGTGGATGCAGCAGGCTCTTTTCCCTTGAGGTATCCGTTGGCAGAGATCCTAACTCTCCAACGGGCTCTAGTTCAAAGCGTGGTGAAGTCAACACAGAAAATTCCATATTCCTCAGTGGGCTTTGGATTGGACACTTGGAGAGATGAGAAAAACTGTTTTCATTCCCAGAGTCTGGAAAACATTTCAAAGTCAGAGGGCTCCACATGATCTAAAAAAGAAATATAACCTTAACCCTTTGTCTCTGGAAATGCCTGTGTTCCCGATGCCTGTCCAGATGTACACTGTGTACATACCTTATCTAATATGTCAGTTGCATTTGCTTCGAGCACCGCTCTGACATCTATTCTCATCTGTTTCTCCAAGGCTGATTTTAGCTTTACAAACCATTCCACCACTCGATCTAGCAGCTTTTGTTTTTTTAAATCAGTTTTGCAAAGCACTGTTCTTGTCGTCTCTTTGCAGCTTTTCTCATACCCCCAAATAGTCCAAACACTAATTCTACCTGATTCTAACGGTATATTATTAAAAATAATCTTACTTACCTGGGAGTTAGAACAAGTTGTCCTCTGTCAGCAGGAACAAAGCTACTCTGTTTCACCAGTTGCTCAGTGTTACTTTCCAGTGTTCAAAACTGCAAAGCATCTCACTTCGAAGTGATGATGATTTGAGGTTGAGATGCTCTTCCAGATTATTTTTTGAGATGAAGGACTGTGTCATTGAGCTGTTCCTATATTGCATATTTCTCCTTCCCTTTGACTCTCGCACAGTTACATTTCTAGACCGAGATTTTCAGAAATGAGTGTTGGTTCTAAAAATGTGAATGAGAATTTGTCCAGTACAAGATGCTGCAGACCAGCCTGGTTTTCAGAAAATACCAAGCGTCTGCAGGCTCTTGTTAGACATCTCCATTTGGAATTGCAAAATGAAAGTTTTAGCTGACTTTGATATTAAAGAGCTTGTTAATTAAGATAAGCTATAGTGTATAGGAATGATCTTCATAGAAGTTTTATGAGTCCTCAGATAATGTGCTAGAGTGGAATATGTGATGATATGACGTGGACAGTATGACGTGTGGTATTATAGCTCGCCTCGTAGGATCTTTCCCTGATGCAGGCCGATTAAATCTCTGCACCATGTGCTCCCTAAATACACCCTAACTCTAAAACGTACCTGCGCACACCTGTGTGCATGCTTGGGTAGTCCATCAGACTGCAAGAAACCATGAAGCTGGTTTGGGTTGAGCACGTGAGAAGAAATGTTTAAGATGAGGATTTCAGTGAGGTTCCAAGGAGGGGTATTGCATCGTGGAGCTGCTGTACTAGAGCTGCTAGAGAGGGAAGGAAATTAGAAGTAAGAAAAGTGTATGAGCTGACTCCCAGAATTTCTGGTGGTTCATAGAAGGTGCAAAGTATTTCATGGCTTGGGAAGGTACAGGGGAGTTGAGAAGCAAGCCCAGAGTCAGCTCTCTGAGAAGGTTTTCTAGAAGGCTGATGAGCTGTTCCCGAAAGTACTCAGTGAAAATGAATGGAGTGAAAGTCCAGTATGTAAGGAGAGGGGGCACATAAGGGAAATATATGCCTGCGCCTTTGTGGACAGCAAAGGATGCGGATGGCTGTAGGTTTTCAGCTTTAGAGTCCCTGCTGATTGTCATCTTGAGTGACATTTCTCAATGTGCAGCCTGGGATGGAGCTTGGAAGATGAGGAGGGAAGAGAGCACACAGCTTGCTGCCTTTACCAGGTTTGCCCTCCTGTGCCTGTGACATTCAAGGAAATGCACGGGAGCCAAAGACTTCCCTGTTTTTCCTGTGCTGCAGCAAGGCAGCCGTACGAAGCAGACTGAATTCTGACTTATGCAGATTCTCCGGTTTCTTCTCCGTGAAGCACATTCTCTTCCTTGAGTTTTGGCAGGTTCTCATAATTATTTTTTTTTTCAGGTTTTCTGTGTGATTGTTCTTGCTTTATGTGTGCAAACAGTACGTGCAAGTTTTCTGTCCAAACCAAATAGGTGCACGCTGGCAGAATGATTGCATCTGCCCCGTGTGATTCCTGACCTGGCGCTCTTCAAAATCTCGCTTTTGGCTTCGCTGACTTTTCTGTCTCACTTCCTTGGCAATGAAAACGAGAGCGTTGGCTCATCCGGTTGTAGGTTGTTTGTACCTCCCTCATCTTTCTCTGCTTAGGGTACCAGGTCTTCCAGCAGGAGGTACCTGACGGGGCCAGCTGTTTGCAAAGCTGTGCCTCGGGTACCTGATCAGGTGCAGAGTCTGTATGGGATGAGATTATGCATTTTCCTGTCAGAAGAGGGCTTTTGCCTAAAAAGACTCAGGGCACTGAGCATTAAGACATATTTTTAAACCCAGCAATAACTTCTACTATGCTAGACTAGATGTTTTTTATCAACTCCAGTGCCATTTAGGCTCACCCACCAATGTGGTGTAGAACCAAGCTTATAACTTAACCACGGTTAACATTTTTCACAACTGACGGTCTCTACGTTTTTAACTTGCACGTGTGCCAAGTTCCGTTGGGCAGGGCTGGACACAATGTTTTTATTGAGTATTGGTCCAGGCTCGAGTTTGTCATATAGGATAACCATCTCTAAACTGTCGAGTTCTTTTAGCTTTCTCTATTGGATACAGATGTTACATCGTAATCTAATTTATACGAAGAGCACATTAGAATGTATATACTAGGCATTGCCAAATTTGGACATGCTAATATTTAAAGATTAACATTATTAAAATGTATGATGCAAAAATCTGTGTAATATTTCTAATAAATCTTTTTCTGTTTCTGATGTTTTGCCGTAATGGTTCAAATGTCTACATGCAAAGCTGATTCTTCCGCAGACTGCTGGGAAGCAGGACTCCCAGGAGAGCTTTTAAAAGTCCTCGTGGTTCATTGTTTCTCCTACACTGGTAGCAGAGAAAATTTTGTCAGAATCTTCTTTTCATAAATACATCCATTTCCATTTTTTTTTAAGTAACAGATGCATTTGGATGCCTTTCAGAAGATTGTCTTGGGGATAAAGGAGTGTCAGGTTCTGAAACAAACCATATTGACGACACAGTAGGAAACCATCCTGCTGCAAAGGCAAGGAAGGATACAGGAGACGCCAGCATGTTTCTGCAGTGGGAGCTCTTAAATGACTAGAGGATTGAGGAAGAAGTAGTCAAAGAGTGGAAACGATGCCTCGTAACTGGAATAAGTATAAATGTGCGTCACCAGTAAGTTAGGAGGCAAAATGAGAGCTTGCAAAGTACCCTCCACCTGGTAGGTAGTGAGAGGATGTTAGAGGTGATGCTAGGTATGTGCATAGTGCTGGAAAGATGCATTCCTCTGCTCATCCGTAAAACAAATGATACAAATGTGAGACGAATCCTGCTGGCATGCCAGTGACCGGACCTGTCGCTATTCTTTTTCCCACAGCAGAGACGACTTAGCAGTTGCTGATCTTTTGAAAGGAAGCCGCATCTTGCAGATCAAACATCACCATCTGGCTAGTGACACAGGGAGGGAAAAGGAAGCTTGTTTTGGAACTTCAGGTAGGGCTGAGTTACAGGAAAAAAGGGCAAAAATAATGACTTTCTGTCAGAACAGAAATGCCAAGCAACGATGGTCGTGGTGACGTTTATTGTAAACATTCACCATGAAGTAAAGGAGGGCTTCCCGAGTTCTGGACTGTCTCCCTGGGTAAAATTCCTTTCTCCACCCTGCACAAACAAAGAGGGCTGTGGAGGCCTGCCTTATTGCTGAGGAGCTCAGCCCCGTGGATGCTGCATTGCAGCCCATATCCAGTCGATGACCTTTCAGAGATGCTGGGATCTGGTTTGTTACAGACATGTCTGAAGTGCCTCAGAATGTATGCAATTCACTTGGGAAGCAGATAAAGCTATGTCCAGTACATTCCAATTCCAGCATACTTCTCACAGAAGCTGCTTTTTATCTCACGGTGGTAGTGACAATATTAGAAAAAGGAAATTGTTGAATTAGCAAAGAAAATGAGAAAATAAAAGATACGGTTGGGCATTTAAATCTCTTCCAGCCTCTCAGGTGCATTCGTGTCCAGCTGTGTAGACGGAACCTTGTGGGAAAAAGTTCCCATTTACATAATCCAAACTACTTTGCCTTTCCCCACCTAAATATCACGTTACAGCCCTGAATTTTTAATGCTGGCCTGGTCCGTCCTTGTGGCAATGTCACAGGGAAAGCAATGTTGTTTTGTTTTACTCTAGACAGCTTTACCTCCAGGACACAGTATGACCACACGAAATGGCAAGCTAGTGTTCCTAGTTTGTTTCAAGCTGCCACTACGCTTGGTGTTGAAGACTTGCTGTAGCTCACTTAGAAAGCACCAGACTCAGTCTTCACACCTCAGTCGTGTTCTGGAAAGGAGTTCTCAGAACCAGCCCCATCTTGCTCTCTGGAAGTCTCCCTGTCTCCAGGAATGCAGGCTCGTATTGTGCTTAATGTGTAAAGAACAGGACTCTGAACATCCACATTCGTGGGCTGGGTGACCAGTGATTCAAAGCTGTGTGGCTGACTTCCCCGTTTCCATCTTATGTAAAGTTAGCAGTTTCTGTCTGCATGTTACAGTAACTGCAATAAGCGAGGGGTTTAGGGTCAGGTTTTTTGTTTGCTTGTTTCGTAAGTCAACCTGTTAAATGTGCTGGTAGGATACTATCCTTCATGTCTATTAGCCAATCATTTTTTGATAGGCGTGGATTTAAGTCCTGGGATGTGGAAAGGCAGAAATCCTGCATGACACACCAATGAGCAAAAAATGCAACCACGTAACAAGCCTCAATTCCATTCTCTGTCTATAAAGAGACACAAAGCTCTGGATACCTTCTTGTCAGAGTTGATCCATTCTTTGTACAGTTTGGAGATACCAATGGGTAGCAACTGTTTATTATTGCAACCACTTTTGTTCATGTTTGCTTTGTTTTTAAACAAGGGATCAAACAAGCTACCTCTATTTGTTAGCTTTTAAAAAAATCTGTCAATGTATTACATACTTCAACTGGTATTGCTACAAAACACAAAATCATGCAATTACAGATTACGTCTCAAAGCTTAAACCAAACAACCACACACAAATAACATTTATGTTAAAATGGAGACAACACCCTGCCACTTGACTTCAGCAGGTCAAGTAAACTGGTGCCAGTGCCTTTGCCAGGTAAGCATCTGCTGGGAATCCAGCAAAACTCTTCTGCTCTGGAGGATGTAAGATGAGGCTGTAAGACGGTTCTTATTTTTGTCAGAATTCACTATATTCAGCTACGTATTATTTGCAGGTATTAATGTCTGCAAATTCCCTTGTTATCTTTCAGCAAATAGATCCTGCGTAGGAGCAATTGATGCTGAAGCCCTGCTGTCTTTACTGCCAGACTTGGTACTTCTGTCACTGAAGTAAGCTGTTAGATGCTCTGCTGCCTCAGCTCTTTTCACAATGTTCTCCAGTTGCTTTGATTTATTTGTTGGAAAAAGCTGGATTCTCTGTGGAGAATGTCAGCGAGTAATCTGTGCTGCTATGTTTGCAAGTGGTTCAGCAAGAGACTGAAAACGAGAGTTCAGGCCAATGTTTTCCCAGGATTGTTTGTGGCTGGTTGTAGATGGGGTGAGCTGACAAGATTTAGGACTGCTCTGCTGCTAAGTTTGGTTTCGCTGCCAAGTGTCTCCTAGTGCTTAGTGAGCTGGGACTGGGGTGGAAGGAAAAATTCCCTTCCTGGCTGGTGCACGTTCGTCTATGTGAGATGGAGCAGTCTGGGTTTGTTTGTGTCACCACGGTGCCACGAACCTGCACCTCCCTACAAACACAGACCTGTTCCCAGCCTGGCTTCCAGCAGACTGAGGTTTGTATCCAGCTGCAGCCCCTGGCACAGGCAGAGGAAAGCAAAATGCTATGACCTGATCTATATCTGAAGGTGAAGATAGTGCACTCGGTGTAGCCTGAAGTTTATAGCCCGGTGTGAGCACTGGAAGCCTCAGTTTGCATTCCCCAACTGCTCAGAGACCTCCCATGGGAACTGAGGCAGGTGTGCTGCTCACAAACAGGGTCTGAACCTTTGTGAACCCATTTGTGGTGCCATGAGATGTGATGAAAAGGAAACTCTTGGTTTCAGGAAAAGCTTATTGGCATATTTTTCAGTCTCCCCACCTCTGAGCCAATCCTTTCATGTCTCCCTTAGACATTAATAATGTGAATTTTACCCAAGATTCCCAGGCTCCTGCTGGCTAAATGGACAGGACCTCAGCCCGTGGTTCTGGTACAACTCCTGAACCATCCTGCCTGCTCGCTTTGAGTAGCCATTCTGTTTCCCTGAGACACTGGGCCTCAAAAGCTTCAGAGACACCTTGCCGTCCAGAGCCTGTCACCAGAAATGTTCCTGGAGGAGCAGGAGTTTCAGCAGTGCTGCAATTCAGAACAGCCATACTTCGGCTTTGTAAGGAGTGCGTAGCTGGGGAGAAAGGAAATGAGAAGTGAGCTGCAGTACACAGGAAGCAGTTCCTTCCTGGCCCCTCTAGTGACCAGCTCCTAGAGTCAGGTTAAGTGTCACACTGCATCTTCTTGGTGTGGATATGGAATAACTACTCAGTATCTGCCCTCTTTTTAGGCTGCAATAGATGTAGAGATGCTTGGCCGGAAGGCAGAGCAGGTGAGCCCTAGCTGAGAAGTTGTCCTGGTTATCCGTTTGCTTGGGAGATCCGAGCCATAAATAGGTGAGAGAAACATAAGCAATACAAATAGCATGAGAAGTCTTCCAGCTGGGGAGTTGGTGGGCTGCAAGGGTCAGAACCAGGTGGCTCCAGTCTCATAGGTACAGCTTTGCATTATTTGGTGCTGAAAAACGACCGGCACAAAGTGTGGGCAGCAGGACCCTGAAGTTAATGTCACCCAGAAACGGTGGCGGTCAGACCGTGGGGACAAGCAGTGTCTTTTATTGAGCACAGCAGGAGGAAAACGAAAGCTGTAAAATGCCAATGTGGGTAAACATTATTCACGTTTCTAGAATATGAACTTCCGTCCCATCTTAAGTACATAGCAATGACCGAGGCTTTATCCTTACCCGCACATCGTGAGTTTAAGCAGGTTAAAGAGAAAGTAACAAGATTAGAGAATTAAAATGGGAGCAAGTGCTTTTCCTAACCTGCTCTGCACAGACAGCTGTAGGCCTTCAGTGCAAAGCTCCGTTTTGCCACTTCTCCTGACTTTAAAAAAAAAAAAAAAAAGCATATTAGCAGCACAAACCCTTGCTCCACATTGATGTGCTGTAGCTTTTATCTTCTCAGACAGCTCATCCTTTCTCAGCATAAGCTGCTCCCGCACTCTAATCACAGAAGGCAACAACTGCTGGGGCTGCTGGTCCTGTGGGACACACCGACCATGCTCCCAGCCTCCTGGGGAGCCAGGCGACCAGCAGCAGGCATCGCTCTGCTTGGCCTTTTCAGGTACGTGTATTTCAGTATATTTTAAGCAGTTCAGTTTTTCAGTTATACTTAAAATGCCTGTTATTTTCCTTGCCAAAATGAAAACCATAGCAAACAGCCTGGCACAGAGGAACTTATGGTAATACCACTGTGATTGCAATGTGACCATTGCTAGAGTGACCTGCAGGTAGCAGGACCCAGCAGAAATCATCCCCCAGGGAGGTGGCTCTGCAGGGACACTGCTGCCCAGCCTTGCTCTTTGCAGGAACCCGCAAAAATCCAGATTCCTCATATGCCCTCCTGCCCTGGAAAGTGAAAGCCGTGAGCATAATCTGTTGCTTATTTGTAAGGCAGCTACTGGGATTTGGCTTGCACAACACGATGTGCCTGAATAGCACAGTGCTATCATAGCGGAGCTCGGCCCTTGAGAGCAGTTGTGCTGCCAAGGCCCTGGAGAGCCATTCTGGGCAGGAAGAGTTCAGCATGAAGCTTGCAAAGGGACTCATAACATCAGTAATAAATAACACACCATCAGGCGATGCGGTCCAGGTTCTCCCCTTCATCTGGGATTAAGACTCCCGGCAGCGAAACTAGGGAGGGTCTGAAAAAGTGGCAAGGATGGAAACCACACCAAGTCCTTGGGCTTTAAAAGTGGTTAGCAGCAGGTTTACGTAGCACTGCTGTCAGTACATACAGAGAATGGACAAAACTGGGTCGAGCCCATAGGCAGTGATGTTTCTGGGTGCTAGTCTGTGAAAAAAGCTGGTGTTCAGTGTCACCGTCCTGGGCTGGACACCAGGCAGGTCCCAGAACACTCTCTTCTCTTTGTGATGGAGAAGTTCAACACGGGCTGTAATAACGACACTTGGGTTCAAACAGCCTTGGAGTGCAAATGCAGTGTTTGCCGGAAGCTGAGTGTGGCGACAGTGGGGCAGGAAGGCTGGCATCTTCCTCTGCAGCGCCTGACCTGGTTTTTTGGGTGTTTTCTGTGGCTTTTGTCAGAGCTCAGCTGCCCTTTAACCCCTTAGTGGCCTGCCCAGGTCTGCCTGCGATATGAGGCTAAGAATTAGGGGCAAAGATGCCCCAGGCTCCAGCTGGGATGGAGGACACCACGGCTTTCTCTATGTGCTATAGCTCTCCTCTGAAAGCTGGAGATTAGATTATAACATATTTACATTTGTTAGCTCCATCTTGCACAGAGAAATGTCTGCATTCAGAATAGCTGCATTGCAACCAGATCAAGTCTCCTTGCTCTTAATGATACTACGGTTTGGAACTCAAAGCATCACGTTTTTGCGTAACAGCGCATTTCTCTGCCCTGTCAGGATCTGGCACGGCACAGAATCACTTCTCCTTATTGCTGCTGAGAAGCGTTGATGGGGAGTGAACTTCTGAGTCACACTCGTGGAGCAGACGTTTAGCAAGCTCTTAGGGGCATGAAGTTGTGAAGGTTCTGCCCAGGAAGCCGCTCTAGCTGTGAATGAAGCAATCGCAGGGTGTTTGGCTTGCAAGCAGCGTCGCTGCCCGTCTGACTTCACCCCGGGCTTTCCACTCCTGGTGTTGGCCTGGAAACACACCACCACTTCCTATTGATTTCTCTGGGGAAATCGGCTCTACCTGCTCCACCAGCAGAGCTGACGCAGCCGGCCCCTGCGCTCACCAGACCCGGGCAGGGCTGAGCACCGCGTGGCTTCGTGCAGTCTGGCTGCAGCTGCAGCTCTCCTGTAAAGATACTGCTGGAAGAGGTACTTGGCTTTTCATCACAGAGGGTGGTTAGTGAATAAAATCAGAGATGCATTAAAAATTTCTTCAAAATGCTATCCTCATTGCCTTGCCCTCCACTCAGCCAAATGCCTTCCTTTTTAATTTCGCTGCTCTTTATAGTTTATTTTTTTCAGTCCTGCGGTGGTTTTTTATTTTCTAATGAAAGGTGTAAGATAGAACCCACAACGCATAAAGAATTCACACACCTGCGTTGTTACCAGATGAGTTCTTGCAGCTGGTTTAGGCACCATACTGAACATTTCTTGTCTGGCAGTGACCCCAGGACTAGGAAAATCCAAGTTTGTTGATCTGCAGTTTACGACCTTGCCGTAATTTTTCTGTTTTGTTTTCCAGGCATTTTTCGGACTTAGTGAAGTCTCCAGTACGGAAACAGTTTTGTCTGGAATTTCACTCTCTGCTTTCCTTTTCCCCAGCTCATCCAGAACAAAACGCCTCCAGCAATGCAGCCGCAAACCCTGCCTTGCACCACTCACCTCCACAGTTGTTTACTCCAGAGCTGCCTGCAATCTTTGACATGCTAATGCTCAGCACGGGATGCAGGCGATGAATATTCCAGTGAATATTCCGGCAGCGGCAGCTCTGGGTACTTCTTTCACCTGCCCACATACCAAATCGGCCTCAAAACTCGTGCTCCCTTCACCCGGCTTGTGCAGACAGCGTGCAGTTCAGACCGTCATCGCAAGCACCACTTTGAAGAGGGCTTTTGTACCTGCTGCATGGTTTGCAGGTTGTGTTGTGTCTTGGGAACCCTCTCGCAGAGTCA
This sequence comes from Nettapus auritus, assembly GCA_011076525.1. Classification (NCBI taxonomy): domain Eukaryota; kingdom Metazoa; phylum Chordata; class Aves; order Anseriformes; family Anatidae; genus Nettapus; species Nettapus auritus. The sequence continues at coordinate 7,492,705 of CM021783.1, forward strand.
AGTTCAGGACAAGCTCTGTCTTGTCCTGCAAAACAACTCCGAAGTGCTAGTGAGGACTTGAGCAGTAATGGGGATTCAGTTCCCCAGGCTGTGCTAGCTCTGCCAGGCCAGTGGCTCCTATTTAGCGCGTTGGGGCTGAGGTCTGCTGCAGAGGCAGCCACAGACACACAGGAGCAGGTTCTTGGGGCAGCTCCTCACGCCCGCCCTGCAGAGCCCAACCATCGCTCGTCCTTCCTGCAGCCACCAGCCCTCGCCGAGGAGACGAGCAGTGAGAAGAGGTCAGAAAGGGAAGGGCCTGCTGGGGAGAGACATGCCAGGGGAATTGTGCTGAAGGTGGCAAGGTCTGCAGGAAGAGAGAACCGGCTGCAACACCAGCGAGAGCATCTCGGCCCTCACCAGCTCAGGAGCATCTTGTGGCAGCTGCAGCCTGGCCCCGAGGGCTGGCTGGGCCCTGGCTCGCTGTGTGCCGGGGGTAGGAGGGGGCTCTCGCTGCTTCTTTCTGGCTGGGCCAAGAGAACCGAAGGTGTCAAGGCAGAGCTGGCCAGGGAAGTCCCAGCGAAGCCCAAGCCTGCGCAGAGGCAGAGAGGCCTCACACAAAAGATCACAGAGGGCTGCAGGAAGCGCGCTGCCTCCAAAGCGGCAGCTCTGTTCCCCCAGGGACTGCAGCGACAGAGGAACAGCACGTACAAGGTTGGAGGGCTTCTGCCAAAGCAGAGCTGCGGGCTATGGCCGCACCAGGGTGCCGATCCTGCCCCCCACCGTATCGCTGTCCACCACGTGGGAGATGTTTAAATCTGCTTCCCTCCAAACAAAGGAGCCAGATGAGTCCTTACACTTGAAAGAAGCAGGTCGGGGCTGGTGTTGTTTCCTCCAAGAGTGCTGAGAGGCAAATCCCTAGCGTAACATAAAAACCCGGAAAATAATAGTAATGATGACTCATTTGTCACCGTATGTGACACCTTCGCACCAAACAGTGCTCCGGTGACCTGTTGCCATGTTATTATTGTGCTCCACTTCTTGAATGGATTCCACGAGCTGCTTTGGGCTATATTTACCTTGCTGAGCGCCTGACATCCTTGCTCGTTTACAGCCGGCAGAATACAGCCACGCACGTTGTCACCTCGGGACTCAGCATCCGCAGAGCCGCAGGGGCTGCGGGCTTTCACAATGCCTGCCCCATGATTGCTTTACAAGGCCGGCACATCCAGGTGATGTTTAATGGCACACAGTTTAAAGCAGGGCTCAAAGAACACAGCCGGAGGGCAGGGTCCGGAGGCTCCGTATCTCTGGCTGGGACTTGGGACCGGGCTCATCCTGCTCTAACTGCTAGCAGGTTTTAACCACGCGTGGTACAGCAGAGCGAGCACACTGCTCCTTGCCTACAGTGGCAGCTCAGAATTCGGATTCAGAATGGGTTCAGCTGCTTCAGTTGATGCCAAAATAAACCACCGGACCTTGGCAAAGGTGCCTGTGCTTTGCAGAGCCGTGAATCTCAGCATAATGCAAAATCCATAGTGTTTGTAGCACCTTACTGCCCGTCTCAGAGACAGACCTTGTCCAGAACAAGCTGTTCATCAAAAGCTGAAATAGGTAATTTTGTATCTGACTTGATAAACCAAAATTTCCGTGGGCTCAGCCTGTAAAACCTACCTCCATGATCACAACAGCAGATTCTTCTCTAATGAAACGCATCCTCTGCAAAGTTCATTCACATTTCGCCGAAGTGCCATAAAGCAGCAAAAGGCTTCTGTTGGCACACGTTTTAGACCTAGGAAAACAATGTGTAAAAACCCTGATGTAAATCCATCGCTTTGGGGTAAAAAGTGCCTTTCCATCATTGTTTACCTCCGCTTGCACGATCCTAACAGGCCCTGCGCGAGGGGAGCTCCGCTCATCCCAAAATAATAAATAAACCAAACCAGTGCAGGCAAGTCGAGGATCCAGGCAGGGCTGAGAAAGGCAGCAGCAGCCGCCCCGGGGCTCCGCAGAGCTCCGCCGTTGCCTCCTCGTGTGGCACCGGGCAGGCACCGGGGCTGGAGGCACCGCAGCGTGTGCGTGCCCCGGGTGCTGCGGTGCGAGGCGAGGGGCAGCGACACCCCGAAGGCAGATCCTTGTACCGAAGGGAACCTTGCTGTATGTTTCTATCGAATTAAATGTGCCACTGGCGTGCCTTTCCTTTAGCATCCCAGTCGTCCTGAAGCATTCAGCTTCTGAGCTGCCCACGCTGGAGAAAATGGCTTCACTCGGTACAAACCAGCAGTCTGCCCTCCTGTCAGCCTGATCCAAAGCATTTCTAGTCCTGGGAGTATTTCTGTTTACTCCAGGTCCACAAAAAGCATTTATGAATTATTTTTCCCGTGTGTTTTTGCTCTGCTTTAGCTTTGGATCGCCGGGAAGCTTTCCCTTGCACAGGTTTTTAATTCAAAGTTTGTTCTAAAAAGCAACGGCAGTTTCTTTTACTTTCTGTTTGCTGCAGGAAGGGGGGATTGTTAGCATGCCTGCCCGGGATGTTTTCCAGTTTCTGTCCTGGATTATTCAGCACTGCTGGATGCCACAAACCCGCTGTGATGCTCAGCCTCTGACCTGCTCGGGTTTGGCTGGTGAACACAACGCACGAAAGGTGTGACCAAGAGGTAAGCACCTATTGAATTATAACTTATTTCCACATTCATTGCTGGTTTTAAGATCCTCCGCTGCAGAACCCCCTTTTTTAGTGTCTGCATCAGGGTTTAATTCTTTCCCAACCCCGTAGCACCAACCCTGCCCACGCTAGCCCCGTGGCTAGCAGCCAGCCTGCGCCGATCCCCGGCGTTTTGCCATCTGGTCACGCCAGGAAACGTTACGCGGTTCCACGGGCGGCCGTCAGGATTTTATGAAACAGCCTCATCGCTTTCGTGGGCCGGCCCGGGGGGGACTTTTCTCGGTGTGGCAATCCCCCCCCGGGGCGGTGTCCCAACGCTCTGTGGCAATCCCCAACCCTCCCTCGGGGGCCGGGGGCCAGCTCCCCGCTCTCCGCTCCCCGAACCCCAAAAAACCGGGACCGGGGGCTCCGGGGAAGGGTCGGGGAACCGGGGCCGGTTTGCTGGGGAGGGTTTTGCGGGCACCGGGACCGTTCTTCCCCGTCCAATCGCGGCCGCGCCGCGCACTCCCCGCCCCGCTCTCCCCACGGGCACAAAAAGCCGGCGCTCGGCTCTCGGAGCGGCCGGGCTGCGGAGCATCCCCCGGCGGGCAGCGGGGGGACCTCTCCCGTCCTCTCGGTGCCGCTCCGAGCCCCGTCCCCGCCGATGGAGGCGGCCTCGGGGACGGGAGGGAGCTGAGCGCGTCCCCGCGGAGCTCCCCGGTAGACCGCGGATGCGCCCCCCGGGGTCGGGCGCTGCGGGAGGCGGCGGGGGGCTGCGGGCCGGGGCTCGCCGCGCATCCTCCGGCCCCCCGGGACCCGGGGGGAGGTTGCGGGGAGGCCCCCGATGGGTGGTTCTCTGCGGGAAGCGCTGCCCCGTGGCCTCTCGGTAGCCGCGAGCCCCGGGGCGAGCACCTCGTCGCGGTGAAGGGTCGCGGCACCTCGCCATGGACACTCTGAAAACCACCTACATCGTGCTGGAGCTCATCATCGCCGTGCTGTCCATCGCCGGCAACGTGCTCGTGTGCTGGGCCGTGGCCATCAACAGCACGTTGAAGAACGCCACCAACTATTTCCTGGTGTCGCTGGCCGTGGCCGATATCGCCGTGGGCTTGCTGGCCATCCCCTTCGCCATCACCATCAGCATCGGCTTCCAGGTGGATTTTCACAGCTGCCTCTTCTTCGCCTGCTTCGTGCTGGTGCTGACCCAAAGCTCCATCTTCAGCTTGCTGGCGGTGGCCATCGACAGGTACCTGGCCATCAAGATCCCGCTGAGGTAAGAGACGCGAGGCTGCCCCGTCCCCTGACTGCCGGGGCCGTGCCTTTCCCTGCAACGTCCCGTCTCTAGCGGTGCCGTGAGGTTTGAAGGTGGTGACGATGAAAATATCAGTGATTTTTACTCGCTGCAGGACTGGGATCAGGTTCCCAGCAACCTGCCTCTTAAAGATCTACTTGGGAGCTCAGTGTCCTGAGGCTATTTGTCTTGGGAGGGTCGGTGGCTTCCTGCGGAGGCTATGTGGTGATGCAGGAGCGAGCCTGGGACAGGTCGAGCTAATCTATGTAGGTATTTATACAGCCCCCGTTACTGGGGCTCGGGGCATCTCCCAGGTAATGGAAAACGAGAGCAACCACTCTTTCTCCTACTTCCCAGCCCACGAGAGAAAGAGTTGTGCAGGCAGTTCTGTGAGAGCCCTCATCCCACCAAGCTCAGGTTGTGATTCTTTCAGGGAGGCTGAAAGTCATCTAAAAGGGGTTTTAATATGACACTGGGCATAATTCAGGCTTTCGACTCAGAGAAGAGCCTGACTAGGCTCTCTTCCAGTTTATAGATAAAATAAATGGACTGAAAGTGCATTTTGTTGCATTTACAAGTGCCGTATTTCCCAGCTCGCACGCACACCTTTTCCTTCTGAGTGCGTGCCTCGGTAAATGGCAGGTGTCAGCTCTGTGCACACAGTGACAGGGGGAGAGGGAAGGAGAAAGGATTCACTCCTCGGTTCGCACAAGTTTACGGTTCAGGCTTTCATCCAGGACATGAGCTGCCTTCCTTCTAATTCATGGGGCACTGCATTATACCGGGATTAATGCATTAAATAGATTTTACAGGCACTTTAACAGCGAGTAGGTGCAGCAGCTTCCTTAAGTGCACCGAACCCCCAGGTTTTGCATTACAAATGACCTGAATCTGCTAATCTGGTCTCCTCCTGCCTCCGATGTCCCTCCCCGGGAACTGGGCATGGATGGAGCCCCCGAGGGGGGTCCGGCACTGCAGGGAGCGGCCACAGGCAGAGTCTGGGGGGTGCAGGGCAGCCTCGGAGCTGGGACCCCAGCTGAACCGCAGCAGCTGCAGCTTCCCCAAGTTCTGCTTGGCTCTGGCGTCTCCTTGCATAAGCAATAAATTCTTCCTAAAACGACTTAAAAACCCCACCCGCTCACCCTATTCCGGCACCTTGTAAGTCCCATGCAATTGGGCAGATACAGCCGGGGAATGGAAACGCGTGGTGCTGAGCGGGGCGAGTGTCGTGGGACCTGGGAGCTCCTTGGGATGGGAAGTGAGGGGGAGCGGGGCTGAGCCCTGTGCCGGGCAGGCAGCAGCAGGCAATATCCAAGCGGCTGCTGTCCTATAAATCCTTCCCAGGCACCGGCACCAGCTCAGATAATTTCTTGCTGCCTGCTCCGTTCGTATGTTCTGGGGCTTTCTCAGGATGGGGTCCAGCAGCACAGCAGCAGCTCCAGAACAGTTCAGATTTTTTAATTCTCAGTTTAATCACACCACCCATCGCCAGCATCGTGTTGGGCTCGGGCTGTTACTGTGACTCCTTTCCTTTGCACCACGAACGCTTTTTGCAGGGCTCGGCCGAGGCAGCGGAGCCCTGCGAGCGGGGTTTGCGCTCCGCTGGGATCTGTAGGAGAGCGGCAGGTCAGGGCTTTGAGGGATCGCTCGAACGTACGCAGAGGGGAAGTGGTTTGACAACCGACAAAGCAGCAAGCGTTTCCTCCGCTCTTCTGACACGGCTTTCGAGCAGGTTTGCTGGGCTCTCCGCTAGGTCAGTCCGTGCACCTGCGTGGGATGAAGCCCCAGGGGGGTTGCCTTGCTCAGATACTTTCCTAGCGCTGTTTTTTCACCCCATCTTAGGCTAAATCCTGTATCCTGTTGGCACGGACATCTGCTCTGTGCATCTATATATATTCCTGTGACTGCCTCCTAGCCACGCACATCCAGCCCTTCGGCTGGAAATCGCCATCCAGGACTCCCGTCCGAGCCTGCTCCGAGGTGTGAGGTTTGGATTAAGCTTCGCCTTGGCACCGAGGCGCGTTTCGTTGCTCCTGGGGTGACCAGCAAGGAAAACCGCTTCGAAAGGCCGGGACAGGCCGTTGCTTCAGCAGCAGGAGCCTTAGGGACTGGCACCGAAAAGCTTCTCGTTTGTACAGCCAGCATCAAAAGAGGACACAGAAGGCTGGGGGGAGGATGTTATAAAACTGCTGGCCAAACACTTCTCTGCCACGCTCGGGTTTTCCAGCCCGGGGTTTTTGGGGCAGCCCCAGCAGTGCGTGTCCCAGCGCTGCCCGTGGTGCGGGCAGGGTCCGGCCCGGTGCTGCCCTTGGAGGCTGCGGGCGCTGTTCCCAGCGGGCTGTGGGAGCGATGGCTGTAGGAAAAGTTTCTTTTGCACTAAAAATTTCCTCCTGGAGACCAGTGCAGGGGCTGCTAACGGACCGCATGGCACAGAGCAATTAATGATTTGTACCCAGCCCACAGCCTGAGCCCCGTGCACCGTGGCTCCCTCTGGAAACCCGTGTGGGGACACCGAGGATGGAGCCTGCCATATTATTCCGCGTTATTTAAGGGATATTGAAGCACACGGGCAGGGCAGGCCTGCAGGCTGTGCAGCACTTTGCATTGCAGCCAGGCTAATAATGGATTTTTCAGTTCTGTGGCTGAACCCAAAAATCCCACCGGGGAAGAGGCAAATTGTGTCAGTCAAATCGAAGCAGCGAGGTTTGGAGGCTTCAGCGATCCTGAGCAGCCCGGCAGGTTGCTGCTGCGCTGCTTAACCCTTCCTGGCTGGGAGGAGCTAACGAGTCCCCGGCTAGAGAGCAGCACAACAAATCTTGTACAAAATCTCAGTGGTGTTTTGGAACCCTCCCTCGCCTGGCTAAAAATATTTGCTGAATTTGGCCACGAAGTCGTGAATTCTTTCTGTCCCTTGAAACTCGCTTGTTTGTTTGGGTTTGGGTTGGACAAATTTACTGTTTGCTGAGGCACCCCCCTGCCGCCCAGGTCCAGCCTGTGCCTGCGGCTCCCAGCCCCTTCCCGGCTCTAGGACACAGCTCCTGGCCTCATCCTGCCCACACCTTGCTGCGCTGCACCCCTCAGTGCCACTGTGAACACACAGCACCCGTCCTGGGGCAAAAGTCTTGTGGCCTTTTTTGTAATAGGTTGGAAGCAGAAGTGCTGAGGTACCAACAGGCCAAGTCCTGTTCTTACCCCTGCCATCAGAGTGCTTCCAAAGGGTGTTCATCTTTGATAGGTGCTGTATAAATATAAATATAAATATAAATATAAATATGCTCTCTGCTCCTACTCCAGCCCCCGAGCAAACGCTCCCTTCCCGCCGTGCTTGCTGCGAGCAGCGTATCGGGGCCAGGCAGCAGTGTCTCAGCAGCAGCAAATCCACCCCGCAGAGCATCTGGCACGGGAGCGGGGCGAAGATTTTGCTCCGCAGCGTTCTCCAGGGCTGGATTTTGCTGCTGCGAGCCAGAGAAGATTTGTAGGTGGAACAAAACCGGCCCCTTCTATTCGCGTTGACCAAAATCCTTTGGCGCGGCTAATTGTTGGAGGTAGGGGTAGGAGCCTGGAACAAACGGGTGAAGAATTGGAGCGAGACGGGGCAGTATATTTGGAGTGCCAAAGCAGAGGGAAAGACCTTGCCCAACGTCGTGCTGGGTGCCCTCGCCTCGCCTCCTGCTGCCGGGACATCCTCGCCTTGATCGTGGGTGCCCCGTGCCGCTGCGCTGCCCTGCGTCTGCCGCTGCAAAAGGCCAACCCCCCCGAGCTGCGCCCCTCGGGAAGGCTGCTGCCCTGCAGGAATTGTTCCCCGGCTCCCTTCAGCTTGTTCCTCAGACAGCAAACCGGTGAGGTAGGGAGGTAGGGCCAGACCCTGGGGAGGAGACAAAATCCTCCGCAGAGCCTCGGCCTTCCTTTGCCGTTTTCTGTGTGCCAGCCGGGCATCAGCGACAGAATTGCAGGTGCTCTTCCTTCTGCCCTCACTTCGTTTCCTTTCTGGAGGGGAAATCCTTGCACTACCCTTTCTCTGCACCCACACGCGTGTCCAGATGTTTGCGTACAGCTCACACGCGTGGTGCCCGACCCCGAGTCCCTGAGCATGAGGTTAGCACCGATTTATGAACTCAGTGCACAGCAAACCCAGCGAACGTGCCCCGCGCCATGGGCAGGGCTGGCGTCTACCTAAGCAATGAGGCTGCCATGAATTTCGGGACTTTTTGGTGCTTGAAGCACTGGGGTTTTGGGCTGGGGCAGGCAGTGGCTAATGCTGGGCATCGCAGCTGCCTCCGGACGCAGCCTCTGCGTACAAAAACATCGGTGCTGGTCGCTCTTACGGTCGTAAAGTGGAAGCGGGAAGCAGCAGTTATTTTTAGGTGTCAGCAGTCCGATTTCCTAAATGTGCATGTCCCAAATTTTTATATTTTTCCCATATCTCGGGGGCCACTTCCCTCCCTGGCAAAGAGCAAAAATCCCGGCAGGATGTTAATTGTCCCCGGGAGCTCTGCGACTCCTGCCGGGGCAGCGGGGATGGCGGGGAGAGGAGCACGCAGCTGCTTCCAGGGGTCAGCTCGGGGCACGGACCTTGGGCTGGACCCAGAGCTCTGGGCTTCGGGGCTTTGTTCTGGTTCGGTAAAAAAAAAGAAGAAAAAAAAAAAGTATATTAATTTTTAAATGGAAAAAAAGCCGGTTTTGAAATCTGGCAGAATTTTGCTGCAGAGGTAAGGCCTCTTTTAGTATGAGTGTGCAGTTTGTCGTGGCAATGAGCACAGACTGCAGCACTGAGTCTTTTAGGACCGTCCTGGCCCTCGGAGGGTGCTGAGGCTGCTGCCGTGGTTTGGCCCAGCTCTGGCAGGATGCCAGGGTGGGTGCCACCAGCTGCGCCCGCGGATGTGCAGGGCTGCCCCCTCCCCGGCTGCTCTCACGGCTTGGCTCAGGGAATTCGCACACGCCGAAGAGGGGATTAGCTCCCTAAGCCTCCTGAGGACGTCAGGCCTGGCGTGAGCCACAAATAACCCGCGAGTACATCCCTGGGGTGTGCCCGTGCCCTTCGGTGCTCTGCGAGCACCGGTTTGGCGCTGAGCACCACAACCAGCTCCAGTGGGAGCTGCTGGACCCGCGTGGCTCGGGCTGTGGGAGGGACAAGGTGACATGTAGGGCCGGGCGATGGCCTCATTTTCTCTCTCCCCCATCACATTTACGCCTCGTGCTACCTGCAGGGGCTCTGCAGGGGGGTGCCTGCTGCCTGAGGAGCGTGGTGGTTTGGGGGCTTTTGGAGGGGCTTCAGCACCTGTCCGTGAAGAGCAATCTGGGGATCTGCCACCTGGCCCTCTGAGAGCACAAAGCCCCGAGGGTGGCAGCCGGGTACGGGCGACGCCGAGACACCTCCAGCCCCACCAGGCTCACCTGAGCCCCCCCAGCTCCGTGCCCCCGGCAGGAAGGGCAGGAGGCCGGGAGCGCGCGGGGGCCGCCGCTGCCTTCCCATGAGCACAACGGGGGCAGATGCAGGGAGGAAGCGAGTTGTCTGCCGCTGGCCGCAGCCGCACGCAGATGTCCTGCTGCTTCCTCGGCCCGCGCCGTAGCCGCTAATCAGATTTCTCACTCTCGCCGCCAACTCCTTCCTGGGGAGACAGCGCAGCTCTTGCTTTTGCTTTTTTCTTTTTTTTTCCCTTCCTTTCTTCCTTTCTCTCTAAGGTGCAATTTGTGATTCATTTAAAATGTCCTGCCAGGATATTTCGTCTAATATGTGATGTCTGCTCCGCGGCTGTGCGTGGAGCGAACGGAGCGGCGGCAGCGGTGCGCGGTTCGTGTTCTTGCGCTGAAAAGAAAGGAAAAGGAAAAAAAAAAAAAAGGCACATGATGAAAAGTACAGCTGCAAGTAGATGACAAGGATACAATGCTTGGCAGCCGAGCGGCTCTCTCCCCTCGTGAATGGAGGTGTCTGTGTTGTGTTTTTTTTCTTCACCCTTAAAATAGAAACCTATAAATTATCGCTGCTTGTTTGTAGCGGAGCACCTGCGGAGTGCGAGTGCTGCGAGCTCCCCACCTGCTTGGCTCCCTGCATCCGGGGCATGGGCGAAACCAGGGCCTGCCTGCCCCAAAATACAACCCCGGAGGTGTTGAAGGCACCAGGACATGGCTGGGACACTGCTGGCTCCCCCAGGAGCTCCAGCAGGTTCTGGAGCTCATTTCCATGCCTCCATTAGCAGAGGGTGGGGAAAGGCTGTGGCACCACGGCTTCCTGACCTCCTCCTCCTCCTGGGCTGGGTACGGCCCCTTTGGGACTGTTCCCCCAGGCCTTGTGGCCCCAATCTCATGCCCCCAAATGCTGAATTACGCCCTGGCTGCCCCTCAGACAGCAGCGGCGCTGCTTTCGTGATCTCGGGGTGGGGACACCGCAGGAGCTCACGGGGAGATGCCAGGTACGAGCAGGACAGGACTCGGTGCCTCCACGTAGCAGCCTCTCCTCCAGCCTCCCTGGCAAATATTTACCCCAGCGCAACGTGGGCGATTAGCTGCCAGCCAGTGCATCGCTATTTTTGTCGGAAAAACAGCAACCTGACTCGCTTCGTGATGGCAGCACAGCGCCGGGGGCTGGGGATGGCATCGGTGCTTCTGCAGCCTCTCCACGGGGTGAGAGCTGGGATAATTAGCTGTTTGGCGATGATTATGCCAGTAAAGAGACCTTGCCAGGCTGCGGAAAAGGAACTAATGCATCGCCAGGTTATTTCATCTCAATAAATCATTTTTAAATATTCCGCTGTTATTTACACTAAAGCAGCATTCGAAGCCTCTCAGCAGAAACACCGAGGAGATTCAATATTTGTTGTGCATTAATTGAGCGGACTTAGGTGAGTAAATTTACTTTAACAGTTTCTTGCCTGATAATATTAAGCCTGAAAGAGTGAAGGAGTGGTTTCGTGGCGCATTGTGAGCTGTGACAATGTGTTGGTCCCTCACATCTCCGCGTGCTCAGGGAGGAGGGTTTTTTTTGACTGCTGCTTTGTGGCGGTGGCTCCGCGTGGTAGCTTTGGCTCACTCAACGCAGGCGGTTTCTCACCGCGTAGCTGTAATAAGAGGGTAATTAGCCAACACTTTTAGAACACCGAACCGTCTCCGGCTTCACGTGGGCCTCCTCTCAGCGAGCAGCTTTTGCAGGGCCTCCGCCACCGCCAGCAGCCTCCGCGGTGGCCGTGATCCACCTGCGATGGACCCGCTGCTGGCGGCACGTGCGGCGTGGCACAGGGCGTTCTTCCGTCTCTTCCTTCTCACCGAGGGGGCTCCTGCTTCACCTCGATCCCAGCTCACGCCTCTTGTGAGCGCGAGGGAAGAGCGAGAAGTGAAAATGAAAACGCCTCGCTGGGGCCGTGTGTTTTCAGGCGGCGGCAGCACCGGTGTCAGCGGTGCAGGATGCGGCTGAGCCGTGGCTGCTCTGCGCCGTGCTGCCCACACGGGGCTGCGCCGCTCGGTTCGGCTGCGTGGAGCCTCCGGCGAGACAAAGCCTCGGCCCCTTCGCTTTCTGTTTCTGAGCTGGGTTCAGAAATGCTTTTGCATTTTCCACGGCGGCTGCGATGGTTTGTGTGATGTGACGGGACCGAGGCTGCGGAGCAGCAACAAAAGCGGTCAGCTAAGAGTCAACAGCACAAGCTGAGGAGCCCGGGATGGCCTGTGGGCTCCCGTGGCCGCGTTTCTCTTCTTCCCACGTGCAGAGCCGTAAAGGTCAGGAGCGGCCCCTGGTCCTCCCTGCAGCACTGACTCAGCCTGGCCAAGGCCAGCAGTAGCTCGAGGCCCCGACTTTGCCAAGATTGCTGGGATCCTGCTCCAGATCCCATCTTAAAGTTTCCAGCCTCCACAGCCTCAGGCTCCTGAGAGCAGGCACGGCGTTCTGGAAGCGAAGGCCTTGGCCTCGCTGATGCCCCGACCGATAATTGCTCATCCGAGGCAGCGAGGCTCGGTAATAACGAGAGGGAAGTGCTGGAGCAAACCTGTGCCTGGGGCTGCTGCCTCCTCCGGGTGCTCGGAGCCATCCTGAGCCCCCTGGTCGCTCCTCCCGGCCTGGCCCCGCCGCCTCTGCAGCTTCCAGGAGGAGACGGCCGCGCGCGCACGGAGGCGACGCCAGCGTGATTCAGATGCACAGCTGCGGTTCTGTGGGAATCAAAACCCTCCCCTGCCTCACGGGCCGGAAGAAAATCAGAACAAACGTTCTTAGGAAAGGAGGAGCAGGGTAGCGAAGCCAGAATAAACAAGCAGTGAAAGGAGGCTGTGGGAAGGGGGGACACGTCCGTGAGCCAGTGGACGCTAACTGGCCGCGGGCAGGACGGGAATGGGTTTCTCATGTTGTCTTTCTGGAAATCGCTGGGTTCTTCGTATCTCCGAAACGAGAGCCAAGTGGTGTTTTGATGCTGGCATCCGTCCTCCTCGCACCCAGACCAGCTCGTCCCTTCCCTCTCAGGTGCCAGCACCACCTGCTTCTCTGGGCAGCTGGGGGGCACCTGGGCTTTCCTGGCCGTGCAGGCACCCAGTGCTTGGGGTTCGGAGAGGTGTGGGGCCTCCTGTAACTGCATCAGCTTGGCCCTTGTCCATGGCTCAAATTCTTCATAACCAGTGAGAGCAGCCCAAGGAAAGCATTTGCTTTAAAATCTGTCTTTACATCCAGCTGTGGCGTCACGTACTCAAGCAGCGGAGGCTGATGCCAGCCCTGGGAGCTGAGGGAAGCTGCCCCCGTCGGCACTGTCAGAGGGCGCACAAAGCAGGGAAGGTGGAAGGAGGGAGAACAGCCCAGAGTTTCTGGCATTCCACTCGGAATGGAGACACAAACCCGAGCTTGTAAATCTCCTGAGCAATCCATCATTAGCAGATGCTGGCTCAGAGTTCTGCCAGGGTGTTTGTTATCCAGCCACAACAAGCTCGCGTGGGCTGCAGTCTGGCATGTGTGAGCCAGCAATCGCACTGTTTGGGAAACTGGTAGGATCCATGGTTTCCACACACATGTGTACTTCCCACGTCGGTGTACGCAGCAGCAGGGGGACGGCCAGCACGTTACCGGACCGCTGCAATCTGCAGTAAAAGCCAGCATGGCTGCAGGCGCAAGAGCAGCCCAAGTTGAAGCGAGCAGCCTGCGGTGCAGGGGCTGTAGGAGCGTGGGGCGATGCTGGGTAAGGCTCTGGCTGCCCATCACAGCCTACAAGTGGGAGCCAGCACTGGCTCGGCTGGGATCGGTCAGCCCAGAGGTTCACGTAGCCCAGCAGCGCGCCGTGGCGTGCCCGGCGGTGGGTGCTGAGCCAGGAGAGCCAGGTGCTGGTTGCGGGGTGAGCCTTCCGCGGTCGTGTGCTGGCCGTCCGTGTAGTCAGCGGTTTAGGCTCATGCAACGATAAAACCTTTTTTAAGACTCCTTACCTCCTACTGAAGTCTCACCGGGCTGATGCTCGCGGGCCAGGGCAGTGCCCGGCAGCCCACGGGAACAGTCCGTGACTCAGCTCCCCAAACCACCTCGCGTAGGCGTGGAGCAGAGGTGAGATTTTTTTTTTTTTAACCCCTCGGGGCTCACAGAGGTGAGGTTCCCATGGGGGTGTGGGTGGGGATTTTGTGGCGCTGGCCAAAATGCCGATGACTTGAACTGCAGGGAAGTCACGAGCGCTCATGTAATTAATGCCCCTATCTTGGCTCTCGTCTCGATGCTGCAGGTATAACAGCCTGGTGACGGGGAAGAGGGCGAGAGGCCTCATCGCTGTGCTGTGGCTCCTGTCCTTCGCAATTGGGCTGACTCCGCTTATGGGCTGGAATAAAGCCATGAGCGGTTGTCCCAACTCCACCAACGAGACGGGGCCTGACACCGGGGCAGAACACCACGGCTGCTTCATCTCCTGCCTCTTTGAGAACGTGGTGACTATGAGCTACATGGTGTACTTCAACTTCTTTGGCTGCGTGCTGCTTCCACTCGTCATCATGCTGGGCATCTACATCAAGATATTTATTGTTGCCTGCAAACAGCTGCATCAGATCGAGCTGATGGGCAACTCCCGGACCACACTGCAGAAGGAGGTCCATGCAGCCAAGTCTCTGGCCATCATCGTGGGACTTTTTGCCTTCTGTTGGCTGCCCCTGCACATCTTGAACTGCATCACTCACTTCCACGAGGAGTTCTCCAAATCCAAGCCCGAGTGGGTGATGTACATGGCCATCATCCTCTCGCATGCCAACTCTGTCATCAACCCCATCATCTATGCCTACAGGATCAGGGACTTCCGCTACACCTTCCGCAAAATCATTTCCAAGATCCTCTGCAAGAAGGACGACTTCCCCAAGTGCACCACTGACAACAAGCAGCACCTGACTGTCACCAACGCCAACACTCCAGCGGCCCCTGGGACCCTCTGACCTTGCACAGCCCGCTCCCGGGGCGTTGCAGCCCGTCCCTGACACTACTCCTCCCTGTGCCTATGTGACCGTTACAGCCAGCTCCTCCGGGAGCGCTCACGAATGACCACTATGCAGTTACGCAGCTGTACTTTTTTATTTTTGTAATTAACGTAGTGCCTCCTAGAGGGATAACCTGACTGGGGAGACTGAGTGCAGTTCACCCTCTACTGTAAAGCCAGGTTGCGTGAGCGCTGCTGGTCGCGTTGTACTTCCTTTCCAGGTCAGACGCTGACTGTGGAGGACCCACCTGCTGGGGGTGTTTCCCCGATCGTGCTGCTCATGTCAAGTCCTCGGATTTTTTTATTTTAATTATTTTATTATTTTTTAATCTCTTTATTGATATAGGAGTAATAATGTCGTGTGTTTTTGGGTTGTTCATACTTGACAGCACTTTGGTAATACCCTAATTATTCCATCAATTGTTTGATGCAGCTAGTATTCTCCGATGGGAAAAAGTCTTTCTTAGCCCAGTTGCTGGTGTGAAACTGAATCCGTGTTCCAGGCTCTGAGAGACGCGGCCGTGCTGAAGGGGAACCAAGATCAGACCTGGCCGTGTATTCCGGCCCCGTTATCGAAGCCCTACTTACAAAAAGAGAAAACGTTAGAAAGGGTTGACTGAAGCTGTAGAACAGCACTTTTATTGCCTTCAAATGACTTTGTTCTACAGGACATACTAACTCGTGCAGCCCAGAGCTTCTTGGGTTTTTATTTCAAATCTGTTTTTATTTCAAATCTGTTTCCTGCTGTCAAAATGCAGAAGGCAGATGTGCCCTGGCCGGCATGGTCCACACTCTCTGAGAGCCGTGGAAACTCCCCCCTTCCCCCTTTTATTTTTGCTTCTACATCAACACTTGACAGACTTGCAGTGTTTCAGGCGCGCAGGTTTTAGCTGTGATAGCTGGGTGCTGCAGCTCGCCTCATTCCTAAAAGCCCCAGAAGCTGTGAGTGCTCTAATCGTCATTTTTCATTTTTTAATCTTTAATCTTGACCTGCATCAGTAGCAGAAGAGGCTGGAAGGGAACTAACTTGCTTGAGAGAATGCTTTGACTCGTGGCCTGGTGTTGGCCAGGCTCTGTGGGGCCAGAGCTGGCCTGGCACTGCGGAGCCCCGGCCTGCCGGAGCGCGAGGCCCTCAGCAGCAGAGCAGTCTTAGTCTGGGCTGGAAGTTAATAACTCTGCAGCCACAGCTCAGTAATTACTGCCGCTGATTTAATATGTAACCGTGGTACACAAAGCTACACAAAGGTGGGAAGAAGAGCGCCGTATTTTCCAAAGTACCAGCGCCACGTCTCCAGACTGCTGCCAGCTACCCGGTGTTTCTGGGAGGCCTTTTATTTAGCGGGGCATTTCCATTCCACAGCAGAGGAATGGGGTGAGGAAAGGAGTCAGAAATCACAAAAGAGAAGCTGGAGTTTTCAGTGGTAACCCAGAACAGCAGCCCTCCTCAGCCATGCAGGGAGCCGGAGGTGGGAAGCAGCCCTTTCAGAGCCAGGCAGCAGGGAAAGAAGTTTAAACACATCCAGTTCCTAAAGAGCAGGCCCAGTGGACAAACTGTGATGCCTGGAGCAGTTCGTGCCTGCTCCAGATGCCTGGAGCAGAAAAAACTGTACTTGAATCATACAGAAATAGGCTATTTTTTCAACTGTGTTGCACTAGAAGAAGGGAGGGGGCAATGTAAGACCCAAGTTCCACTTCTCTGGCATACATGGATGACAAATACCACCTCAAATCAGCTGAAAAGCAGCTCTGAAAAGCTGATCTGAAGAAATCCTGTCCCTGCAGCATCTGCAGCAACAGCTGTGTGACCTGCAGGCTGCAGGTCTGCCCTAGGGCCCACCACGCACGCAGGTTGCTGGAAGTGGTGGGTTTCCTACCGTGTGCAGCAGCTGAGCCGTTAGAGCCAGACCCAGGCCCTGGTGAAGCACCACTGAGCTCCGGTGGGGTTAGCACACGCTTAGGCAATGCCCAAGTTTGGCCACAGCTCGGTATCTCAGATCCTGGCACTTCCAAGATGAATCCGAACAAAGTTACCATCCAGAGGGTTTCTCCTTTAACATCCCCGCTCAGCTTCGCTGCGTCTGCCTTGGTCGTGGTCCAGCTAACACATGTAGCCGCCTCCCACCATTTAGGCAGGGTTTGGCTCTCCTTTCATTCCTTCCCTTCTGTATTATCTTTGGCCATGTTCCTTTTGTTAATCATGGCTGGAAACAAGCAGGGTTTCACCTGCAGGTCTGGCAGCGTTGCAAAGCGGTTGCAAGCCACATTTATCCTTACAAGAAAGAAGGCAATCCCTCCCCTCCTGCTCGCCGAAAATGAACCCAACTCTGGACAGACTGAAGTGCACAGCACCGCCACACACAGAGCTGGTCCCAGGACACCTGCCTGCGTGTGACAGCACTGCAGAGCAGCACCCACTACTGCTACCTTCCATATGCCTCTCATGAGCCAGAATCCCTCTGTACAGACGAGGTCTTTCCTTTGTGTGAACGTGCCATCAGATCGTTAGCCGGTAACTGTGGCCTGGGTCACCGTGGCATTTAGGCACATTAAGTGCCTTTTTGTGGATCTGAGCCAAAGTCATTTCAAGGCAAAATAAAAGAGGACACCCTCCCACCCCTCCTCATAAAAAGCTCTGAAAGTTTCTATGAAAATGTGAAGTGAAAATGGCAGAGGAACTTTCTGTAGAGTGCAGCTGGGGATGTTCAGCTGTCGCTCGTTACTGCTCTGATGTACATAGGATGGATGTGTTTTCCCCATGTTGCTCAGATTTTGTATTTGCAGTAACTTTGTTATTTACATACAAAATGCTTAATTTACCACCTACACAACCTGGCTCAGCCTGTGCCCCTTCATTTTGTGCGGTGTTGTGTTCACACGGTGTATCACACAAACCTACACACCGGGCATGGGGAGGAGGCCAGTCTCACAGCGCTGAAGTCACGGAGCTGGAAGGAGCCGGTTCCTGGCTCACTCTTTGCAAGGCCAAATCCCCAAAACCTTGTGGCACCGGACAGGGGTTGGGGGCAGTCACAGCGAGCGCGGTTAATGAGGCTCTGTGGTCACCCAGAGATCTGCCGGACTGATCACATCTCCACATTGCCACAGATCAGTTCAAACATCTTCAGAAATCCCAACAATAGCTTAAATAAATGAAACCAAAGTCAGCACAGGCTTCTTAACATTTATTAATTAATTAATCAGTGCAAAGTTGCTAATTAATGCCACATTTGGCTACAGCACAGGAAGAAACCTAGCAGCTGCAATGGCAGCCTCGTAGACACGCTGGCTTTGCAGCCAGGAGGGGACAGCAAGCACATCTGCATGTGATCCAAGTCCTTCATCCTTCATCCTCTGCCTCAGCCAGTAAGATGTTTGTGAGCTGCTCCTCAGAGACTGTTAGCTCCTGACAGGCCCCCATGGCCTGGCTGAGGTAGACAGCAAGTATATGTTTGCACTGCAAATAACAGCATGGAAAAGTTAACAGCAGGAGCAACGCAGGAATGCCATGCTCCATCTGACAGCCACAAAAAAGCATCCACACCAGAATGTGTCCCAGGAAGTTCTCACCCCCCAGGAACACGTTTCCCCCTTGTCACACCAAGCCCCGGCACAGCCTGGAGCTCGAGCTGCCCCAGGTCTCTGCAGTCAGGACAAATGCAGGGGTCTGACACACGGCAAAGTGGTACCGGATCCTGCTGCCCTCCCCACGAGCACACCAGGTGCAGAAGCAGGAAGGTCCAGGCCACAAAGAGCAAGAGTTGGCTTCGTACTGTCTGGTAGTCTGGCAGCCCTCACACACCCCGCACTGCTCTAGGAAGTGAGAGCATTCGGCCCAGCTCACAGAGCTCCTGGAACGGGCGGGCTTCCCACGAGAGAGGGATGGTCAGCATGGGGGTGCACGGACAGACCCGTTAGTGACCCTGAGCCCTTCCTCACGGGCACCAGGTGAACCCCACTGCATCAGCCAGCCTCCACGTGGCAGTCGTACGTGCAGCAGTGGCCCTTGTTCCAAGAGACCAGGAATTCATCTCTTGGAAAGTAACACGTAATTAAGAACAAAAGCCCTTCCCAGCCCTTGCAGGCCTAGCTCCATCTAAACGTTGTGACTCCTGGAGGCCAGGTTATGCACGGGGTCAGGCACAGCCTGCACGGCCAAGTCCACGCTCACGTATTTGCTCCCTTGGAAACTTCAGGCTGCTGTGGTTCGGGGAGGAGAAATCAGCACAGCCTTCTGCCCCACACCCTGTCCTGGCCCCAAGTTAAGGCAGACAACTTACCAGAAGGCTCTCGCTCTTCTGCAGTACAGTAAAACCAAAAGCAGGACACGTACAGAAGTGGCAGGAGCTGTAGCAGGTGTACAGTTTACCCGAGGTCCCGAGGACCTGAAACAAAGTTATTCAGAGGGCGTGGGAGTCAGAGAACATTCACTTTCAATTTCTTTAACTCCTGGCCTGTATTTGGCCTGACATCCTCTCCACAGTGACTCACAGCGTGTAGCAGGCGAGCAGATGCTGCAATACAAAAGGGGCCCCAGATACTGCAGTGACACACAATAAGGTTGAAACTCCTCAGCTTTCTGCATCTCTACATCCTTCTCTCCCTACAGGAGAAGAAAGCTCCTGTATGCACACTGTGTTTGCAGCAGACATTGGCTCTAGTGGCTTGTCTGCTGCTGAGAGACGAGGAAAAGGGCTGAGGCACCAAGCACAGCGCCCCACCTCAATCTCCCGAATTCCCTACAGCCAGGTCCCATAGTGGCAGGCCCTGGGTGGTTGAAGATGACCCAAACTCTTGCCACAAAAAGCGCACTGATGAATCCAGGGCCACCACTGGCCTGCAGATGGAAGGAGAGCAGCAGGAAGCGCTTGTAGCGAGGCCTTTTCTATCCCGCACCGAGGGCTGGAGGCTGCAAAGGCTCTCGCTGTTCTGCTGTCAAAAACAGCTGCAGCTATTGGAATCCAGTTTTGCCTGAATAAACAAAGTTCAAGTCTCCAGAGAAGAAGCCTCCCTACTTCACCTCTGCTTTGGGAACAGCACTGCCTCCTTTTCCCACGTGCTGCTCCTCTGCAAGGCGGGCACTGGGTCATATTCCTCCTTGGGCACAGGACGCGGGCAGCCAGGTGAGGGAAGCGCTCATGAAGCTGACGGGCAAACTGCACTGCTGGAGCTGGTTGCCTGACAGAGAAAAGCCATCCTAGGGCTTATTTCTCTTCTGCCTTGTTCAGGACTGGAAAGTAGCTTTCAGAAAGTTATTTTAAGAGCAATCTGCTCTGCCTTCCTCCTGTTGCAAGAACACACTCGCAGACTAGGAGCCGAAACCTGCACGGAACAGTGTGGATTTCCCTGATGCTCTGAGGCTTAAACTGAACCCATCCCATGGCCAAAATGCAGTTACAACAGACCATGTGCCACGATGTGTGTTGTATTTGCCACAGCGAGAGCAAGTGGCTGGCACTAACTCTTAGGGGGTATTCCAGAGAACAGCGGGGCTCTGCACGGGTTTCATCACAGCAGAGCTCTCTTCTGTGCACCGGCTCCGGGCTCTGATGGCACACCACGCTCCTCTCACACCAGGCTTTAGATTCTGGTTGGATTCATTCTTATCCCTCATCTCTCCCAGCAGATTCAGGACACAAGATCCACATCCTTATTTCAGGGGAAATCAGACTTTTTTCAGAGCCTGGCCTTTACCCTGGCCCCTCTTATACTGCAGGCTGTTTGTTTCACTTGTGATAAGTTTGTTTTTCTCCAGCCCCTTTGATTGTTTTTTCCAAGATGAAGTATTCCGATGGTGCCTTTCTTTCAGAACTGTTTTCCTTTGAGGGGGGGGGCAAAGTCACAGACTGCCACATTTGGGCTGAGCTTAGAGATCCCCCATCCTGATCTAGATGGCAAGAATGCAGCTTCTGCCTAATAAGGCAGCATCTAAACTCCAAAGACCGAGAGAAAAAGGTGCCTCCATTTCTGGGCAGCTGCGGCCACACCAGGCGCTGGGGTGCTTTCTTGGCCCTGAGATGCTCTGAGATTTCCTTCCGCTGCCCTTGTTGCCAGGAGCTTGTTGGCAGCTCCGAGAGGAAAAATAACTCTGGTGGTGGTGTCCCTGCCAGCGTGCAGGGACACAGAAGAGGCAGCTCTGGCACCAGCGTACAGCTAGGCAGCACCAGCCTGTGCTAGGACCTGCTGCTCTCATCCTCAGGGTGGGACAGGCTGCCAGAGTTCTAGGAAATTAATTTAAAAAGACTTATAAAAGAAGAAACCAATAAAAATGCAGGACGTGTGCAATGGAAGTGCTAGCTGCCTGCACTCCGGCAGCTCACAGCTTTTCTGCGACTCAGGCACAGCTCATGGAGGTGCCCCAGCTGCTCCTGCTACCACTTACCACCCAGCAAGCTCCACGGCCGGCGAGCATCTGCCACCTCTGCAGCAGGTAGGACTTATCCCTGACCTGGAATTAGCAGGGTTGGCTACGGCCTGCGGCGTGGGCAGATATTGCACAAGCTCTTTTGGGATGATTTACAACCCTAAGGTAACATTAGCCCTTGAACGCCCTGTCAGTGCCACCCCCGTATTAAGTAGCAAAGGCATTAATGCCTGGGCATTAAAAGATAACTCATGGTTTTCACTTGACCGAGGGCTCCTTCTTCTCCCGTCTCGGCTCCTGAGGACAAAAGCTGTCTACACGACGGGCTGCAGTCCTGGGGCCTGCCTGAGCAGAGCCATTTTCCCCCAAAGCGGTGCCCAAGATGTGCTGAGTGATATGGAACAAACAGCGTTTTAGCCTGGGAAGTATCAACATCCCTGCTTTGGCTACGAGGACCCAGAGGAGTTTCACAACAGGACCAGCCTCATGGTCTCTACAAGAAGAGCTCTCCAGGTCCAGCTGTGAGTGAAAGCGCCACTTCACATTCCAGCTCACCCACATCTGGGTGCAAACAGCAGGGCAGAGCTGACCTGGGGAGCGAGGGATGACTGAGCCTGCGTCCAGATGCTCACGGATGACCCCTGCCCCCCGCATTGGGCGTGCTTCTCTGCTGCAGAAGTGCACACAGCTGGGACCTCGCCTGCACCACACACAGGCATGAATCAAGAGCCAGTGACACTGCCCAGCCACCCCGAGAGCAGTGTCCCGCTCAGCACTTTGGTTTCTGCAGCCCCGGCTTGTGTTCCTGTCAAGGCTCCAGCCGGCGGCCTCAGGAGAGGCTCTGCTCTGTTTCTGCCTCTCACACAGCTGCGCTGAGGAAGAATTTCGCAATGGGACCGGCCTCACGCCCCCAGAGAAAATAGCTCTTCAGATTCCTCTGTAAATGAACTCATCAGCATGGCCTTAATGAGCAATGGAGCTGCACTACGAGGAATGCTGCTCAGAAGGACACGTGCGTGCGGCTGCGGGCAGGGACTGCTTCCTGCAGGCTGTCAGCAGGAGGACACTGGCACACGCTGCTGGAGCAGCAAACATCGTCTCATCAGCTACCATCAGCCACACGGCACCTGGCTGAAGGCTGGGCCTGTCCCACATTACCTCCTGATGGCCAACCCTGACCAACATGTCCACGGGTTCCTTCCCGGCAGCATCAACACCCTCCTGTCACGCTCCTGATTTCCTCTCCATCTCATTAGGCTTCCTATCTAAGGGATGAATATCAAGCCTCTGGAGATGCAGATAGCTCCACCACAGCGCAGATAAACTGTCAGTGTGTGAGCACACATCCAGGCTCCCTGGGCTGCCCAGAGGCTCTGAGTGTCCCCTTCATCCTTCACACAAAAGGGGGGTAAGCGAAGTGCATCCCGGCCTGCAATGCTCTGTCCTAGCCCACGAGGCCTGACAAAGCTCTGCAAGGACAACGTGACCACTCTCTGCCCAGTGACATATTCAGATGAGCAACAGTAAAAAAGGAAAAGCCTTTAAGCATTCAATTAGTGAGGCAGCTGCTGTCTAAAGGTCCTGGAAGCAGTGCTTCTTAGGCTGCACCAAACACCCACCGGCAAGCCCTCACCTCAAATCGGAGCCTGTGCTCTTGAGCCCTTCATGTTTATGAATCATGCCTCTTCCGAGGGGCAGAATTCCTCTCCAAGGCCCCAGAAGCGAGGAAGATTCCATGTGCAAACCAAGCAATGCAGGCTCTGAACACGTGAAAGATGTTTGTGTCGCTACCCAGGCCTGGTTTCCCAGCAGTTCTCTTACCCTAGATGACCCCAAAGCATCTCAGCGCCTCCAGAAAAGGAGGGAAGGCCCCTTGCAGGGACAGTATTTAGAAACGTTCCTCTTGGCTGCTGCAACAGCGAGCTTGTAGACGCTGATATTGCCCCTGTGTTTATCCAAGTGCACTTCCATGTTCTGCGAGTTAGGAGGATATTGGGTCAGGTGTCAACTGGAAACCATCAGAGAGTGAAACAGGAGGAGACAAACAACGCCCATACCTGGTATGCCGTCCTTCCACTGGGGGACACGACTCGGGTGACAGAACGGTGATCCACCAAATCCAGGGCTGGGACAGCAGCTGGGCCAAATATGAACTTGAGCCTGAAAGAGAAAGTGTCTCCAGTTAGGTCACGTCACAAAGGGAGACCACCCGGCTTAGCTTTAATCCACAGGAGGCCTGTAGCCAAAAGTTCCCTTTGCACCTCAAAATCCCACCAGTTACAGCTCCATTAACTACGCTACCAAGCAACGTGTCCAGCTGGCCTTCTTTGCTGACTTTCACAAACAGGACATGAAGTGGTTCCTGTCCTGAACTCAAACGAGACAAAGTGCATCAGAGACACAGAAGTGAGATTTTTAGTCTGGGACTGTGAGGCAGCGTTAGCTGTGTAGGTGAGGAGTTATTCTGGGGCAGCGTATCTGGCTCGACAGTCCTGGCTGAGTTCCCCTGGACCAGTTTATTGATCAGCTGAATCCCACCTCCAGTCACAGCCACACATCGTGCCTCAGAGCAAAGAGCAGCGATGGTACGTAACTCCTTGAGCAACAGGACGCCTTCCTCATCCCCAGAAAACTGGTGTACACCCTGCGGAATGGATGAGCCACTCTGGAGTGATCATGTCTCATTGATCACAGTCACAACCGAGGAACAAATTATTCTTTTTCTACCTAGACTTGCAGCAATAGGAAGCTAAGGACTGTCTGGAAAATTCTTCAGGCATTACACTGCAAGTGGGGCCACTGTATAGCAGTAGTGTTATGTCTATAACCCAGCTACCAGCAAGGCCCAGGGACGACCTCATTCCTGATACACACCCAGGAACAGCACATGCCTTATATCATTCCATGCTCCCTAAAAACTTTCCCTTTCCTTCCCTTCCAAGCAGGACACATCACCATGCCGGGACACACCACTGCATGGCACTTAGAGATGGCAGCTTGCTGGGATGGGGAGGAGGCTCGGTGAGCCAGATTTGCTCAGGAACACAATTGCTTCCAGAATAACAGTGCCTCTGCACAACTCCCTCCTCCGTCTGAGTGCTGCAAGGCACGTGCTGGGGTCTGGCCGCTGCTGCGCTTGGTGCTGTCGAATTCTACACCAGCAGGTGGAAAAATAAAGAGCTGCGACTCCCGAGGGCACAGCAGGTTCCATCACCACACTCACTGTCCGCAGAGTTAGTGCCATTCAGGGAGGATTTTCTCTCCCGCTGATGCCGTGTGAGGGTTTACGGTAAGCCATACGTCAGACCTGGAGAGCTGTACCTTTAGTCCATTGTCCAGACAGCTCATGAGCTTAAAAGTTATTCTAGACCTGTACATCCGGCCACTCTGAACGAGTTCCAAAGAGCTCAGGGGTGACTGAGCTAATCTTTCCAGACCTTTTATCCACTGAGAAAAATCTGCGTAGTCTAGATTAATTGCAAGGGTAAACAAGACGAAAATCAGCAGTGATGAAAAGATAACAGAAAACACAAGCAGGAGAAGAGGAGAAGGCAAAGTTTCCAACTCCAGTGAAGACACAAAGAGCCAAGGCAGAGCCCTGGCGTCGCAGCAGCACGGCTGACCTACGCGTCTGAGTCAATCTCATTGATAACAAGCCAAGAAGACAGATTTATTCCAGGAAGACCAAAACTTCAGTTGCACAAACTCAAGGCAGTAGGGATTGGTTTCATCTGACAGACTGAAAGGAGGTGGGTGGGGGAACGCTCAACGTAAGGCATTCCTTAATGATTAGATTTGGAACTGTAATAGGCCTGAGTTTAATGAGTTTCAGTAACTCTTTCAAATTTGGGGAATTCTTTTTTCATGTACATAATTTGATCAGTCTAACAGGAAATAAGTGAGGGGAATGCCCAAAGGAAATTGAAGTTCTTCAGATATTTGGAAGAGATTCAGAAATTAAATCAGAATACTTCAGAGCCCTTGGTCACAGGGAGCTGATGGAAATCCGACTGCCAAGAGTTACCACCCAAGTGTTACTAAACTTAACAAGGGAATTTCTCTCCTCTTTTCTTTTTTGACGAGAAGGAAGCAAAAAAGAGACTTGTCAAATATAATCCTACCCTTCTAAGGCCATTGTGGTCCAGAAGGAGTCAGCAAACATACCTGTCACAAGTGTGGCATTAGGTAACTTTAGACCCCAAGCCTTCAAGGCCTGAAGGGTTCCTGGTAATCTCCCCTCCTGGCTAAACTACAGGCAGGCAAGGACAGAAAGTTAAATATGAATCTGAAAAAAAAGTCTTTCTCAGAGTAATGGTGCCTTTGCTCTACCTTCATCACCAGTCAGTGAGAACTGCAGAACTTGGACCTCTTAGGAGGCTTCTTGTGTATCGCTGACATTTGATGAGCTTCCGTCAATGCAAGGGTTATAAAGCTGACCTGACGATTCCCCTGAACAGAAGGAAACTCTCAGGATAATCTTCAAGGGAATCGTTACCTGGTTGGTGCAGAGATACGTTCAGCTCTCCCCTTCCAGCACACACGCATGACTCAAGCAGAAGAAGGGATCTCAGGACGCCGTTGTGCTCACACTGACAGGAACGCAGTGGAACGCAGCGTTCCAGTGCCGTGAATCACTGCAACGCAGTCCACTCTCACAGAAAACTCATTCTGGATCCGAGGGCGGACGCAGTTCAGGTTAAACATTCTGGGTTTCTGCATGTTTTATCCACCCAAATTAGCGCAAGTCATCACAGGAGATTCAGCGATACAGAGATAATTTCATGAATTTGGAAAAACCCTTGAGACAAGAACCTTCGTTCCCACTGCCAGCACACACACACAGTTAGCAACTGTGCCTGAGAAATATGCACAGGTCAAAGGCAGAAGAAAACCAGCAGCACTACGATGACAGCAAGTTATCAACTGCCCTTTAACAGGACACTTGGAGAGGAAGCAAAGCAAAAGATACTTACCCCAGCAGCAGGTCATCAGGGACTGCAACAAAAAGAAAAGGAAGGGTGATTTTGCTGAACTCCCCCACTGCATAAAATAACACCACAGGCTAGGATGCTGATCGCAGGCTAGCCTAGGGAGGGTAGCATCTCCCTAATCTCCCCCAGAGGCCAAACAAGACTCTAACCATCCTTTCTAGTCACCAAAAAGAAGCAAGGAGCAGCAAAATGATCTGCCATGGTAGAAAATTTTAGCGGTGACAGTGTGAGGGGACAGGACATGTGAACATGGGTGGGAGTTTGCCTTCCCCACCCACTTCTTGTGTCTGGAGCTCTGGCTGAGCACACCAGGGCAAACAGCTCTAATTTAGTTCCACAAAACCCAACGGCACACAGAACCGACAGTCAGGCAACGCTGTCACTGTCAGTCTTAGATCCTTGCTGCGTGAGCTACACTAGAATTGAAAACGACCAAGTGCCATGCTGTTGCCACCAGACTGCCCTCCCCTCCATCCCAGTCCTGAGCCCCCCAGGTCCCGTTCTGGGCCTGGGCCCTCTTCACAGCTGTGCTGCCGCTCCCCACACCGGGCCTGGCGCACCCCACCGGGCTCCAGCCCCCTCCTTTCCACCACCTCCACTCCAACGTGCACCCGCTCCCAGGCCAAAGCTGGGTTCTTTCTAGTTAATGCAGGAGCAGAAGTTTCCTCAGTCCTGTTCAAGAAACTTATCAATCCCACTTGTTCCAAGAGCCACAACCCCTGCACTTTCCATGTGACTCCTTGATCTTAAGGCATTTATCAAGCACAGCAATTAAATACACATTACACATACATCCAGACCAGGGGGACTAGTTTTAAAAAGAAATGTGGAAGTCCAAACACACTTACTTTTACAACATCCTACTTTTACAAGCACGCACCTTCAACATCTTGCTCTGCCTCTTTAAGAAGCTGGTTAAAAATACATAGATTGGTTTCCCTGAAACTCTCTTGGAGTGAGTAGAGAACTTTGTGGCATCGAAACTTTGACAATGTTGTTCTTTTCCCAGCATAGTCTTTCAGGGCACCACTAGTTTATGGCTTTTAAAACAGTACACACACAAAAAAACATCTTCACTTATTAGAACTTCTTGTTAAGATGGAAAATTACACTTCGGAAAAGGAGTCTGTTTGTTTTAGCTGACAGCTGAGGCTCTGATCACCCAATCTGATCTTTCTGTTATCGCCAATGGGACACAGTGTACTAAGCCTTGTTATTCCACTGGAAAATCAGGTCTTCTGACTTTTAAGTCCTTTGTTCCAGCAACTCAAAATATTCCCTATGACTGTTATACCGTTGGTCTGACTTTTCCAACTTTCCTCTAATTTAGTTCTCGGAAGTGATTGATCAGCTTCTTTTCGCAGTTACGTCCCAGCATACTGTTTGGTGCTTTAGGGATAAATTTTATATAAAGCTTATATAAGCTTTATATTTATAGAGCTCTTTAAAAAGTCACATGTAGATTTTGGATCTACTCTACCCTGAGAGGAACCACACTGCAAGTATGCCAAAAAGCTACCCAGGTGGTCACTCAATTTAGATATTAAGTCTTTGTCCATGACCCACTCAAACGTAGCGCTCAGACAGACTTCTCTGGATGTTTTTTGGGTTGGTTTTAGTGCAGGTAGGAATATTCCTTAGGGACACATTGCTTTGCAAGAACCATTCTGCACTTCTAATCCAGTAAACACAAGCAGCAATATTTACACAGATTTTTGCACAGATTACAGACCTGTGTTAGTAATGCAGAGTGCAATGAATGTAATTGTTCTTAACTAGCTGCTAGAATTGGCCAGGATTTAACTGGTAGTTTCTGCCTTTTCTTAAGCAGTGGAAAGCAGCTCTTTGCCACAGGATGGCTAACACAACACCCTCTGCTGGTCAGGGATGAAACGTTCATTTCTGTGAAGAATTCCCTTTTAACTCTGGTTAAAAAATATAAAATGCTCTATAAAAGGAGCGGTACAGTAGGCATAACAAAAAAAACTATAGAAAAGCGTGGAAATTATCATCCCACTTGCAACCGCTTGCACTACAAGCCAGCAGAATCCCTCTAGGTCCCCAAAGTGTCCAACTTGGTCTCAGTTTTGAAAGGGCATGGATTTTAGAAGGGGGTTGCTCTTTGCTAACTGTGTTTCGAAGCTCTTTGGGTTGTCTCCAGCCAGAAACAGAGGAGCAGGAAACAACCGCACAGCTTGCTGCTCACCAAAGCGAAGCCACCACCTGCAGAAGGTGCAGCCCAGGGGCCGCCACCAACCCTCGCTGCTCCCCGGAGGTTTGACAGCACCGCTGGTGGCCACCACCCGCCGGGCCGGTGCCGTTCCCGTGCCGTACCGTGCGCCGTCTCCTGGAAAACCCTCTTGATCTCCTTCAGAAGCTCCTCCGCCACGGCCGGCAGGGTGCTGCCCATCCCCTGGGCACTCGGGGCTGGAGGAATATGGGAGAGACCGGGAGGCAGCGGGAAGTCCTTCAGGTCACCGCGGACATCGCAACCTGGGCAAAGCTTGAACGGCAAACCCGAAACCGGCCCCGGGGGAGCCGCCTCGGGGCCGTGCGGGGCGGCCGGGGCTGAGGCGGAGACCTCGCGGCCTAGCGAGGCCTACCTAGGCCTCACCGGGCCTGCCTTCTGCCTCGTCGCCATGGCAACAGGTGACGCGCTGCCCCGTGTCACGTGGCGAGGGCGAGCTCTTAAAGGGCCCGCGTGCGGCGCGGTGAGGGCGATGCTGGCGGCGGGGCTGCGGCGGGCCCTGGGCGTGCGGCGCTGCCCTGCGGGGCTCCCCCGGGCACGGCCCTCGGGGACCCGGCAGGAGCGGGGCGGCGGAACGGGGACGGGGACGGGACCGGGACCGGGACACGCACGGTGGCGGTGGGCCAGGCCGGGCCCGGCCTTGGGCTTCCTAGGAGGTGAGGGGAGGGGAAGGGGGGCGGCGGGGAGCGGGGGAGGGCGAGCCTCGGCCCGCAGCCCTCTCGCTCTTCCCCAGGGACGCCGAGGAGGACGGCGAGGCCGCCATCGTCCTGCTGCTGAAGAGAGCCAAGGTGAGGGGGCGGCCTCTGGGGAAACGGCTGGGGGCCGGGGCTGAGGCGTTTCACCCCTGTTATCCCCCCTTTTCTCTCGTTTTCCCCCCTTTTTTCTCGTTTCCCCCTCCATTTTGTGTCCCTCCGCAGCTCAGCACCATGAAGGGCGAGCTGGGGGAGGCCGAGAAGTTTCTGCACCAAGCCCTGCGCCTGGCGCACCAGTCGGACGACAGGAGGGCCATCGTCTACACCTACAGCATGGTAACGTCCCGGCGGGGCTGGTGGCGGCCTCCCGCTCTTGGCAGGGCCGTGGTGGAGGGCACGGGCATGGCGTGGTGCTGGGAAGCTGCGTGTGGAAGGCAAGGAGGTGGTGGTGAGGCTGGGCCCAGCCGTGGAGCTTCAGCGCAACGTCTGTCTCTTCCAGATGGCAAACGTGGCCTTCATGCAGGGGCAGCTGGACAATGTGAGTAACCCTGGTGTTTTGTTTGTATTGCCTTGTAAGAGCTTAAAACCAATGTGAGGTGTGGTCAAAGATCTTGAAGGTGCGATGTGCCGCTGACTTGCTGCGCCCCGAGTGTTGTGAGGCAGGGATCTCATATGCTAAAGCAAAATAATGTGCCTTGGGACTGCGGTCCCACGCTGCTTAGTGTTTTCCCAGCTGGACTGTGAGCTCCACCGTGGTGAGCAAGGGAAGGTATTTGTCTTACTATCAAAAGCCATCATCAAACATTCAGAGGACTGTCCCAAGGAGAACCCAGGAAAGCAGTGAGGAGACACAGATGTGATAAATTCGTGGTTGGTGTAGGAGTCCTGAAGTAACACTAGTATCAGGCTCTGGTTGGCCTTTCCCTTTCCACTGGTCTTGACAGCAATTGTGCCACAAAGTTTGAGACAGTTTTCTCCCAACGGTCTCCTTCTGTAAAGAGTAGAGATGTTTGAAGTGTCATCGTTCCTCAGTGTTCTCTTCAAAATTCTCATTTCAGGCAGAAAAGCTCTACAAAGCAGCTATGAGCTTTTTGCTAGCAGGAGACACAAAGGAGGTAGGTTCTTTTGATACAGGCTTTCCGGCAGAAATATTAAGTGTTGTGCATGGTTCTTTGGTCCATTTCTGGTGCTGTAATTCTTCCTCCTGGAACTGGCAATACAGCTATGAGCTGGTGGGCTTCTTAGGAACTTGCTTTAATGGATGGCAGCTCTGGTGACAACAGGATGGGCAATTTCAAGGTGTAAACTTGTTCTGTGGCAAAGTAATGGTTCTCCTGGGAAGATGTTAGAAGAGTAACAGTTGCATTGTGTCCTCCTGGCAGGATGACAATGCAGTCCTTGAGATGTCCCTCAAGCTGGCCAGTATCTATGCTGCTCAGAAACAGTGAGTTTTCTGCTAAAGGCATCTTTTGCTTTAATCTCAACTTCACAGAGGCAGTGGTGGCCAAGCAGAAGCTCTTGCCTCTGAGAACAGAGTGCCTGGGGAAGCTTTATGACAAGATACTACCAACATAAAAGCACTCACAGGCGTGCTCTTTGCCTGCTCACTGTCATGCAGCACAGTGATTGCTGTTGTTATCTGTCTGGCTTAGGGCAAAAGCAACCATAGAGATTGTAGCAATCTAGCCTTAAATCCACACCTCACAAGAAGTGCATTCAGGAGTGAAGGCTTTTGACTGCAGTTGGTGGTTGGTAACTTGTACCTTAGTTTTTCTTAAGAGATGGAGCTTTGGCATGGGTGACCTTAGCTGGCCTTCTCTGGGGGGAGGGAGCCCTCTCCATCTCTTGGATCCTTTTGTGCATGAGTCAAGAAAAGGGTCTAGAACATGATCAAGGATAGAGCACTTGAAGGCAAGAATGGTCTGGTGGAGAGGAAATGTTTTCTCACAGGCTACCTAGAGTAAGGAATTGAAGGCATTCACATCCATCCCTTCAGGGATGGAAGAAGCCTCACATTGCTGAGTTGTTGCACTTTGCAGGCACAAGTTAGCCCTGGCTGGCTATGAGTTCTGCATCCTGACCTTAGAGGAGAAGATTGCCAAGCAAAAGGACTTGCCTGAGGATGTCATGTCAGGTGGGAGTGCCTTATGTGCCAAAGGTTTCTCTCATTATCTTTGTTTCTCTGTCCTTGCTGTTGTCTTCCATGTTACCCAAACACCATCTTCATATCAATCCACTGTCTTCACACTGCACGGGTTTCCTGCTCTTGTAGGATGTGAACTCAATACTTGATCTTATGAAGTGATCACTTCCACTGTTGTCTATTTGCAGCTGAAGAAAAAGCCAACACCCGTCTCTTGCTGGGGATGAGCCTAGACTCCTATGCTCGATATCTCCTAAACATTAACCAGCTCCCCGTGGCCCAAAAGATGTACGAGAAGGCTCTGCAGATCTCAAAGGATGTTCAGGGAGAGACTCATCCACAGGTGATGCGTACTATGGTAGTTGAACTACTGGGGAAAGAAAGGCTAACTGATCTTACAGGGAAGGAGACGGCCATAAAAGCAGCTTTGCTGGCTTTGAATGTGCACAGCACTGAATTGGGTTCTGTTTTCCTGCCGGGAAGAATTGAGCAGGTGGCATGCTCATAGATAAATAAGGCACTTTCTTACTAAAAGCTTCTCTGGGAAATACTAGTGTGACAGGGCAAGAATGTGGGGCTCCAGTTGGCCTGAATTTCTGTATGAGTCTTGCTCTGAGGATTCCTTTTCTGTCCTTGTGCAGACTGTGGTCCTCATGAATGACTTGGCGACTGTGCTGGATGCTCAGGGGCACTACGATGAAGCACACTCCTGTGTGAAGAGGGCAGCTGAACTGGCAAAGGAGACTCAACACCCTGAGGAGCACATGGTGCTGAACAACCTGGCAGCAATTCTGATGCACAAAAGTAAGTGAACGTTCTGCCTATGTCACTGTCTGTGCATTACAGTTTTTGTTTAGTGGGTCTGTTGACTTGGTGTAGGCAACTTGCGTTGCATTCAAACCGAATTCAGCTGCTGCAGGATCTTGTCCAAGACAAATGCAGTACTGGTGCATCTGGATCTTGTTTCCCTTGTGCTGTACATAAGTAGCTGTTCCAAAAGGACAGAGGATACTGCTTGTGACTTGTTTCAATGAGATTGTGATGCTGAAGCAGCACCTGAAGCAGTCATGTCGTCATAGCTGCTCTCTAGCTCTCTCAGTTGGCACTTTATGCTGAATGTTTCTGAACCTCCCTAGTTCTTAACGTGTTCCAGGTAGTCCTTTCCTTGTCCTCTGCCTGTGGTCACCTTCAGGAGGCGATTCTGAAAATGGGTGGTGTAATTGGTTAGCCATGCCCCTTTTTCCTCTTGCTACAGAAGACTTTCTGCAAGCAAGACAAGTGTATAAGGAAGCTCTGAAGCAGGCAGAACAGAAGGGAGATGTTGCTTCTGTCCGGCACATCCAGGAAGAACTAGCTGAACTGGCCAAGAGGAGAAAGGATGCCACCTGAGTTTGGCCAGAGTCCAAGCTGCAGGTGTCTGACAGCAGCAAAGGTGGGTCAATACAAACAGGCTGGGACTGGTGCAATTCTCCAGAGGAAGAGCAATCAGGAACTTAAGGGCTGCTATTGCCTATATAGTCCAAAATAAAGTTGTGAAATCATAACTGCATTTCAGTTTGTGGTGTACTCTATGGTTATAGTGATCTACTGTGCTAATGAGTGAACTTAGTCTTGACTGCCAGCAAAATGCAGGCCTAGCCTGTTATTAATACCTGTAGTCACTTGCTATTCCTGACTTCAGAGTATTTGGTTTCAAAACATGGCTATCCTAAAGCTAGGTCATGAAAAACAGAACAGTCTGCCATTAGGTAGCACTGCCTAAATTTCAGATTAAGGAAGGAGGATCCAAACTAAGGCAGGAAATGTCTCGCTCTTCACATGCTGGCTAGCACAACAGGGTGCACTTGTCAGATGCAGTTTAGTATGCATTAGCTTCAGTAGAAAACCCCACAGAATGTACCTGTACTATGACAGAGCTGCAGCCCTGTGTTATTTTCAAACAGGTTGCCAAAGATCAGGTGTGGCTTCAAAATGTTTATCCAAAGATAGAACACCTCTCCTCAAAGGAGGGGTAAGGCTATGGTACTAAACAGAGCTGCTGTCAGAAATAAAACCCTCTGCTACCTTACCCCAGTCAGAGCATGCTAAATGCCAAAAGCTGTCTTCCTTTCTTGGACAGGTCATGATCTGTCAGTGTTAGAATGCTGAGGCTTCCTGTTGGAAAAAGATAGCGTATGTGACAAACTATCAGGTTTGTAAGTTACTAAATTCACTTAAAGGCATGTATGAACAGCCTGCTTGTACAACAAAAAATTTCAGTTTTTCCCTGCAAGGAAGCCTAACACTGAAGACAAAGATTTTAAACCAGAAATTATCAAATCCATGTTTCTCCATGAGAGTAGAACTAGATTAACTGTCACTAATCAAGCATTATTTTAAGTGCTCATTTCTAAGAACTTCAGCTGTTTAGTACATCTCTCAGTGTTAATTGCATTATTAGTTTACTTACAGTAGCAGCATTAATAGTGGCTTAAGCTCTTTGTTACTTTGGGCTAAGAAGAGGCACATGCAGATTTCCTAGAGTTAGATGTTCATTGAAGCTAGAAACTGTCACACACAAAGCTTTGTTCTCAGCAAGCTAGGAGTTAAAGATAGGGCTCATACAGGCACACTCGTACCAACAAAAAGGCTCTAACACCTTAGAACCAATCTTTATTTGATTTTTTTTTTTTTTTTCATTTGGGTTTTAAGTGGCAGACTGTAGACACTAGCAGTGTCAATTAGGAACCCTGCAGCACCCCCTAAGGGAAGTGTTTTGCTTGTTCTCATGAACAGAGCTTGATGCTGCAAAACAAGAGGGAGACACAGGAAAAACAAATGGAGAACTGATCCCCTTTATTGATAGGTCTGAATCCAGAAGTCACTATCTACACTGAAGACATTGTGTGGGGAAAAAAAACTGAGTAATGATGCATGGGGTTTTCAAGTCTTAAATGATTTCATATCAGAATCATGAAATAAAGATGACAGCATTGTGAAATCATTAAAAATCTGTAGTAACCTATACTTTGTAAATGTGATTTATAAACACCTTCCTGTTTGAAACAGGTCAGATGTAGCTCCATACCTGAAGAGTACTGGAATTGTGGTAAACCCAAACTTAGGCTCTGGAGAGGTTTTTACACTGGAGAAGTTAGAACTTAGATAACAAACAAAAGCAGCAGCAACATTTTACATGCAAATGCCACTCACGCTGCATCTTAGGAGAAAGTAACTATCCTACTTTGGGTATCTTGCTGCTGCAGCAGCAGTAACATGAAGCTTTGCAATGAACATGCTATACTTACAGTACAGTTAGCAAAGACTTTTGTCTGTACATGCCTCTTTCGTTATATTAATAATTGAGTTTTAGAAAGAAAAATAACTGTCCACTACAAATTAAAAGCTACAAAAAGGGCAGATGAACTTGCTTTCCAGCATGTGTTGCACAGGAACAACAAAAGTTACAGATAAGAGCACAGGCCTAAAAACAGGATGAAAAAAATACACTAAGCCAGAAGGTTAAAGGACAGGAAGGTGAGAAAGTCTTTCTTAAGAGAGAGACTGCAGGCGGCTTTAAGACTGCCAAGTGCTCTATGCTGACACAATTTTTTTTTTTTTTAGAAAAAAGGTAGCAAAATAATTCTGTATTTACAACACACTGTCAAATTTCCAAATGAGTTCCCTTATCATTTCTCTTTCCTTCACTTAGGGTAAAAAGGCTTTTCTCTATCAAGTATTCAAAAGCATGTTTGCTATTGATAAGTAATTCTGTACTACTGGACCATCACAGTTCTTTTGTAAAATGTAGAGCTTACATGGACTCAAGGTTACATAGCTACATTATACCTTCATACAATGTATTGCAAATACAGTGTTAAATTTAAAAGATTTTGACTGGCAAGTAACCTCTAGGCAAGGATTGTTCAATGAGATGCAAAAGCAGTATGGAATCTGACAGACCATCCTCCCCCCAGCTCAGTGCTATCTGTAAATCAGTCCTTCTACCCCAGAGATTTAGATTCACTTTCCTGAGGTTAGTGCAGCAAAAAATAAGATGCTCCTGAAGATGGATGGCAGGAGACCCTGTGATACTGCTAACCAGATGCACATATACATGAGCTACAAGCATATCATAGCAGGCATTGATAGATGAATGATTAAGGTGACTCTCTAGTACCATATACAATTAAAAGAAAATTTCACCCTAATATGTATTGCACACTTCAGGAGTTAAGCCAAGCATTTTTCAGGACTTCTACCAAAAGTTTTCTGATAAGATTAGGGATTGGGATGTGGAACAGGCTTTAAAATAACTATTACATAAAGATTTTAAAATCAGACTAAGGAAAGTAAAAACTGCAGTACTTATTTCAAACTGGTTATAACAGAAGCCAAGTAGTTGACTCGTGTTGGTCAATTATTCTATAAAAGCGTTTTGTTTTTATTTAAACTCAGGATGTAGAGGTTTTTCTTCTTAAAGGACTTATCAACCCACCCAGAGCCTCTGTTCAGATAAGCCATTTGCTGTGGTTAACCATGACAATAAAATTTAGTAGCCTATTTCAACTGCATACAATGCAGAAACAGAAAACACTAAGATAGGCGTTTGGGGCACAGTTGAAATTCCCAGTGTGCGTAACAGTGAGGTATGCCTCCAGAAGCTGTTCTTTCTGTTTTGTTTTGATTTTTTTTTATCCTTTTAAAAATGAACCATAACATACCCATGCAATAATATTTCTGCAGTGTTGCTAAATAAAACCAACTGCACCAAAAATTTACAATGTGGCAGAATTCAAAATTCAAAGAAATATATCATCTTATTCCAGCGAACTGGCTATGTTAATGTACACAATTCAGTAAGGGGTCAAAGAAAAAAAAATCAACATTTTCACAAGAGTTGAACACCACTGAGAAGTGTCTAGGGGAAAAAAATATATATATATATAAAAGCACAATGCCTGCAAGAAGTGGCATGGCGTTAAACAGGCAATGATGCTAGGCTGATCGGGAGGCTAGGGGTACGGTTAGGCTAGGCTGGTAGGGAGGCTAGGGTTATGAAGAGTACTCTACACTGGAGAAAATGCTTAAAAAAATTACAAAATGACCCCCAAAGTTTAGGCAATGATTTGAACATAAGTACACCAGATACTATAGCAAGGGAAAAAACACTGCAAAAAGTACTCTCTATTTACAGAAGAATGATTTAAAGACATTATGGTTTTCTTTACAAATAGATGTAGAACAGGAATAGTCCACATTTTTAAAAACTCTTTACATATTTATCTTTAGTAAGTCAACCTTCTTGATCACAATCCTCCAACACACGGCCTGTGCAGAAGGCATTTAACGGACTCTCCATTAATTCTTCATTGTGTGGCCCTTGCTCTCTTGGAAAGTCTCTCTGGGCACAAGTCAAAAATAACTTTTTTTATTTTGACCCGCAAATTAAAAAAAAAAAAAAAAAAAAGAATCTGCATAGTTCAGTCATCACTGTCAGACAGAGTCTCATATTGTGCTGAAAGCAGTGGTGCAGGCTCTCGTTCCCATATCCTGTTCTGTTGGTGAGTGGTTGCTTGGCTCATGGACGGTGGGGCACACGCGATTGATGTTGGCGGTGTACTGCTGAGCATCCTCATTGTCAATGGGTTATAAGGAAACTGTGTTGAACCTGAATGAAAGAGTTTCTCGAAGTCAAAAATGTGTCGTTCTAAGAGGTTACAAGAGATCTATAGTAAAGATAGTACGGTTTTGGTTGTGACAACTAGCAGAAAATCCGTTTCGGGAAATCCTTGCACCACAGATCTAGATGATGTAATCTTTTGATAATTGCCAGTGTTATATGTCTGCATCTGACCTTTCCGCAAATAACACATCTAATTCATTAAGTTGGAAAGAGAACCCCCATTTCTCACCTGTTGATGAAGGCCTATCTTCCCAGGCCCACACTGGAGTCTGTCTGTGGTAGTCCCCTTCTGAATGTACAGATGAGACAGAAGAAGGTCTTTCAGTTCCTAAATATCCCTGTCCTGGAATTGGAGACTTAGACTTCCTACTATTTGATTTGCCAATTAACTTCTGCTTGCTGACTCCCCCTCCTGGAAATAGAAGGGACAGGTTTTCCAAAAATATTACACTACACTTCAGCCTCTAGGTTTGTTTCTATAAATTATCGCTTAGCACCAAACAAGGGTTTGACTTGATGCTTTCTGCAATGCTGATTTACTACAGTTAGAAGACTAGCCTATACAGTCACTAAGGGCACTATTGCTAGAAAATCCCTATTCTTACCATGAGAGTTATATTTCCAACCTTAGGAAGGGAGCTGTTTTCAGTTCAAGCTAGTTCCCATCACTGCATGTTCCCTACAGATGATGTACTACACATGTATTTTTCATCAAGCCACTGAGCCAACCCATTATCTCTTCCCTGTTTCATCAGTGTTGTCACTCTCCAAGAAATATTGGCCAGTGCACCTGAAATCACC
This sequence comes from Nettapus auritus, assembly GCA_011076525.1. Lineage (NCBI taxonomy): Eukaryota > Metazoa > Chordata > Aves > Anseriformes > Anatidae > Nettapus > Nettapus auritus. Next base: position 7,529,923 of record CM021783.1, read on the forward strand.
AGCACCATTTTGAAAGCCAGGACCACTACTGGGAATAGAAACACCGTCTCTGTCACTTTCAGAGGAAAGGGAATGACTTTCAGTGACACTGAATTTATTCAAGCCCTTCATTTATTTATTTTATTTAAACCATGAAATACTTGGGAGCTGAAATACCTCACCTGAATTAGGCGATGGATTAGCTTCTTCCCTACGCGTCTCACTACTTGCAGGTACTGCAGCGTTGGAACTGCCAGATGCTACTGCAATGGACTGTGATATTACAACTCCATGATCCTCGCTCTTGTCATCAAAGTTTCCCATCAATGCTTTCCTAATAATGTCTTCTAGACCAAGATTACTGGCAGGATCTGCAAAGGAATGACCCCTAGAACTGACTGCACCTGGGAGATAAAAGAAAACATACATGGAAAGGTGGGAGGGGAGGCAAAAAACATATCTCAGAGAAATTACAAAGGGATGTGGATAAAGATTTTAGAGATAGGCAGAAAGTTGGGGGGAAAAAAAGATGATGTTTTTTTTTAAATGCAAAGCTACATGCTCCAAAGCAGCTCACAATAGCTATATGTGCCCGCAAACACTAAATGTCAGACTGCAACAGAGTAAATTTTACACTAAGCGAAAAAAAAAAAAGCAAAGGAAGCTGAACATGCGTATTGTGATAGCGTATTAAGTAAAATCTGCTGCTACTAATCAGTTGTAAGAGAAGAGACCAGAAGAATATTTCTCATATTAACGATCCATACTAATTAATCTGAGAAAGTATGATTTGTGGCAAATACTCATTCCAAAAGCCTGCCCTTCCTTCTCATCTGATGGAGATCACTACTTTCTCCAATTAAAGACAGAAGCATTGTATCAGAAGGGGAGGCAACTGGCTAAAACCATCTAAAGGCAATCTACAGTACAATTCAGATTCAGATTTAGAAGTTATCTCCCATATTTCACTTAGTTTTTCTGCCTCATTCACCTTTATCGTTAGAAGTATGGATTTTGTTTAATTTCCTCATCTGACAGGAAATTGGGATTTTTTAAAAATGTTATTTATTATAGAAAAAAAACAGGAAGTATTTTAAATAACCCAGTTTATAAAGTAAAATGCATTTGATGAACTAAGATCTAGTTTTGTTGAACTACACTATATTTAAATTCTATGTAAGTGAGATGCTAACCAATTTCATGACTTCTGCCTCTAAGATTTGCAGACACCAGAGAAATTTTTACTGAAAAATGCATAGTTTCTTTTACTGAAAAACTTACCTGACGTAGTGACTGCTGGCAGATTGAATATTTCAGTCCCTGGCTGAGCAGTCGCTGCAATTAAAAGATAAAATTTAAATGAGTTTTCCAAGGTACTGATGATCATTTGAAGTGATCTCTACTAGTCTTAATACATATGATAGAATTACTCTGAACTATTTCCTGTACTTTGTTCAACATAGCAAAATGTATTGTGCACACAATGGAGATCCAATAAAAAGAATACTGCAACCCTTATTAATGCAGCCTTGTTTCTCAGAATGAAATCTGCAAAAGCATTCGCTTTCAAATAAATACTTTTTATTAGGTACTGAATTCACAAACAGCTCAAACTCCTACTACTGATAATCTTGATACAAATTTATATTAAGGTTTCTAAGAGAAAAAAAAAATAGTTCTAGTATCATATTCCACTGGGACAGTATCCATTACTGAGTCTGCGTTAAAATATCCAGAATGTGTCATTTTAATAGTCATAATCATATGGTCCAAGAAAAAAAATCCAGCTTAAAAGATCCCTTTTTCAAAAAGGAAAAGGTGTCATAGTTATTAAAACCTGACACTATTCTAGTTAACTTTGTGTCTGTAGTTAATGTTGACATGAAGCAAACTATTTCATTAATTATATGCTTCTTGTAAATGTTTACATCTCTCAAATTAAATATTAAAATGCTTAAATGCAACAGTTTACATACATCAGCATAAAAAATAAATCTTGCAGCTATTCAGTCATATATAATATGTTTTTACATTAATAGATTGATATTCAGTCAGGCTATTTGAAATATTTAGGTTAGAACATCTGTGGTCAGCAGTCACGTAGAGCTTAAGTTGCAAAAATTCATTGAAAAGTCCTACATACCCATGTCTGAGTCGCCTCCACCAGATGAGTTCAGCTTTCGAAATATCTCCTGTTTCTTGGACTTGACCATTGGTGATGTATTCTCAAGTTTGGTGAAAAAAGAAGGCAGGTAGCTTATGCTACCTGGAGAGCGAGAGTCAGTCCTGCCAAGACCAATGTGTGTCAAAGAAAGAGAACATTTTCCATGCTGTACATTTAAATCTTTCAAAAAGCAATCAATGGCAGATATTGCCAACATTCATATGCTTTAAGATCATCTTTCCTCAACCTGTTTTTTAGGGACTAGACCAATGTAATGACTGTCCAGAAACACCTCCTTTTTATCCAGCTAACGGGTTCAAGATTCTAAAGCTCACAGAAAAAGCAAAAACATCATTGCCTGTGCTGGAGAGTGGTACAGAGATGATGCACTCAGTCATTTCAGGGGTGTCTATTTCTGCCTTGCAACGTGCCTGCTGGCTAAAGTTTTAACTATAAATTGGTAGGTGACAACATTTTCAAGCTAGAAGCCCAAATAGTCATCCCAGCTGTTCCTCCAATTTCATCCTCCTTATTATGGACAGCAATTAAAAACTTGCCTCTGATAATAGAGGAAGATTGCTTAAATGATTTTTTTAATAAAGATACTGTTTGCAGCCAAGTGATCCAGAATAATGATTTAAAATTCAGTTTTATACATACCTCTGTTCAGTAGGCTCAGTTCTTTGGGAAAGCAATAGAACGTTTTCCTGTTTCTCATGTACAACTGGGACCTGAGGTGGCGAGATTGGCTCATAGGGCTCTGAAGAAACATGACTCCTCTCCGGAGATTTTCCAGGTCTACATTTAGAATTCAGAGACAGGTAAGTACTCTTAATGCATGTATAAGAATAGTTAACACACATAATTACATTCCAGTAATTATAAAACTATATTGCTAATTATGTGTTACATGTTTTAGTATGTTTGATGATCTTAAAAAGATAATATTGATTTGTCCACAATGATTCTGTGAATTTCTTCCACAAAGTTCTAAGTGATTAAAAATTTTCACTCCTCTAAGGACTGGAAATTAAGCATTAATAGTGAAGGCTAAATGTTTATATTATGGAGCTAAGCAATTGTTAAAACAAGTGCAAGTCATTGCCTAAAAAAAGACCAAAGGATACTGCTATTTCTGATCTACATAAAGATTACTGCACTAGCTTTTGTAAATATTGTACTTGTGAATTAATTAAAATTTACAGTTAAACCAAATACATGCATTACCTTCCCCGGGACTTGTCAGACAGATTTTCAGGTGACACTCTAGCACCTGGCCGCTGATGGTGGACAGGCTGCGACTGTGACTCGGGGCTGTAGCGATTTGATGTCTTTGCTCGGGTAGAAACAGGTGCTGGAGCAGGGGTGGAGTTCTGGAATGTAGTGGTGGGAGGCTGCAAAGGGGCCTGAGAAGCTGCTTGGTTGCGAGCGAAGTCTTGTGTAATAATTTGCTGATTGTGGTCAAAAAAAGAGAAAGGAAACTTTGGTCAGACATTGGCTACAGCATAGTGTTCAGTATTTGTGAACTAGATGAATATGAGACTAATTGCAACAAATGAGAAAATAAGTTCAGACATTATTGTATAATATCCCCAATACCAACTCTGTAATTATTTTTATTAATGTTCCAAATCTTGTTTTCATAATCAAAGCATAACTTTTCACATCTGAAAAGATGTACACAAATAAACCTACACAGATGTGATCAGCAAGGGTGATAAGTCGATGGGTTCTGGGCACATGTGCCATCCCTTCTGCTTGGGAGGAAGGAGGTGGAGGTTGTTGGGGTGAAGGAGGTTCCTGCTGTGTCCTATAACGGTGAATCGGCCCTTCATATTGCCTGTTTGGGTCATCTAGTTGAAGAACAAAAGGCCAGTTTGTTACGAAGGTATTACTGAAGCTTCAAGGTTTTAAAGTTCTGTGCTTACAAATTTAAAACAATAGGTATTTATATAATAGATTTTAGGCATCGTGTAATAAACACCTTTTCCCCTCCACATATAGGCCCTGGACTTTCGAAGGTATAAACCTTAATTCCACAGTGCTGGGGAATTCCAGCTCATTTCTCCTCTGCAAACTGTACTGTAGCAGTCTGAGCTTTAGCAAGAGATTTAAAAAAATGTGGACATCAACACCAACATGCAGTAATTTGAAATAATACATTCAAAATAAATTTGTAATTGAATCAGCTAGGCTGTAACGTAAAGAAGCTGTTCAATGCCAAGTGACAGTTCCAATACATTTGCTCAAGTTTTTCCACAGATCTCTGCAACCACATAATTTCAGCAAAAGTTTCTGAAAAGTTAAGAATGTGACTTAAACAGTGACTTAAAGACTCCCGACATATTTTAACTATATTTTGAGTTCATGGTAAATACAAACAAGATAATTGCCAGCACATTTGCGTAAGATCAACTTACTCTCTGCCTGGCTTGGTTTAGGTGTCTCTTGTTGATAGGACTGTAGCTTTTCTTGAGTAGTAGGTGCAGGTGAATTTGCAGGGCTAATCACCTCAATGGCATCTCCAGGAGCTTCATACCGGTGGGAAGATACTGTATATCAAGCAAAGATTGTGGAATAAGGATTGAATATCACTTAAGATTTTGGTTGCCTATATGTAGCAACACTAGCTTTCCATTAAAATGACATCAGTGAAATGGAAGTCAAAACTGTCTTATGAGAATCACAGTGAAACAAATATTTCCATAAAACAGCGTTCCAACGTAAATTCAGTAATTTTACATCTCCTGACTTCTCATATAGTTAGTTTTATTATCCTGCATTTCACAATGCAGCATGGAACCTAAATAAAGCAATCAACTAAATTTTACAAGAATCTTCAGTCACTGCACTATATTCAAAAACTGTATTTGCCTATCAAGCATCTGATTTGTGCAGAGCTGAGTATTTTATCATTAAACATCAGAATCATTTCGCATTATCTCCCTAAAAGGCTAAGACAGCAAAGAAGTAGGTAGTTACTAAGATACGTACAACTACTGGAAGAATCTGAACTTTGAGAGCCCCTATCTCGTGCATCCTTGTCTGAAGCAATCTGTCGAGTGATGATCACATCTATGAAGTTAGCAGCAGTAATTGTGGTCTTTCCTCGAGTTCTCAGCTCTTCCTCGTACCTGGATTTAGGAGGAGGTCCTTTTTCTTTACCAGCCTCTGAATAGACTACTGATGAAGACAGTCCTTGGGACTTGCCACCAGAAAAATTTGCAGATGTATAGGGGCACTGGACAGGCCTCTTTTCTACCTCCAGTGTTTTCTGTTCCATCTGTGGCTGCTCAGTAACCACAGCTGACCTGCGTCCCATATTTTCTTCTATCCTGGTTCCTTCATGCTTGTTCTCTTTTGCTTTGGCAACTTCCATCTGAGGAGCAGAGGCTGCAGCATCTACTAGCGCCGCAAGGGCATCAGCAGCAGTATTGTAGCGCGAAGCAGGCAACCCTTGAGTTATGGAGGGAGCTCCAGGGGTGAGCTGCCTGTTGGCAAACATTGAATATTCTGAATTACATCACATGAAAAAGGACCAGAGACGTTTCTTGAGTAAAAGAAAGCAAAGCTTTACTGATACTAATTTCTGTCCAAACTGGACTGGGTGCAAACGCATAGGATCATTTTCAATAAATTCAAGAGCCAGATGACTGTGGAATATCCTAGTTTCTTAGGATCTTCCTCAGACTAAATGCACCTTTTAATAAGCTCAAGTATTACAACAGATATTTCTGGGACAGTAACATAAGAAACATACATGATACGGAGTTGAGCAGCAGGATCCAAAGGCGTGATTACACTTGTCCCATTGGTTCCTTGAAAAATACTAGGCCTTTGCTGCAGTATATTTTCCTGGCTTCTAACTGAAGGGGATGGGGACCGAACATATCCATGACTACCAGGTCTGCCAGGCTGCTCTGTACCTGCAGAAAATAAAGCAGAGGAGGAAAAAAACAAATTACATATAAATCACTCTTATGACAATGTAGGATATGTATAACAATGTATCAATGCTTTCTCCTCCACATCCTTTCCCTATTGTCTCTAGCAGTCTGGATGCAATTTTATATATTAAGGATTTAAATAGGAGCATTCTGTTTACAATGCTTTAAATGAGCTGCCAGTAGTGATAGGCATGACTGGGATTCACACCATTCCCTAGGTACTACATCACGACGACAGAAAGATGAAGAAGCCTGAAACTTGAAGTCTCATTTATGAACAGAACTGCCAGGTGCTAGAAACCTTCCTTAAGTGTAGGCTAAATCAAACAATACTCTGAAACGTGTTAATAAGCTTGAATGTTGCTTATGGGGAATGTAGAAAATGTGGACATATATTGGATATAGGTGGATATAGAAAATAGTTACAGTCTACAATGAGACTGTTCCAAATGTAACAATGCACACCCACCTGGTCGAAGATAAAGTTCAGCAGGGACTGAAGTTATTCTCTCCCTCTCTCGTTCACGTTCTCTTTCCCGCTCTCGTTCTCGTTCCCTCTCCCTTTCCCGTTCCTTCTCCCTCTCTCTTTCCCGTTCCCTTTCAGCATTTGCAGCTGCAGAAGCTGCCAAGTGTGTAGGGTGTCCTGGAACATCCACAAGACAAAACATTTGAAGTAGCAAAAACAGATGCTAAATTTAAGCATAATTTTCAATAAATTAATTGCAAACTCTCCAATACATTCTGCCATTCACTTACTACAAATTTCCCAAATCCATTTTCATTCCAGTCAAGTCTATCCACTTATTTTAAGGAAGGCAAAAGCTTAACACAGTGTCACCGGAAGGTTCAACTAGCCGTTTTTTTACACAAGTGGTTTCTATACAGTTAGAAACTATAGAGCTTATAGACCCAAATTCCAGTCTTCAACACACAGTATGAGGTTAGTGAACTGATAACTAAATGACTATTAATGAAGATCTGACAGAACGAGGCAAATTCTGAATTTGTCAGTTCTCCTTCAGCTACTACAATACGGATTATAATTTGAAAAAAAACAAAACAAAACTTTGCTATCCAAGTGCAAAGTGCAAAGAAATAGCACTTCCTGACAAAACAAGCCGTAATGTTAATGACAGCTTAATAAAGAATAAATTGGTCAACTATCTCAGTATGTCAGATAATTAGAGACATAAAATCAAATAGTAACAGCTTGTACCTGGTGACAGAGAAGCAGGATTGTAAGGCCTGGGAGGGAACGTAAGCTGAGTACCAGGGATGTAAGTAATCCTCTCCATGGGTGGTGTGCTTGTTCCTCCAGGATGAGGCACTAAGATAGTGGGAGCCATATTGTTCAGGTCAATAATTCCTGTTAGGAGATGACACACAAGAACAGCCTTTCAAGGACAGGCCAGAGGTCCACATATTATATATTCTGTTCATTAATAAATGCTTAGTGGAAAATATATCTGGCAGCCAGCCGTTTAGGAACACACTAAATCAGAATTTACATTTGTAGCAATCCCTTTAATTGTGCTTCATAAAAAGATACACTTAACCTCTTCTGAATAATCCCATCTATTAGCAAAACAGTATTACATGCCATCATTCACTCCCTTTTCCAGATCTCTTATATTTATAAAATAAAATGTAACATTGAAATTCACAGGTACCCACTGGTACTCCAATATAACTTCCCCTACTATGAAAAACACACACTTAACTCTTCTTTTCCAACCAGTTAAATAACTAATATCGTATCCTGAACATAATTAGTTCTACTGGACTAATTCCTTCACTTTTATCATCTTTCTTTCTTCCAATAACTATCAAAACTGATTTAAAAGATAGAGAGATTATCACATCCAGTAACTAAACTGGTAGCTCAGCTACTTCCTGTTAAGCTTGTTATTCCTGGGAGAATGCCATGTAACCCCAGGGATTCTTAACTATTCACTTATTATTTTGTTCCAATATTGCACTGGACATTTCAATGTGAAACTCTTCAAAATTATGTCCCATTAGAAAACCCCTTCACAGAAGTCTAAACCTCTCCACAGTGAACAGAGTTGTAAGACAGTTGCTTTATGGGTTTTGTTATTGTTGTTTGGATTTATGTTTTTTTTCTGGCAATATTCCTATTTTCTAAAGCATTACTTTTTAGTTTTGACCACTTAACAGCTCCTTAAGATTCTCTGCTAAGCCATACCACATTATCTATAACATGCTTTAAAGACTATCAGAAAAACACAGGTGTACCTCTTGCTCCCGCGTACGGGAGAGCTAAAGTTTGCTCTCTAGGAGATAATCCTCTGGTTACATCAGGTCGTAAATTGACTTGCATCTGCTGTGAGGTAATGTAGTCATTTAGGATTGTCTGTCGTGTATTCTCCATTGCGTAAAGCTGATACTGACTTGGGTAGCCTGGGGTAGGTGAGAGCTGCCTTTGGAACAGGTAAGCAGCAGCAGCTGAGAATGAAGGAGGAAAAAGATTTAGTACTCAAGATACAGAACTGAAGTTTCAATTGAAACTGCTATCAGTTCTCTCTAGCCAGCACCAAATGGATCAAACTAGCATTTTAATTCCAATGTTTTACTGAATTTATTCACTGTACATGGGCAGAAAAATCTAAATCTATGCTTCAAGAGAAGAGAGTTGAATAAAATTGTGAAGTTCTGAAATAACTAAAGAAGGTTAAAATACCTTACAAAGGTAGACTGATGGATATGTTAAAAGGAACTCTACTGTATTTAATCTCATCATACAACCTGGTAAACCCTCTGTGATCAGAGGGGTCAAAATTACACTTTCATTCTGTAGTATCTTCCAGATCCCTTTTTGCACTGGTTTCCTGAAATCTTTTAATACACTTCACAAATACTTATTTGAAAAACAAAACAGTCTGTTGTTGTGTTGTTGTCCTTTTTTTTTTTTTTTTTTTTTTTTTAATATATATTTATTTTTTAATTAAACAGAAGTGACCTGGCATCTTTTAGAAGAAAGCTACGATATACAAGAATATTTTAGTAAGTTTCCTTATCTTGGTTCGGTTAGATATCAAGCCACAACAGTGTGTATAAGCCCTTGTATCTGCCTAGCAATAATTATTTTATAGGCATCTTCTCTGTGCAAAGGATACAATATTTCTAAAAACAAACAAACCAAAAACAAGACAAACATATTTACCAGGATCCAGAGCTCTGTGAAATGGTATAGCAGGATCTAAGTGAGGAGGGAGGTGACTCCTATAGACTTCAGGAGTAGCTCCTCTATGATGAGGGTCAAAAGGACTGTGAGCCACTACAGGATCAACCCCTGGGACTGGAGATTTTGCTGGCACGCTCTCTCTCTGTGTTGGAGTAAGTGTGTTTTTCCTTTCATGATTTGCTGGCTTCCCAGAAGATATTCCAGCTAACAGAAACAAGGAAAAAAAAATCTGAAAATGCCTATTTTCAATAGAAAATTCAACAGTAAAGACACACTGGCTCACAAGGCAGGTTCTAGAGGATCCTGCAATTTGCTACAATAAATCACAGAAAGCATTTTATATCAAAAACCATTAGAGTAAAACTAAGTAGAAGAGATTACACAAAATGGTTAAAATAATAAGTTTAAAATGAAAGTATTCCAAGTTCTTGTATTACTCTAGATCAAAATAACATACCCTCACTAACTCTATTCATCATAGGTGAACTCCTGGACATTGGACTCTGATAGTTCACAGGTGTTCTCCGTGCATTGGTATCATCATAAATCCCAGGGCTCAGCTGTGATTTAGGAGTTTCATGAAGAGTTGACCTGAGAACAGAGGGACCAGAGCTGACTACTGACGTGTGACGGGAACGTACTGCATCCCCGGTCTTCACATCTTCATATTTTCCTCGCTCCACCACCTTCACGTTTTCTGGCACCATTTCCAGCTGAGGCATTCCACGGGGTAGTTTACTTGGTCCAGTGATTAATGATTTTACATTGTGTTTGATGGCAGACTGGCCAGAATTGCTTTCATATTTTATGGGTGTACCCTGAAAAAAAAAAAAATAAAATAAAAAAGATGTTTCACTACTGCTTAAAAATTAATAATAATAAAATTTAAAAATCATGTTCCTGACTGATATTGTAGCTCATTACTGCTATCACATCAGCACAGAATACAGCTGGATCTTAGCCACTATTACTTGTCAGTTCTCTCACACAGGTTTGCAAGTGTGTTCCTTACAGGTGAAGTGTCAGGGTTTTTCTAATACACGGAAGATATTTAGATTTCATACACTGGTACATTTCTTAAAAAGAAAACAGACAAAACACCCACACATTTAACAATACTCAAATATCTGGAATTGATTCAGTACTGAAGATGTAAGCAACTGTAGGAGTCTAGCCGTGCTTTTTATGTTTACCTGAGATATGGAGCCTTCTATGATTGGCCTGGCTGTCTGCACCATTTCAGGAGTCTTGCGACTCTCCTGGCTTAACAGGTCCTGTCTTGGGATTTCATGGATGGAACGACCCATTTCTTTTATAGTAGTGACTCCATCATATGGTTTCCCTTTAGTAATGGCTCCTTCAAACGTCCTTATAGGAGGTGACTCTCTCTTAATCTGTTTAGGGTATTTCAAGCCTTCTTCATAACTTTCAGATGTTGCTCTTGGTGTGCCTTTTATAGGAAGAAAGAGTCACATCAGGTGTATTAATAATGACTAAGTCTCTTTTTTAATAAACAGAGTAACTAACTACTAGAATTTTGACTTGCAGTAGTCAATAGTATAACTATAATAGTACTGAAGAAATATTCAAGTTACAGAAAGTGTCCCAGGTTATTTCAGATGCCGAAATAAAGGCAATAGCATACATCTTTAGAGGTCTGGGGAAGTATTAATATTCATTTAAAAACAAAGTAAAAACGTTGCTAATTACCAAGCATTCATATTAAAAGTATCTATTTCCAAAAAGAAAAAAAGCTACGTTTACACATTTAGCTTTATATACAGTATATCTGAAAGCAGCTTATAGATAAATTATGCTCTGAAAACAGTCTAATAAAATATGCTCTATCCTTAACACAGCTGCCTTTCTTAATAAATAACAGTTTTAAGGTCCAGAAATCCAGATTTTTGGGAATGTAATTAATGCTTGTCTTCTAAACTAGCAAAAGTTTACCTTGCATTATAGAACCAGACAACACTGTTCTCTCTTTAAGTTCAGCATGTGGGCTACCCCTAGGCAGTGCACGGCAGATTAAACCTAAATTTAAAAATGAGAAAATAGTTTAAAGAACTAAAACAACATGTGTTCAACTCCCCCCCCCCCAAACCAAAACCAAACCCACTCTTCTTACATACATTACAGATACTATCTGTAGTGCCCAAAGAGCCTTGCCTCATAAGCCCACAAAAGATGGAAGACAAGCCAAATGCATGAGCAACTTCAAAGCAGCACTGAATTTCTATATATGAGTAAGAAATTTCTATACTGTGTTGTTCCATCTAATGAAATTTTACACAAAATATCCTTTAAGAGCTATCCAAAGGTGGGACAAAACACACTTTAGGAGTAAGACTCCAGAGTTTAGGCAAGAAACATCATCTTGATATCTGTATTTTTTTAAGATAATCAGAAAAAGTTGTATAATGGCCCGATTTGACCTTTACAGTCCTAATTTGATTACAGTTTATTAAATGAAAATAATACTAGGGATGCCCTGAAGCAGGATACAGCAGCTGTACAAGTCTTCTGCTTGGCTTTATCTAAGAGATTTATTGCAGGAATGCAAAAGTTCATATCAACATATGTACGTTACTGTGCCATGGCTGAGAAGCAATATTTAACTAAATGGCCATGTCCATGGAGTCCATCCTAGTACGACTCAGAGCTATTTGAGCTCTGCAACAATCCACTGGGATTGTGAAGAGTCATTTACTCCTCTTTGAAGATCTGACACATGTAAGTGCCAGCTGAATCACCTGCAGTTATTGGAACATCCACAAACAAAAGAAACAGGAAATCTAGTGTCTACTCCAGTAATAACCCCAGCATACTTTTATTGTAGTGGTTATTATAGATTTAAATATTATTTAAATCTTATTAGATTTGGTTAACGGAATAAGATATAAATCTAACTCCTCTTTTTGTTTGCCCCATAAACAATTCTAGGCTATCTTAAAACAATGCAAAAGACTTGAATAAAATGCAAAACAACTTAGGAGCAGCTGTTTTTACCTTCGAGTGGTGCAGACACTGGAGACTCCCGCATTGACATTCCTTGCTTTATATTTCCTTCCATTGTATCGTAACTTCTTTTTAAACTAATTTCATGAGCAGTTCTTGGACTCCTTGTTCCTTCACGAACATTTTTAATAGCTGGTAAAATTTACAGGAGTGTGGTTAGAAAATGTGGACAATAAAAAAAAGTCATGAGCATTACATTTAATGAGACCACAGAAGACAAATGCTTTAATGATAACTTCAATATAATACTGAAACATCACATCTTAACCTTAAAAAGATCTTTCATGGTTTGTTAAATAAAAGATTTGTTCAGTTACTCATGTATCAGTATTTCAACTGCAGTTCAAAGTTAAATGACGTATTTCTTTTGAATTTAATACAGAACATTTTAAACTTGGTTGCTTAACCTTTCAAAATAAAAATATTCCGGGAAAAATTGGAAATAAATGGCAAAAATTAAATAGTTGAACTGTATTTTAACTACATAGTACAGGATACTCATCAGAACACAGACAATTTCTGGATCATTTTAAGTCTTATACCCACAAAAATACATGTAGGTCAGTACTTCTTCAGGATGGCATCCCAATGACTGACGTTTATACATTCAGAAGCAAATACACTTCAGCTATGGATTATAAAAGCAGAACCTGTTGCAGTCTTGACTTTAATCAAGTAGAATATATCAATACTCACTATCGTAAGATAAAATATGCCCACTTTTGCCTTCATAAATAACATGGCCTTTGGCTGAAGCTTCCTCCCGGCACTTTTCTGGGCTGCTGTCTTCTGTAGCTAGCCGGGTAATAGTTCCCTTCAATAACGCATCAGCTGCTATGCCAGACTGGGACAGAGCTGGTGTACCCTGCATTTGTATAAAATATAATTTAGAACATAATTAAATTATTTGTAAGCAATTTGCCACACTGTAATAAATAAATAAAAAAACAATAGTGTTTAAAAGATGAGATGAAAATGCAGCATCTGTGCAAGACTGGTTACAACTGATTCTGACATTTGAACTCCAGTGCAATGCTATTTTTCAGAGAAGTTGCTAATAAGCCTTCAGTTAGCTACAACTAAAAGCTCTGGTGGTTTTATTTTACAAATATAAAAATATTCAAATACATAAAGATGAAATCCTGACAACATTGACTTCAGCAATTAGAGGACTTAACCATCTGCTTGTATTTCAACTTCTTTAAGGCAGTTCCTATTCTGTGACTTTAATTTACTGTTTTTAGACATGCAAATACGTTCACAGTGATAGTGTAAATACATTATTTTGCTACAGCCTTCTCAACAAGACAAAAAATACCTGAGTTATGGAGCCTCTCAAAGAAGGAATGGTCTCAACAGAAACTTTATTGGTTGGAGTTCCTCGTGTTATACTTCCCTCCTGTATTGTGGTACCTGATTGGAAAAAAAGACATCCAGATAAAAAAGGGAATCAAAAAAGTACAGCTGTTTTACTTGACATAGAAACTTTTTTTAATGAGAACTGTTAGTTTATACTGAAATACAGGGAAACTTTCAGCTTGTTAATAGTGTGCATTTGAGACAGCTAAATTATTTCCCCTTTTGACTTAGCCTTTTACATCACGCGAAGCCATTAATCCATGGTATTTAGTTTCCTTTCTTTTGATGTATTTATATCTTTCACAAGTATTGCTATGTGTATGCCCAACAATTTAGTTTTGAAACTGGCATGTCTTGAAACAAATGTTTTTAAATGAGACATGCAGACAGGAGGAGCTGTTACTAAAACACATGTACACATGCCTTGGAAAAGAGGGAGCAGATTAATCCTTTAATACTTAATAACAACACTTCAGTAGTTTGGGCTCCAGTTCTCTCAGTTTCATCAGGCTCTGACAAAATTTCATTCTTAGGCTGTATGACTGACTTTACCTCGAACCACACCTTCATGTTGTGCCCTGACCAGGAGTCCCTCAGGCTGGGAATTCTGACTTCTGGGAGAGAATTCTTCTTGTTTGATATAGGGCAGGGAAGCTATTCAGAAAAAAGAGAAAACCTCTCCTTAATTATGAGTTATTAAATAGTCTATTAAAAAAAACGCACGTCAGCTTTTCTTTTCTTACCAGCTTTGGCTGACTCCTGCTGCCTTGGCAGCCCAAGAGATATAGAGCCCACTGATGGCTTTGCTGTTTCTTGGGTATAGGAAGCTTGACTATGAGATGTTAAGTAAGTGCCAGGTGTCCCCTGAAACAACATATTATGTTAATTCTTGTTTCTGGAATGCAGATTCACTTCTATGTTTAAAGGAGACTGCTAATACTACTATGATCCTAAAATGCTACAGAACACCACTGCAAAATATCAAAGTGCAGAACAACAGGACTCTAGTGTCACTGTTAGTTCAGAGATGCAGTTCAACTGGACATCCTCACCTGTGCTACTAAATGTAAACAACTGCAGTGTGTTCTATTTTATAAAGCACCTGTAACTCCTGGACTTTTAGTGGTGACATGTACAGGTCTTAACTGTTAATGCTGTGAACATATAACTGAGTGCAAGATATTGACGGTGAAATGGCAGAAAAAATGCCATAAGCAGAGATTTTCAACAAGTAGTTCTCTTACTTGTGAGATTGAGCCTCCCATGATAAACGAAGGTTTTTCTGATGGCACACTTGTTTTGGAGGATGGAATGAGTGGTGGTGGTGGTCTGGTAGGCCTGGTTGTTGGAAGGCGGACTCCTTCAGGTATATTGGTTATTACTTGGTGAGGAGCTGGCTGGAGAACTTAGGGAAGAATGTGCATTAAACAAAGTCTGTTGCAGCTCTATTAGTCATTAGAGAGACAAGAAGAAATAACACAGTTCATCTGACAATTTCCAACAGGAATAACCTCACAATACCCAAAAGCTATCTAGCTGTATTTTCAACTCTGAAACTCACTATGTCCAAGTATATGTTGTGCTTAGAAATTGATAAGGTAATATCTAACCTTGCACTGAAGTTCAAAAATGGTAAAATCTGCACTGTAAAACTGCAAACTCAGAAAACTAAACTTTTAAAGCCAACAATATGGTGTACATTCATTTTTTGTTGTTGCTTTTCTGTTTTTAAATAAAGTAAACTTAAAGAATAAGAACAACTGAGACAAGTATAATCTAAGCTCCACCGATTCTGTCTTTTCTCAGCATGACATTATACTCTGAAGGCAGAAGCAATAATCCAAGTTTCAGAACTAAGATTTGCCAGTTATTTCACTATTTTATAAATAATTCAATATATAACATTACACAATTATTCAGAAACTTATGTCAAGCTTAACAGCAGCTCTCCTGTTCTTCAATTCTTCCTTCATAAGGTGGCAGTATTTTTACTGAATTGAAAAAAATTCTGGATGGCTTTGTCCCTATGCTGTTCTAACACTTTTCAGATCTGAATTGCTTAATAAAATGCATGTTACGCAGCTGATAAAGCAAACAAAACCAAACAAGAATACAGAACATCTATGTACATACACACACACAAAAAACATACTACTCTCTTTTGTTTGTTCACAAAGATGTTTAGAAAATAATTTGATACTACATAAAGTAACAGAGCCTAGCTTCCAAAGACCGTATATTGCTATGATACTAAAGCAAGTATTTACCTGGTGGGACACTGTAGCGAGCTGCGTTCATATCAGGCTGGGGAGAGGCTTTATTGACTTCTCTTGGAGACAGCCTGTATGGTGATGCTGACCTCGTTGCTGTATTTTGCACTTGTGCTTCCTGTTCTATTGCTCGTTTAACCTCAGCATAAGGCATATAGGCTACCGGTTTTCCTATGACAGTTAAAGAAAGAAGAACCCTAAGATTAGAAATTAGAGTCAAAAGGTCCAGTTTGCCACAGTTTTAACACAGGGCTTATTACCGTATCAGATTGTACTCATAAGGTACAGAAGTTTAATTACAAAGACACGTTTAGGCCAGAAAGGAAAGAATTAAATTCAAAATATCACTTGGCACTGAAGTAACTGAAAAATGCCAAGGTCAGGCAAGTAGGCTCTCTCTGAATGAAAGGAATAAACAGTTCTGCATGCTGAGGCATAAGGATAGCAATTTTTGTACCACTTTCCTCTCTTACAATAGCATGCAGTGCTACCAGAGGAAGGTGAGTGTACTTAGTCCTCCTACTCTTTTGAATAATCCAGATTCATGCATTTATTTTGAAATCTGCGAGTGATTGTGACACACACACATACATATAATCATCCTGGAGCACTCTCCCTGGCAAAGACTGCAGTTTTTAAAATTATGTTACACGCTTGTATAAACTTTTTTGTATAAACTCTCTCATGCTTTGTTGGTGAAAAACAGTAGCTGGTTCCTTTAAGTCCTTTAAGCGAAAGCTCTCCTACTGAAAAGATTTAATTTAAAGATTTCTTTCTAAATACTGTGCATTGGCCAGGTTTACACGCAACTTCAGCCAGACTTACATGCCAATTCCACCAGACAAAAAGCCTTCTTTTCTTGTTTGTTTACCCACAGAAACAACAAATCAAAGTTCAAATACCAGTATCGCCCGTCAATTGTGTTTAAAGGGAAAATATATTTGTATTGATTTTAGAAAACTAAAAAACCAGTACCACAACTTCAAATTCCTTCCGTTTGGCAATAGACAATTTAAGTATTAAAAATTACAAGCCAGAACAAGTCTACTGCTGCTGGGAAACTACATCTTTTATCTCCACAGTTAAAGAAAGATGACACTAGTCATCCCATAATAGCTTTGTAAAGAAGCTTTTTACTATTGTATTTAATTATGAAGTATTTTGTAGCTTGTCATAAGCCAATCAGCAACATGCCCTTCAGTTTGACTCGATGCCCAACAACACAGTCAATGGATGTGTATATTCCAATGTATGCAATACCAGATTTTTAAGCAGCCTGTAGGCTCTCTCCTACATACACGAGTGGATGGACAAGCTGGCACGCACAATGCATGTTAGGAAGTAGCTACTGCAATGATCTGATGGCATGTCAGCCTCTTTCGTCTGCAGATGAAGATGTCCAGACTTGTAGAACCCATTTACATTAACCACATTATCCCCCCCTCACTGCTTCAGTAACACCCTTGATTTTTGCTGGCACAGACTTCATGCTCGAACTTTCCCACAGTTTGGAATACAGTACTGCCAATGCCAAGAGTTATTCAGATAGTATTTTAGTTAAATGGTACTTTTAAGCATCCCTAGACTTTCTACCTAAAGAAGCAACTTCCAAAACCAGCAACCATATACCCTCCCCCCTCAATCCACAAGTTCCCTTCTCACTATTTTAACAGGCAAAAAAAAATGGTATGTTTCCTTCATTTCACTTCAGTAAAAATAATTAAGATGAAGTGTTTTCACAGCGTAATTTTAAAATCGTTGAGCATGTTAAGTACAAAGCACTCAAATTTCAAAGACCATGACAGTTTATACTGCTAACATTGCGGAGTCAACAGATGCAATGCACAAGGATATTAAATCAAAGAACACACTGGTTTTATTTCCCAGTAACAGTGTTGTTTCTGGACCTATTCAATTTACAGGAAAGAAAGTTAGGTATCTAGAGGTAACAGTTAAGCAAAGAGCTGGACTGCCCTTCATGGTCTGACAGGCTACAGCATGACAGTTTTACCATTCTTTTGCGTAGTATTCCATGGCTCAATTCACCAGGCTCTGGTGCAGTAAAACATTCCTCTTAATTGTGCTCATTGTCCATTAGTAATTCTCTCCCAACTTCACCTTTAGTTTCTGAAAACTAAATTCTGATCTCACCCCAATGGAGCCAGTTCTGCTTTGTCTAAGGAGATTATAAGGTGGTTCCCCAACACTGTAACTGCAGCAGCATTTGTGCTTGTAATAGAGTGGTTCCTTCAACCAATACTATCAGAAGGTAACAATTAATCAACAGTACACTAAATTTTCCTTCTTAAACGTGGCAGAGAGTGGAATATGCTGACAAAAATGCAGGGTTACCTCCATGACATGACAGATGTAAAACCGCCTACCTTCCCACTCGACATTAGGGCTCTTGGAAGTGCCGCATGGGCTTACAGAACTTCGATACTCCATATCCAGCTGCTCTTGCCTCTGGCGTTGTTCTTCCAACAGTGCTGACTCATGCATCGCTTTAATGTGCCGTTGATAGAGTGCATAACCACTCACTGGTGTTCCAACAGGAACAGTACAGGGACTGCAAGAAACCTACAAAAACGGGAAGGTGTTAACATTGGGTACATTAATGCAGGTACTTACTAAAGTAACTGTCTTGTTCAATGGCTCCACTTCAGCAGGTGTACAGTGTATGTATGAGCGTTTCAAATGCTCTGTGCCTGTTTTTAAGCTAACACTTGTGTATTTTTTTTTGTATTTAACTTAATTTACCCCTTAAAAGTATTATGATAACAAAGCACACAATACATTTCTTTTTTCTGCTTTACTACTAAAGCTAGTTCTCAGGACAACATGTTCCTTCAAACATCACTTAAAACACCCCATACCATTGGTGGTATGACAGCAGCTCGGTGGTGAAGTTGTTGTAGGTCCATCTGCCCTTGCTTTATTGTAGGTGACACCAGTATTGATCCAGTGGGGTTTAACAGTGAGGGCTTTGACTCCCTGAAGATACTGGAACAAGACAGAGAAGGAAGGGAAAAATATCACCAAAAAGAGTAAGATTAAACAGCTTAAAAAATTACAGGCAAAAGTAAGCCTCTCAACTTCAAAAAAAAAAAAAAACACAAAAAAACAAAAAAAACAACAACCAAAGTAAAAAAAAAAAAATCAAAATCATGTTTTGTTTGTCCCAAAGCACATCTGGTAGAATAAGCAACAGATACTGCTACATTGTAAAATACAAAGAAATACCAGAAGAATTGTTCAGAATCTCGAAAACCAGAAATTCACGTATGCAGTTTCTATATATACAGTACTACCAGAATGCAACCTTCTTTATAAAGAATGCCTTGGGAAAAAAATAGATGGCAAGCACTAGATATATTTAGTCCATAGGAAATACATAAACAGTAGTGTAGTGTACAAGAGACTATTTCCACATGGAGGGCTAATACATTTTTGAAGTGGAAAGATGATGTCTGAAGAGGCAGAGGGTGGCAGAGGGTGCAGAAACACCACCGACTGCCCTCTTCAAAAGAGCACATGCGGAACAATGATACTGGATACTTTTGACATTTAACATCTATCCTGGGTACTGTGTGTATATTAAGACCACTGGGAAGGAGGGGGCATTGGCGCTGAAGCTACACTATGGTTACACAGGAATTGCACCAACAGAACACTAAAAGATTTCATTTATCATCAGTGGTATGAACCATCTACTCCCAAAGATACAAAGGTTCCAAAGATAAGCAGCATTGTCCATTTAAAGCCCTGTCTGCTCATGTGGGTTATCCACACTGTTTAGGGCCGAGTTCCCAGGAACAACTAGATGCATGCAGACGCTGCTCTACACTTTGAAGAAAGAGGTCATCTACTTCTCAGGACATTTGTCTGTCAGTTTACAGACACAGGCTGGTAGGGGGTGAGAAATACCTTCCACGACTCTATTATTAACAGTCTTCAAGAGATTGTTCTATCAGCTGATATAACATGGTTCAATTGCAGTAATTAAGTACAGGACTCTAGAGGGTATGCAAGCAAATAAATGTGAAATGTAAAAAGAACTCAAATATGAGCATTTTATGCCCTTTGGTAATTGATTTTTAAGTGTCTGTGTACCAGATAACCATAAAGAAACAAAAGCTTCCCCTTCTCACCAAAAAATACCACAGTTACTCATCCTGGAAACTCATGCCAGGAGCATCTTGAATCTTTTTTCATGCTTTGGCAAATTTTCAGTGTTTTAATAAGCTGCTGTCCTTTCCAAATGATTGTTTAACATGATTCCCATTCTCTGAATGGATCCCAAATGGCTGAATTTCCCTTATTCTCTAGCTTTCCGGGTAGTTGTGCTAGTTTGCTAACTACCCAGTCAATCACTGTGGAATTTTGCCTTACTCTGCCTTAGAAGAGCTTTCCTTGGGCTTTTCATCAGATTTTTTAAATCAACATTTCCCTCTATTGCACTTTGAGCAAAGCCTCTTCAGAAATTCTTTCCATAGTAAAAACTCATAACAAAAAATGTTGCTACTGATGACAGGTTTTGACCACTGTTAAGTAAAAACACTTTTTAAAGATGGGAATTTATGAATGCTAAACAATTAAACTCACCCTTGTCTGTCAGGCTCTCCATCAACTTCCTCATCAGCACTACAGGTAGCACTCGAATCATTATCTGAATGGGATTCTTGTCTTGCTGAGTTAACCTGTTGTGACAGACTATAGTCCATTTCCTCAGGTTCCGACTTTTCCTTGGGTTTCTCCATCTCCCTCTCTTTGGTATCACTCTCTATTTTCACTTGAATATTCTCTGGTAGCCTCATTTCCGTCTCTACAGGTTCTACTTTGGTGTGTACTGGAAGATTGAGCACAGGCTTAGCTTCAACTGCATGGCTTCTACTGTCAACATCCATAGGTTCTTCTGCCTCATTATTTATTTCTTCCTTAACCTGTGGCTCAGAGGTCTGACTTTCAGCTGTTGATACACTTTGGGCTGTTAAGGAGGGAGACGTGCTGGCTGCAGGTTTAACAGTAGATTCCTGTTCTGCTGCTGCCTCAGTGGTTATTTTCGAGGCAGCATTGTCAGGTGGAGTTTCTTCACTTGGTTTAGCAGGTTCTGCTGGAGTTGGAGATGGCGCACTTTCTGTATCGGAACTATTTTCAGCACCTGAAAAAAAAGTTTTAGAATAAAGGTTCAACTTAATGAGATCCAGCTAAGTTTCAGTCAACTGCTGCTTTTATCTTTTTAAAAATAATCAGATGTATGTCCGCCATCTCAAAACACAAGACAATTGCTCAACTGTTTAACTGAGAGCATTAACTAACAAAGGTTACACATCTTTGATTCAACTTGCTTCAACATGCACAATTTTTCAGCCACATGCTGTTAATTTATCCTCTAGAAAACAGAATAATCAAAATAACTCAAAATACTAAGCATTAGTATTTTCAGGCCACTCAATACTGAAAACGCTTTTTCCCCCTCCAGCAACAACTAGTGAAGTGAGAGTTCAAACAATTTAAAATCCAACTGAAACACAGTATCTGAGCACCACATTATGAAGTGGAACAAAACTTTCAGATCTTATCATTGACACAGACTAAACACGTCTGTCCCTCTCTTTCAGTGCATATAGGAGTTCCCTTCCCTGCAAGTTACCTTCACTGTCTTCTGGATTCTCTTCTTCATTAGATGCTTCAATGTCTTCATCCTCCTGAGCTGACACAGTCGAAGCTACGCTCTCACACTGTGACACATCTCGCTCCTCACGGGGCCTTCGTGAAGACTAACACATATATGGTATTTATATCATACATTTACAAGCTTTTGTTTTGTTTTTAACATGCATTTCCATTTCTTAATCTCAGGTAAAAATAAAAGGCACTGAATCTCTGTTTAGCACATATTCATTCACAAGGGCATACCCTTTCATCTTCTGTCCAGCTTTTGCTGTTTCTGACCAAAAATAAGTTTGGGAACAAACCACTGACTCCTTACATATCTGGGGGAAAAACAGAACTACTACAGATGCTGAAGCTCTTCACTTTAGTGGAGAGAAGACTAGGACACCACAGCTTAGAGGATTCCAGGCCTCAGTATTCTATTTTAGATGCCCCAGAACTTCCAGTTCCTGGTCGTCTTCTATTAATTCTTTTGCTCTGATTTGTAAGGTTAGTGCTTACTGCGTGACACAACATGTTTCAAGGTATATGTTCTACAGTGATGACCTGAACTTCTATACTTGCTGGTGTACTGATAAGGAATGTCATTTTCAAAGAGCTAAGGAACTCTTCAGGCTTGAGTGTGCTATCTGATAGAAAATTTTCTGTTGCATTTTGAAGTATGAAGTGATTAGTATCACAGGTCAGTGAGACTCAGCTGCCTTTTCTAGGAGATGTATGTTGCAGAAGAAAAACAAGTAGAAAAGGAAAGAAGTGGTTACTGCAACACAGTCTTAGTGAAGCATGATGAAGGACTTCAGAGAGATGCCAAGTTTTTCCCTGTAAAATAGTCAATGCCCACTACACTTACCTTCTGTTTGTGCTGTTGAAGGAGACTGTCCAAATTGTGTCTCCTTTTATAGTTGAAGTAGAAGTTCTTACACTGAGCTTCACTTTTCGTCCCAACCATTTTGGCAATTGCTGCCCAGTTGCGTCCATGTTCTACTAGGCCTGTTCAAACATACAGGAACAGATATTTACTACGATAAATAATTCAGCTATCCAAACCCTAATTAATGGAACTAGTGGGAAGGGAAGACACAAAAGTATTGCCATCCTTTAAAAGAATTCTCAGTGAAAAGATACATGACCACTAATTATGTGTTGGTAAAAAGCTGAGTATCTAAATGTCTGCTAATAAAGCATTCAAACTCAACTCTTCGCTGTTGCTAATACATAATGCCAAAATGTTTATTTTATGCATAATATTTACAGATGATCGTATCTACCAAGGTTCAAGTTATAAATACACTAACTTTTCTGCTTGAAGAACGCCTTATACAAAAGGACATTTTGTAAACTTCAAATACATTGCTTTGAAAATTTACATACAACATACATATCTTCACATCTGTTCCTCAGGCTTCTGTGGACCAAGTACAACATCAAATAGCTTTAAGTAAGCCATATGAAATAAGTCAACACATGCCAAAAAAACTGCATTTGTCTGTTAAAGATGCTTGTGTTAAAAACAAAACAAAAACACAGCAAATTCCAAACTATTCATCATATAGTGCTGCAAAGAAATTGAACTTGTAGAATTTGAAGTAAATATGTTTTCAATAATTCAGTAAATACAAGTATTCTGAAGTAAATTAGAAGTTTTAAAAGATTTACCTTTTTTAGCAACTTCCATTTCTTCTTCTGTCCAGCGGGATGTCTCCACAGGTTCTGCAGAAGCTGAAAGAAAAACAATGACTGATCAGAGAAAAGACTAAGAGCCACTTTTATGACCATTCCATAATCTATTACCCTGTTTACATTAAGGCTTGTTCAAGTCACCGGGGAAAACTGCTCTTGTCAGTGGGAAATAGTAAGCCTCCTTTAAACCAAGATATAAATGTACATTCTCAGCAGTGCCCTTTTTCTTCCTTGTGATCCATTCTTTTCTATGTATCTGGCAAGGTTTCTTAAAGTTAGACATTACTGTAACTCAAACATGCTATATTCTTCTAAAAATCACAAAAGAACTTTCTGTGCTCTTAGTGCCCATATGATTGTCTTAATCAGTACATTGACTACCATGGGGCCTGAAGAAATAAAACTGATTCTCAACTGTAATTTAACCCTGACCTTACATAGCAAGTATGTAATCAACTCAGGGTAAAATACAAAACACAGCAGTATTTCATTGATTTTAATATTGTTCACAACTGGGGGGAAGGAGGCACAACACAGCAGCTTCTCCAAAAGGAGTTCTGCACTTTTCTCACAATCCAATGTGCTGTGAGCTAGTTCCCTCTTATTTCACTGACTGTTGCAGAAAAGACTGAAATGGTTATAACTCAATTAATAGGTATTCAACAACTTCCATTAACAAACAATACAAGTAGGGTCTATAAAATATCTGATGTACTCAAAAGCTATTCTGGATTTCCAGAAAATCTCATCAAAATAAAGAAAAAAAACCTATTGTCTTAGTTCTGCAGCTGACAAAAAAGTTTGTCAACTGAGCAAAATGTCCATTTCTGATCATTTAAGCTACAAGTGAACTCACATGTCCACTTACTCTGTTTTTCAGGAAGTACAGAATATTTGAGCAATAGGAAGTTGTTACGTCTATAAGAGTATCTATCTGCCTGTAACTACACAGTTGAAGAGCTAAGAGCAATAAACTTTGCTATAGCAGAGCACTCCAGGAAAAAGAAATGTCACACCATCCTAAATCATTATTTACTAGCCACAAGGTATTTTGTTTGATAGTGTTTCTGCACCACCACGGATTATGTCAACCTTTTTAGACATGCAGCCAGAGATAGCATAGTTTTTTCTACCCATACATGCTAACAGAGTGATGTTTCTATTTCAAAGAGTTCTCTTGCCATCTAGTGCAAAAACAACAACAAAAAATTACTTGCTAGGATCTATTTCAGATTATGAAACTCCCCAAAGTACTCAAGTATCAGGTCTACTTATTTAACAGCAACTTCTGCAAGCTACAGCCTGTAAGTCAATCTTTGTCAAATGCATTTGGATCTGTATGGATACAGCATTAACCCTGCAAGCAGACAAAAAGTACCTATCACAGAAAAGCTTATCTGGCTCCCCCTGCCCCACACGTGGTTTAACAGGCTCATCTGATTACATGCATACCATTCAGTTACATTCATGAAGTTTAGCAGTACCAGTCACAAAATTATAAGCAGGCCTAAGAATAAAGACGTAATACTAAACAAAAAAACAACCCCAAAATGCACGCCATGCACAGAGCACAGCTTTATTTCAGTGAAGAGCCTGACTACCAGATGGGTCCCCAAGTGCCCTATAAATGCTACTCACAAGGTTCTGGTGGGGGTGGAAGAGGCGGTGGTGGTTCTTCAGTGGCTGCAGCTGCAGCAGCATTTGCTTGTGCAGCTTCATTTGTCATTGATCTGGTGATTCTGCCCTTACGACGACCTTGACTATTGGCAGTTTTTCGGCCCCTAGGAGTGGCCTGTTCCCTTTCCTCTGTTTCCTCTGGTGCAACTTCAGTTTTGTCCTTTTCTTTGGTATTCTCTCTGAAAATAGTTAACAAAAGTGATTCAGATTCATTCAGATAACCCTTATGGGCAGATATTCCTGAATGTGTGAATGTGGTTTTAAAAACAATGCATCAGATCTTACTTCCCATTTTGACTTGGAAAAAAAAAAAAACAAAAGACACCTTAACAGCGAAATGGAATTCACGTACTGCCTGGAAGTTAGAATACTAGAGAATAACAGATGTATGACATTATCAGCTACAAAGAAGATACAGACATCGTGACAAACATTTAAAATAACTAAGCCAATGAGATGCAAAGTATTACACGTGAAAAAAAAAAAAAAAAAAAAGAAAATAGAAAAAACACTCTGGCTTTTTGTACCAGTCTGATTAGAACAGAAAGACCAAGAAATTTATATATCAAAAAAGGTTTAATGCCTAAGAATTAAAAAGAAAATAAATTGAAAGTCTTCAGTCCAGATTTAACTGTTAGAATAATAGCAACTCTGTTTTGCTCTTTGTAATAAGAAGTTGCTAAAAAAGGTGCTGCAATCAGGAATGAATTAGTGCATTTTCCATCCATATATACTTACTTTGATTCCTCCTTCTCATCCTTTTCCTCCTCATCTTTTTTTTCCTCTTCTTTTTTGTCTGCTTTTTCTGCTTTCTCCTCTTCTACCTTTTCTTCTACCTTTTCTTCTTGAGAAGGACGAGCAATTTGTTGCTAAAATAAAATGGAATTGACATGTTTTAACAACTGTATGTACAAAGGTGCAGCAACTCAGTGCAGTGCAAACACTGATGATACCTTACCTGCCACCCAATAACATTTTAAGTTACCGTCACTGCAATAATATTTTTAGTTACAGTCACTGCACATCTGTCAACAAAACAATAAAACACCTCTGCCAAAAACTGTAATACCTATCTACACCCTGGAACAATAAGGAACTGAGCATATCTCCCAGAATTCAAGAATCCCCTCTGCCAAAGAATATTCAGTTTCTACATATTAGCTGTATATCCTCAGTAGCTCTCAGCTTGTTTTCTCTTGTGTTTCTTCTGTTCAGCTGTCCTATTCAGATATTGTATTTTGTCTTATAAATTGAACGGAGGTACAGGTTTCTTTTGCAGAGTGAGCACAGACATGATAACATACACTTGTACACGTTAACAAATAAACGTGTACATTGCACTAAAAATGAACAGCCTCATTGTTAGAAGTGCCTAGAAAAGCCTAACATCTTGTGTAGTAATGTTGTTGCTCCCCTAAAATTTCATTTTTAATGTTGTACATTGGAAAAATGCAAAACACGACAACTCACAACTCAAAAGTAAAAGATATTGTAGCATGAAAAATAATCTAAGCCACCTTTCTCAAGGCTGTTATTAGTAATTAAGAAATATAATTGTTCAAAAAAAAATCAGGAATTTTAGATTTATATTTTTAGTGAATTTATGTTGTGCAGAAGGAAAATTATAACCTAGATTTTTTTTTATACACTATAGCCTGTATTGAGATTATAGTTTTGCAAGCATATAAGTACCAACAAAAGACACAGTAATTACCATTACCCTTTATTATCCTACAGAGAACAACACAAAATACTATTTACGTATTCTCTGTTAAGGGACACTCACTCCTTATCTCTCAGAGTGAATCCAGATGACTGCCACATGGAAAAAATATCTCATTTTAGAAAGCAGATAAATTTGATTTAAACTTTCCAGAAGACATGATCTACTTCAAACAAGAATTAATGCAAGGAATTTCTGTTACTCCATATAATCACAACGAATTACCAGGATGGCCACTTACAACTGCTAAGAAGGAAAATAAAATAAAGTCTCAAAAATGCGAGAACGTGGCATTGTTTTTGCTATTCCTTATCACACAAAAAAATAAACTACCCGTGGCATTTGCTGTCTGACTTAGCTGTTAGAGGTACTTTAGCATCAGAGAAGCGAAATATCCTGCCATGTTTTAAGAAAGCATTAGAAAAATACACGTATTCACACAGAAAAATTATATATTGAGAAAACTACATCAAATATGGAAACAGAAAAAATTTGTTTTAAGTTTTAATATATTTTTTCTCCCTTCTGTGTTGCTTCCCAGTACTTTGAAGACTTCAGCTCACAGAACAGCTTTTCTGAACTGGACTGGTTAGGGTAAAAAAAAAAAAAAATAATAAAGCTGGTAACATAGCTGATGCTTTGTAATCTCTACTACATTTCATAGTGTTACAAACATAATTGGGGTGTTTGTATGCATGAAAGCAGTAAATACACAAATAATCAGGTCTTATGCCTGAAAAGATAATGTGGAATAGAAATTCTCTTAAATAGATTACATAGCAAGTATTTATTAGTGTGGAATACTTCCCCTTTGGATCTTTTTTAAGTCACTGACTATTAACCAGATAAAAAGCTGTTCAGTCCAGCAGCATAGGCCACGCACCCTTTTCAGCATAAAGAGGAGCCTCACTATTGTTGTTGGCTATCCATAAAAATCAACCTGCACACGACAAACACATCTTACACTTCCCAACACTGCCGAATTTCTATACCCATGACTTGCTTGCAAATTCCTCCCTCTCCAGATTAAAACACCAAGCAGTAAGGCTGCCACTAACTAAATCATGTAACTCACTCCCCAAATTCCCAGCACCCTTACACGAAGCAAATGAATTCTGATGGGCCTCAAAAGCCAGCAAGTCCACACCGAGCATGCAGAGCTTAACCCATTTTGCCCATTCATGCTGAAAAGCATCCGTAACAAGGTGATCTTTCAAGTGCCGCAGAAAAAGCCAAGGCTGCTGGACTGGGCACACTACAACAAAAACGGGAGAAGCCACTTGAGTTGTGGTGGGCAGAACTCCAGTCAAAGACAAGGGGAGAGGAAGGAGGAAGAAAGAGCTTTCTGCCCCCTCTCTGAAAACACTTAAGATGATCTTAAATAAGTGACTGCAGTTTAAGCTCTGCCTTAAATACACTTTCAAAAGAAACTACAGTACGTAAAGAGGGTGGGGAGTCGGACATGGCCACGCAGAAGGAACCATTCACAGGGATTTACACCGAAGGGCTTGGGCATGAATGGGTTAAACAAAGCACTTCAGCCAGAGTCACGGATTCAGAAGAACTGCCATACCTAGATGCTATCCACTCAAATCTGATGCGTGCAGAACTGAGTTGTTCCTTACTGGGTCTTAAGACTCTGCAAATCAAGCTTGAAAGGCAAAATACACGTAATATTTATATAAGGCTACCTTCCAAACAAATGCCCAACATACACTTGCAATTCATAGAAAAACAAGGACGGAGATCCAGAAGACTGCTGTTCTAGGACTTCACTAGATTGTTTATGGCCCAATGAAAAAATCCTCAAAATAGACTCTCTTTTTTACAGAAGAACCTTCTTCTAAGTGTAGCAGCAGCAGGTGTCACCATTTCATTAACAAAACTGAGCCTGCAAATAGTCACAGAAAGGACTTGTTTTTGACATTTTAATAATGTGAACTGGAGCAGAAACCTCAAATACTAATGGCTATTATCTTCCTGCAAATTATTAGCACTTACAATATTGGCATTACTTGGTTATCCAACACATTCCTTCAATAAAGACGTCAGAGACACGTGCTAAAGTAAATTATTTCCATTGTCCTAGACAGACTGGCCTCAGATTGAGGAGTTAAAATATGCATTTTCAGACAAAAAATTCTGTATTTTACATTTACATTCTGTATTTTACATTTACAAAACAGATGCTGAAAATCTTCTGTTGTTTTTGCTTGGTTACCTTAACATTACATTTTGTAAACAACAGGATTCTCTGTTTGACAGAGAATTTATCGAACATGCATAATCAATAGGTCAAGGGCAGGTTAAACACAAACCTTAAAACAGCTGAAGCCTCGGTCAGCGACGTACCTGCACATTCATCTGTTGCTTAAAACTTTTACTATCCAGGCAAGGGGACGGGCTTTAATTCAGGATAAGATTCAAAAGGACAAAACCCACAACAGCACCAACATCACACGGCTCTTTAGCAGCAGCTGCCTGACCCAGCAACATGTTTATTCCAGGAAATTGTGTCATTCTGCCACTTAAGCTGCCTACAGAAGAGTTGCCCGTCTCACATACAACCTTTTAATCTCCCTGGGGTCACCCAAGGTAATCCCCGGGAGCTCAGCACGATTGGCCGTCTCACAAGTACAGCAAATTTCTGTCTCGTCAGATCACTGGGCTGTCCCACCTGCTGCAGAGCCATGCGAGTTGATCTACGGACACTGGTTTATGCTGACCAGGCAGCTAGACTGCAAAAGTCACCCCCCTCACTCCTACTTTGCCACCAAATTGCAGCGAGAAACCTTACGCAGAAAGAGCCTCCTCTCAGTGAATTATTTACGGCATTATCTGCAGTGAAACCAGTGCAAAAGCATTGACTTATTTGCTGCACGAACATCCAGCATTCACAGACCAAACCTGCAAAGCGACAGCTCCACAAACTATCTGTGGGTAGTGTATAGCCGTGCTTTCTTTTAGTACTATGTCAAAAATTTGCTCTTCATTTTAAGCCCCATTTAGTGTAAGACACACCTGTTTAGTTGCCTCTGTGTGCATTCTGGAACAGTTTAGGCAGCATTTATTAAGAAGTCATTTCTAAGCCACAAAGGACAAAAGCGTACCAGAATTCAATAAGCCTTACATCTCTTAACTTTATATGCCTTAATCTAGCAGTCAGCTTCTTTAAAGTAAAAGCCTCTGCTGAAATTTGAGTCAAGTTGTACACACCAAAAAAAACTTCTCTTAAGCATTTCAACATCATTACCATGATTAATATCTTCTCCACTGCACCATTCTTGCTTGTCTTCTAATTTACAAAAATATATGAACTCTTACGAGTTCAAGCTGAAGCACCTGTTATTGGCAGGCATAAGTACATCTTGGAGCACATCATAAATCTTACATGTCTTGTGTTTGCCAATCAGCAAGGAAGTTTCAGATTGCTACTCAGAGAAACAAAAAATATCAACTTCAAACAAAGCTGGGGTGAGGGAGGGACACGGGGAATGAATTACATTCTGCAACCTTAAGATAAAAGTTCTTGCAAGCAAGACAGTTCAACATTCTCAAGTGTTTTTTTTGACTAGCTTACATAGATGTTGCTAATTAATCATTAATAAAATTAAGAAATACAAACAATTTTGGTACCATCTAATTCCTTTCTCTAGCATCACTAAACAATAATTATAATACTCCTGAATATAAACTTCCAGAAATGGTAAGATTTTCCCATTTCGATTGTTTAGAGAACTTCATTGACTTTATAAGTATTTTGTAACAGTTTTCAGATCTATGAAGCCTGATAACTATCTGCATCCTCACCACAGAGCACACATTAAGTCCGTCTAGCAGCTGCCCATTGAACAGTTTAGCAATGTACTTACTGTGGATTAACAACTAGCAACTAAGACCTACAACTCTTAAAATTCAAAGAGCAAGTGATCCAAGTCCAATGAACAACTACAGCAACTTCAGCACTCCAACTCACGTACTTACTGTTATTTATGTAGAAATAAGTATTCACAGGAGCAGTTGCAAAGCCAAGCAGAGCACCTTCAGTTTCATTTTATTGTTAGCTATGTTCACAAGTCTATATGCACTTCTGTACAAAACTAATTAAAATCTTCCCTGATTGAAAGCATTGCTCAAGGAAAGCAAACAAATTGTGGGTTGAGAAATCATCCAAATTTTGAATTCTAGCAGTTTTGATATTCTAAAATGCAATAAAGATGAAAGACGTGTAAATATACAATTATGATCTTCTGAATACATCAAAACTTAAAGTTACGTTATGTTACAGCTTGAACCAGTTATGCCTCCTTACCTCTCAGAACAGCTGCAACAGAACACCATATGGCGAAGATATCGCTCACCATGTATATAGTTACTACGATCATGCCAATCTCACTTTATGAAACTCAGCCACTTAAAACAGCAACATTCTCTGCATTTAGTTCTCACAGCAACTGTCTACAAGTCCCTTTTGGACAAGTGTCATTTATTTATATTACATCTATTTGTATTTGCCATACATCCTTGGTTTAACCTTTTACCACTACTAGACACACAACAATACATTATTAGACTTACAGTCTAATAGAAGTTCTGGCAAAATACACGATACATTGCAAGTATTTTCTCCCATTATAGGAGTCAGAACTTCTACTTTCACTAACTGCAAAGTCTTTTGTATAATGAAAATTACCTTCGTCCAAGCAGTCCATAATTTGTGGGGGTACAGAGAAATAAGTCTTCATCAACACTCTCTTCTTTTAGAATACCACCACAACTCAAAAGGCTCAAGTACAACAGCACCATAGAAGCATACCGTGCTGACCATTTTTAGCCGAAAGGATCAACTTGTCAGCTGAAGTCATGTGCAGTAATTTCACTCTACATAACTAATACACTTACTGGGACTCTCACAAAACTTGCATTGCTAGAAAGAAAGGATTCACATGTCCTGAAATGTGTTATTTACTTAATTCACTGGTTTGCAGTTCAATACAGATTTGCGCAGTCACAATAACTCAAAGTCTCGACTTTGACTCTCGAATTTTATAGGACCTTCCTCTCCCATGACCCCCCAGTCAAGCTTCAGTTTTAACAAAATACTGCATGCTTCTTCAGCACTTTGTATCCATACTGATTTGTAACTGATAAATTCATTTTATGGATACAAATTCAAAATACCTGCAGGCTTCATCTTTACATCTTTGTTATTTGTCATGTATTATATTACATATATGACTTTCCTTCCCAATCTCATTACTAATGTATCTTTTATTCTATTTTCAGAATGCTGTTAAATGCAAGGGGAAGTCAAAATGGGAAGAGTGGGGACACATTCAGAGAATATACAGCATTCTTCTCGTTTTCTTAATTACAAAAAAGTTTGAGTTTCTTAAATTATTTTTGTTTTCCAATATCCACGCTAACCTTGGTAGCCTAGCATATGTATATATTCCTCGTAATATGCTGCTCTTTTCCCCTCCAAAGACTTCCAAGACTTCCAAATGAATTCTTCCTGAATCAGCAGAATTTTTAATTTGCATGCATTAAATTGGTCTCTCTTTCCTTGCTATTAAGTTCCAGATTGACTTTGAGCCTGACCACCAAATAACGATCACCATTAATTTCTGCTTTTTGACAAACACTGGCATTATAAAGTGATTATATTTTTTCCACCGCAAGTCACATGTATAACCTCATTTGTGTTGGCTCCACCATGGGATTGAATGATGGATTCAACCTCCATGTTTATGGCAGGATCCCCAAATAAAATGAGCTGTCACGTTAAAGAAGTCATAAATGTGCAAAGGAAGAAGATATTCCACAGAATTAAAAACTAGCTAACCAAAAAAAACCTTGATTTCAGGATTCCTTATATTTAAAGGGGGTAAGAGTGTACAAATGGAAAAATTAGTTTTTCCTTTTTTTTTACTTCATGCATATAACTTTTTTCTATATAGGATTGCAAGACAGTTGTAAATATGAAACAATAAAATGATAATATTCAAATGACAAATGTGTTTTAGATACCTGATTTCTTCCTCTGCGTTTACCATAATTCCTTCGCACAAGCGCTTTGTAATTTTCATTTTTCTTAGTCAAATAATAATATAATACACAGTCGGGAACATTCTAAAGTAAAAAAACAAAAAAAAAAGTTTTACTACTACAAAAAAAATACATTTTTGTTATTTAATTTAATTCAATGATGAAAACTATTCAATCCCTAGAATAAAATAAAACACTAGTATATTTGCTTGATCAGTAGGGAAGCAAAGTCATACACAAATGCAGCAACATAACCATGCATAAAATTAGGCTGTGTTAAACACAGGTCTCCTATATTAATAACATCTCTCAGCTACTTCAGTCTGTGTGATTTAACATATAATAAACAATTTGCAAACACAAAAGCTTGTATTTATCATAATAGTTCTATGTATTCCAGATTCTGCTATAAGTTTTTAAAAATCCTAACTCTTCATCACTTTGTCTTTGACTTTCATCACTACGTCACTTTGACACATCAGCTCTGCAAAATCAGTTTTAAAGACTAAAAAATTAGATCTAAAGACTAATTCAGCCAGCAGTGGGATCCCTCTACCTTGAAAGGTGGAGGCAGAGTTTCTTAGAGGTAACAGTGGCTCAGCAGAGCCAATTACGCCCTTACTTAACAAGTAAGATAGTTAAGCAGCTTATCTGCCTCAAAAAGAAAGTAAGATCAAAACTAAATAGCGTCATTTTCTTTTACTGCTGTCAATAGTGTCATTCCACTAACTTTTGTTATATGTTTGCATGCGCTGACGGTGTTACTGAACAAGCACTATGAAATTCTGTCAAAGCAATAATTTTTTATGGAATTACACATTTTTCCAAGAAGGTAAAATGATGCTGGAATAAACGACTTACATTTGCAAAGTTACGGATCCCACCCTAGGCTCTACTTATATTAAAAAAGGTCTTACCTTTCGTTCCAGGTAGGAAGCAATTAGACCAAAGTTCTTGGGATGTTGGACAAACCTTTTACAAATCAGAAATTATTTAAGTTTAACAACATAATTCATGATCAAATAAGCAAAGCAATCTTCTAAACAATCTGTGCCATCAGCACTCCCTTGATTTCGCAATTGAAATTAGTCTAAAAAGTCCAGTTTTCAAATTGAACAAATTTAGAACTAAGCACTTAATTAGCAATTAATTAATACAATGAGATTGTATACCTACTCTTCACATTTTTATCTTATCAGAAAACTAAGGCATTTTAAAGAGAATTTCTTATCTATAGACTAAATGGATGCAAGCCTGCACAGTTCAAAAATATTTGGAGCAGTCTAAGCCTTTTGCAACGTTTCCTTCATCCAACTAAGAACGTTATCAAATATAATTGTACAAAACGTTCAGCATTTCCAATTTAACTGATGTTTACTGTGGGGTTAGGTGTTTAACTGTTATCTGCAATGCAATAAAAATAAGAGAGAAGAAAGCCCATTACTTTTCCTTAAAAATCTCTTTCTCATGGTCGGTCCAGACATTCATGAATTGTCTGTCTTTATAAACTTTCATGGGATCCTCCATCAGACCATTCATATTAATAAACTTCACTCGTCTTTGTTCTGCATCAAACATCATGGGAGGAATGACTGAGAGCTGACGCATTTGTTTTTCATTATTCTACGGGCAAAGAATAAAACAAAAAGTAAAGAATACAAAAAGTTGCTACTAATGTTTACATTTGTTGAATTACACAATGCTTTAAAGTTCCACCACAGTATACATTCACAGGTAGCTTCAAACATTTTTCTGTCTACTCATTAACTCTTCTAGAAGCTGTCACTATCCCAATGAACAAAGGCAAAGGAACAGGAGATAGTGTCATATTATGAAAAAATAAAATGGTGCAGGGCTTTAGAAAGGAAGAGTTTGCACACATTTCTTACAGCTGTAAAAAGAAAGTTGGTTGCAACAGACCTGCAGTGAAACAGACACATAAGAAAAATCTAGGACAAATGCAATTCGGAAGCACGACCCATAAATGAGAAGTATTTCAAAGACCTGCTTCTAGCCAAAGTTCACACAGACTCTCCCAAACCAGCCCTAAAAAGTTTCTCTTCCTATCAAAAAACAAACCTTTTGAAAGAGAACTTTAATTGCCAGGAAAGGGATATTGAGTCATCTGTTATGCTTCTATAGCAAAGAATAGACAATAGCCTCACCTCCTGCTCAGAAAGTCCATCAATGATTTCAGAAATCTCATGTTCGCTTCTGGCTATAGTTGCTGAAAGTCCAGCCCCTCTTTGACCAACTCTAAAGTTAGGGGAAAATAGAAGTAGTAAGGATAAAGTGGAAAACAGCAATATTTTCAGATTTGTGCATAACAATGGTAGCCTCCAAAATTCTTAAAACAGTGTTACCTAACTAACCAAATTAGTTAGTTAGAACTGCTCTTTCTCAAGACTACAAACTCTGCCATGTACTGTAAACTCTTAACTGTAAACAACTGCCAAGTTTTACAGGTGAATTTGCATGGCTCTGCAAAATGTCATGCTTGAATCAACATCAAAAAAGGATTACATCCAAGCCGTTGATCAGCAAGATTCCACTTAGTATGAGAAAAGTTCATACTAACATTCATACCTTAATGAAGATCCTTAGGATGCGAACTGAAAATTGTGCTCAACACCATGAAATGTAGTGAACTTAATTACTTAATAAGAATAAACATATTATCCATTATTTATTTAAAAAGCTTCAGCTTAATTTCAAAAAACTAAGAGATACTTTCTAAGTATGTTTCAAATCCATGGGAATACCTTTGAAATCGTTCTTGCTGTTCTCTTTGCTTCCGGATTTCTGGAAATTGTTTTTCATAATACTCTCTTGTTTTGCTCTCTTTAGCTTTTCTCCGTGGATTGTTTTCTATCCTGTCAACTTTTTTCTCCCATGCTTCCATCAGCTGATCATAACGTTGACAGATTTTCTGTTCCTGTTAAATTCCAGAAGTAAACTTTTAATTAAACACAAATAGATGTTTCAGATAACTTGTTTCAGATAACTAGCAAGCCATGGTTATAAGCCTGCAGTTTATTTGCAAACAACTCGACATAATTTAAGATCTTATTTAACTTATCAATTGAAATTACATGACATATTTGAGAAACTATGTCAAGGATCCAGACCAAAAAAAAAAAAAAAAGTGATCTTTTTACAAAAGCATAGTAGTATTACCCGTTGTTTTCTTGCATGATTTCTTCTTTTAAAAAATAGTATTAACTTTTTCCTCATCACCTGATTTCTAGAAAAGAAAATTGGAAAAAAAAGTGAACCACATAAGATTCAGGAACTTCAAATCTACTCAACAAAGCCCACGTAGATTACAGGTGCCACATTGTTATTGTGAAAAATATTCTCAGATGTAGAAAAACAGGGAAAAATCCCAATGTATCAATCATTTAATTTATACTGTATTTTACCTAAGAGAAAATATTCTCAAAGATAACTGAAATAAGCAGAGACATGAAAGCTTCCAATTTCAAGGTAGGTTCTCTCCTAAGGATGTTAAAATGAGTAAATTTGGTAAAGTTCCTATACTTCAGAAAAGAAAAAGAAATGTCCTTGCAACTCAATCCTAAACTCCTCACAGTTTGGTACTGCCTTAAAAAAACCCTCTCAGTACTGCAGAACTGAGATATAGCTACATTTAAAGGAGAAGAATAAGAAATAATTTTTTTCCGATGAAAAGCATTTTAAAGTAGTATTTTTTCTGTACTCATAAAAAATTATAAAATAGAATTAAATGTTTTGTCAGCAATATGTACATAACTCACTATTCATTTCTTCACATCTGAAACTAACAGTTTATTTCTTCTTTTGTAAAAACTGGGAGTGCAGAAATTGATTAAATGAAAGAGACTTATTAAGATAGTGTTGTTCTTTATAGTGGTTTAAATTTGTTAATCGTGCTATAGCAGTAGTATGTCATGTTTGTCTCAGAACAGTTGCAGAGCAAGACATGAAAGTAAGCATTCCCAGTTATCATTCTAGAGAAGCCATGAAAAGGCTTCGGTCTTCATGGCTGTCCTCCTAGCAGAATGGAGTGGGATTTCCTCAAAGATAATTTGTAAGATATACTTTTGTAGTAATTACAACTCAGCTATTATTTTCACCGAAGTCTAGAGGCAATACAGATTTTGAAAATAAGCTGAATTTTGTTGCAATATTGATCATTACTTCAGTATTCTATAAAATTGCTACAGAGCAAAATCAACATTGGCTTCGCATAACCACTTAAAAAGTTATGTTCCATGTTATCAATGATTTTCCCATACAGGTGGTCTCTTTTATGGACATTTAAAGTTGGGCATAAATTAATTCAATTAAACACATTTAAAAATGAAATCTATTAACAATTATTTCAGTTAATAATCAATACTTGCTTCAGTGAACTTAGAAGAACTAATTCAAATTTGAGAAGAGTTCTATATTAGAAAGCAAAATTATTTTTCCTCCAAATTAACAGTTTTTACAGTAGAAGACAACTGGTTTACTTCAAATCAGTGAATTGTTTGCCCTAAATAACAAGAAAACTCAGCATATAGTAACTCTGCTCACAGCCCATGACAGAAAATGAGTACATGGTAAAGTCAACAAATGAACTCCTCCTACCATTTACTGACAGCAATAACTTTTGAAAAGCTGACAAGGCAAATCTAGGTCAAACACAGTATTTCAGGTTTTGAAAAACACAAGTATTACTAATTAAAAAAAAAAAGTCTACTTATTTTTGTATTTAATTTATGATGGAAAGTCATTGTGTCCCATTGTCTGCAGTACATGTACCACATTCCTTGCAGCACTATTGTACAACATAGAACTCTCAAAGTTACATGAACTGGAAAGTTTTAAACAGAGCTAAAGTGCACACATATTTGGAAATCACAGCAATGAAAACTTGAGTGAATCTCTAAGTCCGGACTCCTTAAAGGCACAAGGACAAGACACTAAAGCACTTACGTTTTGATGTTTTCATGGTAGACCTTTGTGTCTGATGGTTGGTTGTAAAGAGGCTACAATTTTGGATTAGAAAGATACACTTAGTACTTTTCAACTTTTCAATTCTAAAGTACATGTATTATGTTTAACAATATTTAAATATTCTGCCCACAATGTACTCAAACTGAGATGCAGCAATCTGAAGCAACAGTAAGTTTATGATACTCAATAATTGACAGATTTCATTATTAAAAATTAGATCATATTAACTACGTATACAACAGTATTTCTGTCATATTGCAACCCTGTTCTCTCAAACGGATTCAAACCTATTTTTAAAAGCTATACTTACTTACACAGCCAGTTCACTCAAGCCCCAATTCATGAGTGTATTTAAACACACACTAATATAAACTTATGAAAATAAGATAAGCTTAACTGCTTTCAGTATTCTTCAGTATTAAAGATGAAAACAGGGATGAATGCAACTTTTACTTGAAATAGGATCTTAAAATGCATTGTTTACAATTTCAGGAAGACAAAAAGAACATCATGTATATTTAATCTATACTCTCTCGTGTATAGCTACACTACCCGATTCCAGTATTTAATATCTGAGATGTTCAAACAAGTTTTAGTCTGAGAAACGGACAGGCACAGGAGTTCAAAACTAATATAAAATATCAGGCACCAAGTGAAAAGGAAAAGAAGTCCAGCCCCTCCCTCCCCAAACCAAAAGATTAAGTCACCCTATAATGTTCTTTTATACACGAACACAGAACTACATGTTTACCACAACAGAATTACAGACATGAAAGCTACACTGGCAACACAAAAAATAGAATAAAAAAGACAACTTACCAGTTCAACTTTTGGACCAAGACCTTCAAAAATCTTGTGAGCTTCTTCTGTTTTTTTCTGTAAAAAGAATATTTATACATATATATATATGGTGTCAGTAAATGCTCTGTAGTTAGGATGTCAGAAGTACAAGCGAACTCTTTCACTCAGTTCAACTGCTAAAGCCCTGTCTGACCGTATTATATCCTTCTTAACCTACTTCTGCAACGCTGCCTCAGCAAATCAAAAAACCTGTACCTGAATTCTACAGTTACTACTATGCTCTCTCAATTTAAAAACATGGAGATGAAAAAAACAGACACTGACCTCCTCCATGATTCAAAAAGTACATGCAGTTAATAAATAATACAGCAAAAGTTACTAAGGAGAGGAAAGCTGTTCCGAAAAAAAAAAAAAAAAAAGAGTATAGCTCTGAAAAACGGAATTAAGGACTAAAATCATCCATTTGTGAAGTCT
Source organism: Nettapus auritus (assembly GCA_011076525.1). NCBI lineage: Eukaryota > Metazoa > Chordata > Aves > Anseriformes > Anatidae > Nettapus > Nettapus auritus. Next base: position 7,568,930 of record CM021783.1, read on the forward strand.
GGGACTGTGAATCAACATGTACATACACATACAAAGAACTATGCCAAAGATCTTTCCTTCACACTATGTAAATACTCCAAAGTAATTCCAAACTTCAGGGAGGCAGCACTGGATAAGACAGTTGGCTTGCCCAAATTCATTTCAAGCCTGTACGATCTTCCAAAGCCCTTTGTCAGCAGACAAGGTTATCTGAAAAGATCCAGGATACTAGTTCAAATTTGCTTCTTTCCCACTAATAGTTGTACGCACTAGCCCTAAGAGTAGATGCCTACAAAGAAAAATATAGGAGAAACTAATCCATAAAGCAGTTATGATTAGAAAGCATTCTGCTAAGTTCTAACTTCTTTACATGTAATTTCAATCTTGAGATATTCTTTGGAACTCACAGCTGTACAAAATAATTATATATCGAGGCAATATTATACTATAACCCTGCTAGAATGGTTTGTTTGGTCTGAAAACATTTAAAACTGAACTCCAGCCCTATTACTTCAATCAAATTTTAGCCAACTGTAGTTGAATATTAGAAGTAATTATCCTAAACTGTATGGTTTGAAGATGAAAGCTGCCAAGGGGACTGTCCAATGCAGAAGAAAAGATACCAAACCAGTATTGTGTACACAAATGGCTTAGCCTTTCTTTAATAATCATTTAAAATAAGATCGTAGGTACTGATGCGTGATAGTTGTATTAAGCCCCATTGATACTGCCATTCTACAGTACATGTAATTCCTGGGAATGAGAGCTCAAATCAACTGCTAAGTGGATTCACAAACACATCAAGCTTGGTATTTCCCTTGCTATATAGATTGCTATATGAAGAGCCACACAGAAGCAGGTAATAGATGAGAACATACTGACACATTACTCCATCTCGATTAATATAGATATAGGTTTCCCTATCTACTGGCACATATACAACATGGAGAATGCAACAATAACTTCAAAACTCTCTTTGGTAAGCCACCTGCAAACAGGTTTAACAGAGAAAGAGTTCCACAGCAGTCCACTAAGACTTTTTCATATACAGCCTAATTTTGCCTGCTACCCACCATGAAACTCAGCTTAAGTCAGTCTTCTAAGGTGATTACATGATTTTAAAGGCAGGTTTTCTCCTTCAGCTAATTTAAATGATGGGTCTTCAGCCAAACTTGTTAGTGTTTATGTGAGGAGAAAAGAATTCAAAACAACTTTCTGAATACACACATGCACACATTTATATAAATAATATATACACGCATACATCAACACAGAGATCTAGGGATGACAGCCACAGATGCATTTCCCTAGAATGTTTGTAAGATAGATCCTGCAATCAAGAATAAAGATGTTGTGCAGGAATCTTTAATATTCTTTTGCTTCTTTAAATGAAAGGAGGGTGGGGTCAAAATGAATTACATACAAGTAGTAAAAACTGCCCCACAGGAGTGAACTAACAAATTTTAGTACATTGGGTAAGACTCACAGCTACACTCATTTAATTGAAAAGCATGCTTACCCGATTTTCATCATAAATAATTTGGACAATACTGCGGTGCTTCTGTTCCACTGGAGGAGGGGAGACAGGCCTCTCTGGCTCTGGAGGCTTAGCAGCTTCTTCTTCAAGTTGTTGCTAAGAAACGAGAGAAAGAAAATCAGCCATCCGCACCATGCTACCCTTACCAGTAATTAGTCACCAGATAAAATATGCATCCGATCAACGGCTTGCACTGCCTGTTATTTCTTTTTTTAACTCACAAGGTACGAATTGAATGGTTTTAATGCCCATGGGGATGGTAACAAGACCATTCTGTGCCACTGGTAAACCAAACCAGCTGTTTATTAGATTCACTTGCACTGAAACAGACTTGCTTCAGCTTGACACTTAAAGCCACTGTAGCACTGTATGTTATCAACATGTAACTTTAAACAAGAACATGAACTTCAGAGAAAGCCTGCCTTCCCACAGAAGAAATAAGCCCCATACATTTGTCTACAATGTAGACACCTAAGTGTAATTATTATCACTCTTATTTTTTTAAAAAGATGCAAAAATCCTTCTAGCAATACAGAAAACATCACTGAAAAATACTTTGCAGTAGACACGAATCACTCCATGTGTACTGAAGTTCACAGATTGCTACAATATCAAGCAAGCAAATAAAATGCCTTATTATAATTTTCCTAACTGTCATAATGATGTGGTTTGCTTTCACTTCAAATAAATACAGCTCAGTTACGTTTGCATTTTTTAACTGTAAATATCCTTCATTCATGCCTACCACAAACATACAATAAAGAACTTTTGATGCAAGAGAACCATCAAGTCTTATAACACTGGCTAGGGTGTGCTATACTCTTGTGTAAGAATTCAAAAGCTAATATTTTTTTGAAGAATGCCATAATAAGCAGGCTTAGTTATTGAAAACAACAGCAATTTTGTAATTCTTTAAGTTTGGTAAGAGTACAAACGTGCCCAAATGTATTTTCACAGATGATATACATAATCAGAAGTACTTGCTGATTTTGTGGAAAATTTGACAAGAAAGTAAACAAAAACATCCAGCACCCTTAACACAGACTCAGTTAGTTAGTGAAATCCTTTTTTGTTTTTCTACTGAAAGTCATTTTATAGGTCATTAAAATTCAGAAGTAATTAAATGCTTCCAGACCATAAAAATATATGGCTCTAAACAGTTGTGTATTTGTTACCCTGGACCTACAGGTTACCAAATCGTACAGCATAACTGTCATTTCCTACAGAGTTCCCACTAACAAGACTTAAAGCTGGCACTATTCCTATCTGGATCTTTGAAAGTCAGAAAAAGTGGACAAGGACTTTGTTTTAAGGCAGTGAGTATCAGATGCCTAGATTGCAGAGTGGTTTTAGTTAGCCACAACATCTACAGGGAAGGCAAGAAATACTGCCAACAAACACTGCCTTTGCACCCAGTGGCTGAAGTGCAGTTCTGTGTCGTGAGGCATAGCCAGGACCATACTAAAAAGTGCTATTTCTCCCTTTATTTCTCTGCTCTGTTTACTTATACTCCTCCTACTACACTTTCCCTGAAGGTGACCTTTGCTCCAGATGTTAGGGTTTCTTGCCCTCGTGAAAGATGATTGAGGGACTTTTGTATAAGCACTGGTTTCGGAGATGCATGCAAGAGATCTCCCCATGCACAGAAGTGTGAAAGAAGAAAGACAATAGCCATCCCCTAAACAGTAGTCATCTTTAAAGCTGAAATTACAGTCACAGCACCCTTGTTTCCCTAGTCATCTAACAAGAGTTTAAAATATAAAGCCATCTGCTTCTGGTGTTCCTACTTGGCTCACATTTTCAAAAAAGTTTAAAACTATATCACGCCCAATCTATTTAAATGTTCTAGCAAAATCACATACATACACAACCTTCTGTTTTTAACTGGTTCATTTGGTTCATGTAACCAAAAAATTCACCACCACAAGAAGTTTTTCCACACCTTTTCCACTGACAGATAACAACAGAAGTGTCTGCTATACTTACTTGCTTTTTCTTCAGTTTAAGGATTTGCTGTTCAACTTTCGCAATTTCACGATCTACACGGTCCATGCTCTGTATCAGTTCTTCCTTCGACAGCTTTGAAGGCGAAGCATTCTGGTCCTCCCCACAAGGCTGACCAGAAATTGGAGATGATGGTCCCTCATGCTTTCCTCCAAAAGCAGGGTCCTTTCATGGGGACAGGAGGCAGGGCAGAATTTAACAAAATCAGTCATATTAATAACGTGCAAATCAGAGTTCAGTAACCAAACTAGCATGCATGAATTAAACAAGAATTTTCAGTTATCTACAGCTTAGGTAGCTCCTTAACAGAGAGAAAGTTTAAGACTTCAGTTTATCAGTGATCTAAATATCTTAGAATTAACTGACATCCCATTTATGATACTACAATTTCAAAGTTTACCTTTAAAAATAATTAACAGCACATTTCAATATTTATCATGAAAAGAAGATCAAAACATCTCCCTTTTAATATACATCTTCCAAAATGTAAATAATAACTTTTATTTTGAAATAGAGGGTTGAGAGCTAATCCTCAATACTCTGCACACATAGATGAGGATACTCTTCAACATAACTGCGACTAGCCTGTCAAGAGTACATTCTGGGTTGTCTGGGTTATTTGCGTTCTCTTAGGGTGATGACTTCAAAGACTTTTCTTTTTCATCATGTTTTTATTTGTCTGTTTCCAAACAATATTAGAACATGGAATATGCTGAAATATGTCAGCACTGCTGTACCTTGTTTTTGTTTATCTCCTTACAATATCATGCTCCACAACTACCTAGCTGGCAAAAGCTACCTCAGTAAATACATCCCTCAATCAAGCCAAATATGACCAAAATATTGTGTCCCAATGCCACTTCTCCTCAAGAGAGCACTGGGCTATATTTCTAAATTGAGACAGCAAATTTCTGTATGTAGTGCCTGGATAAATATTCAGTTACCTGCAAGCATGTTAACATTGCATACCTTAATTTGGTTTCTCCAACAGCCCCCTTCGCTCTTATCTTTGTTAGGCACTACAGCAAGTTACTAAGAATCACATGCTATCGGAAGTTTGTTTTACTTCACATATAGTTTACTTACACAATAGAAGGAATGGTAAAGACAAAGCAATGTAAGTATTCTACTTTAAAAATATGATGCCTATTAGCTTTTGAATCTATGTGGTACATTTTTTTTTAATGATAGGAGTACATCAGATGTCATGCCCACTACACTCCACCTTTTTGGCATGTGGGCCTGTCCACTTAGGTGAAATTCAATATTAATTTAAGATACATTTATATCTACAATAGAAAATATCCACTCCAAACTAGACTGCCCTAGATTTATCCAAAATGAGACAGTGACAGATATAATTAGCATTATGTAAATTAGCAGATTCATTTCTGATGCTTAAAAGGGAGAGGAGGGATATATTTTGACTGTTTAGTACAATTATTCATTAAAGAAAAAAAAAAAATGGACTTCTTATGAATGAGTAACACCCCAAATCATGACTACAGTTTGTGGTAACGTGCAAAAATTCTTAAGACTGAACATAAGGAAATATAAAATTTCCCTAAGGAAAAAAAAATTGATTAGCTCACCACAACACAGGAAGTTACACCTTCAGTATTACAACAGAAAATGCCTGTACCTTCTTGATATCTGCAGATCTCAACCCTTCCTGTAGAGGATGTACTAAAGGCAAGACAGTAGCTGCACTGACACGCTGAAAATGGGAATCAGAAACTTGTTCAAGACGTGGTCGCTTAGATTCCAGTGAATCATGATCTGTCTGAGATGGACCTGGATGAAACTGCTGTTCATATCCAGTTCTTCGTTCCTGAGGCCTAATATACAGAGGGGATAAACTATTAAAATATGCACTTTCCACACAAGAAAACAATTTTCTGTTCATCAACTCTTTCCAAATATACATTAAATGTAATTTAGCAAACCTCCTTCTAATCATTGAGGCAGACAAATGTTTTTAAGTATGATCTTCAAAAATATAACTGTTAACCTCAGATACAGCCAAAATAAACTGCTAGCACTCACACAGCATATGAATTTACTCCTAGCAGATATGTAATGTAATATTACTGTATATTTGAAAATTCACCAATATCGATTGTAAAGTAACCTATTTTACTGAGAAGTAAGATATTACCAATCTGACAATTCACTGTAGTTGTCCAGTGTGCTCCTCCTCAGTTAACCTACTGGACCCAGATCAGTTGCATCTATTTATTTTTATTAACAGAGACAGGAATGGTACACCAGACCAACAGAAAGGGTACTTAGAAAAAACGATAAGATGTCATGTGTCTTGCTAAAGTAGGGCAGACACCTGTGCTTAAGAGTCACATTTTTGTCTTCTACAATTCTCACAACTCAAATACCCAAATAGCTCCAATTTTTTTTTCTTACCCAGACACACAAACACTACCTGCGGGATATGCAAATCTAAGATTTTTTTCCCAGTGTGATCTAGAAAATATGACAAGTAATATTCACACTGTAATGATTTTTGCATTTGTTGCCTCAATTTTGTTGAGATTAAATTAACCAAAGATACAAACTCTACACACTTTTAGCCTAAAGATTAAGAAGTTTGCAGTATACAGTAGGGTCCTAGAAGCTTTCTGTGGGGAGAGTGAAACGAACTGTGCCTTGTTGATTTGTTTCCTTTCTGTGAAACAAACATGCAGTTAAAGCAAAGGGACTAAGGAATCACAAAGGAGATTAATACCAGGCAGCACTACAACAATCAAATTCCAGTGTTCAACGATGAAGCACTGATTAATCAAGTCAAATACAGAGGCAAAAACAGTGAAACTCAAAAACCTTTCCATTCAAAAATTAAAATTACACTTTACAGAAAGCGCAGACTCATAAAAGATTCCTCTCCACATATTTAAAAAAAAAAAAATGGCATCCTAACCTGTCAGAGCCTGGGTGAAATTCAGAAAGCAAAGAAGGCCGGCGCCGAAGTTGCTGCTGCTGTTGCTGCTGCTGCTGCAAGAGCTGGGTTGCCTGACTGACTTCCAAGTGAGACGAACGATAATCGGGAACCGCAAATTCCTAAGTGAAACACAGTTCAGGCATTAACAAAAACAAAAGGTACAGAAGACAGGATCGGAATAACTAAACAGAATAAGGGAAGAGAAATGGACATCCTCTACCTGGACTTGTGCAAAGCATTTGACATTGTCCCACACGACATCCTTGCCTCTAAATTGGAGTGACACAGATTTGACAGATGGACCACTCAGTGGATAAGGAATTGACTGGATGGTCGCACCCAACAGTTCCATGTCCAAGTGGAGACCAGTGATGGGTGGTGATCCTCAGGGGCTGATATCGGGTTTGGTGGTATTTAACATCTTTGTCATTGACATGGACAGTGGGATTGAGTGCAGCTGGAAGGTCCGTTCCAACCCAAAACATTCTATGAATAAATGCTTGGTAATAATGATCAAACAGGACATTCTTAGAACTCTATGCCCTTAATTGTGCCTAGCAGAACACAGCTGCCTGGAAGCACTACAACAGCTGCTTCAGAAAAAGCTTGGGGTGCACAATTTTGTACATTTCAGACTCACATTCTCCACCTTGCACGCATATTTTGTCAAGTACTGCATCAGCTTATAGAAAATCTAGCCCAATACTCCTCAAAGGACAGGAAGAAAACTACAGGTTTACTTCTTAACCTCTTGGAACACTCATAGGCCTAATAGGAAATTAATTCCACATACAAATTTAGTGCCCACAAGTGTCCCAAGAGCCCACCCTCTCTAGGGATTTGTGACACTCAGAACTCTGCATTCATATTAAATGCATAGTGACTGTAGACAGATTATTTGCATATTCTTGGAAAATTATTGCTATCAATGCACATGGACTCAGCTACAGTTACACTGGCCACATTTAGTATGATGATTAAACATATTATATTAAAGCAAAGCTAAAACAAGTTTACGAATATAATCTCTAATGAATTTATCCAAACTAGGAGAAACCAATGATTAAAAAAAAAAAAAAAAAAAGAATCTTATATTAATTCTTCATGATAAAGGCAAAGAGTTACAAAACTCAGTTTTCTGTCCAAAAAGTCAAAGAGACGTTACGTATATAATCTTGAAAAAATAAAATCCAGTGCTTTTAGCAAAAAAAAGATGGAGAGGAGGCTGGGAAGGCATTTATCTAAACAACACTAGCAGCAGGTCTCTTCAGCAGGAAAATAACTTCCTTTGCCACTTCATTTTTTTTGTTGTTTTTACACTTCGTTTTTCAACATTAAAGAGGAGAGGAAGAAAGAATCGAAAAGATTCAACATATTGAGAAGACAAGAGTATCAACATACAGTCTAAGACAGGCTATTTTTTTAAAAAGTATCACTAGTTTTACTAAATTCACAAATACTAAGTAATAGGAAATACTGTCAAGACAACAAGCTATAGGGTTTTATTTGGGCTACCTTCACAATTTTTTGGAGTATTTTTTAATACTAGTTTATGTAAAAAGAAATAAGGGGAGGGAAAGAAAAAAGAACAAGCCAAAACTGAACTTTAAAAAGCCAAAATTGCAGTCAAGGATTTTAGTAATTTCAGCTAGAGCACTGCAGGAAGGCATAATTCAACAGGTAATTATATCCTTTCAAGTTAATACTTAGGAAGGAGCCAGGGAGCAGTACATTACTACCGATTACACTTTCCAGAAGTTACACTATAGTCAAACCCTCATTTAAAGAGGAATATGCTTGAATAAGTGCACCCATCAGCCTTGATGCAAGAGCAAAACTGCAAGGGTACAAACAATATTGTTCACCTGAAAACAGAGCAGTTGCAGACCAATATGCCCAGGTGAAACTGACTGGGGAAATCTGTGTAACAACTTGTATTATAGTGGTAAAAAAATATATTAAAAAATCCCATTTGGCACAGCAACCATCTGAATTACACTCTTGATAAAAATCGTAACCCTAATGAGTGCTTACCTGCTGGTGTCGGGTGCTAGGGAAGGTGTACTGGACAGAGTGAGTAGGATAACGACTCTGTTCTGTGCTGAATGCTCCTTGGTTAGGAGGGTAGCCTGAACTTGACATTATCAGAGAAGAAGTCTTCACAAAGCTGTGAGATCAAGACCAGCAAGCAATCATGTTTCTAGGAAACCGCCTAAAGGAAAAAAGATCACTGATAAGCACTGAAGTACCAGATGTACTCACAATACATTACAGCCATAGTCACCTAAGCAAAACAACCATTACCAGTAAAAGCTTTTTCCTGATGTATTTATTTAATAGGTTACTCTAGTCTGAAACATGTTAACGGGTCTTAAATGGGCTCAAAACCAGATATGTCAGCATTGTCCACACAAAGATTTGAGTATTATATTGTCAGAAAACATCGTTTTACCAGTTCCCAGTTGAATTAATAGGATTTTAAAAGAAAAGTAGGTCACTTAAATAGGTGTTAAAGAGGTTATAATAGTCTATAGATGGACTCACAATTTACAGTAAGTTTCTTTAGCACAACATGAAGTTCACTTTCGTTTCTTCTACAGTTTTTGGACTCTATGAACTCTTTCCTACTTTCAGGTAGTCTTAGGGTTGCTTGACTCGATGCCGCCTACGGTTCATTAAACCACAATGCGTTAGTCAGGCCATACAGTATTACCACCATCTAACAGCAACTTGACAAAGGCAGTTCTTAGTAAAAAAGGAACTAAGAGGAAAAAAGAGGACAGCATAGTTCTTCCTATACGGGATGCCAGCAACTGAATATACTATGAAGCCTTAAAACAACCCTGCTCCATTGACATTCAATGAATGATTTGCCTCTATTGTGTTCTCAGCTGCAGATTGACGGTGGACACTTAAATGTCTGCTGATCTGAGGAAGATTTAAACACTGAAAAAAGCATTCACTAATGAAGTCCAAGCATCTATGAAGCTCTGTATATAGATTCAGCTGCCAAAACCATCTGCTGAAGACCAGAAGGCAGTTACCTATACACTAACCTCTAGTCCATCTCTGGTCTCCACCTCTGGTCCAGAGCCTGGCAGACACACCAGGCCTTCAAATAAAGTACCTGCTGACCCCTGCCTAGGTGGTTTCATTTCTAAGTGCATTTGATTGCAGCCTTTCACAAACACCACATGTAAAGTTACACTTCTGAACTGCATTTTCCATTAACAGTCAATAGACAAAATCAGCTCAGGGAAGGATCAGACACAGAAAGCTACACAAATAGATGTTAAAGTTTATCTAACATGTTTTGTCACTTCTGTCCTGATTAGTTTCTTTTCCACCTAAGAAAGAAAGTTTCATAGACTGGATTATCAGAATAACGAGACAAATTTAGATTTACCTGTTTCTCCGATATTAGATTTCATAGATTATAAATTTTAGCCTGATTTTCAGGCATGAAGAATTAAAGAAAAGCCTACAGCTTTGCTTTCAGAGCTACACTACAAATCAGTAGTTGCGTGCTTTATAGTACCTCTACATCTCATATTGTACCTATAATTCATGTCCAGGTGGCAAGTTCTAAGATAAAGAATTATTCATTGTTAACATTTACTATTCTTCACTGCATTTATCAGAGTACATCTTTACAAACTATGTGACGGTCTAATAGATCTGAGTTGTATGTACTCCATTTAATAAGGAACAGCCTCAGCAAGCAAGCAATTTTGGGTAATATACATCATGCTACATAGCTGCAAGCTACCTGAACACTCAAATGTAGTCCCGAGTCCAAGCTACAGCAAAAAGAAAACGTTTGGTTTTTCTCTCCCAATTTCCATGCAAGTCCACATAAAATTTTGGCATACAGTTAATTGTCGGCTTGATCAAATGTTTGCTAATGTGATAACTACTCCCATCAAAGGCTGGAGAACATTTTATTATTAAATGAGTAACTGGGTCCAGGGCAGAAGGATACTCAAGCAATTTCAGTTTACAGAAGTACAAATCTTAGTTTAATGAACTGTTGATGCCTTAACTTGTCCGGTCTCACCAGCCTTGTACTGTCATATGCAGTCTTCACAAATACGTGGAAGATGTCTAACTGAATTTAATATCATATTTATGCTTGATACACTGAAAAAACTTCAGCGAGGAATACAGACGGTAATACTGAATCTGATCAAAGCTCCTTTAGCCCCATAAGCTGTAACCGACAATGACTGGTACATGCTTTTAGGGTAAAATACAGAAGAGGAAAGGGAAGCACAGAGCAGTTCTTTCCCAACAAATTCTCCAGCTTTAGCAGCTTGTGACTCTGGGACCTCTGGAGCTGGAGCCCTTCTGTTTCACATTTCTTAGTTGCTTTCTCTTCCATCGGTTTGTCCAGCTGTTTGCTGAACCAGACTGATTTCTCAGCATTCACAACTGCTCTTTGCACTTCTACAGCTTAGTGACATTTCACATGAGAAACCACCAGCTTTTGTTTGCTTTGGACCTGCTACCTTCATTTGCTATCTCCATTTCTGGCATTGGAACAGACCAAACATCTCATTCCTTTTTTTTTTTTTTTCCCACTGCACATGTGATTCCGTAGAATTCTTTCATATCCCTTTAGTCCTATCTTTTCCACGCTGATTCCCTAGTCTGCTCAGTTGTTCCTTGTCAACCCACTTCCAAACCTTCTCTATTTCTGGGGCGCCCACGCTGAGGCACAGGGAGCCAGAAACATTCTGGGAGAGCACCAGAAAATACTCATCCTGTTCCTCTCCTCTTCCCTGGCACGCTGGCAAGTCAGGCAGATCTGAAGAATCCGGAGACGCAGAGGATCAGAGGAACAGCCATTTGAAAATAACACATAAATATAGGCCAACTACTACACGATTCAAGGTCCTTTCTAGTTCATCTCTGTCACGTTGCATCTTCTTTTCTCTGTGTTCAGTCAAACCAGCGAGTTGATCATTAACCCAGGTGCTGAAAGTTCAGTCCACGCTCACTTGCATGATGCTGAAAAGGTTTTTTCTCCATTCACAACAGCTTCAGTGTGCAGGTTGCTACGTCTGTGTTACAATTGTTAGTCTTGAAATCTTCACACCTGCCTATGGCTAGGTAGTCATAGATCTTAGACACTGGTGATGCAGACACCTGAAGTCCCTCTGCTTATCTAAGGAATACATTTTACCCAGGGAAGGAGGAGGGAAAGAGTGATTCAGCCAGGTCATTGCAAGTATCACTCAAATTCTTCATGCAGTATTCAGCCCTAGCCAAAATTTATACTTGTGCACCTGCCACAAATTTTAACAGCTCAGAATTTCTTAGAAACAATTTAAAAGCTAAAAGCTTGGCTAGCAAACATCTTTAAACCAGGAGTGCCCCAGCATTTATCTTCCATATTCCATGACCCTGGCAACCCCAAAAGTGATCACTGGGGATCACCAAGACAAAGATGTCAGAACATGCAAACTGCATGGGCCCCAAAATACAGATTCTTACTTCCTTATGATGATGCGTGAGAATAACTAAGTCAAACTATAGTAACAGCAGAAATAAATACGAAAATAGCCAACTTTACTGGAAATCATATAATTTTAGATTAATAAGATCCTTTTTTAAGGCAGTTAAAAACAAAAGGAAGTGATAAAAAAATAACGTGCACTTTCATATTTCTAGAATTTTTAAATTCCACTCATCCAGCAGCAAAGAGAGGTCCGAACTGTCTCCAGATTCTGTACTAGAAGTGGAAAAAGCAGGAGGATGAGGGACAGGAGGGGGACACAGAGTACCAGCATGAATGTCCTTCGTTCATCCAGCCACACTAATGCAAGCCCCACAGTCTTTGCAGTCTATGCAATACACATGAAAACATTTAGTCTAATGGCCTTCTGAGAACTGGGAGTATGACCACATTTGGAGCACCATAACCTCAAACAAACAAACAAAAAAAATTACCAACAGCAGAAGGCAACAGAAACACAATTAGAGGCTAGAACTGTGGTCAATGAGAGGTGGAAGTGAATAAAAAAAAGGAAAGATGAAGCTGTAAGTGTAGGGGGGTGCCTTATCCCCCACCCTCAGCCGCATGGGAAGGCACTGATAAGACAGGAGGAAGACAGCAGGGCGTAACAGCAGAGGAGGCACGTGGCTACGCACTGGCACTGCAAAGGTGCAGCAGAAGCTAAAGGATGGGGAGCCTGTACAAGATCTCACTCCTTTTAGGACAAGAGTGTGTAAAACGAGGCTGAAATGCAACATTCCCCTCCCCTCTCAACCTCCTATTCTTGTCACAGGCATTCAGACGTGCCTGCACGCTCTCCTAATTTGACCTCTTTACATGCCCTGCAGATCCCATCTTATCTGCTGATCTCTTGGTATGAGCATATTTACATTCTGTCATATGCAGGGGGGTGGCGGTGCTGGCATTTGCCTGCAGAATTACCACCACCATTCTGCTTATCTCTGCTTTATTACCCAACTCTGCAGCTGTGGATGCATGCACTTGACTTCAACTCTGTAGGTGCAGGCACCCTCCAACCTCTCATCTAGCAGCATCTGCCTCTCCCTCCAGCAGTTGCTTACGTGCACCCAGCAGACAGAATATTCTTCACAAACCTATTTCTTGGTCAGGGAGGGTAATGCCACCTCCCTGCCGTCACTTCTCCAAGTCCCATACGTTCGGATTACATTTGAATATGGCAGTCCTCTTGCATCAAATTATAACAGTGCATAGAGACTGTAAACAATCTCATCCGGGCTTTCCTCACCACTGCTTCTTTTTGTTCATCACGACAAACCTTGTCTTCCTCTACTCAGACGCGACCAGGATCCCCCTGTATAGCTCACTGCTATCGGCTCTCACTGCCTCTCCGATCCTTCCACCAGTTCCTGCTCCCACACCAGACCAGAGGCTGCTCGTTTTCATTTTTAGCATCCTTGGCAAACTACGACACAAGAAATCAGCTTCCATTTCTGCTCACTCAATGAAGGCAAGACTTTTTTTTTCAGAGCAGTATTTTCATACCATCTTCTCGTGTCCTTCTGCAGATCTCGGAGCTTTCTCATATAAACATTTACAAGAACTGTTACAGACTTTGGAATTCTGCCTTAAATATCTGACAAAGATAAAGTCAGGTCACGAATACTTTCATACAGCTGCCAACCATGCTGGCCGATCGTCTGTTTCGCTGAATTTGGACAATCAGAAGGGGCAGAAATAAGTATTTTTTATTCTCTGCTTTGTAACTCAATCCATTCTTCTCCTACAGTGTCCCAGGCCATGACTGACATTCCCAAACTCTGTGGTAAAACATACAAGGGACAGGGAAACCCAGTAGTGTTAAATGGATAATATTTTTTAAAAATATTACAGTGGAAGTTGGAGTAAAGAGCCAAAAAAGAAAGTGCTGGGTCTGAAGATACCTAGCTGAGAAAAAGCAGTGCGAGCAGTTTCAGGAGCTGGGAGGACACACTTCGCCCTGCGATCATTCGAGCTCCTCAGACAAGGAAATGATTTAACACTGTTTATTTCTAAAAGTACAACAACGTTTGTGTCTTTGGCCAGCTCAAACTACTGTAAAGACCCAATTCAAACTTTCCCTTAAAAGCTACCGTTCGCACTTACATTTTCATATGCAGAGAATCTTGAGTAAGTTACTAATCAGTTAGAAGCGGATATTACAAGAGCAACAGTCAGAGCTTCGTTTCAGATCTGGTTCCAAGAGGCAACACTAATTTGAACAGCATCTCCTGATCTGCAGGTCTCAAAATGCTTCAGAAAGACACGTAAGTACGCGCCATCCTCAGCATCACATGGGAAAATGAGTCACCGAAAGGTTAAGAAATCTATCAAAGGCTACCCAGGAAATAGTCAGCGACTGAATCAGAACTAAGACTCAAGTCCCCAAGCCTCAGCTTGCGGATCCACGGCGTTTTAAGCCGGCAAAAAACAGAATGGCCCCTCGCAGGGTTACCCCGTCAGCCACTCGCACGCTCGGCGTCACGGCAGGCCCAGGGCTGGGTTCTGGTTTTCTCCACACGCACGGAACGACCCAGCACTTCTGCATTCAGGGTGATTTTCGTGCCATCTCGAAGTCTTTAACCGACATTTGCTAATTAAATTTCACATCCTTTGGGGGGGATTTTCCTCGTCTTGTTTTTGAGCATACTAAGTCTGATATCAAGAGTGCATAGAGTTAGATTGCAGTTAAAGAAGGCTCAAATCAAGTTGTTTTCTAAAAATAAATAAATCAGCAGCCTCAGTAACTCAAGCTCTGATGCGAGCAGCCTATAGTAAAACGAGGAAGGCTCGGCCTTAGGCAGGGGGTGGCCGACAACACATCACTAAGTTGGGGCTATTTATTAAAATTTCACTCCAGCATAAAGTGAAACTTCCAGTGAAGAGCCTGCTTCAGCAGTGGTTAGAAAGGTTTTATCCGAAGCATGATAATAATACTCGTGAATAATCCGTTCTGTGATTTCACTTCAGAAAAAGTGACTATTAGGAGGGAAAACAAAACCCCACAACAGGCCGTACTGAACAACCAGCCTATTAAAGCAAACAAGAACAGATTTCATGAACTAAACAGACCCGCGTTTGTACCTTCAAGTCAGGGAATGCTCCAACTCACAGACAATAACACAAAATTACAAGTTGAGAGCCACACAAGGAAGCCCTTCAAATGCCCTGCTGGATATGCAAAACAAACCTTCCCAGGATTTCTATTTTGTCAGATAATCCTAAATCTGTTCAAGCACTTGTCCAAAAACATCAAATTTGCATGTCGGGGTATACAAGAAAAAACTCACGGACATTTTCAACAGGTTTCTAAAAACAGTGGAGTATGTCCAACCTCCATAAAAAAAAGCTATTTGATCAACCAATAGATAGAGTAAGAGGTTATATTTTACCTACCATCTAAAACCTAACTGCTCGGCACACTAACAGAACAGCCAGAAGCTAGGACTGACTTAGCAGCCTCAGCCTTAACTAAAAAAAGCACCAGACATTTCAAGAGCAGGTATTAGTCCTTCAGACACGGCCTCAGTGCCCAGCTATCAGCACAGTCATGTGACAGTTATTCAGAGAAACAACAGTGAAAAGAGTTAGTGACAAAGAAAAAAGTTTGGGTTAGACTTGATGATCTCCAACCTTTTCGATGCCATGGCCTGTGTTAACCCTTCAGGTCTAATTAAACAAGGTTCTGCAAAGGAATGGGATAGAGAGCTCAGGAAGAAAACCAGCCACAGGATTGGACTGGACAACCCTGAAACGTAATGGATTTTCACTCAAGAACCTTCCAGAAGGCTGATGCTTGAGCAGATGTACAATAAATTTGTGCTTTACAACAAGAATTGAAGGAATTGTATTCCAGCTACAGTGCCCAAGCCACCAGGCCTGCTGGAAAGTATGAAAACCCGCTGGGGATACCCCAGACAACATGAAGGATTCTTTACATGCTACAATCAAAAACGTAGCAAGTCAACTTTGACATGAATGACAATTTAAGGAACAGCTCTTTAAAGATGTTGCAGAATACAGTGCTTCCCATTTCTGGGAAACAAGCAGAGATCCCCAAAGCTCAGGACCTCTTCCACCCTTTCTGAAATCTCCGTCCGCTCGGTTTTATGCTGCAGAATACTCCAAAGCTCACAGTCAAAGCATACAGGCACATGTTGTCAGAATGAGTGAATTAAAAACAACGAATGTGTTTTCTTGAAGTTGAAAACAACTTGTTGAATTTTCATGGCAATTCCACACATGCAAATGGCCTTTCTTCTTCTGCAAAAGGTGTTCAGAATGTATGAGAAATTCCTGAGAATTTTAATCTTGTGTAGGTGCACTCCCTCTTTTCACAAAACTATTGATGTAGAAAATTACTATTTCTACCCTGCTAGAAATACAGTAAAAAAATATGGGGGAGAAAAAAAAAAGTTAAGGAAAGCCCAAACATCTGAACTTGACCCCTTCTCATACCTTGAAATTTCTACTAGCATACAACAGTGCTTTATTTCTGAACATCCACAGCATCAACTCACAATTATGCTATCCAGCGTCTGACTCATGCTCTACATGACATGGAAGCATGGTATCCTTTAATTTAGCCAATTACAGAAGTGACAGAAGTCAAGGAGCGTTACAGCAGCCCGTTCAAGATGTCACATTTACTCTCTATTAGCACGACTTCTCCATCTGCATCAAGATAGCTCAAAAATGAAAACAGGATTTTACACTTCACATTTTAATAGGAAGAAGTTTCCATTAAGAGACTTCCAGCTCCTCAAGGTACTTAAGTAACAGCTTTTGGAACATTAAATATTGATTAAGTTAGAAAAGAGCACTTCCAAAGGATTTTGTTTCCATACCAAAAGATAAATATTACTTAATTGCATGTGCAATCTGCAAGCAAACCTTGCTACCAACTCTCAAGATCACCTTTTCACAGTTCATGTTTAAATAACAGTTTCTCTCGCTCCTGTTTGTAGCTACTGTATTTGCAGAATTAGTGCTCTAGCAAATGAGGTCGATCAAATTCAGCTGACAAGACACTCTTCTCCAGGAAATTCTATTTTAATCTCTCTTCTGTAATTTATGAGCTTAAAGAAAAGTTGCTAATAAGTGTTATCAAGGCCCAGGGTATACACAACACTGCTGTTATACAGGGGATCAGAACAGGACAAACTACGACTGCATTAACATCTTAGGAAGTTTCTAATCAGCTACCCACTTTCCTCACCAAAAAAGTGCTGAGCACATATATTTCAAAGAAAAGTAAATATTTTCAGAGTCTGCTCACCAGTTGTTAAAAATCTAATGCGCAGGAGAAAGAGTCAGCTTCTACCTTCTCATTTACTGGATTCAGAGAGTCCCTGGGCGATGGAATCTCCTCGCTCCTGAGTTTTATCGAGGAGCAGCACTTCCTGATCCTGCAGGAACCTACCCAGCTCTCTCCTGCCGAGGAGGGTGACACTAACACCAGAACTATCCAAAAGAGGCAGGAGAAAGTCCTCCATTCAAAAAATGGAAGTGAGGGATGGAAACATTGCCTTCACTAAAAGTCCTGCTGAGCAATGATTTAAACCAAAGAAGGATACAAACCTCACGAGGTTTTCTGGTTTCAGAAACATGTCTTTAGAATACAAGCTATCTACTTTCCTCCTAAAGACATTTAAAACATCTTGTTTTTCTCAGCAACACCAGATTCTCATTCCTGGTTGTCCCAAGACAGCAAATAGTAGACAATTAACATACATGACAGCAAATTTTCATGAGCCAAAGACCAGAATCCAAGTCTACTGAATTGAATGTTGAAAGCACTTCCCCTCCTCTTAAGGCAAGTGCAGCAGCTCCCACAGCGCAGATATCCACCTTACCCTCCTGAAGGACCCAAGCCCTGCCATGGCCTGATTCACCTGGTTATGAAACATCAACCGAAGCATTCAAACTTAACCCGCGAAGCTGTAAGGTGAAACAGAAACCACGCTAAGCATCCTCCAGTTCAACAGTTCGTAGCATGCAAGAGGCTCGAGAGACACTACGCAACAGCAGCGATAAGAACGAGACAACCTTCCTCGAGTCATTCTCACTCACCAGTCAGTGCTAACAGCTCACTGAGGTTTACTTGAATCCACCTAATTCTTCCGTGGTTTTACAATTTATGACGATCTCAAACTTCATATATATTATAGGCTATGCATAAATATTATTTCAACACAGCAATTTTTAGTGTCTAGGCCTATTCAGATACTGCATAGAACATGCACAATCACCTTCCAGAACCAAAATTTATTCTGATTTACATGCAATTGTGATTTATTGACATTTATGATTAAGTTTGAGATATTCTACTTCACAAAGAATGCACCAATATATAAAAATCTAATTCCCCGTCGAAGCTTAAACAACAGCCTCTCAGTCACAGAAAATGGAGAATGGATTCACAAACTACGAATGGTGTAAGGAAACCTTGATAGCCATGGGGAAGGTGTAAAAAACCCCAAAACTTCAGGGTTCTATATGCACAGGCTTACTCTTTGAAACCACAGCGAAACAGCACCTCCAAAATAACAGCTATAATGACACGGGGAAGTGACCGCTCCTATGTGAAGCGGTTTTGGGAATAACATTCCAAGAATGGTAAATCATTAAATTACACTTACTACGTGGGAGAATTCACACCTTTCACACAGCCCTTCTCTGACGGCAAAGCATTTTAAATAGCATAACGAGCAGAAACCGTAAGTGAAGAATGTGACTCTGACACTTGTCTCAGACTTCATTATTTACTCTAAAAAAAATACTTCATTATTTACTGTAAACTATTTTTTTTAAACTAATTCTTCTATTTTTTTTTCCCAAAACTACTATTAGTGAGGTGAAGGCCACAGCTGAACTGTAATAACATACTCACCTAGTTCAGAGAACAGCACTTGAACTTGTAATGCACTTACATGGGCTCAATTTTCTAACACTAACGGAGAGCAATCAACAGGTTCATTAGAAGAAAGGCAAGCGTATTTCCTAGGAGACTTCCTGCGTGAGTTGATTTATATTCCCGATTGTTAGGCACCTTCCTTAAAACGTGAAGGTATTTTAATTCTTTTAGCAGAGCATCCACTGCTCCCCACCAGGAGCTGCCCAGCGGGTGCCTGCACTGCGGGAACTCCATGAGCGGCACCGCGGCCGTTCTCAGCTCTCCTCGGGACAAGCAGGCCTCTGACTCCGTGGCGGCTACAAACAGAATCGACCAAATGTATTTTCCCTGTAAGCCACAGCTAAATGTGCAGCACAAGAAGGACAGCTAAAGAGACATTATATCAGTTTAAGCATATTTTGTACTTTCTCTTGTCCTTTCTCATTTATAGGCCTTCTTCTCCTCACTCTTTACGAACGTAATTTCGGTTTTACCCAAGAGCAGTCCCCATGCACAGAATTTTTAAGTCCTGGTCAAGAGATTGTCCAGATAATGTCTGCACAAAAATGTAATTCCTCAGTTGTTGTTGTGGTTTTTTTTGTTTGTTTTTTTTACTGCTTAGAGTTTTGAACAATTGGATTTTTCAGAGGTGGACGATGCATCTTCGTGCACTACAGTACCTTAATTTTGCAATCGCCTCTGTAATCATGAGCAGGTGATGTCACTGACTTCAAAACCACATAGACCAACATCCTCCTTAAGCCTGAAGAGAAAACTGCGTATCAAATCAGTCTGGGAGTGGCAGCATTACACGAGTGGTTTAGATGTGAAGCTATTCAAGGACATAGAAATCTCTCTCAGGATACTGGAAGGAAACTTAGCTGCAAGGTAAGTTCGCACCCCAGCTCGCTAAACTTAAGCCCCAGTAGGCCGGGACTGGGGTAGGCATTTAGCAAATGGTGGATAAATGCTGAACTGGTACAGAAGAGGAAGGGAACATCACAAAACATCATTACTAGATGGAGACTCACTGAAGGGTAGAGAAACTCCCGGAGACATATTCAGCACGTTCCCATCTATTTGCATAATTTAGAAATAGCCTAAAGTAAACATTTACAGAGAGCAGTCTGCACAGGTCACAATTTTTACCTGGATCATTTACAGTACAGAGACCAGGTAACACGTTCGGTTAATTGCTTATCATCTGAAACACCAATTCCCATTTGGCTGAAGAACACAAATGACTTGAAGAGTTCAAGACTGCATCCAGGAAACGTTTGTTTGCATTATGAAACCACTGTCTGGTTAGTAGTCTGTTCTCAAGATCGTGCTGTGTTGCACTGCACCTGCATGAGGCACAGATCTGTTCCAACTCAAACAATTGTTAAAATCTTAACTTTAAGTAGCTACACACACAAGAACTCTGAACAGTGTTTTTGATCATACAGGAAAACCTTCACTGAAACCATTTGGTAGATAAGCACAGAAGAAAAGCATTTCATTAAAACTTTGACTGAGCGCTTTGAAAGAAATTAAATGCCACTATTAAAAACATCATAATACAGGAGAAAAAAAAAAAAAAAAGATTATTTTTTTTCTGATACGGAAATGCAGAAAGGTAACTGGAAAAGTATTAGCAGTAGTTGAAGCAATCAGCTTCCTCTCCCTGCAAGCATCACTCGCTCATGCTGTAACTGAGAAATGAGGCAACTTAGAAGATGCAATAACAGAACCACAAGAACTGGGGAAGGGGACCAGAGGAGGAAATTGAAAAGAAGCTTTCAAGTCTGTCACTACTTTTACCTCAGTTTTTGCATTTTCTAGACCCTTCATGATGCAGAACACGTGTGCCCAGGAAGAGTAACTAAAATGAGCGGCTGCATATGCAAAATGTATTCAGAATAAACCCTCAGCAGCATAACACAGAACAGTGAATGTACCCCAACTCTGTAGATTTAATTTAAATTCGGAGTTACGTTTAATTGGCTTGTACACTTACTAAAAAGCTAGATAGAACTAACAGCTGTGGAAGCAAACATTTGTAATCTCCTCTCTAACAAATGTGCATTTCAACTCTTGGAAAAGAGATCCCCAAAATGCTATCCCTCCCCCTGCTCCAGCAACAAGTTTAAGTATTTTAGCAACCTATATTGAACAGGATATTATCAGCAGACAAATCAAACTACATATAAAGCACAAAACAGTTTTGTTTCCTAGGCAGCCTATATTCTATCACGTAGAAGAGCAATGTCAAGAAAAAATTAACTGTGTTATCACAAAAAGGGTCACTGCAGTTGGCTTGTTTCCCCTGAACTTTTGAGCACGAAGGTCCTTCATCCCCCACCACAAGACACTAGATTTCAGCTAACTAGAAATCCCCATCAAACATTACACGCTTCCTTTCCAAATGTCAAGGCTGTTTAGTTAACCAGGAATAAGAACACTCAGCAGAGTAAAACCCCAGTGCAGAACTGCAACAGATCTGCACAGTCCTTACGCACCGGGACACAACGCTGTGAGTCCACTTATTCAGGCACTTGAGCTCTACCCTCAGTCATTCCACGTACTACCATAAGATTTCTTTTACAATAGCACCATTTCTCCCTCAAATCCTAAAGCCTGAAACAAAAATCCCTGCCTGAGCTCTAGCAGCTTGTAGCCCTATTACTATACCTAAAAATACTGCAGAATACAAGAATGCCACTACAAAAGCGGGTACTCAAAACGAGACACCCCTCTCACTGTAGAAGTTATCCTTTTTATTATTATTACATTGCACCAATATTTACAGTCACAAACAGGTAAAATATTGGTGAAGACCACGTATGGGAAACGTGAAGAGGCGCATTTGGACTGCAGCAGACTGCTCGGATCACCAACTTCGTTATTTACGTACTTGAGCCTAACAGTAAGAGCACACGCGTGTCCATCTGGAACCTTGTCCAACTGCGACTGACTTGACACTGACAGCTTTTTAAGTGCAGAAAAACAAATTTATTTAGCATGAAGTCCGGGTAACTCCAGAAAAGCCCCTGCGCTGTGCCCTCCAGCAGCCCGGATGCCACAGGCTGGGGATGTTTACGGGTCCGAAACGGATAACTCGGGGTCAGCAGCTCCCCACTGCTGACAGCCCCAGCATGGGACCGGGAGCACGACATCTCCAGGAACTGATGCACTCCTGCCCAAGCTTCCAAGGGGCTGATTTGGGTGTATTTTAATGATTACTGGTTTATTGGTTTAAATCGCGCTTCTCCTCCCTACAGGACAGGGATGGGCACCCAACACAGCGATGCTCCGCACTTTCTCCCCAAACTTCCCCTCAGGGGCCACCCTTGACGCCCACCCGCAGCCCCTCCGCACCTCGGGGCACACAAACAAAAAAAAAAAAAAAAAAAGGAAAAACATAAAAGATAAAAGAAAAAAAGCACCCGGGCCAGGGGGCACCCCCCGCCCCAAGCCACACCTGACCCGCCCACCTCCCCCGCCTCCTCCCTCAGGACCCCCCCCCCCGGCTCCAGCGCCCTCCCCCCGGGCCCGAGAGCGGCCCCGTTCCCGGTGAGGAGGAGGAGGAGGAGGAAGGGATGGCCGGGGCCCCCGCCTCTTCCCCCTCCTCCTCCTCCTCCTCCTCCTCCTCCTCCTCCTCACGGCGGAGGCGCTATAGGCCCCCGCTGGCCCCCCGGGTCCTGCCAGCCCCGCTCGCCGCCCCGCCAGGCCCCCTGCCCTTACCGACGGTGCGGCGCGGGGGCGGCCCGGCGGCGGGCTCCGGCAGGGCTGGGCGCTCGCAGCCTCTCACCTCAACCTCAGCGCCACCGCCGCCGCCATCTTGCCTCCCCTCCCCCGGTTCGCCGCGCTCCGCCCCGGCCCGCCAGGTCCTGGCAGCTAGAGAGAGAACGGCAGCGCCGCTCCTCGGCGCTTTCTCCCGGCGGAGGCAGGCTCGCCCCTTCCTCCCCACCTACAGCCGGCGTGGCGTTGCTCGGCTGGAGGCAGATCGCTAGGAACGGGGGGCGGGCCCCGGGGTGAGAGGGCGGGTTGTTATGCTCCTTCCAGGACCCGCTGGCCGGTGCGGCGGCGGGGAAATGATCCCGCTCCCCCCCCGCCCCCCTCAGCGCTGAGGGGATCTGAGGGGGGGCGGCCGCCATGAGGCGGGAGGCGCTGAGGGGAGCGGGGCAGGGGGTCCTGCTGAGGGGCCCGCGGGCGAAAAAAAAAGGGCGAAGCGGTTTAAAATGAATAAAAATAATAATCACAATTAACGGGAGGCGGCTGCCGAGCCCTCAGGCTGCGGCTGAGGGGACGAAGGGGGGCTGCGGAGCTTCGGGCTCCTCAGAGCGGGGCTG
The DNA here is from genome assembly GCA_011076525.1 of Nettapus auritus. Classification (NCBI taxonomy): domain Eukaryota; kingdom Metazoa; phylum Chordata; class Aves; order Anseriformes; family Anatidae; genus Nettapus; species Nettapus auritus. The sequence continues at coordinate 7,592,147 of CM021783.1, forward strand.
GGGGGGCTCCGGGACCCACCCCCCGGGCACCCCCGTGTTGGGCCTCTGCTCCGAGCAATGACCTGTTTTGGAAAAACGTGAGCGGTTTAAAATCTTGAATGTCTTGGGCTTTTTGCCCTTTCCCTGTGTGAGGAAAACGTGGTGCAGGTAGCTGTATTAATAAGATTTTTAAGTCCTTGCAGTGTTTTATCTGGAAATGTGTAATTCTGGATGTGTTGAGATCACAAATGGTTCTCTTACCAGGTTTACAATGGGAAAAAAATACCATTAAATGAGATTAAATCATCCCATTGAGAAAATACTTTTGTGTTGTTACAGCTTCCACAAAGTACCAGAAGTCATACCCTACACGTGGGATGTGTGTCCGCACAGTTATTTGCTCGGAGTAATAAAGCAGGGGCTCGCCCTGTGGCAAACAGGTGACTTTTACTTACAAAACATGCATTTTATGAAGTCTGTAGTTAGTACCAGAGTTGAGTTCCACTCTTTTAAGTGCTATGTTAGTGTGACATGAGGCATCCCCAAGGCAAAGTGGTTGCGGTCTTTCATCCCAATACACACGATGACTGCCTCAATTCGCCTTAACATTAGAGATATCCAAATAGAAGCGTGAGGGCAAGTCAGGCAAGCATCTCGAGAGGTTTTAGGTGTCCTTCAGATTCTGAATCCCTCTGAATTGCTTTCCCCATTTGACTCTTTGAACCTGCCTGGCTGGCATGCTCTATGGCTGAGGTAATGTGCTTGTCTTCCATGTTGCCTATTTGTCTTCAACAGCAAAGATTCCAAGCCACCGTGTATGACTGCCTTTTGCATATTTATTTTACTACTTCCTGCTTTCTTTTGCTCCGCAACCTTCTCCGGTGGTTTACTTCACTTCTGTGACCTATCCAAATATTTTTTTCCCTTGTAGCTGCGCTTGGGATAGCTGACAGATCCACAGACAGCAGAACGTGTCTCTGAAGACGTGCTCCTCATGCCCTGCTTCTGAGCTTTTGCTTGTGCGTCCTCTGCAGCCACACAGCACAGGGACAGAAGGTACACGCCACACAGCCTGAGTTTGTCACTGCTGCTTATTACTTGTTAACGTACACGTGGGGTCAGGCAGTGCGTGCAGGGCTGGCTGACCCCATTCTCCCTGACTTCCCACACTAACGGGCCTGGCCTTTAAAATAACCCCTTCTGAGGGGGGTCCCGCTCCCCGGCTGGACCAAAGCGGGGTGCCCGGTGTGCTCCCCTTCCCCTGGGCAGCCCTGGAGCTGGGCAGCCGGTGCGCGGCCCCGCCCGGAGGCGGGACGGAGATGGGCGGGGAGCAGGAGGAGGAGGCAGGGGGGGACCTTTGGTGCCGCGGAACCTTGGTGCGGGCCCTCGCGGATCCGCCGGGGGGGAACAGCGTGAGGCGCCGGTCGCTATGGCAGCGGCATGGTGGGGCTGGGGGCTGCCGGTACCGCCTCTGGTACTGCCGCTGTTGGTCCTGGTGCTGCTCGGGGTCGCCCGTCGCCTGCGCCGCCATTTCGCGGCCGCCCCGAGGGGAAGCGCGGCGGGGGAGGCCGCTGGTGCCCGCGCCTTGGTGCTGACGGCGCACCCTGATGACGAAGCCATGTTCTTCGCCCCCACGCTGCTCGCCTTGGGCAGGGCCGGCGGCCGCCCCGCGGTGCTGTGCTGCTCCGCAGGTGAGGGGACGGGGGGAACGCGGCGGGGACAGCCGGCTGCCCCCCCTGCACCTTCCCCCTTCAGGTGTAGACCCGGCCGTGACGGCAGCGCGGGGCTGTAAGGGCTGTGACGTTATCGTGGTGGCCCCCCCGTGACGTCATTGCCGTGCAGACCCTCCCGGCCTCCGTTGTAATGGCAGCGGGCGGCTGCTGGGGAAGAACTGTGCAGGGAAGGCCCTGCCGTGCCTCTCATCTCGGGGTTTGGGCACTGTTCTGGGCTGTGGCAAGTCGTCATGTCCTGCTGCCCCACGGTGTGACCATGCATACGTGTCTGCAGCCAAAATGGTGCTTCTTGCAGGATTTTAGTAGTTTGGGAAGTGTTAAAATCCCCTTACGTATCCAAACCACTATGGTTCTACAATCAAATCTCATGCTGCAGCGCTGACACGCTTTCAAATTGCATGGAAATGTCATTGTTTTTTATAAACGCATTGTTTTAGTCTTTGCATCTTGTAATTTTGTCGTTTTCTAGAAGACTTGCTTTAGATGATCTGGCTTTAATGCACTGTAATGATACGTTCACAGTAACATATCTAAAGATACCAGTTGCATGTCAGTCTAATCAGAGAAGAACAGCCCCAAAGAGAAGCTGAGGTCATACTGTTCATCAGCTGGCTCAAAGGCAGCCTCAGTGGTGTCCTCATTTCCAGGAGAGGAATGTTCTCCAGGGAGGTTCCTCGGCCTGTGTGGTCTGTTTCAGTGCTACATTAACTTTCTTTAAATCACTTTTTCCTGAATCATTGGAGTGATTTAAGCTTGTTTGTTTGTTCGATCTGCTGTGAACGTGGCAATCAGAGTATTCCTCCATAGCAGCTTCTGACATCTTTTTTTAAGCTGTTATCAGCCTTTCCTGTCTTATCTTCTCTAGACTAAACAACACAATTTCTTTAAATCTTCCTCATAAATCCTGTTTTCTAAACTTCTGGTCATTCTCATTGCTCTCCTTTGGACTCTCTTCCAGTTGGCTCACATCTCTTTTTGAAGCACAGTAACTAAAGAGTCAAATCATTAGTCCCGCTGAGGCTTGTCTGGGGCTGAATCAAATGGAAGGATTCTAAGAGGACAAATACCACAACGGACTTTCACAGTGCTTGACACTGTTGTCTTGTGTTCTCATAATCTACTAAAATGCAAGATTTTTTTTTTTTTTAATGCACAACTGATACTTAATCAGTTATTCTTCTGATGAATTCAAGGTTGTGCTGTTGTCCCTGATGCAATGCTACTGTTCCGCATTTCATTATGATTTCCTTGTTCTGTTTTTTGGGTATAGGAAGCAACCTCATCTTAAATGATGTTTCAGACCATCCTGACATACCAGAGGAGTGTCTTAGGCTACAAACATTTCTGTCCCACAGTGACAGCAACTTGTATTTGGGAAAAGGGACCTCTGTAGTTTGGAAAGCTTCATCTTGTTCGCTGCCAACTCTTTTGCTCTTTGTTCTCACACCTTTCTGTCGTAACAGACTATTGTAGTGAGAAGACCAAGATTAAGCTATTGCCGAACTGTGATGGTGCAATGACTTTACTGATCGCTGTATCCCTCCTATTCAAGATCTAGTGCAGAGCAGAGCAAGTTTACAGTCCTCTTTGCTGAGGTACAAAACTCCATGGATCCTGTCTGGCTTTTTCAGAAGAGATTATTGATGTGCAACTCTGCCATTGCAGTTTTCAGGACTAAAACATAGCTGCCATTAGAAAACTTCCCAACGAAGTGTTGTGCTTCTCTTTATTTTATTTAGACTCTCTTTTTTATTGTTCTTTACAGCACTCCCGATTCAGTGACATGAAACATTAAACAAGTTTGACGCTGTCTTCTACTGCATGTCTTGCATGCCTTCGTAATGGAATTAGCAGCCCATATAAGAAAATGCATTCACTGAGCTAACAGCTTTTCTTGTGCCTCTTAATAGTCTTTAGGGTGATTCAGATGGTTCATCCTGTCATTGTTTGTATGATTGATGATGACAAGGGAGTTGATCAAAGACTCTGTAAATTGTGACACTGAAACACAATCATTACTTAGGATCCGTTGTAATGCAGTTCTCAGATATCAATCAAAATGCCTTAGAAATGAATCAGAGTTACAGCCCTGTGAAAGAAAACAGTCTTCTCCACACCGAGTAATCTTTGATTGAACTAATAACTCTGTGAAAATGTGCTTTGCTCTCTGTAGTAGCTGACTCCATGAGGTACAGCAGCATCAGCTATTCAGCTGGTTTTGCTCTCAAGAGCTGTCCATTGTTTCTTGTTAGCGTTATATATTCCTAACATCCTAACGCATTTATCAAACCGTGGAACACGGATCTGTTCCTTTGAGTTCAGTAAAAGTTGGGTATTTTGAGAACAGCGGTACCGTTTGGATAAAATATCGTGCAGTCCGTTACTACACTGCACTGCAGCATAAGATATGTTATCTTAAAACACTAGTATCATTAAAGCCCGTGCAAGAAATCAGTCTAAAATAAGCCTTGCAGTACTCATGTAATACATGCAGGGAAGGTGCACACTTAATTTAACTGCTCAGCTGGAACTTGTGATCCAAGCTGCGTGCTGCACACCAAACTGATGTGTTCTTCAGCAAGCCCACAATCATTGTCATAGTTTCCTGAAATCATTCACTCGCAGTCTGCAAGAAGAGGGTTTTTTGTTTGTTTGTTTTTCTGGTTATTTTTCACCTCTTTGCACATTATACAAAGCTTGCTAGCGAGCGCTCAGATTGCAACACGGCTATAGCGAAATGCTAGATTTAGATGACTCACACCCACAACAATAAAAAAAAGTTCTAGTGTAATTCAAGACAGCTGACTACAGACTTGAATCATACATTAATACTCTGCTGTATATTTCCTTTTTTTTTTAACTTAAAATTGGTTTGCAAGTATTGCTTTGCACGGGGTAACATTCTGAAAGGGGCCATTGCAGCTCTGGCATGGACTTTGCATGGCTGATACAAAGAAAAAGGAAGGTAATATGAGGGCAGGATGAGAAGAAAAGAATTCAGAGAAGAAGGAGGCAGTATTTTAAGTGCTTCCTTAATAGTTGTTGGTCTAAGGATATCTATTATGTTGTAACTCTTCCAAAATGCTTTATCTCAATTAAGTTTCCTGTCTTTTTTGTTGTTGTTGTTGGTTCTATAACAACAGTTTGTTATAGTTTGTTGTTGTTGGTTCTTTGCAATCATAGCTTCTGCCAGAATTTCCTCTGTGAATGATGCAGATTTCTGAGAATTCTTTATCTCAGAGCAGATTTTAATGATGGAATTCCTTATTTCCTAAAATCCTTATAATTTCATCACCATCTTCTATTGCAGTGTCTCAGTGTTATATGACAACTGTTTATTAGCAGTGGTCCAGTATATACTATAAACTTGAGTCACTTAAAGAATACACCTCGGGACAGGCTTTCCAACAGTTCTTTTCCAAGGACTTTGTGCTTGCTGGTCAACTTGGCTCTACGGGCCTGTGCTGTTAAGAGTACAGGAGGGAGTTCCTGGCACCATTTCCAATGGTGAAGGAGAAGTGACTCTTTGGCCCTTGCTGAGAAGGTTAATTATTACTGATTTGTTGTGAATATACCTGTCTTTAAAGTAGACTAAGGCCCAATGACCTCTTTCACAGAGACAACCTGGAAATTTGCCAGAGATAACAACTTTTAGTCACTACACTAGAAAGGACGTTTCTCCCGTGATAATGAAAAGATCTTGCTCAATTCTTTTGTAGTATACTGGTGACTTGCATTCAAATAATGTGTAAACAGTTAGTCCATGTATACTCCGTTAGAAGATTCCTTATTTTGTCACAAAGTACAGTTAGCCTTTGGAATTCATCAAAAAAACTATGAAATATTGCTAAAAATTAACAGTGCTCACAAGAGGATTAGGCATGTACAAAAATGAAACAGAAAGCCCAAATAAAAGAAAAAAATAGAAGAGCTAGAAGTTTTGATGTTTCAGGGAATAAGACACCACTAATCAAACAGGTGGTTGGAAGCAGTTGCCCAAGCAGATTATTCCAGAGTTGTTTTTTGGAAGATCTCCTGTGTCTTTAGCAGAAGCATGACTTTGGCCACTACTGCAAGGAAGATACTGGGCCTCCTGGACAACTGATCTGATTAGACATGGCAGCTTCTGATGCCTTTGCCAAACAAGCTCATGTAATGAAGGTTGGCAGAAGTTTGCCTCAGCATTTTTGCCTGATTTGAGCTGGGTTTTACTTAGGAAAATTTATGGATTTTCTCCTCTGCAATGATGCCGTTCCTGAAGTGATGGCCTTTTATTTAATGTGATGCTTATTGCTTTGAGTGTATTGCTTTAGGTGACCTAAACTAAACTAGACGATGTTGCTGTTTGTTATTTTCAGGAAACTACTACAATCAAGGAGAGATCCGTAAGAAAGAACTGGAACAGAGTTGTTCTCTTCTGGGAGTTCCTGCTTCCAGTGTAACAGTTATTGATCACAGGTAAGCAGTTTTCATTTTGGGCATAATTTAGTTGCAGTTTTTAAATAAGGGGTGGAGTTCACTTTAATGTTTCATGAAAGCTTTACTGTATCATTCTATAAAGTTCTGAGGAATCTCAAAAAAAAAAGACCATATAATAAATTTTTGTTAACTGTTAACTTCAGGAAATCTAATTAATAGAGAAGAGAATTCAAGTGTATAATGGGGATGGTGTCCTTCGGGTAAACTGTGTTGATACAGCACTTTCATTAATGATAGCACTAATTATAGGGGTCTGGCAAGGTCTGTTTGGGCAATATGATCACACTGTGTTACAGTTTTCACATTGTTATCAAAGACGCTTACAGAGAAGTCTTGTCTGTATTGCCAGTGGCTGAAAATAAAACTGTTCAGAGGACTGGCACTATCATTAGGTTGCACTTATTCTCTCACGTGATTGTAACGTAGTTACAGATAACTTATGCTTAAGTCTGAATTCCATGATAAGATAACAATATAAACAGATCTGCTGTCGTGCTGACTATAAAACAGTACAGTGCCCTGTGTATTTTTGATAGCCACCACTCCAACAGAGCACTTTTTCAGAAGTAGTCCTGTCCAGTCCAAGAAGCCACTCTGGCAGCAGAAACTTGGGTGTGTGTTTTGGGAGGCACAACTGGCTGTTTCAATTGTAAACAGCTATCATAAAATCCATAAAGAACATTTCTGGTTATGAAGAAGTATCTTTAATAGAAACAGACTGATTTAAAGCCATGCCAACTAGAAAAGTCAGAGTTGAAAAAAATCTGGCTCCAGGCAGGCCTTTTTCCCATGAACATATTTTCCCTTGAGCTAAGGCAACAGAAACCACAGTCCAGAATGCGAATCCTCTTGAGTTCTTTGCTTTTTTTAGCCTTAGGTTTCTCTCCAAGTTTTCAGCTCACTTAGGAAAACAGCATAGGAGTTGTTTTTCCTTTGGAACGAGAAGAGATGTTTCCGCTCACTTCTCATGAACTGGCTTTGGATAACTTCATGTTTTGTAGTGCAATCATATGACAATGCCCAGAACTTTTCTGGGGGAATAAGGAGAAAAGCCGCTAAGCTTTGCTAAGCATAAAGTTTGCTAAGTGAACTATCTTTTGAAATTTCCACCGTGCCCAGCAGCCTACTGGCCTTTCATCCTCTAATGCAAAGTGAGGTTGGTTAGTATGTGATGCAAGTTTCCCCATACTGCTCAATCATCCCCCAACATACGCAGTCCAGCAGGCTGCTTTCTGCAAGTAATACCAGAGAAATAGCTTGGATCCTACCTCCTTATTACTTTCATTGCTACTTTGATGCACATCTGTGAAAGCAGTGACCGATACTTAATTTCTACCAGCGGATGCAGTGCTTGAAAAGGCAGATGCATGCCATTTCCCAGAGCTTTTGGACACGGGACTAGGATGTAAAATACTGCTCTGAAAAAACAGTTTAGATTTGAGGCCTTTATCTCAGATGTTAGATTGCTGTGAGATAACCATCAAATCATCTAACTTTGTTGTGCATTCAGGGAGTCAACTGAAGTTCTTGCTGAGTTTTGCTCAGAGCTTGTTTATACAGAGCAGCTAAGTGTGTTTACAGCGCGTTATATACTCTGCAATAGCTCATCTTGTGGACGCGCTTTATGAAAAAACAGCTGTGGATCAGGTGTTAGCAAAATGGTAGAAGATCAAGAATGATTTTGAGATGACACTGAATTTTTGAAGTAGCTGTGTTTTCCAGTGGTTTAGGCAAAGCACTGGGACTCAAGGTTCTTTAAATTTACTCAAAGTTCCTGGTTTTCTTAAGGTCAGTAGCTTTCTATGCCTCTGCTCCCCCTTCTCTTATTTACACAATATACAAAAATATTTGCCAGTATGGCATGATGTGAAACTTGCTAAATTAATGTTGTCTACCACTAGATTTCCACAGAAGTTGATGTCTAGGTAATATGGTTCAGAAGGCTGTTCCTCTTCAGCGTTTTGTCTTCCATAGGCACTCTTTAAGATCAGATCCCTTTGTTTTATTTTTGTTCTCCTCCTAACACTGCAGCAGATAATGTTCCATAAATGAGAAGAACTAGCACAATGCTTAAGGCCTGTAGTTGGCATGCTGCCATCTAACATTTCTTATGCAAACACTGCATGCTTTACATTATCCGAGCTGCAGACTTGTATTTTGGTAAGGAAAGCCCAAAGGATTGCTGGGTCTGGATCTGCTCCAGCCATTGTAGTGTGGAGCTGAGTCATGCTGCTTCCTCTTTCTTTGCATAATCTACAAGTGAGTGAGTAGAATTTTCAGGATGTAAAAGGGGAAATCTGTCTGAAAGGCAAGGTGATTGACTTGCTCTGTAATCTCACTTGGCCAGGCAGGTATAAAATCAACGTGACATTTTGAGTTGTGTGTGAACTTGTAAAAAGAAAGCTTCAGTCAGTCAGTCTGTGATGCAATCTGTGTTAAAGACCAAAGCCTTATTAAGCAGTCCTTTGCTTTAAACAATGACTCTCTCAAATATAGCTGGGATTCCTAGGTCAGGACTAGTTCAGTCTCTGTCAGACAACTACTTTGCACCGATTCTTCAGTGTATATTTGCTGTAGTTGCTGTATTTGTTCCCTCACTTAAAGACAAGTAAAATCTGCACAAATGTAGTCGCAAACTGTACCCACATTTCAGCCCTAGGTAATGGAGGCCCACATGAATCTCCTGTAGAAAAGCCCTTTGTTGTAGAGGGCATATCCAGGAGGGTAAATGGACATGTGTGGTTATAGCACGTATATAATGGACATAGCACGTGGTTATTGCAGACGAGCAGACTGACGTGCAGACAGCCTGTTTTGGACTATTTTAGTTGAGAGCGCTGGGCTCTTCCTACCTGTGAATAGTACAGCTCAGACACCACACTTGCAGAGGTGTCTCCTGAGCTGGTGTGTAATTATCATAGCTCCAACACTACACCGAGTGAAGAGCTGATCTTGCAGGAGAAAAGTTGTACAGCCCACTTTCTGTTACCGTTCCCACAGTAGGCATAATAGTTGGAGCAGCCCAGCTCAGAACTAGGACTTGCACTGTACAGAGTTAATCTCTGGACTGCTGCTATTATTGAATGGGTCTTCTTGGCTATAGAATGGGCCTTCTTGGCTATAAAAAGGAAAGATTGATGGCTTTAGCTTATAGTGGCATGGTACTAATTTGATTTTCACAGAAACTGCTATAGTTCTGCAGGTCTGCAGTGAAGGTAAAGTGAATATAGCTAAAATAGGAGAGGTAAATAATTCTGATTATTCTAATTAGAATGATAATTCTATTACAAACACAAAGACTAACTCAACTGGCGGATCTGCTCCCATGATATGTCTAAAATAGTAGGCAGCTCCAGTGCTGGACATTTCTGTGGTTGCAGAAGGATCCAATTTATAAAGCATTTGACTGCACCGCAAACAAAAAAGGGACAGCTAAGTTTTGCCAAAAGTTCTGTCGTTCTTTCGGCATGTTTTAGCCTTTGCTGCCAGCTGTGGTTTAAAGTTTAAATTGCTCTGGTAATACGGGAGCAAATGATCTGCGTGAAGGACATGAGTATTTGTTGAGCAGAGCAGAACTCCTTCCATCTTTAGGAGAACAAGTCTGAGTAAGTGATCTGCACTTGAGATGTGGGGCAAAGGCTAGGTTCAGCTTAGCAAGGAGAGAGCTTCCAGTAAAAAGCAAGTCCTCAGTTACCTTAAAACACACAGATGCTTTGTCTTCCTTTCTTTTACTTTATAATATGCAGAAAAGAATGCTTCAGTAACAAAGTGAGGATAAAAACGTTTACATAAGGGCTGATTTGGGTGCTGTTCTTTGATGTGGCACTCCCGCATGCTTTCCTGGTTGTTGCTCTGCCTGGTCTTGAGAACACAGTGAAATGAAGATGCTGTAGTCTCCAAAAGCAGTTATTAGGTCACAAGTCATTGCAATGGTTTTGGACTTGAAAGTCTGTTTTGTAGGGAGTTCGCTTCTGGTTGAGAAAGCCAGAACAGATGAGATTGGAGGAGAAAAATCACACGACTTGATGAACAATTACATGAACAATTTTAACTGAGATTATATGGTTGCATCAAAAAAGTTCCTTTGAACATTTTGTTAAAATCCAGCCCAAGGAGAGGCTTGGACGTGTTCCAGTTTGACTGAGGTCTCTTTGTTGATTTCCAGTACTCAGCATTTTGCAGGTGATGTTCAGTGCCTTAGATATCATGCCCTTCCTTTACAGTCTCAATGGGCAGCTTCCTCTGCTCACATCCTGAAAACGCTGTCTTTGGTAAATGGAATTTTAAGGACTTGGAGAACTTCAGTTTGAATTACTCTAACCTAAACAAGCCCCCTTTTTTTTTTTCTGAAGAGTCACAGAGAGCAGTTGTGCATAATCCCCCGCTCAAGTCAATTGTCTAGAGCAAAGGGTTTGATCTGTGAGTTAAAATGCAATTTAGACCTTCTGGATCCAGTATGACAGTATGTGTCTTGCTTTTACCTTCCTAACAAGGATACTAATATGGTATTTTGAAACTGGTTATCTTTGTAAGCTCTTGTTCACAAGTAAATTTTGATTCATCCTAACAAACTCTTGCTAATCACAGACTTACCTCTTTTAGCCCACGCCCACTGACTGCCAAATTTTAATGTTATCAGTTATATGGTTCACAGGTCAGACTGCCTTTCTGAATTCATTCCTTTTTAGGGTAGGCTCGCAGATAACAGAGTGTAAGGAGATGTAATAGAACACAGAAATCCATTATTATTTAGCCCCGTCAGTAGTACTTACAGTTTTCCAAGACCATTGCACAATACTACTGAGAAGGGTTTTGTCTTGCCATGAAAATTCCAACTTTGAAAACAGAAACAAACTTGTCTTTAATGCACTCTTTGCTATATTCTTCTAGTACGTTTGTTTTCTTTGCATGCAAACTACCAAGTACCAAACTACCTCTGAAAGTCTACTAAATTCATGGTCATTGATTCTGTGTCTGTGCTTAGTACAATAACCAAAGAAAGGAAAAATGGGTTACTTGAAAGCTCTAAGCGTATGTCAGCTGCTGGACTTTCATATAATACCAGTTATTTTGGTAAAGCTGTAGGTTCTCCAAAGATAGCAAAAATACTGTGAGCACAAACAGCATCTATATATGATAGGTATTAGTTCAGTGATGGCAGCACTGGGGCTGGCAGCATAGAAAGGTGGCTTATCGGGAGTAATTTTATAGCATTCGCTTTTCATGAGCTCTTAAAGTTTGTGAAATACAATGATTTTGATACATATCTGTAGGTAATTAATCTGAATACATGCTCCTGAGCTAGCAAGCTCTCTCTTCTGGAAAACATTAGCATCTAATTGATCTAATATGAAGAGTTAGTTAAGCTCCCATTAACGCTGGGCACATCTGCCAATGCTCTGGCTGTCTTCCAGTCTGTAATGTTGCATGTAAACAGGAGATGTTTTCTAAGCTGTTTTCACTTTCTGAAAAGAACAAGTGAAGAGAAAGCCAAAATTATTCCTTTTTTTTCCTAATATCTGTTTTGGGTTAATGGAAAGATAAGTATCAGAAATTTTACTGCAGCTTCTGAACCTTCTGTGCACATTTGTACTGGACAGAAAGTAAAACTGACCATTTGTATCTTTAATATGACAGAAAATATTTGGCCTGTGTTTGCACTGCAAAGAAAATAATAGCTGGGATTTGTGTAAACTAGAAAATTTTCCACTCACGGTACAAAGACTTACTGCAAGTAATGTTAGATCTATTTCTGAGTTTCCATGGAAATTGCACTGCATATACTTTTTATTATTATTATTTCACTTAAGTCCAAAAGGGCTCTAGTTAGACAATGCTCTGGAGAGAGGACATTTTCCCATGCAGATTCACAGGCTAACTGCAAGTTTTTGAGACAGCAGAGAAGCTATTTTTTATTATTTTTTAATATAATTATTCTTTGGTGGTGGTCTTTTTTTTTTCCATACAAGGTAAATAGGCTCATACTGTACTTCCTCATGTTTAACTTGCAACAAACTTCCTTCCCCAAGCTCCCCATGTCAGAGAAGTGTCTGTAAGGTCATGGGAAAAATACATCCTTAAATAAATAGTGTATGTATCTGACTGTGACAATAAGAAAGATATAAAAACAATTTTAGCCTTCGGAAAATGAAATATATAATTGAAAACCTTTGCATTAGAAATCAAAAGCATGCATATAGACAGTTAAGGAATACATCCAATTGATCCAGTTTGGTTTTGCTGTACTTAGGTTGTTCTTTGATGGTTTTATGGATTTGAATGCAGCATGCTGAGTGCATGAGAGCTGACTATGTAAGCCGTATAGTGAGAGTACGTGCTGCAATTATGAAAGCTTGCCTGAAAACTGAGGGTACCAGGAGGAGTTCAACAACAAAATCCAGCCCTCTAAGCCTGGTGGGAAAACCATCAGTGATTTCATACCAGTTTCTGACTCACTCACTTGCAGACCTCTCGCATCTCGCTGAATGTATCTGAGATTTTTCTTTTAAATGTATTTATTTTACTTATGTGTTTCTAATCAGAAAGTTTATATTATTCCCTGATGTTTCTTCTTTCCCTGCTCTTGTATGTTGTGTTTTGGGACCAGTGTTTAATAGTTTTGATTCCTCTACAGTAATTGTGGTAATTAGTTGCATTTTGTCTTCGTATGTTCCTCCTGGTATTATACTTTGACATTTTATTTTATTGCTAATTCTAAAGCCCTGAGTTATGTGCTGATTACAATTGCTGCGGTGCGATTTTTCTAGTAGGGCTGCATATTTCATTAGCGAGTGATGGGATTCCCTTGGTCTTATCTGTCTCAGCCACGCTGTAAAGCTCTTCATTTTTTTTGTAGAGTTTTCTCTAATTAAGAATGACGTCAGGGGGAGCAGAAAATCTTAGATGAAAATTGGTTGCACATTCAGTGTGGATTACAGTGAAAGCAATCTGCATTTTCTGAATCAAACATACCATAATCAAGCTGAATACAAATGCTATTTACTGATATTTTAGGTCATCAGAACACTTGATGCAAAGGCTTATATCGAAATCTGCTTTCAGGCTTCTGCTGTTTTAAGTGTTGCTCTATGCAATAATTTAAGAGGAAATTCTTCGGGGGATTGAAATTCTGGAATTGAATTCTGGAAATTCTTCTGTCTGCCCTCTAGGAAAGGGCTTTCTGAAACAAAAGCTTGTATTGCAGTAAGTAGGTTTAGCTATTTTGATGTAAGCCATTTTCCTCAATAAGGAAATTTGCCCTTTTGCTTCCCGGAGGCTGCTGTGAATCAGGTCCTTCCTCAGCGTTCTAGCACAAATAACTTTCTTGCTGTACAAAAAGGTGGAAGGGTCTGTGGTGGAAGGGGAAATGATCCTTTCTGTGCTAAATGGACGTGTCCCCTAGATTACCTCTGTAGAGCAATGAGCAGTGGTCCTTTTCAAAACAGGCAAGGATCTCCTTCAGAGACCTGTCAGACCATGTGTCACCGAAGTCACAGCAGGGTCTGATTAAGAGCGAGGATGGCCAGAGAAGCCAAGGGCTCTGAATAAATGCTGGGACATGAAGAAGTACTGATTAGGGACAATGTGTCTTCACAGAACTCTAATCAAAATACATTGAGATCAAAAACTATCGAGATTTGTACTTTTAATGCTGAAGATTATTTTAGCAGAATAAAAACTTCAATACTTACCCCAAAACATGAAATATGAGAACAGGGATCCCAGCCATCCCACTAAGCTGATGCAAGTTTGATTCGACTCAAAAACCATCAGCCCTGGTACATTGATTGTAAGAAAATAAAATAAATCAGGCTGTGTGTAATGGCAGCATTTCAGAAATCTGGCAAAACTGACTAGGGCTGAAGACAGAGAAATGTACTAGGACAGGACAATCCACTAGAAATCATTTTTTTGTTCTCACCTATTTTGTACCTTCAGAAATGCCTTTTACTGTTCTCTCAGTCATGGCTATCAGAAGTGCACCACATGTTAAAGACAGGCATCTGCTTCAGAGCAAAGGTAACGCCAGTGATCCATTCTGCGTTTGCTGGTGGTTCACATCCTGAGCTGATGTCTCCTGCTAGCACAGATGTGCTGACTGGAGTGATTTTATAACTAGACCACTTGTGTCCATGCAGAAGGAAGTATCTTCGGATTTTCTGGTTTCCAGTATAAAATGTAGGGTTTTCAGATTTAAATGTTTGGAGTGACTTTCTTTATGATGCTAATAAACTACCAATTTAGAAAGACACAGTCATAAGATTATTTTTTTTATCAGTTATGCCCAAGTGTTGCCTTTTGAGCATGACAAAGTATAACAACCTAATTATTTTGCTAGTGGAACAATGCAGCATGTTTTGCTAACAGACACTCGGGGGGACTAATGGAGAATGACAGGCGTTTCCTCCCTGCCCCTGGAAGGTTCGCTGCTTTGATAATCCATACTGCGATGCCCAGCAGCATCTCTGCTAGTCGCTCATTTTAACCTATAGCTGCAGATGCCTTGCTGATAATTATAGGCAGGCTGGGGTCTTTTATCAGAGAAGAGAAAATGGTTAATTCTTTTCCTTGAAGAGTAGCAGTTACACCAAGTAGTCACAGTAAGTTAATCAAAGGGAGGAACAAGCAAAAAAAAAATCTAGCATGGATTCAACTTAAGCTTTTGAATCTCCGCATTCCACCCAGCTTACTCAGGGAAAATGTATTCGGGTTTATACTGGGAACACTGTTAAAAGCCTTCTTACAATAATGGACTGGGCGTTAACGCCTTGTTCACAAAAATTGTGTGGTTTCTTTCTGTGTTCTTATAATCTTAATTTAATTGTAGCTAAAGTACAAAATGCTGAGCGCCTCACTTAAAACAGAGCTGTGAGATCTGAGGCTATGACATGGTTTGGAAACATTCAGCTGCATTTCCAATGGGCCTGCATTTTCTGCCTGTCAGGTAGTTACTGTGCAGGAAAACAGAGGAAGGGGATTTGCAGCCTCTCTTGGTCAAACCTCCCCTTTGGGATTCAGTCAATTCAGGGCAATTCCCTCAATTCCTGTTTTTCCTAAAGGCCAGTACCCAGGGTGTGCTAAGTAGCACTTGCAGCTAGTGTGTGTGTGTTCACACTTTAATTGGAGGTAATTGCAGTAACTTCCCTGGAATTGCCTCAGTCTCTGGGAGACAAGAAGTTTCAGCGTGTCCAAGGGCCTTATGACATTAAAAACAGTTGTTTTATTCCCATTCCCTTCATCTAGCTTTGCTAGTTCAGACAGTCACTAGAAAAACTGTGGAACAATCAATATCTGAGCCTTGGGAGCGAGGCCTTCATTAGGCTAGTTAAGCACAGAATGTTTCCAATTACAAGGCGTAGTGTCGAAGGCTGTTGGGCCGCTTTAAATGCCACGATATGCTGTCGTGCTGAATGCCAGCAACATAATCCTCGTTTCTTCACTTCAGTTTCAAAATTCCCATTGAAGTCAGAGGGCATCTCCTACGCTGGCAGCTGGTAAAAGAACTTGGGAAGTAGTACGTACAGTGCCTGAGGGACGGGTGGGAGGCATCCCCTACTATGCCAGGCTCAAAGGGTTGAGTTGATGTGCTGCAGAAGGGCATCCTCAATATTGGGGCCTTTGGGACAGGATCATGTCATGAAGGAAATTCCTGAGAATCTACTCTTATTTTTTTATTTTTTATTTTATTTTTTCACTTAAAGAGATGGAGTCAGGACAGAAAAAAATATTTGTGGATGTCGCTTCTGGGTAATAAAACGAGATCGGTATTCCTATGAAAAATAAAAGACTTTAATCAAGATGAAAGTAAACAATGCTTAGACAGCAGACACGGTAAAGGCTCAGTGGAATTTTTGTGAGGATGCTTCTGTTTGTGTAGACTTACAAATTCTGTTTTTTTTTTATACAACATTTGTTTTGGGTCTACAACTCAGTTCTTCTGCATAGGTGGTAGAATGGGAGCTGTAGAAACTTGGACTTGTTTCTTTCTTTCCTGAGAGCCACCTTCTGGTCCCATCAAAGTCAACAGGAGTTGGCCATCGACTTCAGTAGGACCAGAAATTGGCACTGAAACAGTCAACAAAAGAAGACAAAGATGTCTTAAAAAAATGTTAGTATGGGGAAAGTTGGAAAAGCAATTGTACAATGGATGTTGTGTAAAATATGGTTTCTCTTAATGACCTTCCAGTTCAGATTGGCTCTGTTTACATACAAATCAAAAGCTGGTTTGTCGAACTGCCAACACAGCAAAACTCAGTCTGGGATCTGAATATCCAGCTGTGTCTTTTGCCTCTGACATCCTCCCAGTAATAAAAGTTGTGTGTCTGGGATTTGGCTAGGACTGCAGATGATGTGTGAGCCAGAATTGAATTCAGCCTGCTCTTCCTCTGCAAGACAATAGAAATTAAAACTTGTTTGTGTCAATAAAATAAGCATATACAACTCATAACCCCTCAGGGACCAGATATGATGAATAAAGATGCTCTTTTTCCATCACCACATTCCTAACCCTGACCGATGTTAGTAATGAGTCAATGAGAACTCGGAATTTTGCCTTCCCCATTTTAAAAGTCGGAGCAGAAACTTGTATGGTGTTTACTTGTGGAAATGCAGCAGCCAGAGAACAGACCTGATTGCAACAACCTTTGCAGAGCTGTTTAATCCAGGTTCTCTGTTCTTTACATTCAAACCACCTGACGGGCACTGCGTTAGCTGCAGCGCACCATGTGAAGCGATGTCTGTGCTCTGCAAGCTGTTCTCCTAACAGCTTCCCTGCAGCCTGACAAAGAGAGAGAGACGGTAACTTCACAGGTGGAACGGCACTGCTAGCATGCCTGTTAGTTGCCACTTCCCAATCTTTTCTCCAACGGCATGCTACTAAATGAAGCTGCCTTCTTGCTTCCTAAAGCAGAGGCTCCCAAACTTTGCCTTGCAGAGCTTCCTAGTTGGAAGCTGGTCAGGAACTCAGCTGCTGCGCCTTTTGTGAACAGATGCCAATGGAGCGTGTGGTGATGGAGGGGTTTCAGGTCCTGGGGTATCGTGTGCTGTCTGGATGTTGGTGAAGCTATCTCACGTTGTAAAGGAGCAAGGCGTGATGAAACTACTTACTGCAGCGTTTCCTTGCTCAGAATGATGATGAAAGCCCTGGCTGCAGTACAGAGCTCTGTTAGCAATTTCACTTGCAGGTTGCACTTTGCCACCTCGTTGTAAAAGACTGCTTGTAAAGCTATTTAGCAGTTAAGCATAGCATTTTTATCTCTGTGCTTTCTTTAATAAAAGCCAATTTGACAGGTGACTGAAAGCTCCAGTTGACCATTTCAGTGTGAAGTAGTAAAGGTGTTCGCAGCAGTCCAGAATCCGAGGCTCCCCAAACACTTCTGGCTGACTGCTGCTTTGTGGCAGCGTGATCCAGAGCTGTCTTTTTGAAGCATCCTACCAGAGAATTCCCATCTGCATTTTCTTGGCAGAGTTTGTTGTGATATGCCCAGTTATTTTTGCATTCTGTGTCCGTTCTGAAGTTCCCCCAGGCATCTCTTTAAATGAAGCATTGCATCACTGAGGAAGTGAAGCCATTAAAAGCGAACACTTTCGCCAAACACTTGGAGCAAACTCAGTCAGCTCTCATCTACCAGAATGGACTTGTAAGTTGACAGTGCAGAATTTGGGAAGAACAATAGTCCTTTCTTGAGTGGTTTGATGGAGCAGCTTTTGAAAAAGCTCAGCTGTGCCGTTATTGTTTTGCCACATCATGAATAAAGGTTTTATCTTTGCATAGGGAGAATGTAGACGGGTTACCAAGCAGTGCTTAGAGCATGGAGTTTCACACTACAAAATCCTTTTGAAGGAAGAGAAATTTAAAGTCGTGTGTGTCTCACTTTCACCCTCTAATAACCCTACCTTTTTGCAGAGATGTGGGAATGGACCACTTACTGTTTATATAATATTTTAATAGTGTCAAATGCTGTGGGAGTGTTAAAGCTCATTATTAGAGTTTTCCTTTCTAGCCAAAGGGTTAATTTCTTTTGCCAAAGAAGGAGATCAGATTTAGGTTTGGAATGGGAGGAGGGAGACAGAGGATTTTGTTCTGCAGGAAACTAGGTCAGCAGGTTTTTATTATCGTGCTCGACAGCCCAATGTGGTTTGCATTTAGGAATGAACTCAGTTGACATTGTGTATGGTTGATTTCCTCTTCCCAGAAAGCAGGCCTCAGACATCTCTCCGTACATTATAGCTTTCCCAAATTGAAATCAAGAGAATGTTTAGCCATAGAAACTCAAGCAATTGTGAGTTTCTTAGAGTCATTCTTAGAGCTGTCAGGAGTGCCTCAGGAGCACAGAATGAAGTCCAAGATATTTTGGAGAGGAAGAACAATAGGGCTGGAATCTTTTCAGTTACTGAAGCGCTTCAGAATCACAGAGGTCTCCATTGTTTTTAGACCCCGTCCGCTGATGATTGTTCTTCTCGTCTGTACCATTGTCTGGTTTTTGTTTGGATGGGGCCAGATTCCAATCTTTGTTCTGCTGAAGTAAATTTGGAGTAAAGCCCTTGTATTCTTTGAAGCTACTGCAGTGTGTGGCTGAGATCAGTGTGACAGATAAGGGAATTTTCAATTATAACTTTCAGATGACAACTGATAAAAGATTCAAATCGTCCAGAATCTTTTTTCAGATCTCACAGCTTTCTTTACCATATACCTTGGAGTGTGTTCTCTTCCTGGGTAGCAGAGAATAGATCTCAATGTTCTTTACTTCTGCTTATTGAAGACCAAATTGTAGCAGACATCATGTATGTTGGAGAACTCAGGCAGCCTCTCTCTGCAAATGAATTTGACTTCACTGAATAATCAAAATCCAAGTGCTCATAACTTGAACAGTTGTACTTTGTTCTGGTCATAGGGCTCAGGTAAGATGGAGCTTAGAAAGGCTATTTGTAAAGTCTACAAAAAATTCTGAATAACAGGATTTAAGGCTGAGCATCAATTTCCAGTTTTATATTCATGATGTTTTATGGACTTTGATGTGATTGAAAGGCTTTTCAGCATAATAAAAGCATCTCATTCTGTCCTGTTCTAGTCTTTATTCAGTTCTGGCACTGAGAAGCCCAGACATTTTTGCAGACCAAGTTTGGCTTTTAAAGCTGAACAAGGAAAATAGAGGCAATACTGAGAAGAACAGACTGCAGCAGATTGCCAGCAATTCCTGGAAATAATGCAGTTTCACAACCATTCCCTGCAGAGTGGGCATTTAGGGAGGAAAAATATCCTTGCGGCTTACATGGACAGAATAATGAAAATGCAAAGTCTGTTGAGAAAGTTTATTATGGTAAAATTTCAAGTGCCATTCTTGGGTTTAAACTGAAGAGTAGAATATCCAATGCCTCAAAATAATGACAGCATGGAAATAATACAGGTCAGAAAATTGCATACTGTCTCCCATGAGCATGCTTTTAATGTTGTGCTAGGCTGGATGTTTTAGTTGTCCAATGCCTTTGAATCTTTAAACACTTCTGGCTGCAATCAATACGCTCGTACAATCGTCTTTTGAAATGTGCAATGTTAAATGGGGGTGAAGAAAGTTCTGCAGTACCATTGTGCTCCTACACTGTTGGCATCTGTGACTGAGAGCCAAGAAAATGACAGCGCACGTCAGACTTAGAGGCATACAGAGGACTTGTAGCAGGCAAACACGTACTCACAATAAAGATCTGAGCTGACGCAGCATTTTGAATAGGGCCTTCTACATAATGAAGACAGAATGAGCTGTAAGAGAATCTCCATGGCTTCATCCAAGGATGAAGAATTCCTTCATTCAGCTTCGTAGCGACTCAGAAAATGTCACTAGGATGCTGGAAGGCTTGGATTGTATTTCTTACTCTCTAAATTGAACTAAGTTGAATTAAATTCCTAGCTCAAGAAATGAGAGTTAGAAGTGACTTCCTGGACTGTTTATGTTGAATCCACTCCTGCACAGTCAGTGGTCTTCATCCTGCTGAGAACAGGCTCTTAGAGCAATAGGCTGTGCAGCACCTGTGAACTTCTACAGCACATCTTCCTCTGCACAGGGAAATAAGAGTTTTACACTTTTTTCTTGCCTCATTTTGCACAGATACAGTTGGTTATGGAAATGGGAAAGTACTACAGCCTTCAGGCTCAGAAGTAAAGAAAAATGTTGAGCCTAGAACAGGCACATGGAGCTCATCAAAGAAAAACACCAACAATTTTCAGATTGCCAGATTTGTTTTTTTCCTACACTTGAGGAGCATGGGTTGTGGATAGGAGTTTCTCAGATTATGTCACTGTAAATCTTAGAGGAGGTAGGACTGAAGTTAATATCAGGCTCCTGAGCCATGGGAGTGGCTCAGTCTGAGCAGAACAATTCCAGTGGGACTTGTGTGCAAGGGCTGGATCCCGTGATTGATGGGATCCATATGAGACTGCTGAATATTTGTGTTCTATTGTGGTAGAAAGCAAGCCAGGAAGAGTTGTTGGGGCTGACGTTGGGGCATCCATATTTACAAAGGCTTTTTCTCCCCCCACTGAAAACATCACAACTCATTAGCATACTGGAGCTATCACTGAAAATACAATAGCTTCTGGGGTGAAACGTCAGCTGTTAACAGCACTCAGTAATACCGTATGAAAAAATGTCTGCGGCTGTATATGAGCGCTCTTTCGAATTCTTAAACTGTAAAGTTTCGAGACAGAAAATGAGGTTGGTAATGCAGAAGAGCAGAGCATCTGTGTCAGCGAATGAACAGATGCTTGCAGAAGACTGCAGGATAAACAGCTGCCGAGTAATGCTGGTGTACAAAATAAGCCGTTTGTGCCCATTTGGGAGCTCTGCTGCAGAACGGATGCAGCCTGCAAATTTAAGTAGGTTATGATGTTCTCTCCTATGGCTGGGGTTAGAGGCTAGTCCAGTTAACTGCAGAGTAGGTGCTCAGTGGAACAAACATGAGGGCACTGGACTAAAATTGTGTTTTAGTGAGCAGTAGCTTCATAAGTGTGCTTTTTTGTTGTTGTTCTTCAATGTAATACTATCTTTCCCAATTAAACTAACTATTTAATGGTTAGAATATGATCTCTGAGCTATGAGGACGTTGTTTATCCCTTTGGTGGGATAAAATATATTTAGCCTTGCATTATTTGTAGTTATTATTCCTTCGTAGAGTTTTAACCGGTAATTAACCCTATCCTTTGATAGTTGTTTACAGCTGGGAACAGGCTAAGAAGAATGGTGCTCTTTGTTCTGCAGTAAGGAGGGAAGCATGCCAGGTAGCTATCCTGTATCTGTTTCCCAAGCCCAGGCAGCCATCTCCTGGGCCGATCCCTGTACCGGGACAGAGGGAATAGCACTCTCAAAAATGGCTGCTCACTGCTGGTCTTTTCTGAGAAGGAAAGGTCGCTGGTGAATTGCTTTCAATGAAAACTTATTGCAGGCGAAAGGTGTCAGACTGAAAGCACGGGTAAACTGTAGACATAGGTCCCAGGCGGCGTTACTCCCAGCGGTGTAGCTCTTACACAGCGGTGCTTGTTGGTGTATTCTGTTGTCGCTTCAAACTGATTGCTTGTATCTGCAAGAAGATTACTGTCCAATGTGATGCAACTTTCGGCCTCTTTCCTTGGATGCCAGTAAGAGGATTAGTTAGAACAGGGCTAAAAATGTATTGTAGTTAAGGGAGATATATCCTTTCCTGTGCTGTGTCATCTCTTATTCCGCCCTAATCCTTTGTGCATTATGCTCAAAGGGGTATTGGAGAGCGGAGCTGAAGCTCTGCAGCCCCTCTGTACAGAGTCCTCATACAGCTTCTGCTCTGTTCAGTGCTCTCTGTGGAGCACTAAAGCACTGAGGTGGGGAAGGACTTGTCTCCATTGTCATGTATCCTTATTCCAGGACAGATGTGCTCTTGCAGGAGCAATCTGGAGCCGTGCTCTGCCAGCACAGGATGTCTGATACACAACGTGTTTGTACCCCCTTCTACAGCAGCTCATTCTGTTGGTACTCACTGTTTCCTTCACAGTATCCTTGCTGGGGCCTTCACCCAGCTCACAAGTGATGTCTGGCTCCGCAGCAGCTACGATACCCAAGTGATCGCCAGCCAGTCTGGGCAGTTGGACTTTCCCACTGACCTGTATTAGCTACAAATGTCTCTGGAGGTTTCCCAGTTCCACTATTCTGCTTTTGCTGTTTACAGCTACAGTAACTAACTCCTGACATTTATACCCAGCTTGTGCTTTGATTGCTGCAGCTCGGTGCCTGTTTGCACATGGGGCCTTCTGATAAGGCAGGCATTTGACCTTTCTATTCTTAACCCATTAACATTTAGAAGAGCTGCTCTCCTCACCTCTAGAGCCTGTGCTCCTCCCCCTAATATCCCCGTTCCTGCCAGATAAGATTACGCTCGGGTTATATATTGATCTAAGAGCAGAGTGCCAAATGCAGCCCACGCCAGTTCAAGGGCAAATACTGAATCCATATGAGTGAGTTCACGTGCTTCGGTTCAGTAGTGGAAAGGTAATGGCCAATGGCTCTTTTTGCCCTCTCAGCAGAACCTGCACGCAGATGCAGGAGTGTCAGTTCCTTATCATGCCAGGCAATGAACTTGACGGCTGCAGGACGTACCTGTTCGATCTGCTGATGCTGCGTTTTTGAGCTGTTTTCATCTGTACACACAACTACTTAAACAGATGAAGGTTGAAGTAGTTATTACACACTCATTTGCTTGAGGCGGCGTGTTCAGTAACCCGAACACGGAAATGAGAGCCGAGATTCCTTTATTTTAAGCCAAGCCTAGGTCAATGGATGCTTTGCGGTGTCACTTAACCAATCTCTTCACCTGTGCGTATGTATTACTCAGTTTTTGAAAAAACAAAACCTGGGAACCTATCAGCAAACTGGTGAATTACACATAACAAAAACTATTCTGGGAAAGTGGCTGTATCGACAAATGTGTACAGCCATTTACAGTCAAATACAAGGTCGTTCATTCATCTGTTAAAAGTTAGCCATTAAAGTATCCCCAGGTGAAACTGTTGGGCATGCTGACTGTGTGAAGTGACACTGAAAAGCTCCGAGGGCATAACTGCAGACAGGCAGTTAAACATCATCTCCCAGGGCAAATCTGTAGCTACGATTCTGGTTTCCAGTGGCTGTTTTTCTTTCTTCCTCCCTCTTCTTCAAATGTTCCATGAAGTAAATTTTTTATCAGTGTCTTGGAGCAAAAGAAAATTTCATGTTTTTGTGATAAGAGATGTCTGGGCAAGCCTTCAACTTCAAATGCTTTTTGGCTTATCCTGGGAACTGTGCATGCTGAGCTGTGAGTGTGTAATCCACTAGTTATGATTAAATACCGCAAGCGTGGACATAGGAAGCAATAAAGTATTATGGAGAGGAAGATTCATAATTTTTGTGACTTTGTTTAAAGAAAGCCCAGATGTGGAAGTAGATATCTACTGAATCAATCATTTTCTAAGCCACAAATGACCAGAAAATTAATTAAAAAGAAAAAAGAGAGAGATTAGGAAAGTAAACCTACAGAACTTAATGTTTAAACATGTAGCCCAGATTAGTTTGGCCTTAAAACGATCTTCATTAACAGTAATGTATTTGGGGATGTTTAACCCCTCAGGATTTAAATTCAGGAGATAGTCTTGTTCGATGCTTACAAAGATTGGTAGACAGGATTACTCCAGTTTGCTTCTGCTGCCCAGCGTGTCATGTGAGACAAGTCCCTAAGCAAAGCCCCGCTAAGGAGCAGGATTTTTGCCCTTGGCTGCAGCAGTGCTAGGTTTTCTGTCCTCCCCAAGCCACGTTACTGCCCTACAGTGCCATGCATAATCTCTGCTGTACCTCAGAAGGAGGACGAGGTGGCTGTTAAGACTTGGAGACCTCTCAATGAAAGGTTTGGCAGAGCAGCACGTTTCCATTAAAACGTTCTCTGTTCATCTCTTATTTAGCAGAACAGGAGGGAAGGGACAGAGGGACTGTCCTCCCCCAGATGAGGACAGGTACGTGCATGGGGGTGTGCCCCAGAGAATTGCCACGTGGGGATAAGCGACGAGGTCCCCAAGCAGTAGTGCTGCATGAGCACAGCCCCGCGCGGTGAATTATCCCTGCCTCTCGGGTGGGTGCTCCGCGCTGATGCAGCAAGGCTGCTTGTCCTGCAAGAACTAGTGATGCCATTAGCATGCAGATCTCTGCACCTCTCTTCATTGACAGCTTTTTGTATATTCTTTGTGGTCTTGTGTGTCTAAAGCAAGTCAGGCTCGGGATGTTCATTCAGATACACTTCTGCTAGCAACAGGTGACAAGAAATCAAATACTTAAGAGTACTTAGACTGGCAAAACAGACCAGGGTCAAGGTACTTTCTAACAACTCAATAGAAACTCCATATAATTTACTTATTTTCTGCCTGGCCCATTTACAGCCTTTGCCCTTGTCCCTAATCCATTTCAGAAGGTGCTTTTCCATTTTGATTCAGAGGTTGCCCAGCAGGACGTTTGCCTTAGTACACAAGGACAGCTGTGTTGACAGCCTCTCCTGCCTCGGGGCGTTACAGGCTCTCTGTAATCAGCTGAGATCTGGACATGCTTCAGTGCCTTAGCAGTGAACTGAAACAACCTTTGTCTCTTTGGGATGACAAGGGAAATGACCACGCTTAAAAATTGTCATAATTTTGTGAAATCCTCTAAAGGATATATAAATTGTAAAGCCAAATAAAGGTCCAGGCATTTACTGTGTCAAAATTCATCGTGCAGCATGCAAAATGAGGGATAGCCTGGTGCTCGAAAATTGCCTAGACAAAATTCAGATGATTTGAAGTTAACTTTAAAAAATGTGTTGAATAATTTTTATGTAGCACCTGTCCCCTAGAGCCCCACCCAGTGCTGTGCCTTTACAGCAGTACCTATCTATTTTCTGAAACGTTTCTTTCTCTTCCTTTGTGCTGTGTGACAGAAATGCATAATGCAGCTCTTTCTATTTGAGGAGTCTGAGGAGTTACTTGTAGTAACAGTAGACAGAAACGAGATTTTTAACCTGCTGGTGCGCCATTCCAAATGCAGTTTGCATAGCAATAGCAGTGACCAAATAAATCCCTGTTGAATACTTGCCAAGAGTATCCATCGGAGTGTTTTATTCATGCTGGGTGACAGTGCAGCTAACTCAAGCCTCGATACTATTTATTTCAATTTATGAAACATGTCCATTGAGTGCTCCGTGTAATCATGACAAGGACAAGCAGCGCTGTTTAGGACCGATGGCCAGGCGTACGATACCAATCCCGTGCAGAGCGCTGTCCTGCTGGCTCTCCTAGGAGAACAAGCAGACCTAAAAGCCAAACAGAAGCAGGTTCTGCTGTCCAGGGTCTTGCAAAAAAGCCCTTTATCCAGCTCCCTCGTGGTCACCTCAGGGAGCTGTTACATTTAGTGTCTCCAATGATCTCCACAGCTGCATTATTGTATATTTTTAAGGACAACCTTTTAAAGTTAGCAGGTTTAAACCCACTTTATTTTAACAGGTAAAACATGCGCTTCACATTGTACCTTGTAACTAACAGGCCATCAGCGGAGATCCTGGGGTTGTGACACAGGGAAAGTAGGTGTTCATCACCTGACTGCTTTTTGTGGAAGCCCTAGGGAGCATGCGGGTGATAAAGATGTACAGATCAATGGCACATAGTACACAGGAAACGCTGATAAGTTACTTGCTTGAATGCTTAGGTAGGCCCAAGGTTGTAAACGTGAGACGCGGAAGTTTGATAAAGGCCTTTTAGTGGAGGAACCTACTTTAATGAGCTCTGCCATTTGTTGCAATGGTTTCCTTCTGCTTACGATGCTTCAGTCAGCCCGGTGGGGGTTAGTCTCACCCGCGTCAACCACAGTGTTGGCAGCACAGCTCAGTAAACCGGTCACCGCCCTCGAGCATTGCCAGCCACAGGCCTGAGCGTTGCCAGTGTTAGTGTGGCAACGTGAGAAGGGCTCACCCTTCTCCAGGGAACCAAGTGTTCCAACCCAATGAAACGTCTCTCTGTAACAGTCCCAGTTCCTGCCTGCTAAGAGTTTCCTTATTGTATGCTGTTAGACTGGAAGGGGTGAGCGGAGGAGAGCCCTAGCCTTCATAAAAAAGGGGGAAAATAAAGTCTAATCATATAAATCCCTGTCATTCATTTCCCCTTAGAAGATCTGTGCTCTGTAATTACATTGCCAAGGAGCCCTTTCTTCTTCTGAGTTCATGTGAAAAGCTAAATGGTTTTATTCCCTTTGGCCTTAGTTCAATCACAATACATGAAATTAAGAAGTTTTTCTGTTCCAACGTAAGCTTGAAATAGAAATTGGTGGGTGCGGTACTTCAGATTAGAGCAGACTAATAAAAAAAATAAGTTCCTTAAAGGGACAGCTGCTAGGTTGGGAGTATGTTTAACATAACCCCACCACCAAATAGGAATTTTGTTTAAAAGAACCCAACCCAGCACCAAAGAGTGCCAGCAGTCCAGAATTCCCAACATAACACAGCTATGAATAGAACAAGATAGTCTGTGAGGAGGTAAGCAGTGCTGATAAATTGTTAGAAAATGTTATAGGTGTTTTCAGTATTGTGAATAAATCTGCATAAAAGATGCTCAGTCTATCACAGTAGGGGGATGGGATTTACTAGTTTGCTTATGGAGTATTGCTGTTGTTCTTGGGGGAGATACTAAAGCCAATTTTGAGCATTTGCACAATTTGTTCTGTAGGAAAAACGTAGCTGTTTTGCTGATGCAACACCAGCTTTTTAAAAGAAGAAAACAGAACTTGTTGCAAATAGGAAGTGTGTGTTTTTGTTTGTCACATACATAATGCATATGAAATTTTGCAAATTTGTGATGGTGTTTTAAGATACGTGACCTTAGTTTTATTGCACAACGTATCAGGGACATGAGAAATGTTTGCTGGACATCTTCGAGTATTTTTCCTGCTGTAGCTTCTTCAATCAGATTTGATTAGAAGGAAGAAAAGTATATTTTTGACTGCAGTGCAGGGAACTGAAATAGATTTTTAAAAGCTGAACTGGGGTTTGGATTTGGGCTGAAGATTTTGTTATCTGATCCTTCTGTACCAACTGAACCATTAAATGAAAACAGTTTGATTCCAGTTCCATGCCAAGTCATGCCCCCCTTTAACAAGTCACATATTAACTGTCTCTTTCTGCCTGCATGCTCCTTATGCAGTACTTTCAATATATTTCATTGTTGCAGTCAGGTTCTCTGCAATTAATATTTATGTTGCAGCCATTCAGCTGGTTACATAGCCTCCCCTCCAAGCACATCTCTGGTATTTTGTTGTCACGATAAGCCTAACAAATCTTGGCTGAGTATTGTGCCATTTTCCCTTCTTTAATTGTTAATATTTAACTGAGCTTTGCTAAAAGTATTATTTAGTCTGTTTTCCTGTAAATCAGTTTTTAGGTCTCCTGAGCACTGAAATGTCTGGCAAATGATGCTTCAAAGGAGCAAAGCGTGCTCGTTTTGGAGTACAAAATGGCAGGAAATAGAAGGGGGCAATTCACAGTTGAAGTTGGATGTATTCTTCATTAAGTCCACTCTAGTTCATGTCATTACATAGCCTCAGCGAGATTAGACCTTCGTACTAGAAGGGAGGTCACATCTGTAATAAATTATGGTCTCTCATTTAAACAGTAGCATTGTTATAAATATTTTCTTCCTGTATTTCTGTTTCACAAGCCAAAGATTCAGCATTTCTCTTATTCTCGTAAGTAGCCACATGAAGGGCTGCCAAGGCCGGTTTATCATTTGTCTTGGAAAAGATCGTATAATAGTGCAAGATAAAACATTGGCAGACAGAGGTTTGATCTGTGGGGAAGAGGTGAAGGGTTTGCAGAATTTGTGCTAATAGATCGAGGGTTGAATGGAGTGCTACACACAGAGCTCATCCATGGAAATCAGCAAATTCAGCCAGCCATACCGGGAAGGGGCAGAGAAGAGTTCGTTGCAATCATCTCTTTCTGCAAAGATGAGACTGAGTCACCGACTCCCAGTGTAAGATTCAAAGTTTTGCAGTGCTTTGATTTTGAGCCAGGCCTAACAGATTTCCCTTCCTTAGTTTTTATGAACCGTTTATATTTAGATGTAGGTATAACCGTGGATGAACACCTAACTGTCAATGGGGGTTCTTTACAGGGCTGTTTCTGCAGAGTCCAGTCTTGCTATAATGAACTTGTCATCATAGCAAAGAAGAAAACTGCACACAGCCTTCTAATAGGAACAAGATTTTACCAGAAAATTGCCCTAAAACACTGCATATATGAGGTTATGTGTACTACTCCTAACTAACAAGTCCATAAGAAAAAGTGGCCACGAGTACTGGCAGAAGCAGTCATCCAGGGCTGTGTTCTCAGAGCAGCCCAGAGCACAATTAGGTGATGCAGACAGAGGCCAACACTTTGACCACTGGCAGGTTTTGAAGGGTTCTTCTAAGCAGCTCCTATGATGTTGGTGGCTAATTTGCAGCTGTCAACGTGTGGCCGTTAAGGAATTTTCTGTGCAGTCCAAGTGCCCAGGAATACCTGAGGTTCCGCAGAGCACCTACGAGAGGCCTGTTGAAAAATGAGTTACTTGCCCCAGGCAGGTGAGTGTGTTCCTGGAGTGAGTGTGGGTGTTGCAGCTCTGGGCTGCGGCCGTGTGCTTCAGGACTCACACGCTCCGTTCCAGGCTCTGCTCTCTTGCCTCAGGCTCTCAAGGGAGAGCTACCTGAGCTCTTTATTCGTTCATTATAAAATGTGGAGATTATTACGTGCTTACTTCCCCATGCCAGACTTCTAGGGGGGTTAGTTAATGAGTTCTTACTGTGCGGAAAGAAATGCTGCTGAAGTGGTAAAGCGTCGGTGCTCCTGTTCGTGCAGTGATGGCGTGGCTGCAGGCTGGTCATCTGCAGCCTTTTGGTACGGGATTGTGCTGTAAGATTCTAACAACCTTTAGAAAGGCATTTGTAGAGCACAGCCTCCCTGCCTCCAATGTACTCGCTGTGCCCCGTGGTATGTGAGGTGCTGCAGAGGCCAGGGCTCAGAGGCTGCAGGATCGCAGCAGGGCACCGGTAGTGTCATGCCCCCCCGTGCGACCCAGGTACGTGCAATTCGCAGCATGCGGTGCTCGACGAGAGTATTAAGTTCCCAGCTCCAGTTCATTATCCTCGCTCATCTGCTGCTCATTAAGAAAAAAAAAGATCCTGTTCCTTCTCTAAAGCTTATTGATTTCCTTACCACCCTCCTCCCCTCGCTGAGTGTCTTCATCGCGCTCAGCATCCAGCGGTGTTGGCAGAGGGAAGCTCCCCTCCCGCTGCGCAGCTTCCTTTCTCCCGGGCCCTTGCAGGCAGCTGCTGGAGCGTGCAGCCCCTGCTCGCAAGAGTTAAATCGTTTCAAGCCTTTGGCAATCTTGGCCTGGTCCTAGAAATCCTGCTGGCTGCAGAAGGCTGCCAGGAGCCTCCCATCATGTGAGCAGTGTAAACAGGCCGGAGCGCGGTGCCAGGCGAGTGGGAGGCTCGCTAGTGGGCCAAAGTTCAGCAGCTGCATCACGGCCCTGCGGCAGCGCTGGGCAGCGCCGGGGTTACTGCCGATCGCCGGAGCTGTTGCTATAGCAAAGCCATTGCATAACGCTCGCATTAAATCCGAGCGAGGAGGAGAGGAAGGCCACCCGATAAAGGTCGTCGCGTTGTACTCGTTCGGTGCATTGTTGCCGAGTCCCACTTAGCTGCTGCAAATCGAGTTCCAAGCATAGTTTCTGGCTGGGCTGCTGCGGAAGGCAGCGCAGCTATTCACCGGCTCCAGGGAATGAACGGGACCTGGCCTGGAGCTCGCTCATGTAATCGTGTAATTGGGGCATTCACATGAATGGGGCTGGCAAGACGGTGCCTGCAGAGGATCGTTTGCATGAGTAGAAACTTTGCATGTCAGTAAAGTTCGTGGGATCGAGCTCACAGTTAAGAGAGATGTTTGAGTTCGAGATAAAAGTTGTCTTATAAAAGGAAGTGATTTGATGGTTATTACAAAATTGGCACCTAGCTGGAGAGCTCGGGGCATCAGAAGCTCAGTGTTACAAAGGGTGGCTATGCCATGCTTTCAAGAAATAAACGCTCCTTACTCATTGCTTAGGTCAAATGGATTGCAGGAGGTGGTTGTTGGGGGAGTTTGGGGATTTGGGAAACCTCTCTTTGGATGGAATTGGTACTGGGAAGCTGAAATGTGACATGGGAAGCTGTGGTTGGAATTAGGCCATCATCCTGTTGAGATCTCTGCTGAAGTTGCATCTGCATTTACGTGAGTTTTGGCATGAGAAATAAATGTCCATGAAGTGACTGTTCTGCTCTTTCTTTTCCTAGATGATTAACTGAAGTGGCCAAGGGGTTGATTTGGCTACAGGCTTCCTCCGAAGGTTTCTGACAGCATTTGCGTGTTACCTGAAATTGGCCAAGGCCCATATCTTTGGTAGAGGCAGTTAGACTTCTGTCTTTTCTTCTCTTTGGGGGTCTGGCTCATGTCATTAAGTCAGCAGCAATGTTCTGTATGACTTACCTGGGGCAGGATCGGAGCTGCGGTTCTTGCCTGTAAAGTACGACGTGTTTATTATTCCAAGATTGGCTGTTGATGTTACCATGAAGTGGCGCGAGCAGTTGATGGTATTTCAGTCGTTTGCCTCTGAAGGATTTTGCTGGTGGTTGTGAGGAACTTTCTGTGCTTTGGTTTGTACCCTTTCCACTGGGCACGTTACGATGTGTGTTGGGAACTTCAAATGCCCAGCCCTTCTGAAGCTGGGCATCTGTCCTTCTTGAACCATTGGTGCCAGGACTGGGGATGGCAATTCTTGGTGGTAGGAGGCAGCTTCTCTGTGCATAGATGAATGCACTGTGTCCCAAGCTGTGCCGTGCTGCTCTGTTCTTTCAAAGCATTTTGCAAAACAAAAGAAATGAGTAAGGGAAGAGTCAAGTCCTGTGGTCTGCTCCTCAGAGTCCTAATTTTGCTGGTGATTTGTATTTCAAATTTAAAACATAAGTTTTAATTGTAGGGTTGCCTGGCTTTTTGTTCTCACTCGGGACAGCTTAGACTGTCAGGCCCCAGATTAATTCCTAGGCACTATGGTAAAGCCAGTATTAATAACGAGGAAGTGAGCGCTGCTCTGAGCTATTCCGGGAGCTGCCTGATCACCCCATCTAGGCCTGACGATGTTCGTTTCTTGCAGTACAGTTGGTGAATTTGGTGAGATGCGGTCTGAGTTCTTCCCCATTACTGTCAGAAATACCAGTGGGCACAGACATGCTGAAGTAGTCAACAATTGGGTCCAAGAGCTAGGTGTTGATGAGGTGAGTCCCTCATTTTTTGGTTTCACATCAGTTTATCGCCCATCTGGGAGCTGACACAGACAAGAGCAGATTGTTCTGGGAACGTGGAACAAAACTGCCGAAGGCTACCAAGTGCTGTAGTCCCTGCGTGCTGCTCAAGCTTTCCGCTGAGTCTTTCCATCACGCGTCGTCTCGGCCACAGGAAGGTGTAGAACTGAAGTGCTGCTTCGGGTATGCCTTTGCCCAGCAATTGTGCTCCAGCATGCCATACGGTTGAGCGTCTGAAGATGTTTCTTTTATTGGAAGGCTGCAGGTGAGATTGCCAGATAATGCTGATAGATGTTACTTGTCAGTCACTCGGGACAAATGCCAGAAATGCACTTTACCAACAGACACAAAAATGCTGGAGACTTCTTGTTTTCCTGGCGTGTTTTTTCTGCACTAGCTAGGAGCTTCAGGGGTCTGCTTTCCTGAGTACCTCTCGGAGATGTAAATGGAATTGGTTTGATTTCACACTGCACTATTGTCTGCTGCCCAAACCACATTTCAGTGGGCCAGAGGAAGAAGTGCTGACTCATAATTCACCATGGCAGCCCCAAACCTCCTGAGACTACTAAGTCTGGCCGCCGGCAGATATTTTCAGTGAACTCTCTAATGGCCAGCAACAGATCACGCAGAAATCCAGCTTCTATGAAATGAAAGGGAGGTTTCTTGCCCAGTGCTTGGCAAGTCACTGCTGGCGAGTCTGCGGTGCTGCAGAAACAGGTTAAATGGGGAGTGGCTGAAAACAGGCCACTGGTGTGGCATCTCTGGGCCCCCCTCAGTCCAGGTGCACACGATGTATTTTGGTCACCTCACGGCTGGCAGGGAAAAAGGGCTGAACGTGGCCTCGGCGTGGCATTGGGCGTGCAAAATGAATGCAACTCAAATGAAAGTTGGGAACGTAGCTGGAAACAAAGCACCCAACACGAGGGTGAAAGGTGTGGGAGAGGACCTGCTCTATTTTTCTGTAATTGAGTTTTCTGTAGGGACTTGAACTCGATTGTTTTGTTACCGCCAGTCTCACCAGGGTTCCTGACACACGCCGTGGCACTGCATGGTTCTTGCAAATAACCCATTGCAGATTGCTGCTTAATTTGAAGCTGGGGCTTCTCAGCATAGGTTGAAGCAACTGAACTAGAGGCCTCTCCTTTCACTGGCAGCTGAATTCAAAGCTCTGCATGACACCGAGGTATGTGGTGCTCATTGCCGTGGGCAGTTGATCAATTGGTAGCGATGACTGCGCGGTCCCTGAGCACATTCCAGCAGCACAGTTACAACATGAGTGTCACACCCGAGTGCGACGCTTGCACGAGACTCCCAAGTCATGTTTTTATTCTTGCCGCACGTTTGCAGCACAGCGTTGGTGGCTCTGTTCTGAGTGCCCAAGAGCCGGAGATGAGATTTGCTGGGTGAGACCAAGGATCTGACAAGGAGCTGGAGACGTATGCTGGGAATCTGTTCCTTAGCTGCAGCGTTGCGTGGTGACACCTACACAAGCAGAGCAAGGTGCCCAGCAGGTGACACACCCAAATCCCCGCCACGTGCCTTGGCGAGCGGGGTCTCCATTGTTGGGATAACACTCGGCCCAGATGTCTCAGCTTTATTACGTGCACCGGAGTGTCTGGGGTGTTTTAAACTTTAAATATTGCTGTGTTCCTGCTAGAAAGGATACGTTCCAGGGAGTATTCCTGGTATTTGCAGCTGAGAGCAAAGTGATTTGTGATGACATCTGATTTGGGAGATGGTTCTCTGTTTGGCGCCAGCCCCTAAGGAAGTGCTAACTGCTCCAGAAGACATTACCCTTGTTGCAGAGTTCCTCTGCGCCACAGGGGCAGAGCTGTTTGTTCACTGTGCTCTGCATTTTGGAGCTTTTTGCAGACTTTTGTATGTTGCGGGCCATAACACTTTTCTTAGAAGGATCTCAAACTGCTTTACATAGGTTTGAACGTACAATTCTTTCTATTTCACAGGCGTGACAAGTAGAAGGTAGGAAAGCCGTGACTAAATCAGTGATCTCAGGATTAATTGCGCTGAGTTTTGTTTCCTGCCTTACACAGCCGGGCCTGATGCCACCTGTAAACTAGGTTTTAAAAGTTACTTTTCTAAACTGGCTTTAGCCACTGTAGTTTCTATGCATTTCTGTTCTTGAAAGGTACCATCAATTGTTTTTGTTTAAAGACACTGAATATGAACTTGTTCCTACAGAGCTTTGTGCTGTCATTTATCAACAGGGCACTGAGGCACAGACGTCAAATGAATACCAGATTTCAAATTATGATAAGCAATTGTGTCATCTCTGTGAATAGACATTAAACTCTGCTGAGAAATCATCAATAATTCATTACAAAAATAAATGAGTACAGGGACATTTGGATGGGTCTCGCAAACAAGCGGGCCTGTGTTCTGTAATAATTCCTTTCAACTTAAACCCAAAGGATGCTTGTTTTCCTCACAAGGGGACGGAGAGGCAGGCGCTGATGGAGTTCAAGAAGTAGACATGGGGGCTGATTTTTGGGTTGTCCCATGCGGAGCCGGGGGCAGGACTCCGTGATCCTTGGGGATATTCTCCAGCTTGGGATAGTGTGTGATTTATGGTTCTGTGATTATTTCTCAAACGCGTGATCGTGCCCATGTCAAAAAGTTTCTTCCCTAGAGCCCTAATTCCCTGTTACTCTGGGGAGGTCCGGAGGGACGTGGAGCACCGCCTGACAGCTTGCCTGCACGCCCGAGGAAGCTGAATGAAGTGCTGCCGTTGTCTGCTTTCCCTTTATGCATGACTTCTGCCTGCTGTGGCCACATTAGTGAGGTCAGCACTTACTTGTCCTGTAGGCATCTAAACTTACTGAACTTACCTTTGAAATTTGAGTAAAGTAGGCCCCAAATTAGACATCACAGAAGTTAAGGATAAGAGAAAAGGATTTTGTCCATTGTGCTTTTTTATTTCTTTTGTAAAATACTTGAAATGCGTTGAATTTCTAAATATTGTAGTCATTGGCAGTTGTGCCACGTCCTTTATCCTCTACACAAACACTTAAGATTCTTACTTCCATTCTTAACAAGCAAATCACAGAATAATTTGGGTTTCCATACTGTGGGGAAAGGGAGGAAGCTGCCAGTGTAAAAACTGCGCCGTGGGCTTCTCTGTCTTAGGGGGCTTGAATTTGGTCATTTGACAATGAGCACCCTGCTTTATTCCCTCACCTAAATTGTAGGTGGTTACATTCCAGCAGGCACACGGCATCTGTCCTCTGTTTAGCAGGATGGTGTGAGGTGCTGCTCGTTTGTCTAAGTGGGATTGTTTCGTTTGTATCCGAGATGTACATGCAGCCTGACAGCAGTGCCTGCCTCCTGTTTGTAATCGTCCATGATAGGAAGAGAAATTTATAAATAGTTAGTGAAGGAGGGATTTAGAGGCTCTGCTTCAAGACCTAGGGCTAGCGTGTCTTAACTTATCTTAGCATAATCTCAACAATAAAAGTTCTCTGCTCAACTTCAGGGAGCAGGGAATAATTTCTGTTTACTCGTTTTTTTCAATTACTTTGATGCTGTGATATAAAGGTCACCGACTGCCTCTAGTCATCACATGGCTTTTTCACTAATTGTGCACTCACGTCATTTTGTTCTGTGGGATCTTGTGCTTTTTGATCCAGTTTCAGTTGCCCAGATGTTCACTTTATACAGCTAACTTTATACAAAGGGCATCCTTTGTTCCAGCGAACACATTGCGGTCATTGTTCTCAGCTGGGAACCTATTGCACAGCTCTTCACCTGTTTCCTATGTAATCCGCCATCCATCTCCCGACCTTTGTGCTGCTTTAATGTAAAATCGTTCACAGGGGAGAGGAGGGCTAAGGAGAAATTATGCAAAAATGTTTCCTGGTCCCCAGCCTTGGACTGATTAAGGTCATGCTGCAGGATAAAAAGGCGGTAAGAAATGGGAAAGCTCTTTCATCCTGACCCTTTTGGCGTGTAGCGGAATGGAAAATCTTGTCAGTACCTTGCAAGATTTGCTGTGGTGTTTCATAATGTATTAATGCAGAACTGGGTGCCTTCTAGAGGAACCTTATAGAGTTATCACTTGTAAAGGTTTCATGTCAAGGCAGAGATGATGCTTGCCAGTCCCCACCAGGGTAAGCGTCACCTGCACAGCTTCCGAATGCACCCAGGGGCCTGAAGGTTGCCAGATTCAACATGTTGCAGGACGGACAGACCTCGAACTGTAAGTGTCCCGTGTAGGACAGCCCATGAGCTCCTTGTGAAGGCACGTGGGCATCACGTAGACTGCTCGTTTAACTTAACCTTTAGGGCAGTCATGAGAGCTTAGTTCATGAGCAGAATAAATTTCGTGGAAGGCTTTGAAAGAAGATTGTATAAATGCACTGGCTGTTGCTAGAAGATCTGTGGAAGATGAGCAGTGGAAAATTGGACAGGGAGCGAGCAGTATATCATGTAAGAAAGTTGTCACTTGGCAGTGTATCTCTGTGAAGGTTTCTAAACCTCTGTCTTGGCTGAAAGACACCTTCCCAATGACAGGAATCTAGCTGTCTTCAGCCTAAACATTCCTAGAAAGATGACCCAGACAGATCGTCCGGGCTACTGGCAGGGACAGCATCACTGGCAACATGCACAGTGTTTTAATGGCCAAGGCTGAGGCAGAAGATGAGCTACGCTCCCCAGCAGGCAAGAGGAGGAGGCCTGGAGAGGAGCTGGCATCAAGCAATGATTTTTTACGTTTCGTTCATTCAGCCAGCTCTAGGACTGCTGGGCAAGATCTGCACAAGGTTGAATTTTGGTTTAACTTGCCGATAGGATTTGCTGTGGCTCCCCACTGTGGTGTTCTTCCTGTGCAGACCCTGGGGAGGGGAACTGCAGATAGCAGCATCTGCTCTGCCTGCTGAGCTTGGCAAGGAGAGGAGAGAAAGGAGGTGAGAGGGAGGAAACCCGGGGGTCCCGTGGGGTTCTCACCACCGACGGTGGTGTTGCCCAGGGTGGATCAATGGAAAGCTGGAGTATTCTTGTTTTCAGAAGCACAGTGTTTCCTGTGACTGGGTCTGCTGAAATCAGTGAAACCTTATTTCATTAAAAATATTTTTGCCTCTTCCATGCATCTCCCAATTTTTCCCAGGTCAACACAGGCTGGGTCCGAGCAGCCACCTGCGTTCACTGTTGCTCACGTGGAATCCCATAAACATCGCTTCTGTAAGCGTTTGGTGGAAATGAGGCCAAGTGACCAAACCTCTGTACCCTTCCCACCAGCACCCCCAGCAGCGTGACCTGGGAGGCCTTCCCATGCAGGATTTACATCTCGGTGACTGACAGCAGCAACAAGGAGCTCTCTGGGGCAGAGGACGGGAAGGGCGTGGGGAATGCTGTCTCCTGGGACAAGCTCCAGTCTGCTCCAGGGAATGTGCTAGTTTTCACTCCTTTGTAGTCCTTTATCTCAGCCCTTCGACCTTCAGCTCTGAGGCATTATCTGCCTTAGCCAGAAAGGCAGACTGCGGGATTAACCACTGAAATGCTGAATGTTTCTGATACTCGGTCCTGAAAATATACACACTATGGATGCAACTTCAGGAAACCAGTGGAATTCTCAGGTCTGGTGAGCACTGATTTAGAATGTTAGGAAAAATATTTCTGTTGAATAGGTGATTTATGAAGTACAACAGTTTTCAAACTTTGTATGCGCCTACAAAGTTCCCAGGACATGCAGAGACCTCCTGTAAGAACGTCTCCTGTGTGCATTGCCATATGGCATACGTGAACTTGGTTTTCTTTGTCACCTTTTTGTCCTTACCTGGGCTCCATTATTGATCTCCAGAGCACAGGCCGTCGGTCTCATGCTTTCCATGGGGTTCCTACTAACATGGTAACACCTAAATTTTTGACTTTACAAAGTATTATGCAAGCTCTTATAAAAATATATATATATATATAAATAATAATAAAAAATTAAAAAAAAATAAAATCCCGGAGGAGCGAGGTTGATGTGTTGGCTGCTCCACTCCTGACTTCTCCGGGTGACTTTGGGCATGTC
Organism: Nettapus auritus; assembly: GCA_011076525.1. Classification (NCBI taxonomy): domain Eukaryota; kingdom Metazoa; phylum Chordata; class Aves; order Anseriformes; family Anatidae; genus Nettapus; species Nettapus auritus. The sequence continues at coordinate 7,629,739 of CM021783.1, forward strand.
ATTTAACCTGCGTGCCACTTTTCATGTTTGCAGAATGAGCTAAGAATACATCAGTGGGCCATCGTAGCTATTAATGAGTTATAAAAGTTATAAATATGCTTATGTACATGTGTGTCTGGTTTGGCAGGGTCAGCTTCTCTGGCTTTGGTGCTTGACAAATGGTACAATGCAAGGAAAAAAAATACTTTCCTTACTGGGAGTGAGTGAGCAGCAGTAAGTGCGTAGAAGTAGATTTTCATTGCAGAATACCCCTGCCTAATCAGTTTGGTGTTCACGGAGTTAATTTGCTCATGCCTTCAGATTGTTTTGTTTCCAGGGATTCTAAACCCTTGCCTCCAGCTGTTCATTTCCATTGAAGGAGGATGATCTTTATCTGTCTAAACTAGTTAAAACCTGCTCCACTACCCGACAGCCTTTTTGGAGACAGCCCAATAAAGCTGAGTGCAGTGGCTCTGACACCGAGAGCCTCCTGGACATCATAAATTCCAAGCCCTATTTTTTTTCTGACCTCTTGCTGTTGGAACACCGCTCCTGCTTTAATGAGACTCATCGCTTCTTCCACAGCTCCATATATCCACTGTCCAAAATGGGCAATGGTATTTGCATTCTAAATGGCCAGTGGAGAATCCCTTTTAGATTAATTTACCACTCTAATATTACCTGATTAAGCCTTCACACAACCTCAAAGGTACCATTCAACTAAGTGGAGCACTCCTAGACGTGCACTTAGACTCTGCTCAGTGTGCATGTTACTTGGGATATTTTAGTTGAAGCACGTTTTGAAAATGTGCTCTGTTTAAAGCTTGCTGTGACCTGGTGGGACTTGTAATACCTTCAGGGCCACTTCATCTTCAGACACGAGATGTGAAAGTTTTTGTCTTGAGCAGATTAGATGCAGATTTGTTAACCTGATAAGACAGCCGCTAGATGTACCAAAGAACCTTTCCTGTGATGAAAATCAGCGCCTTGTATACATCAGACGAAGATGCTGCCTGCACAAGAGGGAATGGCAAACAACAACAAAAAATTCTGTTGCTGGTAATGTCACTACTGGGATCGTAACTAGAATGTGTAGATTACTGTAGAAACACTGTCTCTTCTTGCAGGGGTTTCTAACAGCACGTTATTTTGGCCCGTGCTGAACATGGGTATGTAATACCGTGGTTAATATCCTAATGGTCAGTTTGTACTTCAGGCTCCTCCTTTTACTACAATTCCTATTAACAACAGGGGGATATCTGTGGCCAGGAGACCTCTCGTGAAAACTCAGGCTGAGCTTTATTTTGGAATGTGCCAAGGAGACATTTTCCTGTTGTTTTGTTGCAGATGTTAAAGTTTGTGCTGTCTTGGGAGTCAGCAAGGCACTGAGAGCGTTGGGAAGTGGCGCCGCTGCTCGCTGCAGCGAACAGCTGGATCAGTTCAGAGTCCCACCCGGTGTGGCTGTGTGAGAAGGCTGTGTAGTCATTTTTGCTAAACCACCTCACAGCAATTATCAGACTATCAGAGGACGGAGAAGGTCTGAGAAAAAGACCAGTTTAACATGTCATCGTTGGGCTTTAGCAGCTGCACGCTATGCTGTTGTTACTAATAACCTAACTTCGCAAGCAGAGTTTTCTTGGCATCATTCATACATAATTACTGGGGGGTCAAATTCAGCTCTCGGTTGTGTAAATACGGAATAATTCTGTTGGCTTCCTGGTGTTGCTTTGCATTTGGCTCATGGTCCCTGCCCCTAGGAGCTTGCAATCTGAAATATCTAGGCAGAGCATTCAGTCAGAGATGAGTTGGTATGCAAAGATTAAAAAAATGGATGAAGACCTACCATCAAATCCATGCAATGTAATTACAGCTACGTTGTCCTTCGGTTGAGGTTAATGGGTTATTCCTGTACAAAGGAGTAGCACTTGGATTGTTACTTTTCAGATGTAATTCACCAGTAGATTACAATTGGAAAGTCTTTTGGGAAAATGAGTTTTGAAAGGGCTTTTAAATAAAGATCTACCAGTTATTTCTTTGTGTGTATAGAGAGAAATTTGACAGGAATGAACAGAGAACAAGAATTATTGAACAAATGGGTGTTGCTTGAAGTAAAGCAGTCAGAAAGTCTACCATAATGGCACGAGAAAGCTTCTATGAGAAGGGTGTTCTCTGTTGTTTCCCTTCCAACTCCCCAGTATACAGGCTTGTAAGACTCCTAAGTAAGGTCTGGAGGTTTTATATGATAAATAATTTTTTCTTGATTTCAGTCTCTGATAAGAAGATCTCTTTTCTGGCATAGTCTTTATAAAGTTCTCATGAGTTTAGTGACTAACTGCACTTCTCATTTTTTAGGGATCTTCCAGATAATCCTTCTGTTGAATGGGACACACAGCTCCTCGCTGCCTTTGTGCTGAAGCATATAGAAGACAATAACATCAACCTGGTAATGGGAAATTTCCTGCCGCATGGGCAGTTTCCACAGTACTTTTGAGCTAGTGTTCTAGGCTTTCTCTTCACTCTGAAAGTTTCCTTTGAAATCTTCAAAGTCAAGTAACTCCTCATTGTTTTCAATATTTTAAAGCAGTATTTTGCCACTGTTGCTAGCTTTTGATGACGAAGAAGGTCTGTCTGGGATTTAGGCTTAGGTTTAGGCTTAGATTTGAAGTGCATTGGCAGCCATGTATTAGAGGAATGGTTTAGCAGGCATATCGGTCAGGATTGAAGGGTATTGAGCCACAGTTCCTAGGAATAGGGTTTTTTTCCACGGAACAGGAAAAAGGTACGGAAAAAGTTGCGCTCTGTTCTTTTCTGTTGAACCTTGCTGTGATCGTGCATGTCACTGTCACACGCTGATCAGCAGCAAAGTCACAAAACCCTTAAAGCCTTGCAGCAATTTACAAAACAAGAAGCCACATCTCTTGTAGCATGAAAGCCCCTTAAGAATGAAAAACAGCAACATGCGTCCAATTCTGTATTGATTCTATGTTTAATTTTCCATGAAATACGTTGCTGTGCACACAGAAAATTTCCAGTTTTCCTGGAGTCCTTTCGTGCCTTTTGATCCAATGAATAGAAAAGTTCTAATCTGATCTGAAAGCTCCTAACACAAGAGGATTTGTATTGCATGTTTGTGACTCTCCTGGGCGCTAGGACAAGTGCACCAGAATCCCAGCAGAAACTCTGAAAACACTTAAACTTTCTCTAGATGGTTAGAGAGGGTTAGGTCTCTGCCTCAGAGGAAATTAAACTCAAGCTGTTTGTGCTGGGGGAGGCTGGAGTTTGGCACTTGCATAGCACGAGCTGAAAAACCCAGTGTAGGGGTTTCACAGCAAGAAATATGCACAACCACTAGCGCTCACCCTGCTGTGCTGCTGGTGGAGGGTGTAGCTTTAGAAATGAGGAGCACTGTGGCGGGGCCCATTGCATTCCCTCAGCAGTTCCCTGAGCAGCAGTGAGGAGAAACTACTGTAGCAGAACACGTCAGCAGCATCAGTGGCCCCTGAAGCCTCTTCATGGGAATGATGGTAATGAAGCACTCTGTAAACTTGCATTATTTTAAGTGTCCCAGATAATCACGCAGGTCTCAGATGCCTGCTGTAATACCTTTCAGGCAGGAACAGACCTGGTTTGCCAACAACAGAAAGCAAGCACCTAAGTGCTTTTGTCCAACATTCAGCATGTTCAAACTTCAGAACTTGCTGGTTGCCGGTCTTTGAGCATCTCTGCTGTTCAGGGTAAACTGAGTCTATTTTTTAGTAATGTTGAAATGGATAGAATTAACTTAAAACATTAACAGAACCTTGTCAAAATGTAAGTTATCAGGGCTTCAAACCCAGCAAGCTAACAGTGGAGCTGAGTGGAGATACGTATTGTCTTAGTTATCCCGATGGGACAACTTTCCCCAGTTCTCCCCGTAGTCTTATCACAGACAATGATATCTCTTATTTACAGGACACGTGTGATCTCTTATTTACAGAACACGTGTGTCATCTGGCAGTGGAGAAGCAGGCTGCAATTCCAACGTGTCCAAAAGGAAAGATTGCAAGGCATGGAGTTACACCATGCTATGCATGTTTTTGTTCCATTGCATAGTTACTCATTTCCTCAATTGCCCTGGAAGTCCAAGAGTAACTCAATCTTTTTGAGAGCTACAGGGACATATTTCATCCAAGCTGTATATTAAACAGTGCAGACACAGAAATTAATGGTTGGTGCACTCAATGCCAAAACTAATTTACAGACTTTGGAAATTATTTCCTGCCTGCTGTATTTCTAAGCAAAACCCAGTGTTGCTGGGAGAGGCAGCCAAGGATAGTGTGTCTCAGTCCATATCAGAAGGTATTTGGTGTGTAAAAAACAAGTTATGTAGTACAGTGCGGGCCCCAGGCAGCCTCTAGATTATGAAATTCTCTTCTTCAGGATCTCAGGTTTGGTGACAGCAGAGGTAACTTTTCTACAAATTGCGTTCAGGTAGGAGCTTATATCTGAGAGGGTGAGTTCAGCTTTGATGCTTTGGTTCTTGGACTCCCCACTCCCCTAAAATTCAGGAGCATTTGAATGTTTGATGTTTATGCACAGTTTTCAGTGCTTTTGCAGAACACCGGCTATGCGGTGTAGCATGTGGAGTTTGCCTAGTGAAGGCAGCAAAGCTGGGACAGACTTTGGTATCCATTTTCTTCCCATCTTTACCTATGCTGCAGTCTCCTGAAGTGTGCTTTGGGATATGTGAGTGGAAGACCCCCAGGACCTTTTGTTCTAAGAGCTGATAGGTGAATTAGACTCTTGCTGTTCAAACACAACAGACCTTGGATTGTTGATAGTGTTTGATTTTTTTTTTCCTTTTATCCAATTGTCCATTCTTTTTAATCTTTAGCTTCTCTAGTTTAGTAGCAATAAGAAGCAACTCCTAAAAACCACCCTCACAATCAAGGATCAAAGGAAGCTTGAATGTCACTGGCTTCGGCAGTGTAAATTGGGACTACGACATGATGCTCAGAGGAAAGACATTAGAAATGGAGTTTCATGCTGTAGCATTTTATGAGATGGCCCTTTATAAAAAGGAAAGACATTTCTATCCCCACCAGTGTACTTGAGCAGATGTGTTCTCTGTTTGAAGCACTAGATGATGCCAGAAAGAGTGAGGGAGACCCACAGCTTTGAGTTCTTTTCTTCTCCAATACACATGGTATGTGGAGGGAGCATGGACTACAGACCTCTCAGGAGTTTTCTCTTCTGCTAGCAATTGAGTAATTTCCTCTGTGCTCTCCCCCCTCCGGAAGGGATTTGTGGACCTGTTTGTCTTGGCTGCCACTCTAGTTTCCACTAGTGAAAGCTCTATTTCCTGAATACCAAGGTCACCCAGAAGAAAACCCAGCAACACCAATGGCAGCAGCTCCCATTTCAGAACAGGTGTGGGGAGGGAACTCCCTCTTGCCCTGAAGATTTCATTGAGCAATAATTTCCACATCAAGTGTATTTCCTATCCTAGCCTTTTGCTCCCACAACTGGCTAAGCCTGTTTTTAACCCAGACAGTTTCAAGATGTTCAGGTTTTTTCATCCTGCCCTGATTGTTTGCTTGATTTCCTCAGCAGCCTGGTTCAGGTTAAGCGTTCAAAGCAAGCACACCAGCTAGCTGCACCACGTGGAAGAAGCAAATGCTCCCATGTGAAAATGTCTTTAGCATGTGAGAAAGAAATTCAGATTTGTTATCAATGAAATTAATCCCTGAAGCCAGAGGAATATATTTCCATGTGATTGCTGCCTGCTCTAAGTCAGGAGCACCACAGGGATGCTGCGGAATCGGTGCCCTCTTTAGACCACAGACCTAGAAGCTGCACACTGGCTAGCTGGGACATCACGACTTGGTCAGAATCAGCCTGAAGGATCTAAGGGCAAGGGCCGGTGTTTCAGAGATGACCTCTTTGCAGGCAAAGTGAACGCCACTGTGGCCAGGTCAGTGTGCAGGTAATTGTGCGCACAGATTTGTGCACCGAGGAGGTAGGCTATTCAGTTGCAAATGTCCTAACAGTAAATTAGACAACATCATTTGAAAATTAACTTCATGCGATCCCTTTAGTTGGTTCAGACGTTACGTAACTGCAGCAGCACTAAGAACAGCAGCTCCTATTTCAAAACAGATGTGGAGAAGGAAAACCTCCAAAGGTGTTTCTGAACAGATAATTTCCACGTCAAGAATATTTACTAACCCAGCTTCATGCTCCCAACACAAAGTTTCCTAACCCAAAAGTTGGCCTGAGCCAGTTTTGTCAAAACAGCATTCAGTTTATTTCATCTGCTCACTGCAGTCTCTTATCTTGGTCTTCGGTTTGTTCTCTCATGTTCCCCGTAGAAGAGAAAATGTGTACTTTGGCTTGCCTTGAGTTTTTAGCTTGGTTTCCCAAGGAAACAAGGGTATCGCAGTTGTATTTGTGTGTGTGCATGTGCATGTTTCAAAAGACTTTAGAGCCCATTAGCCAATTTCAACCACATTTGACAGCAGAGTAGTAATCTCAACGATGTTGTGTTTGCACAGGTTACATGAACATAAATGGTCAGGCAGAAGAGACAAAACCTCTCTTTGTCCCTGTTAAGTTAAAAGGTTTAGCACAAGCCCAACCCGGAGCAGACTCACGCTGTTAATCACCTGCTTAGGAATTTATTCTGCCGGCGGTGAGATGAAAACATTGCCATCTTAGGAGAGTGCCACTCTAGGTAGAAGTGACTTCAAGCATGTCTTTTCTTATCTGTAAAAAACAGGGTGCTGTGCTGGCTCCCTGAACTGTGCAGAATTTAATAACATCTTTCCCAGATGAGTTGCTCAGAAAGCTGATAATCCTAGGGAGGCCTGAGCGCCATGCCAGACCACGCAGTCCCCGCAGAGAGCTTCTCAGGTAATGCTGAGGTACAAAAAAAGCAGCCAAAGCAGGAGGCGTAATTTCTCTTATACATGGGATGGCCTGGAAATGCTTCTTAGTACCTGAACAAAACCACCTTGGGTCCCCTGACTTCCTGCTGCTTGCTGGCAACGTTACTACAGCCACTGAGCAAAGTGGAAAGTCCAATTGCAGACTTGTACTGGGTGGGTGGGTTTATAAGCAAGTTTGTCTGGAGTTTTTGGTTTTTGAAGTGTTTCTTGTCACTGTCTCTGTGTTTCCTCTCCCTCTTTACACAATATCTACTGTGTTTGAGGGCCTCTCCTGTCGGAGGGTGGAGTAGAAAGTTGCAGGACGGGCAGGGTAGCTTTTGATCTTCCTTGATCTTTAACCCAGTACTTCAGGCCCTGCTTAAAGAATAGATTTTGAGAAGGGAGCTGTGGTGACTAAGCAAGGCAATAGCGTTTCCTTCCCTGAAGAGAGAACAAGCTGGCAAGGAAGCAGATATTGATTGAAATGTAGGGAGGTTATAATTTCTTCCTGGTCACAGGGAAGGGAGCCATGAAGAACTCTGCTGCTTGGCCTCTCCCACAATAAAAACCTAACATTAGGCTGTTCACCATCTGGAAAGCAAACCAGTAGCACCACAAATACCCTGTCTGCTCTCCACTCTGTGCTGCCAGTTTGTCTTCTAGGTTGGACGCAGGAGCTTTTCAATAGCCTCTTCACAGTACCGGGCAGAGTGAGCCCTTAGGGTGGATGCTTCACCCCTAACACGTTACTGGTAGGTTTGAGGGCAGGGAGCCAAGGGTGCTCTGTGCTTTGGACAGTGACTTGTTAATGCTGCATTCACACATTACTTCTGCATTATGAAGTTCCCATTTCTCCCTGCAGAGAAGCAAAAAACCAACAGGATCTTCTCATTCAGCTAACAGCCTGACTTGGCTGTACAAAAAGTGCAGTCAGACGATTCTTTAAAAAGCCTTCGTCTCATACCAGATTATTTTATCACTGTTATCCTGTGATGAAACCTCATTACAATCAGGACAGTAATACATAATTGTGTTGCTGTTGTTAGAGCAATATGTCCTGACTCACAACACAGCAAACTATAGTCTTCACCTTGCAATCCACAGGCATTCTGGTATGTTCTCAGATCCAGGAGTGATTCTTGGAGCTGGAGTCAAGACCTCGTTTGCATCAGATCACTCTGAAAGTAGCCTTTGCACCATAAGTAACAAGTGCATCCTGCCACTGGGAACACAATACTTCTTTTCCTGTTGTTTAAGCTCTTAGACTAGGTAGTCATTAGTTCCCAAGTGTCTTCACTGACTTGTTTAGTTGTGTTTCTGTAGCATGAGTTCACACACAAGGCCTTGTTGTGCAACACAAAAACAACTTCAGAGACAATGGGCTGGGGCAGTGCTGCTTTAGATGTCGAAGTTGGTTACTGCACTGTCTGTCTCTTCAAAACATTTATTGTTTCTGTGGTTTTGTTTTGCAGGTGGTAAGCTTTGATGCGGGAGGAGTGAGTGGTCACGCTAACCACATTTCTCTTTACACTGCTTTAAGGTACAGTGTTCTGCGTGTTTTGTTGAAGGCCTCGCTGTAGTGTTACAGCAAGTGAACGGGGTGTGTGTGTGTCAGCAGGTAATGACTAGCTAGAGCCAACAGGAGTATTAACTTCGCTGGTACACCTGAGTTCCAGGCCATGGGACATGATACTGTTTGGAGGAATTCCCACAGTGTTGTAAATGACCACGGCATCCTTTATTATTCCACCTGCTGGTGCTTTGCTAGTCTTCCTTTCCCTGGGGCCTCTTTTGCTTTTCCTGTTCATGATCCCAGTGCACCAGGACCGTCCGATTCGTAGCACTGCTTAATGGGTGCAATTCCACTAAAATACGCAACAGATCACTTTTCATTCCTGGTTTGAGTAGTGTGTGTGAATAGCTGATACCAGAGCTAGGGCTAATTGGTGGATTTTGGAGAGGTCTGCACCATTGTTCCAGAGGATGTTCCCGTCCCATCTGGGTATCTGCATTTACCACTCTGGATCAAGGACATTGCTCTTTCACTAAAGCAGTTCCTATTTACTGCTCCTCGTAAGTCAATCCATTGTTTTACCGCTTTATTCTTTAAATTCTGAGAGCCTCTGACTCTGCTGTGATGTAGGAAGGATGGTAGACTAAAATCTCCTGTATTAAAATCACCCAAATGTTTCCTGGCAAGACAACTGTATTTTAACTGTTCAGTCAGACTTTATTGTGTCCTAGAGAGATCTCCTCCAGAGCTGCCCCTGCCTTTTCCAGGTATGAGAACTCTTTGCAATCTTGTATTTTTAGCACCCGTTTGTTTTCTGAATTATCTGTGCAATTCTATAACTCTGCCTCTGCAACATCACAGTCATTTGTCTTTCTCACTTGCCTGACAAAAGCAGCAGTGCCACATAACCCTTATGTGACCCACCGAGCCCCTCTGGGAAGATGCTGAGAGTTTCTGATCCTATCTGATGGCTAGAACCCAGTGTTAGAGGAGATCATGTCCTTTTCCAGAGACTTCTGAAATATCCTAACAGAAAGAAAGGAGGTGAAGTTAAAGCAAACAGTGTGTGTGTTTGCGTTACACAGGGAGATGCTTTCCAGCACAATGTTGTTTGAGGAGTGAGCGAAGGACAAAGATTGATGGCCAACGCTCACACTGTTGGCACACAGGGAGGAGAGAGCTTCCAGCTGCCTGGACCTCGGTGTTTGCTAGTCAGTCTGCATACAGCCAGCAAATAGGAACAGAGGACAAACAGGTGTTCCTCTACATCCTGAGGAGATACAGGGAAAACAAGCTAGCAGCTGAACTGTGTAGGAAACATTTAAGGAGAGCTCTCGATTTTTGATTGCAGCTCTTCTGCTGTCTCGCTTTGTGGCTGTGCAGAAATCACTTTCCCACCTTCGCACTTTAGGTTTCCTGAGTGTGCACCGGGGCTGTTAACCTTTTTCTTGTCTCAGAGTTTGTTACTAGGAAGTACTCATTATCTGCAAGCACCTTGAGCTCATACCTTTGTATTAGTCCTTAGACTACAGCAGAATATTGTCCCGGGCAGATGAGATGTCTGCTGCTAATGGCCACTGGGGTATAAGCAGCTCTCAGTAACTAAGGGCTGCTTTGTGTCTCGTCTCTTTTCCAGTCCTGAATCAGCAGAAATAAGCATGGCAGCCCAGTCATCTGTGTTTGGCAGGAGTGATGCTGTGGCCACTGAAAGGTTAAGTTTATTTTTAGTGGCTTGCTTGCTCTCATTATTTTTCAGTTTGTGTCGTGGAGGAAGTAGAGCGTGACCGTATCGCTCCTGATTTTCAGTACCTTGATGAAGTCTCGCGTATCAGCTAGTGCAGGCGGCGCTGGGAGCGTATGCTGAGGCTTCTCACATACCTCCCTGCTAGCAGGGCTTTGCAAAACAGCGCTTGCTGCCCCCAGGGCCCCAGTGCTACATGGCAAGAAAAAGGCAAATGAACTCTTCCCTCCCGGTATCATGTGCAATGTATTTATTAACCATCTTTAAACAAGGTCTGCAGGGTTCTGCCTCCGCAGTGGCTCTAAGTGGAAAGGGTGAAGCAGAGGGCTGGTGCAGCGATCCTCAGCTCTTTGGGATGCTCCCAGTCTATGGGGGATCTGCCTTATGCCCTCTAAGAGGTTGCTTGCTGCAGGAGCAGAGGTACAACAGGATGTATCCAGCTTGCAAGTCCTTGCTTCAGGAGATGGAAATTATTGAACAGCATCAAGGAACAAAACAGTTCAGGAAATGGTCATAACTGAGCAGATGTGGGGCATTGTCTGCTAAGGGTGTAAATATCCTTCCTAGGGTCTGGGACAGAGGCTATGTTCAGAGGAGCAGGAACTATTTGGAAGCAGTGTGCCTTACACTTGCTCCAAACATCCTCTTGACACCTTGTGGGGAGTCCAGCTGCTGTTACGTGCCTAGGCTTCAGATCTGTGCCACGCCAAAGTTCGAGGGTGGATTTGTTCCTTTGCATTGGAAAAATAAAGAAAAAAAAAAAAAAAAAAAGATTGCTGAGGAACAGAGATTTCTGTTTGATTTCATTCTCCCATGGGAGTATTTCAGTTCTGCCTTCCAGACTGGAAAAAAAAAGTCAAAAAAAAAAAACAGAAACCAACCACCAAAAAAAAAAACAAACAACCCACTATAGCAAAGGAGAATTGGACACAGGCCTCTGTAGCTCTGTTTCTTTCCCCGTGGCCTTGACTTGGCAACATCATTCCCTTATCCCCACAATAGGAGCTTCCCTGTGGCCAAGAGAGGCTGGACCCTGTGCACACATCCACAAGGAAGAGCAGGTCTCGAGTGACATCATGGTCACTTAGCTCCCTTTCTCAGCACTGGGTCAGTAGCTAGGCACTACGACAATAAGCGTGGTAAATACTACGTGACGGGAATATTTGAGCACCTCTCTTTCCTGCTGTTTGAAATGACAGCGTTTGCACTGAGCTCACATGTAATATCAAGGAGTTTTAGTTTTGCACGTCATCGTGCATTTTGATTTTATACAAGCCCCCTTGCCCAGTAGCCTAGCAAATGGAGGGCTGTTGATTTTGTTGTTGGCTTGCTTAAGGTGCCGAGCAATGGTCTGTGTGAGGGGGAGGCAGGACTGTACCACTCGTTTTCTTCAGTGAGCAATCAAATCCATTTCAGCCCAGCTAGAACAGTAAAGAATAGTCCTTGTCTGCTTAGGGCAGAGCAAACTGAGTGGAAAATAGGAGGTGCTATATTTAACCACTGTGCATTATGTTGTTATAGCAACTGCATCCATAAAACTTATATCAACGATGCCGTATAAAAAGCTACATCAAAGAATCATTAGCTGAGCCTATTCTCGTCAACTCCATTTGGAAAAACACCTCTCAGTCCTGCAGGATGTTTCTTAGCATCCGTCAGCTCAGTGGTAGGTTGTAAATGAGGCTGTGCAGAGGTGATACTTGTGAGCTTAGTGCTTTATCTCTCTCGAGTTGATTATGATGCAGTTTGAGTGCCACCGATGCCTTTTTGCACTGAGGTGTGACAGCCTGGCTTTGGAACGCCCCGTTTATGAATGCCACGGGATGTGGCGTTGTGCAGGTGGGTTGCACCGGGGCTTCTCGAAAGAGGAATGGTTAAATGCCAGTTCCATGTAAGTACAGCAAAACAATGACCATTGTCCAGACAAGTCCCGCAGACTCAGTGGGTACAGCTCTCAAAAGCCAGCAAGTGGATTACATCCCTACAAGGCACAGTTCTGCTCGTATTGAGCCTCCAAGGTCAGGTCCTAAGGACACGTTGAGCAAGAAGCAAGCTGTTTCTTCAATGATTAGCTTGATGATAGTGAATGGGACACCATCTACCATTTTTATTGGTTATCTTCCTGCAGTGCAGGGCTAGAATGGGACTCTGCTCTCTCCCTCCTTTTAAGCAGCTCTCGCCCACGCATTTCAAATCAGTGACATCTCATTTATGTTTTCAAAGCAGACTGCAGTCTTGCGTTTCCCTTGCCTTTTCCCAGAAAATCCTTTATCCAAACTGGCTGTTATTTGTTTTATTTGTTCCACCTTGGAAAAGGATTTCCCACGTCCCTGGTGGGTGTGTTTGGGATTGTTTAGGCCCTGGCAGAGTTTAAGGGTCCCTGCAAAATAAAGAGCAGTGTTGAAGAAATAACAGCTTCCACTATCATATGTTTCTGTTTGTCCTTTGACAGTCCAGCTCACTCCTGGTGTTTGTTTTAATGGTCTTAATTGACTTAAATAATGGGGGAATTTATGAATGGTGGCTGGGATTGCACCCACACTGTGCCTATAAGGTCAGGGCAGAAATGTCCTCTTTTTACCATCTGATTCTCTGTCCTTTCCCCTTTTGTGACCGCCCCATGCCTGGCATACCTTCTGTTGGTATCTAGCTGGGTATTTCCTCCTAGATTTTATCTCATTCCTTTGTCCCTGCTCCCTCCTTCCTTAATTTGACTAAGCTCATTCACCCCAGTGCCCTTCAGTGATCTTGTTGAGAGCCATTAGGGTAAAGTTGAGCGCAGGGCATCCTATTGTTGGTAATCAGCAGGGATTTCCCCCCCCAAGAAGTATTTTTTTTCCAAAGAAACAGCCTCAAGGAATGCCCTTCCCGGCATCACTAGGCTGCTAGCAGCATGACTGGAGCAGTGACACTGCACATTCTTCTCCCAGCCTGTGCAGGGACCAAAGCACAGAGCCAAAGAGAAGCTCTGTCGACTGGAAAATCTCTGAATCGCCACCTTTTTTTTTTCTGACGGGCAGAACCATCTTTTGCTGCTGCAGCTTGCATGAGTACGGAGTGCCTGAACAGCGTTTAAAGAGCTGCGTGTTGTTACTTGGTGTATTTCAGGGTGCACGGAAAGGCAGCCAGAAAGTCCGGTTAGGGCGGGGGGTGGGCGTTCCAGATAGTAAACACTCAACATCTGGCAAGTATATCCCTCTCGTGTCTCAGAGATTCCTAGGAGACTGACTGTTCTTCCTCTTCCACATCTGTTCCATCAGATTAATTGGGCAGATTAGGGGTTAGGATCCTAAATGGAGCCCCGAGATATCTTTGAGATTGTCCATTCCTTGCCATGCTTTTGAAAATCACATTTCCCCACTGCTGTACGGCATCCAGCACAGCACAGTGAAGGTTTTTGCCTTTGGCACGGGAGACTAATTGGAGAGTGAAGTCATTGATTTCAGTGAACAATTTCTCCCTGAGGAGAACATCACCAAAACTGCAGTCCACCCACCAGGGCGTCAGTCCTGCTTCTACCCCAGAGGAGTTCTGTGTTCCCCAGCACCGAGGTCTCAGCTCCATCTTGTCTTGCTCCTTCTCGCCATCACGGGGAGGTACCGGTGGTCTGTACTTGGGAGCTAGCCACCCGCTTTGCTCACAGCTTTCCTTGAGGTTGACTGAATAAAGACAGGGAGTCTGGGAGGTGACTCAGCTCTGCGGTTGCAGGAGGGGGGTCGTTGGACCATTGCAGATTTTCTGCTGGGCAGACGCAGGTAACAGCTACAGACATCAGATAGCTGCTGGTCCTTCAGGGAGGAGCTGGGGCCGAGTCCTTGCAGTGCAGAGGTGGCGGGTGCCATCACAGGTCTCCCTGCCTCTTAGAGTTCATGGCAGAGGGTCTCAGTTCCCTTCAGACATGGGTCTGAAGCCTCCTACAGGCGTAATAAAGGGGGTGCAGTGAGAGATGTGCTGTAGTTGGCTGGCCTCTAGCACTTGGTGGGTGGGTGGGAACAAGCCACCTTAGATCACTTTGTATTTAAAAAGAAAAACAATTCATAAAAGGTCTGTCTGGAAAAAAAATAATGGAAAAAGCTCCAGAAAAAGAGCCTGTTTGTGTTTGACTTGTCAAGATTTTATGCCAAACTCTCTCATTTCACCCAAACCACAGCAAGTCCAATCTATAAAACAACATTCCCAAAATGGCAACAACAGACAGCTGCAACCTCTCCCCTACTTGGAAGTGTCCCATGGAGACAGCTCCAGCAGGGTGGAGATGGGAGCAAGAGATTGATTTGGGAGAGGATTGGCTAGTTTTACAAATGTGTGCAGGAGGAAGAGTTCTGTGTTGTGCTCTCTCTCTCTCTCTCTCTCTCTCTGCAACCACAGTTTGTTGCCATCTCTAGCCTGAGAAATACAGATGAGCAAGGCTGCAATTCCTCTGCATCTGGGTGGAGCCCATTCCCAGACCTCTGCACGGAGCCTTGCCGAGTACTGAAACATTTGGCTCAGGCCTAAAAGGAGAGAATCAGAGTTTCTCTCTGCCTATTCTTCCAGATCAGTGTCATGTCTGCCTGGCTGTAGCATTAAGGACGTTTCAGTAACCAAATAGTTTGCGTCTCTCGGAATCTTTATAGAAACATAAGCTCCTTAATTTTCTGCTGGATAAAAACTTCTGTTGAAGATACCCTCTGCTCCTGCTGAAGCTTTTCCATGTGGACTGGATCTCTCTTTGTTTCTGTTTCTAGTGGCCAGGGATAGTTATTATTAATTCTCTCTTCGAGCAGCTCTTCACAAACTTTATTTTGTTGTCAGTCAGTGCTTTCAAGATCCCTCTATAGAACCAGGTACTAGGACTTGGGATAGTTAGCCAAATTTCACAACCTCTCACTGCTTTCTCTCTTCAGGGTTGTTTTAAAAAAAGTTCCCACCCTGCTAGCTTTACCAAGCGCTGAATCACCTCTTTGGGTGGCCACATCCTCGCTGGGGGGAAAGAAGCCTCGAGCGGAAGAGAAGAGCTGACATTAATGGAGATACTTAAACCTTCCCCTCCAGCCCTGAAAAATTGCTGGTAATGTCTGAACAGTAGGGCTTGAGTTGGGGTAGAAGGTGGCCAAGTCGGTATTTCATGGCCACTGTTTAGTATAAAATGGTATTGCTTGCAGATCTTTGGCTCTGGAGAAGAAGAGAGCATCATCAGGAGAATCTATTTAAGGCATATGTCTTCTGATTGCTGATTGAGTTCTGTCATGACCTGCATTTCTGGCTTGACTTTTGCTTTGAATTGCTTTGGGTATTCATTACTCAGTGCTTCCTATTTTGTCTACGCCTGTGTAGCTAATCCTTTTCCTTGAACTTAACCAATAGCCAGAGATAATCCTAGTTTGCAAGTGACTAGAGAAACATAACAGTTTACATATCATGTATGTGTTATCCTGGTTGATTTACACATGAACTGTCACACTGTCCTTCGTTAAATACACCACTATAAGATGATAACAATCTTTTTAAATATTACACAGGGTTAAATAATTTTCCTTTTTTTATTTCCTTTCTCTTTTTGGCAAATGTTCCGTTGTTTGGATTTTTCTTCTTACGGAAGAGCGAGCCTGGGTGTGGGACAGCTCTGAGTGCCATCTGCTGGAGGCCTGCTTCCTCCCATCCCTGTGATGGGCCGAATCTGGAGGCAGTGCGAGTGGTGATGTAAGCATAAGTGCTCTGAGGCCACAAACCACAGGCTAGAACAGGAAGATGATGAGAATTAAAAAAGGAATAGAAGCTAACACCCTCAGACACTTTCAGCATATCAGGATCATTTGCTTACACTTCTTAATGGGAGTACCATCACTTTTCACGCGTCCTGTGCTTGTCCCCTCGTTCTGTTTCTACAGAAGACATTTTTATCCAGAAACTTCCCAGGAAAAAGTAATGAAAAGATCAAAGTCTTAGTGAGCAACCAGTCAGAGCTTCTTGGATGTTCCAGTGCCAGCACGGGTTAGACAAAAGGAAGCTGGTTCCCAAGCAGGAACTGACAGCTATGTCCCTGGGCAGCAGGCAAGGACTTTAAAGAGCAAATGCTCTCAGAGGTGCCTTTGGCAGCCTCCTACAGTTTCCCTTAGTACAACATGAGGCATTTAAGAGTGAATTGGATATATGGAAGTTATTTGTGCTGTGTCCCAGCAGCCAGCATGAGAAAAGCAATGGCAGAATTGTGGGGAATGAGCTTACTGCTACATGATATACGCATCTGGTGTCTGCTCCTGAACTTTCTTTTAAGATCAGCCATTGTAAACGTGTGTATTAAGAGAAAGGGATTAATTTAGCAGAGTTCATAGCTGTAAAATCAGGATTTGAGTAACTTCATTGATTATTTTCCTACATTTCTCTCTTCATTCACAGGTACCTGCATTCAGAGCAGAAGTTACCTGAAGGTATGTCACACAAAACATCCATGACCCTGCAGGCATTAAGCAACCTTTTCCATGCATGTTCTATCCAGGGTTTCATATGCCTACCTCAGCTCTATTTGAAATGCAAATGAAACCCACAGCTGAACTCTTCCTTGCTCTTTCATATCCCTGCAGCTTTTCATGAACTCAGGCTCCTCCACAGCCACTTTGCTGTCTGGTTTGGGGAGCTGGTGTCTTTCCTGTCCTTTGGGGTTGTGTCAGTGGTGTGACTCAGTGTTTGCTCTATGCTTGTTGATGTCTTGCTTGAATATAAGTCCAAAATCAGTTTTAATTCCCTGCTAGTAACACGTTGCAGACCAAGATCTAGTGGAGAGAGCTGCAGCCAGTATGGCACAATGCCCTGTGACTGAATTCTCACTCTGGTCTCTTCAATTCCCCTGTCTATGAAACGTGGGTATTAATGCCAACTTCTTTCCCAGGAATTTCGATTTGTTCAGCTTTGGGATGCAGCAAAGAGCTGTGTATGCACTGTGTGCAGTAAGGAGAAGGAACAAGGAACTGCAGTGGTGGATGTCACTGCTGGATGTCAGGTCTTATCTAGACTGAACCAGCTTCATGCTCTGTTCGTGCTGGTTTGATAGATGCACTGTGGTCCTGAGTAGGCTGGATGGGCTGTGCATCAAATTGATTCAGGTTTGAAACAGACCCACATATAGATAACATTTCCATTTCTCTAGCAGCATCAAGAAACTCCTGAAGCTATATGAAAGCCTTGCTGCTCTGATTACATCACATCTGACATGACCTACAAACGCCAAAGGAACGGGGAGCTCCCATGCTGCTGCTTACGCTAAGCCTTTCCAAATATAGTTCCAGTCTCATTGAAATTCCTGGTATTTATAATTTGATCTGGCAGGCGTGCAGGGCTGTGCATCAGAGGGGCTTAATGAAACAAGAGTGATGCTGGGATTGAGGCTGTCTGGATAGAGCCGAAAGGCATGTTGAGGCCATGGAAATGTCCTGCCCTCCTGCTGGTGAGAGGGAAGTATTTGCAGGTGAACCTGTGTAAGCCCATGTGATCGGGGAATCCAGAGAAAATCTCTCTGCAAATGCAAAAGCCAGCTAAGCCTTGCATTGCCTCACTGATATGCAAATGAGCACCCTAAATATCCTGCTTTGCTTTCTAATACCCTTAGCCAGCATAAAGACAACAGGCTTTTTATAATCTGTAATCAAGTTCTCCAGGCCAGGGGCGAGCACGTAGGCTTGTTTCAGGAAGACGAGACAGCTGCTGGGTATGCATCCACCACTACTGCTGGCCCTGTCCGGCTATAACCACCGCTCTTTCAAAAGAATTGGTGTGCTAACGTCTGTCAGGAGCAGGACAAGCCTTTAACACACACAGATCTGTTAATAATCTTCTCATTCTAGGCATACTTGCTGCATAAGTGATTTGGAAGTAGAAAGCCAAGCCAGATAGGCTTCAGGCTTCATGCACTTCTATTCTAGGCCTAATCCACCAGCTATATTGATACTGCCCTTTCTGCCAACCTAGAGAGGTTGTATTACACTGTTAATCCCGTCCTGCCCAGGTCACAGGCACAAGAGGCTCTGAAAAGCTTCACCTGCTGGTGTCACAGGAGTGGACTCATCAATGGCAGCACTTCTCTTACCCTGCTTGGCAGGGAGCAGCCGGTTTCTCTGAACCCTTTTCCATCTTCGTTGGACTGTACATTCCTTCCCTGCTTCATTTCATCTCACGTTCTCGTGCAGAGCAGCCTTTGCTGTCAGCATGTGGAGATCCTTGTCATATCACTAGCACAGATGACTCTCACAGTGCCTATCATTTTGTTCAGCTTGAATGCCCATTGCTTTGCCTGGCTGGCTGATGGGGGCCCAGGAAGCCAGACTGATCAATTCTGAATTCACTTGCGGGTGTTTTGGGCCCTTACTGCTGAGCTTTGGGGAACTGAAGGGGGCAGTTGGGTGAATTAGTATTTCTTGGGGAGAAAATGGTGAGGAAAGAGAGAGCAGAGAGCACAGAGATCGGTCCAGGCTTTAAAGACTGGTGGTGGATAACCCTACACCAGGCCTTGCAAACAGGAATAACACGAGGCATTGCCAGTGTCCAGGAAAGGTAAGACCCATTGCACCATGTTTGCTCTAACTCTGTCCTTAAAGACTAAAATGCAGGCAGGTAGGAATGCCAACTACAAAAGCACAGGGATGTGCATCAGCGCCTTTCCTCTGCTGAGCCATAGTGCAGCACCAAAAAATATCCTCTCTGAAACTATGCACTGAGCAAAGGGGGCTGCTGGGCAGCCTGGAGGATCTCTGCAGGAAAGGGAGAGCAGTCCCTGCCACAGCCCTACTGGCGGCACATCACCAGGTTTGGTTTCTCCTAGGTCTGTGTACAGCAGGCACACAACCTACAAGCCTTACACGTGTGAGTGTTGGCACACTAGGGTAAAAAGAGGACAAGTTTACTCCTTGGAAACAAGAAATATCTTCAGTGGGAGCGTAAGAACTGTCAGGACACTTGTGTGTGCAGCAGCAGCATGTTTCTGACCACAGAGCATCCTTCGCAGCAGCAAGCTGGACCCTCATGGCAACTCACGTGTCGAGGCGGAGCACGACGGGCGGTCAGGAAGCGGCCCAGGCTGCGCGGGTCACACGCTGCCTGCGCTCCTGCACGTCCCAGGACTCGCTGCAGGGAGCTTGGCACCGCCACCGGCCCTTCCAGATGGCGTCGCACAGCTGCTGCTCTGCACGGAGATGATGACCTTGCAAGGGCCGGACGGCTGAGGCCGCAGCAGGGAGCAGCGCTGACACAGATAAGGCAGGAGGGCAGAGGGGTGCCAAAAGCGAGCCAAGCCCGGGCAGCCCGGTGCCTGCTCGCAGCTGCCGCGCACCGCCATCTCCCGGCAGCCCGGGGCTGCAGCAGGAGGGTTTTCCTCTGGTTCCTGGCACGGCAGGGGCTAGGGTTGGTGTGTGGCCGTATGGAAGTGCCAGTGGTGTCCTGGGACTCCTCTCACCCTGCCCCTTAGTGCCCAGAGAAGGAGAAAAGCACTCTGTCTGCTCTGCTGTATCCAGCCTGCTGGGGACTCGTGGTCTAGGATCAGTCCAAAAAGAGGACTGGAAAGGGAGCGTGGTCCTGCAACCCTCCGTGGTGCTGGGGAAAAAAAAGGCACCAGTTTTGTGAGTGGGAAAGGCTGTTCGAAAGTGAGGACAAATTGTGTATCATTCTTTTGAAGGAGAGAGAAGAAAGAAAGGAATGGAAAGATTTGGAAACATGCTGGAGGGAGTCGATCAGGGCTGCCCTGTCCTGCTATTGCAGGCTTTGGTTGGAATAAAAGCAAGGCTTGTCACTGCAGCAAAGTGAGTTAGTGTCACTGGGAAGAGGCAGGGGACACGAATCACTCGTGAGGGGATCTGTGGGGGGTTGTCCTGTGTATGCTGTCTGCTCCTGGGTGCAGTGTGTCACAGGACGCTGGTTGGATGCTGGTGGGGTATCTTTGACTACCATGCTCTACCACTCTACCACAGAGACCTTTGGTAGCTTCTTCCCTTGTGTCTCCAGGAAACTGATTCACCGTAAGAGCAGTAAGTTTTGCTTTTCTATCTTGTTACAAACATCCCAAGTAGGGAAGTTAGCAGCACATTGACTGTTCAGACCTTCCTGGGATAAGATTCTTGAGCAGAAGCAGCTCTGCACACACAGCTCCTAGCAAAGGCACCATCGCCTCCCTCACTAAAACACATTGCATAACTGTTCTAGGAGATTTTTGCTTCTTTCCCTGTCCTGGAGAATCGTCTCCCTTAAGGTGACACAAGTTGTGCCTACATTTTAGAGCTGAGAGGGATTTGAGCACCATCAGTGCGCGTTGTGCTTAAGACATAACAGCTTAAGCAGTATTGGACGTGTGCATAGGCTCCCGCTGAAGTGGCCCATTAGGCAGCCTTTGTAGCAATCCAGCATTGTTCTTTGTCTCCTTTGTATAATTTCACTGTTCAAGGGCACGCTGAAGAAAGCGTCATTGCAAATCTAATTGCATATCTGACCACCTGTGTAAACCGTGACTTTGGTTTCTTCTGTCTTTAATGTCTGAAGTGTGGAGCATAATCACAGCAGCCTCCGAGCCCTAAGAAATCCCAGAGCAGCTCCTTACCTCAAGAGCTGCAGGCTCCAAATGGTACCATCAGTAGCTCTGAGCTCATCGGTGAAGACAATTTAGCCATGGTTCAAAAAGAAAAAAAAAAGCAATTATGTTTTAGTTCAAGAGGCTCTTTAAAAGAAAAAAATGTCAGTAGAATTTTTATGTATGTTCTCTTCATCTGCTTCAGCACAAACATCTGAACAATGTATCCTGGAATTCTGTTAAACTGTAACTGCCTGTCTGAATTAATATTTGATACAGTAATTCCTGAATCTTGTGAATATTTTGTTTCTGTAGCTAAGAATTGGAGTGGAAAGAGGAAGTGCCATTTTTGTCAATGAACCAGAGACAGTTATTTTAAATTTTCATTCTAAGATACAGTACCAACATTCAGAAAGCCATCCCGTGCTTTTTCCTTGAAGCCTAAATATGTAGGAATAATTTAAATTATAAGCAGAAAACCACTCTGCTCTTCAGAGCTAGCTTTGCCTTTTACAGACCACAAGTACAAATGGTCATGGACACACACTCCACACAACCCTGGCAGAAGCATGAGTAGAAGTTGCTCCCCTTTTACACAGAAAGGATCCACATTACCGGCAACACAGAGAAACCTGCAAAGGCCTGCTGAGCCTGGAGAGATGAGCACCATACGGTGAGCACAACAGTATCATTGTTTTGAAATATTTTCCTTTTTCTCTGCCTAGGGTGCCGTGTGCTTGTACTTGAGTCAGTAAATCTGTTCCGGAAGTACCTCTCGGTCCTGGATGTCCCCCTGTCCTGCCTCCTGCCCAGCGATGCACTCTTCATACTCACGGAGGAGGAGACTGAGCGAGCCAGGGTGAGATGCTTGGTACCTGCTTAGCCTGTTTGAAGAGCTCATCATCGCTGTGAAGGCTCTAGTCAGAAGCGTTGTATTCACGGAGAACTTCACAAATAATTACACACACGGATTATCAATGTCACTAGTGAATAATCCCCAGTGATTTGTGAAACATGAAAAGATGAGACAGGTTGTTTCGAGCGCTGTGTAGATAGCAGGACAGGGCCAGGCAGATTTACAGCTCAGACATCTTCAGGGCACTGAGTTTTACGCCAGGTCCAGGATGTAAGATGTAGGGAAACTTGCCTGCTTTTTGAGGCTGCTAAAAGCCAGTGTTATGTATGGAAATTGCTCTGATAAGGGTGACGTTATTCCCTTGTGCTTTTTGTTTCTGAAATCTGAACTTTTTAAGCTGGCACGCTATAAATAGTTTATAGAACTATAAAAAGTTTCAGCTGGCAGCTTATGATCGGAAGCAGCACACTGTGTGTTCTCAGATGCACACCTATCACGTTTCTGCTTCCCCAGCATGTGAACAGCCAGGCATGAGATACCACGTAGGGAGGAAGAGTTATGTGACAAAACTGTCACAGCACCAATCTGCAGCTGATAACATCCTTTTTAGCAGGACCTCTGGTCACTAGGCAGCACACCAGCTACCCAGGGGCAGACAGGCCTCTCCCTGCCCTTTGGCCTCAGAGCAGGCAGCCTTCTACCTCTCAAAACTTCTCCCCTGCTCACTGAAACTGGCTGTCCTGTAAATTGGCAGTGAACGTCACAGGAGGCTTTGAAAACTGCCCTCACATTAGGTCAGGAATGTTTTTGTAATGGTTTCTCTACTATTTGTCCTTCTAGAGAGCCATGCGGTGTCATCGCAGCCAGCTGCTCTGGTTTCGCCGTGTCTATATGCTTTTCTCACGTTATATGGTGATCAATTCACTCCGTCGTCTGTAAAAGGGATGACGCTCACAACTTCAGGAGTGAAAGAATGAGCCGAAAAAGACTGTGCCAGGACAACCACTGGAGGAAACTCAACTGTTAGCTACTCAAGAGGACAGGATTCTCTCTATGTGGCATTCTTTCAGACTACAAAAAACAGTTTGTATAAACTTTCTCCTGAATATCTTGTCGCCTGATACACTGAGATGAAGAGGGTTTAACAGCTGCTCTATTTTCTCACTACAGAAGCTTAAATAAGATAAGAAATTTGAATTAACCTAGTTAAGAGTCAAGCACAGGAGTATTCTGCATTAGAGAAATAGCACACACTGTTTTAACCCAGGAAGATACAGCTGAAAAGATGGCTGGGAACTTCTCCTCTTGGTGCTTTTGTAAAATCCAGATAACAGAAGAGACTTTTCTATCATGCTATATCCACAGATAAAACCAAAACCACAAGACCTGTCTTACTCGGTCAGAACTTCAAAAAGCCAAAGCTTATGAATAAAGCATCAGAAATTACACAATTTTCTCTAATTGCACTCTTAAAGCTGCTTCTGCTTCTTTCAGACACGTTGTGTTGCAGGCTCTCCCTTCCTAGAGTGTCCCTCATGACACACGAGCATTTCTTCTTGCTTCAGAACATGGGGCTTGAGATCAACTCAGAAAAGTCTCAACACAAGAATGAGTTGCAAGAGACTTTGTAGAGCATATGTGGAGATATAAAAATTGCAAGATCGTCTCCCTTCACATTAAAAGGTAAGTGAAGGATAAATCAGTTTTCAGTAATTCCTTAGATTATAGAGGGATTTTACTAGTGATTTGAGATTCTCTGCATAGCAAGGTCAGCAATGCTTCACATTTCTGTAGGCCTTTGCACTCATTAATGTAGGCTCATATCTGCAGGAGGCATCTCCCCTGCATCTACTGTGCTAGTCATTGCATAGTCGAGATTACAGCCCAGACTGCAGATCCTGATCTGTTGCTGTGAGCGCATCCTCCTCCTCCTGAAGACAACAGGTGAGCTTCTGGTTGTATTAAAGCCTGTGTGCATTGTTATAAGAGTTTGACCTTGATGAATTATGTGCCCTGGCCCTGAGTCAGTGCCTAAGCATATCCCCAGTCAGCCTTAAAACCATGAGCGAGTCCAGGCTTAAGCAAAACAGTACTTAATCACACGACTAACTTCAGTGGTCCTTCTGTGGCACACAGCTAAGCACCTGTATAAACGCTTTACTGAACTTGAGCCTAGTAAGCTCTTTCAAATCCCCTTTAACTCTAAATCTTTGTAAATTCATTCAGGTCAATGGAGAAAAAATGGTGTGAGCTAGTACTATATCCTAAGCGAGAGATTATCTTATGTAGGACATTTTTATAAGCCAGACTTGAAACACAGGAAATACGCATACAAACCAAGACTAGTTTTTTTTTAAAACTTTGTTCTGTTTATTTTGATTTAAACTTTACCATAGCTAAAGGCAAACTACCAAAACACCACCCCTGGGGTAGTTTATGGAACAGAGGTAGTTTGAAAACTGAAAGTCACAAATGAATGAGACAGGCAACAGAAAGATTTACTTAAGGAACAAAAAAAAACAGGTAACGTCACCACCCAGGAAAGCCCAAGCTACATTTCCATGGCAGTACTCCAAGCTCAGCTGCTGGAACGGTATGTCAGGCTTTTGACATGTCTCTGATGGTCTTATGTTCCTTCACTGCCTTCTCCCATTCCTTGCCATTGATATCCTCTGTAACAATGCTGTGCACGGTGCCTTCATCCAGACAATGGGGAGCTATTCCTGAAGAAAGAGAGAGTACATAGCAACCTGCTTTTTGTAGCTAAGGAGCGGGAGATGCCCGCGTGTCTGCACTGTGTGGATGGGGCATCTCAGGGACTGACAGTTAATGCTGTCAGTCTAGCTATTGCTGTGAGGCTGAGAGAACTGTCATGGACAGAAGCCCATAAATCATAGCTAAGACTTTCTTATGGAGCAGCTGCAGTTTCAGGCTGCAGTTCTAGATGTTTATCAACTGAGGAAAAAACTCTGAAGGCCCATGCTTGCTCACTACTGTCATGTTAGCAGGCAATGGAGTCTTCATCCAGGCTTTGCTTGGAGGTTAACTTTGGTTACCGTGGTTTGCCAGGTTTACTGTTTCTACCTACCATAGCCATCGGGATTAGAGCGAGGAGTATAAAAGCTCTGTACACCGCAGGTCTTGCAGAATGTGTGCTGGGCACGATGTGTGTTGAAGGTGTACGTTGTCAAATTATCAGCACCCTAAGCAGAAACAAAAAGCAATACAAGTTTTCCACATAAATAGATTTATTAATTACTTTCTGTGGGTTTGTAGCTAAAAATGTAAAACTAAAAGTACCACCTTCTTCTTGACTTTACTTGAGATACAGAATTCTGCATTCATGCTCCATTCCTGAACCCCTGTGCTTTGTGTATATACATGGCCATCCTGGTCAAGGCTCAGAACTCCAAGAACTTTAACGTCAGCTCAGTAAATAAGATGCACTGACAACAGAATAAAATCCATATATTTTTCCCCAGTCAGCCACGGGCAAATTTAGGACAAGAAAACTGGCTGCCACTTGCATCTTTGAGGATAATACTGGATTATATGGATTAGATAGTTTATTTCTGCTACTGTTCATAGCCCTGTTCTTACTGCAATCTTACTCTACCTTCAGCAACTTGAAACGCGAAGCTGGGACAATGAAGTGTCTGTTCTGTTTCTTTGTGCAAATGCTGCAGCTGTAAAAGAAAGAGAAGACCTTTCTAGAAGCAGCAGACAAGTTGTAGCGCAGCAATCAGATCTAGCTCAGACCTCTTGACAACTGAAATTCCACTGCAGCTAAAACGGCTCCTTGTTGGCATCAGAGGTAAGTGGCAAAAGTGGACTCATGGTATCAGTGTTTGGCTAAGCATGCCCATGGAACAGACTAACCCTACGCAGGTACACCAAGAGAGTATTTGCTCAGAGCAAACATGAAATGCTATTTTTATTCACATATGCAATTCTCATTAGACATATCAAGGACAAAATGTAGCTCAGAGAAATCCATTTAATCTTTTATACCAGAGTTTGCCAACTTTGCCAACATTAATTACCTTGCAAACATGGACATGAGATACGGAGCCTATGCATGAGCTAGAAGCAAATTAATTGCAGGCAAGGGGGGAATCACTGCTGCAATCAGACACTGTTGTAGTTTGAAGCACGTGTGGTCAGAAATGTAATGTTCACTTGAGAAGACCAAGTTTAAAAAAGGATTGATGTGCTTTGAGTACGCTGTACTTAGAGGAAACATAAAGCAGACGGCTGAGCACCTGTAGTCATCAGGTCTTTCCCAACACTTTCTGCATGAGCATGGACGTGAGACCTGAAGTCCAGCCCACAGATGCAGCATCTGAAATCTCCAGCACTGATCCCATATTGGATCAGGACATAATTAGGCATATACTCTATGGAAACAGAACAGAGGATGTTCTGCAGTTGTATTATGTTGTTTTTTTGCAGTAAAGCATTGATTGGAAAAGCGTATGAGCTTGTATTTATCTATGAGAACAGGGAACCAAAAAAACTCACTTGCAGTTAAAAACATGCAGATCTGCTGAAGCCCAGACTTCAAAGCGGATGGCTCCGCAGTGACAGCCTCCTGTGTGTTTGACCAAACCTCTGTATTCACTGGAGAGAGAAGCAACAGAGAGGTTATGTAAGCATGCAGTTTTTGATGGCCTACTAAATTATTCAATTCTGCTCTGAGCACTTGCAGAACAACTGAAAATGTATCCGCTCAAATGCATTTAAATAAAAAGCTCCAGGGTGAGGCAGAGAATGGTTTTTGTCTTCTGCAGCAATTGCATTTCTGGTTTAATTAAAATGGCAAAAAGAAAAGGAAATAAGAGCTACAGTTCACGTAGCGTACACTGCCTGCAGTACAGAGCGTGTGGTCCCCTGCCACAGTCCAGGTCAAAATGCTGTCCTCAGCTGCAGCACAATCAGCAGTGCATAGAAACGAGCGGTATTATCACAAGGCAGCCCTCTAGGAACTGGGAAATGAATTTTCCCCCAGTTTTTCCACAGCTCCTCCAGTACCACTCATACTCCTCCATGTAAAAGCTGAGATCAGCAGAGACCAGTCGGCTCCCATAGCCTTTCAAGCCCCTTTTTGTATTTTGATTGCAGAGGAACTTGGATGGAATCGAGGAATCTCCGAGCTTGCGCTTCTCCCTCTCCCCTGGGGCGCCTCCATAGCAACTCGGCAGGACGAACGTGCCAGGTCAAACGCCAAGTGCAGAGGAAAAACCCTTTTCCTTTCAGATTTTCCTTTCAAAGCCCGATGACAGCCCGGTGATGATGCCCTGCGCTCCGCGACGGCAGCGCACACGGGCGGAGATTTGGGAGGTGAGCCTCGCACAGCCCCAAGGGCATTTGTGAAAGGAGAGCCCCGAGGCTCTGCGGACTTCCCAGGACACCCGCTTTTTGCGTGAGGGGGCTCCCCCTGCCCGGCAGCTCTCCGCCCCTACTCACTCACAAGGCGTCCAGCAGCAGCCGCGCCGCCTCCTCACAGCTCAGCCGGTGCCGCTCACGGAAGGCGGCCCAGCGCCCGCTCTGCGCCCCCAGATCGAAGGCGTCGGACCCGGCGGGCACCTCCTTCTCCCCGGGCCCTGCCCGGGAGCCTCCCGCTTTCTTCCCTCGCCCCCCGCGGCTCCCGGCCCCGGGGGAGGCGGCGGTGGCAGCGCTGCCCCTCCGGGCCCGCCGCGCCCGGCCCGCCGCGGCTCGCCCCATGAGGCCCGGCTGAGGCGCGGCCGCCAGGGGGCAGCCGAGGAAAGGCCCGGCTGAGGGGACAGGGGCGGGCGGGCAAAAGTACCTCACGGCGCCGCGGGTCCGAGCCCCAAGGTGCTCGCTCTTGCCCCGGTGAATGTTGTGAGGTGAACATTCACAGAGCGACAGGGTGTCGAGCTCAGTGTGTCTGCTGGCTCGCAGAATATCCTATAATGGTAGGAATGCCAGTTATTCACAAGTGATAGCGTGAGGTTTTGCCTTTAATTATAAACGCAGTGTGCCTCGTCTCATGTATTCTGGTGTTTTGCACATCTGAGGTGCTATTAAAACTATGTGGTTTCACATCTCTGCAGTGCACCCACTGTCACTGAAAAACAAGGCTGCTGTTTAACAGTGCTCCAGCGTATCAGTGTGCACCTTTGGAAGCACGTTGAATCCCTGTCCTTCCTTGAGGTTTGAAGTCATTACAGCAGCCTTGCAGAGAAACAGGTTTTAACCTGAGTCCCACTAGACAACTTTTCAGAAATTCTGTCACCAGAGTCTTTAAGTTAGAAAGGAAAATGATCAAGATAGTACAGACTTTCAAAACAAAACAAAACAAAAAACCCCACCACAACCAAAAACCACTTCTGAAAGCACCTCTTTTGTGGTAAATAACCTAGAAACGATTATTGCACAGTTGTAGGATAAAGCTGTTTCCCAGGTAAAATTGTTCAGTGCAGGGGAGAAGTATAAAACTTGTTGGCATTCAATTTGCATTTGGTAGGAAAAAATAAAATCCCTCTAAGGCTGAATGCCCAGTGCTGCAGGAGTGGAAGTTTATTTTGTCTGAGTTACAGTCAATAACTTGTATTTTCAACAGTTGTTTATGTCTTGTTCTTCTCAAGATGGGGAACAGGGAAAGATGTAAACAAGAGAGCTGCCAGTTTGGTCTGGGGTCAGAAGGTCCTGTCTTGTCCACGAAGACAGCAAAGCAACTGGACGATGATGAAACAACCATCAGCAGCACTCTGATCTGGAAAACAGCTTTAAAAACACGCGACTACAGTGTGTAGGCTGCCTCCTTAGATGGCACATACCAGGACTCAAATAACAATCCTGTGGCTCAGCACGTCCCTTCTCTGATGATAGGAAAGGGTACTGAGTTACAATTTCCTGTTATTCCTCATGTGAACCTCTGTACTCATTATTCATCCTAATGGAACCATTTTAAATACACTGTACATGACAAGCTCTGGTCCATGCCAGCATGTTCATCTGTAGCTCCTGATCTGAGCCACTCCCAGACCTCCTTTAGTCACGCTAGATTTCATGTTAGTCACCTTATATTTTGGGAGGAAAAGCCACTGAGGTGAAACTGGAGATCGTGAGCTGAAACTGACTCTGTGTAGTTTGCACCATGGCTTCGTCTGCCTGCAGCGCGGGGTACGGCCCGCAGCAGTTGCAGGTTTCAGTGTACTGTGCTATGTCCTCTGAAAACAGGGCCTGCACTGAACTGAAGGGCGGAGCATATTTTAGGAGCTGATCAAATGTCTGCACAATGAGTAAATACTTAAATTTGTACACTCTGAAAAAGCAGTTCCTGTGTGAAAACCAGAGTGAGTGTGTAATGTGTCTGTGTAATATATGCAAATATGTCACTCTCAGCTCACCTCCACAACTAGTTCACCACATTTTAAATGTAGGTGGCATTTTGAGAAGCCAAATTCTGTTTCAAGAAAAAACTACAAGGCAAAACTGGACGAGCAAAATGCAGTCTTGTTTCAGAAAGTTATAGACAAAGTATTCTTTCTACTTCTTCATTTGTTTCATGTTTTATTACAAACGACTCTAAGAGCTCAAAATTGGGTCTCACGTAAATAAACAATACAAGAGCTTTTTAGTAGGTCTCTGGCTGATGACAAATTTCACCGGTATTCGGATTGCAAGTCCTAAATTATAGTTGTTGCGTGTTGTATTGTCAGTATATGTGGGTGTTGGGCATCACTCAGTGTTCAAAGAGTTAACAGCTTTCGCTAGGATATTGATTACTTCCAAACCTGATGCAAGGCTTGCCAAACTTTAGGAGAAATAAGTAGCTTGATGAAGAATGTTCTGTTCTTAAGCTTCTTAGACAAAGTGGAAAAAGAAGAATTATTCAGGAGGAGGATGGGAAAGACAAGAGGAAGAAAAGTCCAGTAAATCACTTGTCTCTTTAGGTGTATTGTGATATTCAAAGTTCAACAGCTGACATGTTTCAGTGTGAAGTACAAAGGTGCTTTTCTGTGCCATCCAGCTCTGCTTGTATAACAATGACTCAGCTGTGTAGGCCTGGCTTGCAGCCTGCACTGAGATTCTGTCTGTAAGGGCATTTTCATAGCAAAAGCAGCTCTAAAAGCTGTTTGTGGGTTTAAGAAAATTAGGAACTGTGGGTGCTTTTCATCTAACAAGCAGGGAACTAGAAGTAGTTTACAGCTAGCACCATGTTTAAAAGAACTAAGGTAGTTAGTTCCACGTAGTTTGTACAGAGGAGAAAAATATCAATGCTTGGAATTTAGTCTCGATATTAAGAAAGGGGAAGCATTCTGGCCATTCTCCTTAGCATCAAGGGATACAAGCTGGATCTGAAGACAAAGGGGCTGATGGAGGAAGGCTGTTCAGAATGGCCTTGACAATACTTGGTTTTGTTCACTGTTAGAGAGGCGGAATTGAAACATATTAATAATTATTAACAGCATTGTAGAATTATTCCTTCTATCTTTCTGTTTAAGATGCTTCTCTGCTATACTGCTGAAAATCCTCACCCCAGAAACCACATGCTCAATCAGCTCAGACACAGCAGAGAGAACGTGAACAAAGAGAGCTCCTTCAACTGCAGTGCAGTTTGGATCGGATCCAAGAGACTCGTAAGCAGGAGATAGACGGCAAAGACGCAGACATGTAATTTTTAGAAGAGACCTAGTTATTGTTGCTTTCACTGGCATAACGTGCAGGCACCAACCTGTGATTTTAGGCTCGTGGTGTCTTTATAAAATGCCCTTCAAAAGTCTCCTTACATCAGAAGCATGTGAATTGCCACGTTTCTCTGGGTTATTTAGACCTACAGAGAGGGACGCGCCCAAACATGTTCATGGTGGCAGCACAGATCTGAAAACAAAGCTGTATCCATGTTTCTTGCAGTCAAACTATGCTTTAAACAAAGAAACAAATGGGGATTGCCCATTTCCCCTGTTTTATTACAAATGTAGCTGTTTGTTTTTCTTAAGTTCTCAGCTCCTGAAGTCGGTAGCTTGTTAAGGACTTTGTTTATTAAGGTATTTTTAGCATAAGGCTTAAAAAAAAACAAAACTTGGAGAGTTGTCTTTTTTTGGTAATCTCAATATTACAGTCCATCTTACCGTACTTTGAATTTGTGACTCATTATTTTTGCAACCCTTGAGCTTGGCAGTACAAGGACAAGCAGAAACATGCCACAGCTCTATTTGTCTTAAGGCTGGAACTTCAGCAGACTGGGCCTTATTGCAGTGTAACAGGTTCAGGGAGAAAATATTTATCTCCATAAGCATAAATAGGTAAATATAATTATCCTGCGTCATATGCAGTGAAAGAGACCTGAGGTAGGTATGAGTAATATTATGAGGCAGAAAAATACATTGTTTTTTCCTGGTGGCAAATAGCCCTATTTTTATCTGAACAAAGGAAAAGTACTGAACTTGCTACTCCTACTCAAATCCTCTGATTTGCTGCCTGTCCCAAGTTAAACCCTTGTAGCTAAAGATAAACAGATTGCTTCATTTGACATTGCTCACGTCGAAATGCTATGCTGTTGCTAGGCCATTAGCGTACATAAAAACAGACATTGCGTTCTAGAATGTACAAATTCATCGGAAACATTTCTCTGACCCCAGGTTCTTCTCTTCTGAAAGCAGGTTATTTTATACTGCTGCCCAGTGACCTACTTTTGAAACCACTCAGCAAGAAATGTGTCCCCAGAGGCAGGCCCCATACCCTGGCAGAGGCTGGAACCACCTGTGCAGTCAGGCCAGTCACAAGATACGGACTTCTGCTTTTTCAGGTTTGCCTTTATTTATATGCAGTCCACAGTCAGCTGCTTGCTGATTCTTACTCATCTAGAGCTACTGAAGGAAGGGCAGTATATATGCTATATACTTGTGCTTTGAATAACCACAACAGTAACAGTACACCGGTTAAGGACAAACATTTCTCCTCTGTATCAGGCTTGGGTAGGAAAATATTTCCTGAAGAAATGCTGAGGTAATGCTGAAATTCGGTAAAATTAAGTCATGAGAGTGTTACTATCAGCTTGGGAGATTGTTCTGTACACATAATGTATGAGAACAAGGCAGAATCTGGCCTGCAGTGTATAAAATTGCATTATGACTTCAAAAAATTGTACCTTTCAGCCTGATGATAAAATATCATCAAAGTACAATAACGAATCTGTGTAGATAGGAATTGTGTAACAGGCAGAGTACATGGATTTACCACAGAGAAAAAGCCAAGGAACAGGAAGAGAGATGTTTAAGATCTCCGTATTGTCCCAGAAACAAAAGAGGTGGGGTTTGTACAGGCATGTAGGTGTCTATCCCAGCTTAATAGAGGGGAATTAAACAAATCCAATCAGTGGAGGCTGAAAAATGCTAACGATGGCTTGAATAGAGTAGCTTGCCAGCAGGCTATGGAGATTAGTTTAATTCTGCTAGGCCTTGGAATTGTGCAGACAAAGCCAAACTCTTTTATCTCTTTTGACAGAGGGATACCTGAGGAAAATTACTAGGGTTTTTGCATGAAACTGACAAATACAATCCACTGTTGTTTCCAAGCAGAGCCTACATTCAATGGCAGGAAGAACTGCCTGTGGTAGAGCCCTCTTGCTGCGATTTTATTCTTATCTGTTGATTTGAATATTTAACCAGAAAACAAACAACTACTTTCACAAGCAGTTTAGTCATAGGCTTGAGCCATACTTAGAAAAAACAGAGGAGGGAAGGGCTCCAGTATTTTCTGGAAATACACAGTGAAATCCTTAATGCAAGCCTGATGTGCACAAACACAGCTCAAGGCTTTAAGATTAGCCTGTGGTTAATCTCCAGTTCAGCAGACGTGGCCTTTCACATTTGTAAATATTACTTTTAGTTCCTCTCAAGGCTCCAAGATATTGTTTGGCTGCTTTGGATCAAACATCTTCCACCTTGGCACTACGCAAACAAAAAGAACCTATTGGAAACACTGAGCAAAACTGGCAGCGCAACAAAAACAAATGTAGTATTGCTCAAGTTTGCCATTTGCTCTTATTTTACGTAGCTGAATAATATTCCAGGGGTTGGTTATTGCCACAGAACAGTCTCTGAATTTTCCAGTTACTGTTTTCCTCCCTTCCTGTCTTTACATTGTGAATAATGGCTGTTAGGAAGATTTATTTTCTTTTTACTGTGAAACAGGAAGCGCTAACAAGCCTTGCTAGAAGAAACCAAAGGGTTTTTTTGTTTGTTTATTTTAATGGAAATACAGCACATAGCTCTGTATAAATCCTGCCTATTCACATGCACGCTCATGCTTCCTGAGTGGAGGATTTACCAGAAAGTTCATCTGGGTTCACTGAGGGAGCTAGCAGCAAATGAAACAACACAAAAACCTTTTTGGCTTTTGCATACTCCAGTTATGATATAAATTATGAGCCAGTCTGAAAGGTATAATGAGCTTTAATTAACGTGAAGCACATCGCCACATCAGCTTGCAGCAGGAAGTTATTCCATAACCTGTTCAAGGCTTCCTGTTCTGAAAACAAGTAAACAGCCACTTCAATTTGAAACGTCAGCACTTCCTCAGAGGGCTTGCTTCGCAGCCCCACATTAAAAAACCGTCAGCCACCCCAAACTGGCTCAAAGGGCAGCTCTGGAAATGGCCTCATGACAGGGCGCACACTCAGCCCATAGCGTGTGACGCACCGGGAGACACAAACACTTGCCAAATTTCTAAGTGCCAGCGTTTTCCAACATTTCTAACACAGTGCTTCCCTCCCTGGCTTTCCCTCAGAGCCCCACGCAACGGGACTGTGCCAGGCCCTGACAGAAAACTTCGTGTCCCTCAGGGAACGGGCCAGTGAGGTGCTGCAGGGGCTCTGGAGGCCAGCAGAAGGCTGACACCAGAGGTAACCCATCCTTCCCTGAGGTACCTTCCCCCCTCTCCCTGCCAGGCCCTAAGCACTGCTGGGGGAGGCGAGGCGGCCCCACAAAGGCGACCCAAGGGGACCCTGAGCCCGCAAGCCCCTATGCGCATGCGCACTCCCCCGCCCCTACCGAAATCTGCCCCCGCCACAGGGGCCGCCCTAGCAACAGCGCTGACCTCACTGCGCACCAATCAGAGCTCGGCAGCGCCCGAATCTTCCAGAGTTTTCCTTGCAAGCGCCCCCACACCCCCCCCCCCCCCCCCCCTCCCAAATTCTGGTCAGCCAATCGGCACCCGTCTTTCGTACCGCTGCACCAATCAATGCCGAGCATTACGGCGGTTGCAGCGGCCGTTTCACCGCACCTCCGGATCCATCCGCGCCCCCCCAAAAATTTGGGGGTTCTTGAGGGGCTGGGGTCTGAGACGAAGAACCCGGGACGCCCCTCGCACCTGGGAGGCGGACGGTTGAGAAACGAAGGCGGCTGCTTCGCTCAGCAGGGGTCTTTTACTTGGGACTATTTTGAGAGGCGGATGGACACGTCAACGTTCGGAGGCGGGGCGTCCCTGACAGGAACTGCATAAATACGGACGGGGCTGCGTCACTGTGCAGATTGCAGCTGGACAGAAAAAAGAATTGAGTTCGGAGACCGCGGCGCTCAGGGCCGGAGACGTGAGTCGGGCGGGGGGGAGGAAATTGGGGGTGAAAACCATTTTGGTTGCGGGTAGGGAGGCAGAAAGCGGAGCCGGGGGTTGTCGGGCGGTGTTTCTGTATTCCTAGTTGGTGGCGGTTGGGTATGGAGCGGCTCTATACGCCTGAACGGTGTTACAGACCGGAGTTTGGGGTGGCCGCGTAACCGCCTGGTAAGGAAGAGGGAGCAGTTGAGGGAAGATGGCGGAGGTGGCCGTTTGCGCCGGAAGCAGGCGCTGAGTCACGGCCGGGGCGCGCGGCCCCGCGCTGCTGTCGAAGCCCTGCGGCAGCTGCGCGGGGCGGCGCTGCGGCCCCTGCTGGGTGCCCCTGCCGCAGTGCTGCGGCTGGGAGGGGAACGGGCTGGGCTGGCAGCTGGGGGTATTCTGCCCAGAGACAGCGTCAGGGGACTGTAGTGAGGAGATAGACGGTTAGGAAAGATCGTTCCTTTAACAGCAACGGTTAGAGAACGGTTGTGGGCGTTGTAGAATTCATATGGGTGATAATACGATAGAAAAGTTCTAAATGCAATTTATGTACTACAACATAGAAAAGGTGCTGTATTTAGAAGTCATTTTTGAGACTGTATTTTACTGACTACTTAAGGCTGAAACTTTTGTATGTTTTGCAGTTCAACATGCAGATCTTTGTGAAGACCCTGACTGGCAAGACCATCACCCTTGAGGTTGAGCCCAGCGATACCATTGAGAACGTGAAGGCCAAGATCCAGGACAA